>CM076849.1:127627149-128244082 GCA_039519185.1 Astragalus membranaceus
ATCTCATTAGCACCTTGAAAAGGCACAAGAAAGCCATTGGTTGGCAAATGCAGATATCAAAGGTATCAGTCCCACAATCTGTATGCACAGAATTGTCTTGGAAGAGAATGCAAAGAACAGCATTGAAGGACAAAGGCGATTGAACCCGATAATGAAGGAGGTGGTCAAGAAAGAAATCATCAAATGGTTAGATGCAGGAATCATTTATCCAATTAGTGATAGCTCATGGGTGAGCCCAGTTCAATGTGTGCCAAAGAAGGGTGGAGTTACTGTGGTAACCAATGAAAAAAATGAATTAATTCCAACAAGAACAGTGACTGGATGGAGGATATGTATGGACTACAGGAAGCTGAACAAAGCAACCAAGAAGGACCATTTTCCTCTGCCATTTATTGACCAGATGTTGGATAGACTTGCAGGCAAAGAATTCTATTGCTTCCTTGATGGTTACTCAGGATATAACCAGATAGCTATTGTGCCTGAGGACCAAGAGAAGACCACATTCACTTGTCCTTATGGTACCTTTGCCTTCAGAAGGATGCCATTTGGATTGTGTAATGCGCCTGCAACATTTCAGAGGTGTATGATGGCTTTATTCTCAGATTTTATTGAAAAATCCATGGAAGTTTTCATGGATGACTTTTCAGTCTATGGAGACTCATACAAGGCATGCTTGGATAACTTAGAAGGAGTCTTAATAAGGTGTGAAGAAACCAACTTAGTACTCAACTGGGAGAAATGCCACTTCATGGTTCAAGAGGGAATTGTTTTGGGGCATAAAATTTCAAAGAAAGGGTTGGAGGTGGATAAAGCGAAAATTGATGTTATTGACAAATTACCTCCACCTACAACTGTCAAGGGTATTAGAAGTTTCTTAGGGCATGCTGGTTTTTACAGAAGGTTTATCAAGGATTTCTCAAAAATTTCCAAACCTTTGTGTCTGCTGCTGCAACGTGATAACGTCTTCAACT
This sequence comes from Astragalus membranaceus, assembly GCA_039519185.1. NCBI lineage: Eukaryota > Viridiplantae > Streptophyta > Magnoliopsida > Fabales > Fabaceae > Astragalus > Astragalus membranaceus. Next base: position 127,628,121 of record CM076849.1, read on the forward strand.
TTGATGAGCATTGTCATGAAGCCTTCCAGAAATTGAAGAATGCCCTTGTAACAGCTCCTGTGATAGTCACTCCTGACTGGTCCAAACCATTTGAATTAATGTGTGATGCGAGTGACTACGCTGTGGGGGCCGTATTGGGTCAAAGGTATGGCAAAATTTTTCACTCTATATACTATGCTAGTAAAACCTTAGATGATGCCCAATTAAATTATACTGTAACTGAGAAAGAGTTACTGGCTGTTGTATTTGCTTTTGACAAATTTAGATCATACTTGGTGGGTGCAAAAGTTATTGTTTTTACTGATCACTCAGCCATCAAGTATTTGATTTCTAAAAAAGATGCAAAGCCACGACTCATTAGATGGGTTCTCCTCCTCCAAGAATTTGACTTGGAAATTCATGATAAAAAGGGGGTGGAGAACCAAGTTGCTGATCATCTTTCTAGGCTTGAGAATGTTGATGCAGGTACAGGTGCAGAAGAAATAAAAGAAAATTTCCCTGATGAAAAACTGCTGACAGTAGCCACAGTAGCTGAAGACGTTACCACGTCTATGACTATTTCTTCAAACGTTATAACGTCTGATACTACTGCTCCCTGGTATGCTGATATAGTTAACTTCCTAGTCAGCAAGATGGTGCCTGTGGATTTCAACCATCAGCAAAGAAAAAAATTCTTCCACACCGTGAAGCACTATTTTTGGGATGAGCCCTATCTATATAAGATGTGTCAAGATCAGTTGCTTAGGAGATGCCTGGCTGAAGAGGAACAACTCCATGTATTACAACAATGTCATGCATCACCTTATGGAGGACATTTTGGAGGAACCAGAACTGCAGCAAAGGTGTTACAGTCAGGATACTATTGGCCAACACTCTTCAAAGATGCTCATGAATTAGTAAAAAGATGTGATAAATGCCAAAGAGCTGGAAACATCTCCAACAAGCAAGAAATGCCATTGACAAATATTCTTGAAGTAGAACTGTTTGATGTTTGGGGAATGGACTTCATGGGGCCATTTCCTATGTCTCATGGAAATTTATACATTTTGGTAGCTGTGGATTATGTGTCAAAATGGGTGGAAGCCATTGCATTACCCAATAATGAGGCCAAATCAGTCAGCAAATTCCTGAAGCAAAACATCTTCACAAGATTTGGCACTCCAAGAGCTATAATCAGTGATGAAGGCTCTCACTTTTGTAACAAGCTGATTGAGAACTTATTGGCTAAGTACGGAGTGAAGCACAAGATTGCTACAGCTTATCACCCACAAACAAGTGGTCAAGCAGAAATTTCCAACAGAGAAATTAAAAGGATACTTGAGAAGATGGTTGGTCCAAACAGGAAGGATTGGTCCCTGCACCTTGATGATGCATTGTGGGCGTACCGAACAGCATTTAAGACACCACTGGGCATGTCACCATACAAGTTAGTCTTCGGAAAAGCTTGTCACCTGCCCATTGAGCTCCAACACAAAGCTCACTGGGCACTGAAGCAACTGAACCTAGATCATTCAAAGGCTGGAGAAGCAAGGCTCCTTCAACTAAATGAGCTAGATGAATTCAGGCATACTGCCTATGAGAATTCAAAAATGTATAAAGAGAAAACCAAGAAGTGGCACGATCAGAGAATTCAAAGAAGGGAGCTAGTAGAGGGACAATCAGTTTTGTTGTTTAATTCAAGATTAAAGTTGTTCCCTGGGAAGTTAAAATCAAGATGGTCAGGACCTTTCAAGATAGTAAAAGTCTACAGTCATGGTGCTGTGGATCTGTTTGATGAGAAAACTAATTCCATTTTCAAGGTCAATGGCCAAAGAGTGAAGCATTACCATGGAGAACATGTGGTTAGGGACAAGACCACAGTGACTCTCAACAACCTCTGAATTCAAAAAAGGGGATAGTCTGGCTGAAGACTCTTAAAGCAAGCGCTCTAGGGAGGCAACCCAATGGTTTTAACTAACCAGCAATTTTGTGTCTTTAAATTTTTGTGCAGGATTGGGAGCTGAAGTAGTAAAAACGTTATAACGTCTCTGCGTGTCTAGGATGTTGTCACGTTCGCTGCCTGGGTAAAGTTTTAAATGAAAAAGAAAAGAAAATGAGTCAAGCAGTTTTCAAATGAAACAATTTTTAATGATTTTTTTTTTTGAGACGTGACTGCCAAGGTGACCATGACGTCACTTCCAACGGTTACCCCTTTTTCCCAAACCCACGCCACCACCTACTTCCCAACTTCCCATAAAACCTCCCCAATAGACACACACCAGTTACAATCATCAAAACCACCTTCATACACTTTCAGAAACCGCAATCTTATAACTTCTCCCAACCCCAAATCGCAAATCTCAATCTCAAATCCCCCACTCTCCAGAAAACTCATACAATCACCATGACTAAAACAAAGCAAGCTGCAGTAAAATCATCTGGTAAAGGAAAGAACGTCAACCCAAGTTCTTCTTCTGTTCCAAACCCAGAAATCCCCATTCCTTCAAAGAAGAAAGCCTTGCTGCCAGAAAGGGGTTTTAGCTTGGAAAACCCAAATCCTGACTTTATCGCAACAGTGGCAGCATTGGGATGGCAGAAATTTGTAGTTCACAGAAAGGAATACATTGCAACTCTGGTGCATGACTTTTATAAAGGAATCGTTGAAAGAACCGATGGAGAACTTTCAAGCACCTCCATCGTACGAGGTGAGGAAGTCAAATTTGGTGTAAGAGTCATAAATGACTACTTTGGGCTAGGTTACTATGGCAAGGCAGTTGAGGTGAAGCAAAAGACTTACGGAGTGGCAGAGATGACTGAAATCAAAGAAAGGATATGTGTTGAAGGAGCTGTTTGGGAGCGAAGAGGCGACCATGGGAATGAATTCAAAATTTTGAAGAGATACCTTTGTGATGAGGCCAGTGCTTGGTTTCATTTCATCAGACATTGCTTGATACCCACTTCCCACACTCTCTGGGTTGATAAAGAGAGGCTGATTGCTATTGATGCCATTATGTCAAGAGATAAGATTGAAGTGGGTAAGCTCATCAACAGAGAGATTAACAAATGGCAGAACAGGAAGGATGGATACCTATACTTCCCTTGTTTAATCACCGATCTCTGCATGGAGGCTGGAGTGGAGATTGAAGCATCTGAGCTAAGAGAGGAACCTCAGGGGGCATTCTCTACAAAGTTCAAAGCTAGGCAGAGAGCTGCAGATGCTACCACGTCAGTTGATGCACAGACGTTACAACGTCTGGTAGACCAGCAAAACAGCCTAGCCAAGTTTGTCAAGGAGCAATTTGAGTGGCAAAAGAAGGTAATTGCACATACAACAAAAGGCAAGATGGTGATTGAAGAACCAGTACTTCCAGATTGGATGGAAGAGGAAGATGAAGACAACATACTCCTATCAGCAATGAACCCCAAGAAAGTGAAGAAGGAAAAAGTCAAGAAAACAAGAAAACCAGCAACAAAAAGAAAGAGCCCAGCAAAGAAGGAGCAGAAGAAGGTAAGTAATGAGGAAGAAGAGCTTAAATCAGCTGATATGGATAGCATCAGTGAAAGTGATGCAGAGGAATCAAAGAAGGTGAGTAGGGAAATCCTAAGTGATGATGAGGAAGAAACACATTCAGAAGAGAAAGGAAGTTCCAGTGATAAGACTGATATTGAGGCTGACTCCCCACCAACCCAAACACTCAAAGAACCAGCCCAACCCACACCATCATCACCAAAAGACAAACAACCCCAACCCTCAGATAAAACCCAACCCACCCATGACCAAAACATCCCCCAAACACCACAATCTAAACCTAAAGATCAGCCCATTTCAAAGCCAACCCCCACTCAACCTGAACCAACTAAAGAGCCATCACAACCATCCATTCCAGAAGTAACCAGTGCAGATGTGGCTACGTCTGAACCAACTGTTGTTGAAACCAACCCAGATCCACAACTCATTCCCCCACCCAAAAGGCAAAGATTCAAGACTGTACCCACCCAGAGTCCATTTGGGAAGAAGAAAAGGCGTGAAGTAGCCGCTGCAAGTGAAAAAGCAAGACATGGTGATGAAGAAGAGCAACCAGTTGATCCTCCTGCACCCAAAAGGCAAAAGTTGCAGGTAAAAAAGAGATCTGAAGCTGCTAAAGACAAGCCAGCAACAGCCACCAGCGCAGCATTTGTTGCTGCAAGTGGTTCAGAAAATGCTCCTGCTGTTGCTGCTGATGAGGAAGCTGCAGACGTTACAACGTCTCATGAGCCAGAGGTTGAAAAAGCCCAGGGGGAACCCAAAGAGCAGCAGCAGATTCATCCTGCAGAGCTGGAAAAGCAGAAAGCATGGGAGGAAGCAAAGAAAAGAGTTGTTGAGAGCAGTGTAAAGAGGCCCCAGGAAACTGAAGTCTCAGTTGATGTTGGTGACGGTGAAGGAGAAAAGAAGAAGAAGGAAAAGAAAAAGAAGGCTGTGCAAGCAAGCATCCCAGCCAGACAAAGTGGAAGGCTCAGGGCCGGTGCTCTGAACAAGTAAGTAGCCCTCTTTTAGCAGTAGAATAGTTTTAGTTTACAATTTCAGTACAAATAAATAGCTGTCTAGACGTTACAACGTCTTGAGAGTTAGTAGTTGTTTTGTTTCTGTTTTGTGTAAATGTTCCTCTCTCATTTTTCAAAATCAGTGAGCAGTGGGGACACTGCTCATCTTTTTGTTCGGGGGGGGAGGATCATTTTTATGTTTCCTGTCTGCATGAAATCAAATGCAAAATCAGTTTACTTTCCTACTCTATTAATCATCAAAAATGTTTCTCTTTGGGCTAAATCTAGTAATGACTATGTGTGACTTTGTGTGAGTAGCTGATGCATGCTTAGATGAATAGAATTGATTACTGCTTCCACACAAACTCTGTTTTGAGGAAAACCTAGTTAGCTAAGGGCTAATTGATGCAAAGCTAGTGCTGGTTGACTATGGTGATGGTAGAACTTGATCAAAAAACTCAGAGTAGCAGTAGAAGCTAAGTTTGGGGGTATATCAGGTTGTACTAAGGCTGGGTGCAAAGACTGTAGGATGATTAGTGCTTGTGTAGTGTGAGTGCAACGTTGTAACGTCTACCCGTAACGTTATAACGTATGCCGTGTGTGTTTGTGTGTTGTGTTCTGTGTTATCAAACGTTGTAGCGTCTCTCCTATAAACGTTATAACGTCTACTCCAAAAAGACCAAAAAAGTGTGTGTTGTTTCAAATAAGTGGAAAAATCCACATGTCCTCTGTGTTTGCTGCAAATTCCCGAAACAAATACTGGGTACCCCAAATATCTCAATCCAAAATTGTCAAATCCAAAGGATCAAAAAGGAGAAAATCACAAAAACTCCAAACCAAAAGTGAAGAAAAAGAGAAAAGTTGCTCAGTAATGAGGGATTGCAGCTGTGTGTGTTTTGCGTTGTGTGAGTCAGAAAAGTAGTTTGCACTAATCTAGTCCTAGCACCCAAATAAAGACCCTTTGTCGTGCTTAAAATAACCCTCAAGTCTTGTGTGAAAATGTTAGCCTACTCTTTGTTTTGAAAGATGTTGTACTCTCACCATTTGGAAACCACTCTTTCATAGGCTAGGGTAGTTCTGAACCTAGCTAGGAAAAGAATTGATACAGAGATCACACACTCACTTTGGGCAGTAATGAATCTAGAATGTAATTGTGCATTGGTGCGTGAGTGTGTAGTATAAGTCTGAAGGAATTAGCCCCTTGAGGAAAATTTTTGATCAAATGGATGAGCAGGGTGTAAACTGCTGGTGTATTTAATTTCCTGCATCTTTTCATTTGTTGTATTTCAATTGCTTGAGGACAAGCAATGGTTTAAGTTTGGGGGTGTGATGACTCATATTTATATGAGTTATTTATACGTATTCAAAGTTAAATCATGCAAGTTCTCTGGCAATAGCAGGTTGTTTCTAGTAAAGTTTCTGTTAGTTTATTGCTTTTAGTTAGAAAGGGGCTAAATTACAAGTTCTAGGCATTTTGGTGCCAATTGGCGCCTTTGTGAGCGTTTTGATGCTTCTTGTGTTTGTGCAGTGATCTGAACGTGGCAGCGTCTCTCATCACGTCTGAAGAAGGACAGCAGAGCAAGAAAATAATATATATCATTTTAGCGCGCATGTAATGATGACCAGAGATCTGGAAATGAAGAAGATCTTCTCTTTCTTCAGCACTGACGCGGCTGACGCACTGTAGCAGTGCGGTGTCACTTCAGGGCAGAGTCAACTCGCAAGCAAGCTTGGAAGGTGGGGGAATGACATCAGCAGCATGTGACCTCTTTTGACCATGGCTATTCTCTCTCTATAAAAAGGCAAGGGTGCACCATGCGGAACAGACACGACTCCATTCATCATCCACCTTCCCCCATTTTTCAGAGATAGTTTTTCTGAGAGAAGTTCTGGACACAGACTTCTTCATTTTTAATTCTCTCAAGGCCCCAATTTCCATATCCATTCGCAGCCATTACTGGAAAGCTCAGACGTTGTAACGTCTTTACAGCGTGCATGAAGGAAGGCCACTTAGGCGTATCTTTTGCGTTTAGTCTCCTTTTCTCTATGTACGGTATTTGGATTTTAACTCCTCTTATTTCTGTAAGGATGCTCAGCATGAGCTAAACAATTTGTAGTTGGGTTGTTGTTTTGCATGTAATGAACCTTTAGTCTAATGCTATGAAGTATTGATGTTTATGTGTTTTAAATCTTTGCATGTTAATATTTCCAAACTTGTTTTGAACTGATCACTTAAAATAAGTAGATTCATAGGTACAGACATGGTCTATGAAAAGAACTCAAAGATTTATGTGAATGAAAAGGTGCACTAAAGACATTTAGGCATTTTTATCTAAGTCTAGACATAGAACAGATAATAGTTCATAGGACATTGCTGTGGGTACTTAAAATACAGGAGTAGGCCTACTTAGAACCTAGACATAGGAATTCTAGTACTTGAAGCTCTGACGTTTCGTGACTGAAAAGCACAGCTCTTTTGCAACAGCGTTCAAACGTTATAACGTCTGTACAACATAGCATTTGTACGTGTTAGCGTGTAAACGTTATAACGTCTGACTAGAGGAGATTTACTTGCATGCAGCAATCCAACTCATACTCTTCCATATTCACAACCACTTCTCATTTACTTGCTTTATTTATGTTCTTAGTCTTAATATCAACTTTTAGTGTCGATTTGCTACTTGTTTCACTTGTGTTTTAAAGACTTGAACTCTGAAAGTTAATCAATCCTCGTGGGAACGATCTCTTACTTTTATCCACTTTATTACTTGTACGACGTGTATACTTGCACTGATATTGCGACTAGAACACACGAGCGCGAACAAGTTTTTGGCGCCGTTGCCGGGGATTGAATTTAACTTTTATTGTTCAACAAGAATTAAAACACTAGGTGAAAGAATTCTGCTGTGTTGTTTGTTGTTTTTGTGAGTGAACAGGTAAACGTTACAGCGTATGCTTAGTTCCAGTTCAAGCTCTAGTTCAACAGAACCAGGGAGTGGATCTGAACCTGAATTCTACCCAGAGCCTGAAAGAACCTTCAGGCGACTAAGGAGACAACAAAGGCTAAGAAGGCAGCAACAACAACAGCAAGTTCAGCCACCAATCATGTCTGAACATGGTACTGGTGGTAGAAGCTCTAGAGGTGGACGTACTCCAAGAGGAGGAAGGCACTCTGATGCTGGAGGACGTGGTCGTGGACCACAAACTCATACAGAAACCTATGTTGATGATGAACACTGGCAGAGACAGCAACTCATCAATGCAGGGCCACAAGACATGGTCAATGACAGGGACAGGCCTATGCGTGATTATGCCGTGCTCAATCCTGCACATTTACAAACAGGCATTGCAAGACCACCTATTCATACTGGTCACTTTGAATTCAAGCCAATGATGTTCCAAATGTTGCAGACTGCAGGGCAATTTGGGGGTTTCCCTCAAGAAGATCCTTATGCACATCTAAGGCAATTTTTGGATGTGTGTAGCAACTTTGTCATCCCTGGAGTCTCAGAAGATGCCTTCCAACTGAAGCTATTTCCATATTCTCTTAAGGACAAGGCCAAGAATTGGTTGAACTCCTTAGAGCCAAATTCAATTCATACTTGGGATGAGCTAGCTGAGAAATTTCTTGGAAAATACTTCCCTCCCAACAAAAATGCCAAGTTAAGAAATGACATCACCTCCTTCAAACAAAGAGAAGGGGAATCATTATTTGAGGCTTGGGAAAGATGGAAGGAATTACTAAGAATGTGCCCACACCATGGCATTCCCGTAGTTATTCAAATGGAGACTTTTTATAATGGTCTAGATCAACCTACCAGGCTTATACTTGATGCTTCATCAGGCGGTGTCATATTAAACATGTCTTTCTCTGAGGCATGCAGACTTATTGAAGACATAGCCACTCACAATGCCCATTGGCCTTCTGATAGATTCACTCCTGGAAAGAAGGCTGGTGTCCATGAGATAAGTGAAGTAACTGCCCTTTCTGCTCAGGTTGCTTCTCTGACCAACATGATTAAGAACTTGAGCACTCCAAACGTGGCCACGTCTGAACCACAGACTGCTGCAGCTATTGAGCCAACACCATCTGGGGGAGTAGTGTGTGTATATTGTGAAGGAGGGCATGTCTACGAAGAGTGTCCCCATAACCCCCAGTCTGTAAACTTTGTATCACATAACAAAGGTAACAGTCCCTTCTCCAACTTGTACAATTCAAATTGGAGAAATCACCCAAATTTTAGTTGGAAGAACAACAATTCTTTGAATGCTAGCAATGCTGCTCCTGCAATACCCCCAGGATTTCCCCCTCAACAACAAAAGCAGTATACGCAGAATAACAACAACAGCAATTTGGAAGCCTTGATGAAAACTTTCATAAGTGATTGTAGGGCAACCTTACAGACCCATGAGTCTTCAATCAAAACTTTGGAGAACCAAATTGGACAGATAGCCTCAGCTCTTACTCAAAGACAGAATGGATCTCTTCCATCCACAACTGAAACACCATCTTCATCCAAGTCAAATGATAAAGATGTGGTGAATGCACAGGTAAATGCTATCTCATTAAGAAGTGGCACTGAGTATCCAGAACCATCTATGCCTAAGGAATCTGAGGTGCCAGACAAGGAAAAAGAGAAAAACAAAGGTGGAGAAAAAGAGAAGAATATTCCAGACATTGTGATGTCTAAGCCAGACGTTACAACGTCTAGTTCTGAACCAGGAATCAAGACTGTTCCTAAGCTTGTACCTGAATATCCTCCTCCACCCTACCCTCAAAGACTCAAGAAAGCTCATGAAGACAAGCAATTCAGCAGGTTCATGGAGATGCTAAAACAGCTGCACATAAACCTTCCCTTGGTTGAAGCTCTACAACAGATGCCAAACTATGCCAAGTTCCTAAAGGATATCATCACCAAAAGAAGAAGGCTAGGGGAGTTTGAAACTATTGCTTTAACTGAAGAATGTAGCTTAATCATGCAGAATAAACTCCCTAGAAAACTGAAAGATCCTGGCAGTTTTACTATACCATGCTCCATTGGAGATTTTTACCTTGGCAAAGCTTTATGTGACTTGGGGGCAAGTATTAACTTGATGCCCAAGTCCATTTATGAAAAACTTGGTATAGGAACTGCCAGACCTACTTCTTTAAGTCTTACATTAGCTGATAAAAGTAGAGTTTATCCTGAGGGCATATTAGAAGATGTTTTGATTAAAGTTGACAAATTCGTTTTTCCAGTGGACTTTGTTATTTTGGATTTTGATGCAGATAAGGAAGTTCCTATCATCTTGGGGCGACCATTTCTAGCCACTGGAAGGACACTCATTGATGTGCAGAAAGGAGAATTAATCATGAGGGTCAATGACCAAGAAGTCAAATTCAACGTCCTCAACGCACTCAAGTATCCAGAACCTAACACAGAGGAATGTTCCTTTGTGGTTGCCCTTGACCATGTGGTTCAAAAGCAATTCAATAAAGATAATGACCACTTGGAAAATATTCTGGGCAATGATGAGATTCAAGAATTGTTATCAGAAGAAGCTGATCAGTCAAACGTTACAACGTCAACCACAGACGTTGTCACGTCTGATTCCTATGTACCCAGGGCGTGGACAAAGAAGTATGAATCCTTGGGGAAAGAAGACTCCAATCTCAAGAAGATAGTACCATCCATTGAAGAACCACCCACTCTGGAATTGAAAGTGTTGCCTGATCACCTGAAGTATGCCTTTTTAGGGGAAAATGATTCTTTACCAGTGATCATTTCTTCTAACCTCTCACAAGACCAGGAAAGTGATCTCATTAGCACCTTGAAAAGGCACAAGAAAGCCATTGGTTGGCAAATGGCAGATATCAAAGGTATCAGTCCCACAATCTGTATGCACAGAATTGTCTTGGAAGAGAATGCAAAGAACAGCATTGAAGGACAAAGGCGATTGAACCCGATAATGAAGGAGGTGGTCAAGAAAGAAATCATCAAATGGTTAGATGCAGGAATCATTTATCCAATTAGTGATAGCTCATGGGTGAGCCCAGTTCAATGTGTGCCAAAGAAGGGTGGAGTTACTGTGGTAACCAATGAAAAAAATGAATTAATTCCAACAAGAACAGTGACTGGATGGAGGATATGTATGGACTACAGGAAGCTGAACAAAGCAACCAAGAAGGACCATTTTCCTCTGCCATTTATTGACCAGATGTTGGATAGACTTGCAGGCAAAGAATTCTATTGCTTCCTTGATGGTTACTCAGGATATAACCAGATAGCTATTGTGCCTGAGGACCAAGAGAAGACCACATTCACTTGTCCTTATGGTACCTTTGCCTTCAGAAGGATGCCATTTGGATTGTGTAATGCGCCTGCAACATTTCAGAGGTGTATGATGGCTTTATTCTCAGATTTTATTGAAAAATCCATGGAAGTTTTCATGGATGACTTTTCAGTCTATGGAGACTCATACAAGGCATGCTTGGATAACTTAGAAGGAGTCTTAATAAGGTGTGAAGAAACCAACTTAGTACTCAACTGGGAGAAATGCCACTTCATGGTTCAAGAGGGAATTGTTTTGGGGCATAAAATTTCAAAGAAAGGGTTGGAGGTGGATAAAGCGAAAATTGATGTTATTGACAAATTACCTCCACCTACAACTGTCAAGGGTATTAGAAGTTTCTTAGGGCATGCTGGTTTTTACAGAAGGTTTATCAAGGATTTCTCAAAAATTTCCAAACCTTTGTGTCTGCTGCTGCAACGTGATAACGTCTTCAACTTTGATGAGCATTGTCATGAAGCCTTCCAGAAATTGAAGAATGCCCTTGTAACAGCTCCTGTGATAGTCACTCCTGACTGGTCCAAACCATTTGAATTAATGTGTGATGCGAGTGACTACGCTGTGGGGGCCGTATTGGGTCAAAGGTATGGCAAAATTTTTCACTCTATATACTATGCTAGTAAAACCTTAGATGATGCCCAATTAAATTATACTGTAACTGAGAAAGAGTTACTGGCTGTTGTATTTGCTTTTGACAAATTTAGATCATACTTGGTGGGTGCAAAAGTTATTGTTTTTACTGATCACTCAGCCATCAAGTATTTGATTTCTAAAAAAGATGCAAAGCCACGACTCATTAGATGGGTTCTCCTCCTCCAAGAATTTGACTTGGAAATTCATGATAAAAAGGGGGTGGAGAACCAAGTTGCTGATCATCTTTCTAGGCTTGAGAATGTTGATGCAGGTACAGGTGCAGAAGAAATAAAAGAAAATTTCCCTGATGAAAAACTGCTGACAGTAGCCACAGTAGCTGAAGACGTTACCACGTCTATGACTATTTCTTCAAACGTTATAACGTCTGATACTACTGCTCCCTGGTATGCTGATATAGTTAACTTCCTAGTCAGCAAGATGGTGCCTGTGGATTTCAACCATCAGCAAAGAAAAAAATTCTTCCACACCGTGAAGCACTATTTTTGGGATGAGCCCTATCTATATAAGATGTGTCAAGATCAGTTGCTTAGGAGATGCCTGGCTGAAGAGGAACAACTCCATGTATTACAACAATGTCATGCATCACCTTATGGAGGACATTTTGGAGGAACCAGAACTGCAGCAAAGGTGTTACAGTCAGGATACTATTGGCCAACACTCTTCAAAGATGCTCATGAATTAGTAAAAAGATGTGATAAATGCCAAAGAGCTGGAAACATCTCCAACAAGCAAGAAATGCCATTGACAAATATTCTTGAAGTAGAACTGTTTGATGTTTGGGGAATGGACTTCATGGGGCCATTTCCTATGTCTCATGGAAATTTATACATTTTGGTAGCTGTGGATTATGTGTCAAAATGGGTGGAAGCCATTGCATTACCCAATAATGAGGCCAAATCAGTCAGCAAATTCCTGAAGCAAAACATCTTCACAAGATTTGGCACTCCAAGAGCTATAATCAGTGATGAAGGCTCTCACTTTTGTAACAAGCTGATTGAGAACTTATTGGCTAAGTACGGAGTGAAGCACAAGATTGCTACAGCTTATCACCCACAAACAAGTGGTCAAGCAGAAATTTCCAACAGAGAAATTAAAAGGATACTTGAGAAGATGGTTGGTCCAAACAGGAAGGATTGGTCCCTGCACCTTGATGATGCATTGTGGGCGTACCGAACAGCATTTAAGACACCACTGGGCATGTCACCATACAAGTTAGTCTTCGGAAAAGCTTGTCACCTGCCCATTGAGCTCCAACACAAAGCTCACTGGGCACTGAAGCAACTGAACCTAGATCATTCAAAGGCTGGAGAAGCAAGGCTCCTTCAACTAAATGAGCTAGATGAATTCAGGCATACTGCCTATGAGAATTCAAAAATGTATAAAGAGAAAACCAAGAAGTGGCACGATCAGAGAATTCAAAGAAGGGAGCTAGTAGAGGGACAATCAGTTTTGTTGTTTAATTCAAGATTAAAGTTGTTCCCTGGGAAGTTAAAATCAAGATGGTCAGGACCTTTCAAGATAGTAAAAGTCTACAGTCATGGTGCTGTGGATCTGTTTGATGAGAAAACTAATTCCATTTTCAAGGTCAATGGCCAAAGAGTGAAGCATTACCATGGAGAACATGTGGTTAGGGACAAGACCACAGTGACTCTCAACAACCTCTGAATTCAAAAAAGGGGATAGTCTGGCTGAAGACTCTTAAAGCAAGCGCTCTAGGGAGGCAACCCAATGGTTTTAACTAACCAGCAATTTTGTGTCTTTAAATTTTTGTGCAGGATTGGGAGCTGAAGTAGTAAAAACGTTATAACGTCTCTGCGTGTCTAGGATGTTGTCACGTTCGCTGCCTGGGTAAAGTTTTAAATGAAAAAGAAAAGAAAATGAGTCAAGCAGTTTTCAAATGAAACAATTTTTAATGATTTTTTTTTTTGAGACGTGACTGCCAAGGTGACCATGACGTCACTTCCAACGGTTACCCCTTTTTCCCAAACCCACGCCACCACCTACTTCCCAACTTCCCATAAAACCTCCCCAATAGACACACACCAGTTACAATCATCAAAACCACCTTCATACACTTTCAGAAACCGCAATCTTATAACTTCTCCCAACCCCAAATCGCAAATCTCAATCTCAAATCCCCCACTCTCCAGAAAACTCATACAATCACCATGACTAAAACAAAGCAAGCTGCAGTAAAATCATCTGGTAAAGGAAAGAACGTCAACCCAAGTTCTTCTTCTGTTCCAAACCCAGAAATCCCCATTCCTTCAAAGAAGAAAGCCTTGCTGCCAGAAAGGGGTTTTAGCTTGGAAAACCCAAATCCTGACTTTATCGCAACAGTGGCAGCATTGGGATGGCAGAAATTTGTAGTTCACAGAAAGGAATACATTGCAACTCTGGTGCATGACTTTTATAAAGGAATCGTTGAAAGAACCGATGGAGAACTTTCAAGCACCTCCATCGTACGAGGTGAGGAAGTCAAATTTGGTGTAAGATTCATAAATGACTACTTTGGGCTAGGTTACTATGGCAAGGCAGTTGAGGTGAAGCAAAAGACTTACGGAGTGGCAGAGATGACTGAAATCAAAGAAAGGATATGTGTTGAAGGAGCTGTTTGGGAGCGAAGAGGCGACCATGGGAATGAATTCAAAATTTTGAAGAGATACCTTTGTGATGAGGCCAGTGCTTGGTTTCATTTCATCAGACATTGCTTGATACCCACTTCCCACACTCTCTGGGTTGATAAAGAGAGGCTGATTGCTATTGATGCCATTATGTCAAGAGATAAGATTGAAGTGGGTAAGCTCATCAACAGAGAGATTAACAAATGGCAGAACAGGAAGGATGGATACCTATACTTCCCTTGTTTAATCACCGATCTCTGCATGGAGGCTGGAGTGGAGATTGAAGCATCTGAGCTAAGAGAGGAACCTCAGGGGGCATTCTCTACAAAGTTCAAAGCTAGGCAGAGAGCTGCAGATGCTACCACGTCAGTTGATGCACAGACGTTACAACGTCTGGTAGACCAGCAAAACAGCCTAGCCAAGTTTGTCAAGGAGCAATTTGAGTGGCAAAAGAAGGTAATTGCACATACAACAAAAGGCAAGATGGTGATTGAAGAACCAGTACTTCCAGATTGGATGGAAGAGGAAGATGAAGACAACATACTCCTATCAGCAATGAACCCCAAGAAAGTGAAGAAGGAAAAAGTCAAGAAAACAAGAAAACCAGCAACAAAAAGAAAGAGCCCAGCAAAGAAGGAGCAGAAGAAGGTAAGTAATGAGGAAGAAGAGCTTAAATCAGCTGATATGGATAGCATCAGTGAAAGTGATGCAGAGGAATCAAAGAAGGTGAGTAGGGAAATCCTAAGTGATGATGAGGAAGAAACACATTCAGAAGAGAAAGGAAGTTCCAGTGATAAGACTGATATTGAGGCTGACTCCCCACCAACCCAAACACTCAAAGAACCAGCCCAACCCACACCATCATCACCAAAAGACAAACAACCCCAACCCTCAGATAAAACCCAACCCACCCATGACCAAAACATCCCCCAAACACCACAATCTAAACCTAAAGATCAGCCCATTTCAAAGCCAACCCCCACTCAACCTGAACCAACTAAAGAGCCATCACAACCATCCATTCCAGAAGTAACCAGTGCAGATGTGGCTACGTCTGAACCAACTGTTGTTGAAACCAACCCAGATCCACAACTCATTCCCCCACCCAAAAGGCAAAGATTCAAGACTGTACCCACCCAGAGTCCATTTGGGAAGAAGAAAAGGCGTGAAGTAGCCGCTGCAAGTGAAAAAGCAAGACATGGTGATGAAGAAGAGCAACCAGTTGATCCTCCTGCACCCAAAAGGCAAAAGTTGCAGGTAAAAAAGAGATCTGAAGCTGCTAAAGACAAGCCAGCAACAGCCACCAGCGCAGCATTTGTTGCTGCAAGTGGTTCAGAAAATGCTCCTGCTGTTGCTGCTGATGAGGAAGCTGCAGACGTTACAACGTCTCATGAGCCAGAGGTTGAAAAAGCCCAGGGGGAACCCAAAGAGCAGCAGCAGATTCATCCTGCAGAGCTGGAAAAGCAGAAAGCATGGGAGGAAGCAAAGAAAAGAGTTGTTGAGAGCAGTGTAAAGAGGCCCCAGGAAACTGAAGTCTCAGTTGATGTTGGTGACGGTGAAGGAGAAAAGAAGAAGAAGGAAAAGAAAAAGAAGGCTGTGCAAGCAAGCATCCCAGCCAGACAAAGTGGAAGGCTCAGGGCCGGTGCTCTGAACAAGTAAGTAGCCCTCTTTTAGCAGTAGAATAGTTTTAGTTTACAATTTCAGTACAAATAAATAGCTGTCTAGACGTTACAACGTCTTGAGAGTTAGTAGTTGTTTTGTTTCTGTTTTGTGTAAATGTTCCTCTCTCATTTTTCAAAATCAGTGAGCAGTGGGGACACTGCTCATCTTTTTGTTCGGGGGGGGAGGATCATTTTTATGTTTCCTGTCTGCATGAAATCAAATGCAAAATCAGTTTACTTTCCTACTCTATTAATCATCAAAAATGTTTCTCTTTGGGCTAAATCTAGTAATGACTATGTGTGACTTTGTGTGAGTAGCTGATGCATGCTTAGATGAATAGAATTGATTACTGCTTCCACACAAACTCTGTTTTGAGGAAAACCTAGTTAGCTAAGGGCTAATTGATGCAAAGCTAGTGCTGGTTGACTATGGTGATGGTAGAACTTGATCAAAAAACTCAGAGTAGCAGTAGAAGCTAAGTTTGGGGGTATATCAGGTTGTACTAAGGCTGGGTGCAAAGACTGTAGGATGATTAGTGCTTGTGTAGTGTGAGTGCAACGTTGTAACGTCTACCCGTAACGTTATAACGTATGCCGTGTGTGTTTGTGTGTTGTGTTCTGTGTTATCAAACGTTGTAGCGTCTCTCCTATAAACGTTATAACGTCTACTCCAAAAAGACCAAAAAAGTGTGTGTTGTTTCAAATAAGTGGAAAAATCCACATGTCCTCTGTGTTTGCTGCAAATTCCCGAAACAAATACTGGGTACCCCAAATATCTCAATCCAAAATTGTCAAATCCAAAGGATCAAAAAGGAGAAAATCACAAAAACTCCAAACCAAAAGTGAAGAAAAAGAGAAAAGTTGCTCAGTAATGAGGGATTGCAGCTGTGTGTGTTTTGCGTTGTGTGAGTCAGAAAAGTAGTTTGCACTAATCTAGTCCTAGCACCCAAATAAAGACCCTTTGTCGTGCTTAAAATAACCCTCAAGTCTTGTGTGAAAATGTTAGCCTACTCTTTGTTTTGAAAGATGTTGTACTCTCACCATTTGGAAACCACTCTTTCATAGGCTAGGGTAGTTCTGAACCTAGCTAGGAAAAGAATTGATACAGAGATCACACACTCACTTTGGGCAGTAATGAATCTAGAATGTAATTGTGCATTGGTGCGTGAGTGTGTAGTATAAGTCTGAAGGAATTAGCCCCTTGAGGAAAATTTTTGATCAAATGGATGAGCAGGGTGTAAACTGCTGGTGTATTTAATTTCCTGCATCTTTTCATTTGTTGTATTTCAATTGCTTGAGGACAAGCAATGGTTTAAGTTTGGGGGTGTGATGACTCATATTTATATGAGTTATTTATACGTATTCAAAGTTAAATCATGCAAGTTCTCTGGCAATAGCAGGTTGTTTCTAGTAAAGTTTCTGTTAGTTTATTGCTTTTAGTTAGAAAGGGGCTAAATTACAAGTTCTAGGCATTTTGGTGCCAATTGGCGCCTTTGTGAGCGTTTTGATGCTTCTTGTGTTTGTGCAGTGATCTGAACGTGGCAGCGTCTCTCATCACGTCTGAAGAAGGACAGCAGAGCAAGAAAATAATATATATCATTTTAGCGCGCATGTAATGATGACCAGAGATCTGGAAATGAAGAAGATCTTCTCTTTCTTCAGCACTGACGCGGCTGACGCACTGTAGCAGTGCGGTGTCACTTCAGGGCAGAGTCAACTCGCAAGCAAGCTTGGAAGGTGGGGGAATGACATCAGCAGCATGTGACCTCTTTTGACCATGGCTATTCTCTCTCTATAAAAAGGCAAGGGTGCACCATGCGGAACAGACACGACTCCATTCATCATCCACCTTCCCCCATTTTTCAGAGATAGTTTTTCTGAGAGAAGTTCTGGACACAGACTTCTTCATTTTTAATTCTCTCAAGGCCCCAATTTCCATATCCATTCGCAGCCATTACTGGAAAGCTCAGACGTTGTAACGTCTTTACATCGTGCATGAAGGAAGGCCACTTAGGCGTATCTTTTGCGTTTAGTCTCCTTTTCTCTATGTACGGTATTTGGATTTTAACTCCTCTTATTTCTGTAAGGATGCTCAGCATGAGCTAAACAATTTGTAGTTGGGTTGTTGTTTTGCATGTAATGAACCTTTAGTCTAATGCTATGAAGTATTGATGTTTATGTGTTTTAAATCTTTGCATGTTAATATTTCCAAACTTGTTTTGAACTGATCACTTAAAATAAGTAGATTCATAGGTACAGACATGGTCTATGAAAAGAACTCAAAGATTTATGTGAATGAAAAGGTGCACTAAAGACATTTAGGCATTTTTATCTAAGTCTAGACATAGAACAGATAATAGTTCATAGGACATTGCTGTGGGTACTTAAAATACAGGAGTAGGCCTACTTAGAACCTAGACATAGGAATTCTAGTACTTGAAGCTCTGACGTTTCGTGACTGAAAAGCACAGCTCTTTTGCAACAGCGTTCAAACGTTATAACGTCTGTACAACATAGCATTTGTACGTGTTAGCGTGTAAACGTTATAACGTCTGACTAGAGGAGATTTACTTGCATGCAGCAATCCAACTCATACTCTTCCATATTCACAACCACTTCTCATTTACTTGCTTTATTTATGTTCTTAGTCTTAATATCAACTTTTAGTGTCGATTTGCTACTTGTTTCACTTGTGTTTTAAAGACTTGAACTCTGAAAGTTAATCAATCCTCGTGGGAACGATCTCTTACTTTTATCCACTTTATTACTTGTACGACGTGTATACTTGCACTGATATTGCGACTAGAACACACGAGCGCGAACACTAGTGCATCTTTTGATTTTTGCTTACTTTTTATATATGTGTTGAATAATTTGGAAATGAGTTGTTTGAATCTTTAAATGATGGATATGCCTCTGTTTTGAGCCCCCAATTGGTAGGGTTTGCACTTGTGTTAATTGTTTGCAATTTGAATCATGATCCCATAATGAATTGTGTCGATTTTAATGAGTTTACCTTGTTAAATTGTATGTAGTAGTCTAGGGTTTGGCTTGAATTAGCTAGGTTTTGGTAAATTCTTGTTATTCTCTTGTGAATGTATGATGTTTGGGTCTTGATTGTGGTTTACAAATGATTGAATTTGAGTTTTGCATGTGGTTCATGCTAGGGTTGTATCACTTGTTGCAAAATATTGTTGGGTGTACAATTGGTTGTGAGCTAATGTGTAAGTTTTGGCATGAAATTTTGATGAGGATTTGAACATATAGCATTCGGCCAAGGGCCACTTTTTTGGTATATTTTGTGCTTCAAATTTTATCACTCTGATCTCATTTGAGTAAAATAAGATGGTGCGATTGTGTTTAGTTATTTTTCACTTTTACTTTAATTTTTACCAAAAGATAAAAAACATTTTTACTTTTTACCAAAACTCAAAAACATTTTTCCTTTGCATACTTTGTTGATGATTAGGTGATATGATCCAACCCTTATGCCTAGTGCATATCCCAAGTGTTGGAGATCCCCTAAAGTGATTCAACATTTCATTTTTATACCTTACTTCATGATCAATCATTTATCTCTTGTTGATGATTTAGTAATATGACTTGACACTTATGCCTAGTGCATTTTCCAAGTGTTGAGGATTACTTTAAAGGGATTCAACTCTTGCATATATTTTAGCATTAAAAAAATTTTGGTAAAATGACTAGACACTTATGCCTTTGTGCATTGTTAATAAGTGTCAAGGATTACCAAAAGAAACTCAACTCTTGTGCTTCTATTGTTGATCATTAAATGATTCAATGAGCTACCCTTTTGCAATTGATTAATGCTTCACCTTTGCATGACCATTTCTTATGGCAACTTGTAATTAATTTTGACCATTACATATTTATGCATATTGCTTGTCTCTTGGATTTGTAATGCTTGCATGAATTGTAATTAAATGATTTGTATATTGGCTAGGGATTGGTATGTTGATTGAAATGTCCCACTTATTTTCCAAAACCCCTTTTCCAAATCAAATTCTTTTTCTTAACTTGTTTCAAATCAAGAGTCAAATGTTTTTTCCAAATAAAAAAAAAAACCTAAAGCATTTTTCTTAAATAAATCATTAGCCATCACTCGAAGCCTTTGCTTGTTTGATCGCTAATGAGGAGTTATTAGTGGTAGTCACTCGAAGCCTTTGCTTGTTTGACTATTATGAAAGCTCCCACACCTTAACTAAACACAAACAAAATTCCAATTTCAAAAACAACACGAGCTATTGGTGATAATTATTACCGATGCTCGCCCTTTTTCAAAATGATTTCAAAAAGATAATAAAACGTTGTTACTTGTAATCACTCGAAGCCTTTGCTTGCTTGATTACCGGTTTCGACTCTTTCCTTTCGAGTTAGTAATGAACGCCACTCGAAGTCATTGCTTGTTTGGTATTCGTGAACACTTGAGTCTTATTTCAAAAACTCAAAAAAAACGCTTTCAAAACCAAAAGACTAGAACTACGTAGCTTTGATCCCTCTTCCAGAGAGGGTACGTAGGAGCGGGTCGTAACCCGTCAAGCACCCTTTTAAAAATCTTTGTTTCGTTCCGCTTTTCAAAGATACCAAAATTATTTTTCTTCTCAATAAAACCGTTTCTCAAACGAAATAAAAAGAAAGGAAGTAGAACAAAAATCATTTCAAGTCAACTTTTTCTAAGCCACATATCAAAGTTAATGGTTCCCTTTCGGTAGAAAGGAGGTGCAGGGTGCTAATACCTTCCCCGTACCTAACCGACCCCCGAACCTACATCTCAATGTTTTCGAAAGACCATCCGCCTTTTTCAAAAGACTTTTTCCAATGTTTTAGTCTTTAAAAATAAATATTGGTGGCGGCTTCAAAAATTTTCACGTTGTCAAACTGAGGAATCCTTAAACCGGATTTTTCGGGGCGCAACACCCCATAATAACCCAAACGGACCAAAGTACCCCTAAAAATAGTTAAAAAATCTAAACGGGGTATTTTCGGAAGGCTTTTTTTAAACTTTCCGGAAATACCCCAAAATAGGTAAATGCGGAAGAGATTTTTTCTGGGATTTTCGGAAACACCTCAAAACGGGGTATTTCCGGAAGTCAAAATGACTTCCGGAAATATTCCGTTTTCATGTGTTTCCGGAAATCCCAGAAAAAATCTTTTAGCATTTACCCCTATTTCTGGAATTTCGTTTTAATTTTTTTTTTGCTTTTTCAGTGGCGACCAGAACAGGAATGATAGGGCGAGGTTAGTTTTCCAGGCAGCACCAGGAGATGCAGATCAGTCGCCTCTTGCTCCTAGCACGAGGACAAGGTTTCGGTTGGTGAGGCAGACTGGTCACGCTTCTGAGCGTCAGAGGCGTGTCCGAGAGCGAGAGAACATAGGCGGGGCTGATCCGGTGCAGCAGGAGCTGCAGTATCATGAGCCTGCTCAACAGGACCACTTTCAGCAGTATGAGGAGGCTGAGGCTGCTCAGCAGAACGCACAACCTGCTCAACAAGTTTTGTTGGACCGATTGCATGTGCACTGCGTCTCCAGGCTACAGTTAGGGCTTTTGACATTTGACCCTTAGTTGTATATTTTGTATTTTGTATATCGTGATCGTATTGTATATTTTGTATTTGTTCTCGTATTTTGTATATTTTGACGTATCTGTTCTCTCGTATTGTATTATCATTGTTTATCGTGATCGTAGTTTAGCGAGTTTCGTTATATATCGTTATTTATGGTAATAATTTAAATTAAAAAAAAATTAAAATACTTTCCGGAAATAGGTCTAAATTTGGCTTCCGAAAATACCTATTTTTGAGGTATTTCCGGAAATGTTAAAACGTTGCATTCCGAATTTAGATCTATTTCCGAAAATTTTTAAAAAACTGTTTTTTTTTTTAAAAAATAAGGGGTATTTTGTGGATTTTTGGTAAAATGGGGGGTATAGGGGAGAAGGAGGGGGGGGGGGGGTACAAAAGTAAAAACCCATATTTTTTTTGATGACTTTTGGTTGAAAATCGAACTAATCCGCACGGCGTAGCCACCCCAAACGAGAGACCTTTTTGGTCGAAAGTCTTTGGCCATCACTTTTCTCACATCCCCTCCTACTCACCACACACCCCTTAAATCCATATATTCCAAAAATACCCTTAAGTAGAGGACGTGTTTACATGTGATTCGGTTGAGGCCAACCGAATATATTCGTCTAAGGCCAACCGAACATATTCGGCTAAGACCAACCAAACGTTATAAAAAATAACAAGGGGGTGTTGTTCAGCTTTGTTCATTCAGGGAAGGGGATCCGAAACTGTTCGGTTGACATCAACCGAACACACTTGATACTGTTCGGTTGGCATCAACCGAACACACCTGAATCTCAAAATGAATGTATTTAACGAATCTTCTAACTAATTGACTATCAATAATGAATGTATTTAACCAATCTTCTAACTGATTGAATATCCATGAGACAATCTTGTTCAAATATTCCCTCTTCTGATGAACTTCCATCCCACCTCCATAGCTTATCACATTCACTCTCTTCACTGTAAGAATCGCTTGTACAAGTGTATCTCCATTGACCACTATTCTCATGGAAGTAATTCCATAGATCACTTAAACTGAAATATTCAACTGCTTCTCTTTCCCACTGATGACACAAACGGTTAAGGTTTCTAATCTCTTTCTGTTTAAGGGGGGGTGTTCGGTGGGGGTGCCCCAAAATTTTTCGGTGGGGGTTCCCCGAACCCTCTAAAAATTGAATAAAGGAGTGTGCGCCAAAAAATACTCCTTCGGTTGCACATAATCAAATTATTTCGGTTGCCCGTAACCGAATCGACGAAAAATACACATTTCATTAATGACATTTTGGTCATTTTGCGGGGTGTGGGTGACTAGGGAGTTTTTTTCCTTCCATCAACGGTGGGTTCGTTTTTTAAGGCTGACGTGTACAACTGCATCCCGCTCTCTCATTCTCCTCATTACACAAAGCATTCACTCTTCACCGAATCACCATCACATCACATTTCATTCGGAGAAGAGGGAGAGATAGACGCCAAACGCCAAACGCCAAACTCTCTCTTTTCCTTTCACCTTCTTCCCGATTCTCCCTTCTTTCCCTCTTTTCTTTCGTTGATGTTTCATTTCTTCCCTAGGTATTGTACACCGTTCGTTTTCCGCTCTCTTCTTCCTTATTTTTGATGTTTCATTTCTGCGTTTATCGTTATATTCTTTGAGCTGCATTGTCGTTTTGATTAATGTAGGTGCAGGGTTTTGTAGGGGACATATCTATATATATCAACATTTATTTATAGTTCTGTGAATTTGGGACCACAGATATGAATAATAGAAGTGGTGAATTAGCTCAGGTAAAATACAATTACTTAATTTTCTTTGATTTTTTTTTTCATGCAAAATTAATTGAGATTGAGGGAATGTGGTTCCTTGAAATGTTGAATTCTGAATACAATGTAGGTTTATTTGTGTAAATTAGTGGAGATGGTAAAAGGATAATGTGTTTCATTTTTAGGGAAATGGTGAAACTATTCTCTCCTCTTCTAATCCTCAGCCTCAGCCTGCGCCGCCAGATCGTCTGCGTTCGACTAGTATCAATGTTAATAAGGTATTTGTTTTTTATTGCAAAAAATTGCTTTGGAAGCATGACTGTGAATGGCTTTATTGCCATGTTCAAGTTTTGTGTTTATTAGTATGACCACTTAGCCATTCAGTTCAGTTGCTTCCAACTTGGACGTTGGTGCAGAGGCTGATTCTAGGGTGTTCCCTTGTTATAAGGATATAAAATCAATGATAAATAAAAGGGGATCACTGGTGTACCCTTTTTAATGGGGTAAACCTTAGACTAAGCCTGTTAATACATAATCATGCGCGTGCGCGCACACACACATTATTGCAATTAATTTGAAGATCTTTAAATCCTAGCCTATGCATATCCTATAAATCATAGCCTAAGCATATCCTAGTTGAGTGTTTTGGAGTGATTTTGAGATTGAATCTTATGCTCCAAGGAGCCATATCATAATGAGAATCTAGCTCCGAGTGGTTGGTAGAGAGAAAACCTGAGGCTCCCATCGAGAAAACCTTAGGCATGAGTCTACTGGCCTTCTTGGGGGATCTTCAAGTATAAGCCTCAATGGAACTTGAGACAAGGTTTGGGGTTGCAGGAACTTAAGACAGTTTTTAGAGTGATCCCAGTGAAAATAATTGGGAAATGGTTAAGAAGTAGAAGGCTTCATGATAGATGGAGAAGAGGAAGGAGGGTAAGATAAGTCATAGCTGTCATTGGTGCCTATGGCTAGAGTTGGTGGTTGAGAATGGTGGGTCTTTATTGTAGAAGACATCAAGAAAGGAAAGAAACAAATGTGTGTTACTATGGGGTGGGTGCTGCAAACTGGTTTCGAATGACTAGTGTTTGGTATTCACCAGGTTTGAGAGACCTCTCTGTTGGGCATTAAATGCATTACAGTAAAAGGCAGTCACATTGAGACATGTTGCTTTAGGCGATATGATATCTTTACAGCAAGTGCCTGAGGAGAGAAGAGGGCAATGTGCTGTGTGGGTTGTTCAGCTTCTGGAGGTTGAGTGTTTTAGTTGTAAAGGTGGTAGTCAAAGTTGATGGCAGTGGTACTTGCACGCCAGGTATTTGTGAATTGGGGCACGCTTATGCATCTTTGATGATTGAGGCTGTTGTAAGTTGGAAAATTGAGCAGAAGAAATCCCTGCTTACAACTTCAAGTGAAGGGAGCTCAAGGCTGGGAAGCCTGAAGCTACATACACCATGTTATCAGTTAGAGACTCCTCACCAAGTGCTGATGCCTTGATGGAGCATCGCTCACCAAGCGCTGCTTCCCTAGAGAGCATTGTATACTGAGGTGTGCAGCATTCTTTGTAGAGCACAAGATGGTATTCTTTACCGTGCTTTAGAGGATTAGTTCTTTTGGATTGCATTACCAACTTTTTATCTCTGGTATATGCAAATTGGAAACTAGTTTTCATTGCTATAAATTCAGCCGTTTTAAAGAAAACTTTTTTTATGAAGTTTAGTCCATGTTGGCATGTTGCTCACTTGCTGCAGTTCAAATTCCTGTGATTTCATCTCTTACAGGTTTTCAAGAATGGGCCTCTTTTCATATCCTCCAAAGGTGGGTATTACTCCTCTATTTTATTCATTTGGTTCAAAAGAACTATAAATTTATGTTGCTGCTTCTAATGTAAAGGCTATATGACTTAAAAAGCTTCTCGTGATCTTTTATACCTACTGTACAATAGATAGTCCGAAAGGCTTTAAATTTAAAGCTAAAAAAATAAATGGGTCCAAATTTGTAAATAGCCCTTTCTCGGTCATTATAGATGTCATACATGCTGATGCTTTCACACTTACAATAGAATGATTGTTGAATGTTGCTGTTTCATGTCACAATAATTGAATTTTAAGACAAATTCAAACTCGTGGTGGAAAAAACTCAGATAATCATTAACAAGGTTTTACCCAAAATTAAAGAATTAAGAAACTATTTGCAAACCAGTATTTGAAATTATAGGGCTATAGGTAGAAAAGGATGAAAAAAGAGAATAAATTGGATAATATGTCTTGTGTGTATTGGTATCCTGATGTGAAACAAAAGACAAAGCACTAATCTCTATTTATATTAATAATTAACAATAGATTCCTAGTCCTAATTATAATTAAATAAGGAAATAAACCATAAAATGTAAAGAAACTGAAACTATTCTCTAGAGATCATCTAAGATAGTTTAATCTATTATAAGTACGATGTTACGAAATTTCACGAGGCCTCAAAGTAAAGCTTACTAAGATCTAGGCTCTGTTTGGTAAAAAGTAGCGAATAGCGGATAAGCTAGCCGATAGCGGATGAGCGAATAGCAGATAGCGGATGAGCTAGCAGATAGCGGATAAGCTAGCTGATAGCAAATTATGTGTTTTGGTAAAACTAGCGGTTAGTGTTAGCTATTATTTATATCTATTATTTTTATTATTAGTTAAATCAATAGTTTCTAATTAGCTGTACCTATTCCTCTTCCACCTTTTCCTCTTCCTGTAAATTTATTTCTAGACTATTCTCTGTACTATATATAGGACCTATTCCTATCAATAAAATATGTAGAATTATATTTTACCAATTAACAGTTAGAATAGCTGATAAATGTAAAAAGACATAAAAGGATATTTAATTAATGATTAAATTATTTAATGATGATAAAATGTTTAATGAGGAAAGAGAAGTAATTTAAGAAAAATAATAAAAATGCCAAAAAAAGTGAAACTCTATACGCTATCCGCTAAAACGCTACTTGAAGTAGGGTTTCAAAAAACGCTAAACGCTATCCATAAAACGCTAAACGCTAATGCTTACCAAACACCTGTACTCGTCACCCGCTAGTCAAATACGTTAGCGGATAGCGGATGGGATGCGCCAAACAAGTCTTAATCTTTTTATCAATGAATCTCTTTGAAAAGGAAAAATAAACAAACAATATAATCTAGGCTCCAAAAAACATGGTTGAAAAGGTAACTCAAATCTTAGAGAGATGAGCATGTGCACTCACTGATGCCGAGCTCTTAACACGGTAACAACGCAAGAAAATACCCCATTCCTTTAGTAGATGAATTGATAGATGAATTATTTGGTGTTGCTTGTTTTTTCGGAATCAGATTTGAAATATACCATCAAATTAGAGTTAAGGAAGAAGATATACCTAAAACAACATTTAGTACTCATGCAGGCCACTACGAGTTTCTAGTGATGCCTTTAGGGTTAACAAATTTTCCCGGAAAGGCGGAAACCCTTCAAGCAGCTATGAACCAGATTTCTAAGTTATTTTTTTGATGATGTATTGATGTTCAATGTGAATTGAAAATTCACTTGTAGCATTTATCTCTAGTTTTACTTGAAAAATGTTGAGTTTGTGATTTCTATGTCTCAATCAGATCACACTAGCGTATTTATAATGGGATTGCAGTAAATACAATAAATGCTAATTGATTATTGTAATTCTAATTGATATGATTATAATCCTGATTGATATGCACACCTAAAGATGATGTGTACTTGATTAGGATTCTAACAAAAATCAATTTGTGGCTAATAAAAAGAAATGCAGCTTTGGGTAACATAAAATGGATACTTTGGCCACATAATTTCTCATCAGTGAGTGATCGTAGGTCCAACAAAGGTGAGCAATATTTTGGAATGGCATACTCCAACAAAGGGTAAAGGAAAGGAATAAAGGGTTTCTTAGATCTCAGTGGATACATTAGAAGGGTTTCTTAGATCTCAGTGGATACATTAAATTGAAGTGCTAGCCAAGTACGTCAAGCAGTCGAGTGGCCCCATGAGCCAAATTATTATTAGTCGAACCTTGACTAGCCGAAACTGCATGAAGTGAGTCGAAGCAAAAGAAAACCAACCGGACCCACAAAAGCGAGAAGATTGGGCTTACCTAAAATTTCGAATGAAATGATTTCTTGTTGGATAAAGTTCTTTTGATTTAAATTAATTAAATTAATATGAATTTGAAGAATGGGCAAGATAATGGGATAATGCGCCTTGTTTTTAGGAAGTACACTTTGAAGGGGTTAAGACAAGCTCAATAAACCGTCGCAGGAAAATGTAGGGATTTTAAACGTGAAAGCAGTACCTAAAATTCCGAACATGTTTTGTGGATAGTACACACGTTTATTCGAATAACTTTTAGTTGATTCACAATTGTTGTTGGTCAGTTTTAATTTAGGATTCGTGGATGATAGGGGTTAGGTTTCACTTTTGTCTATAAATACCAATTGTGCAGAGTAGATTAAACAAACATCCATTCATCACTACAAACTCTCCTTTCCTACGCAATTTACTTATGTTTTCTTAGTTTAGTTAGTCCTTTTCCCTCATCGCCTTTGGAGTAGTTAAGGAGCCCACAACCGAGGAACATAGTTTCTTCCTTGGCGTCATCGTTTGAAGAAAAAGGCATCACTGTTAAGAGCTGTTAGCTTTCGAATTCGAGAACATTATTAATTATAGAAAGAAAGCAGTGGCATTAATAAAATTGATGAAGAAAGATAATTTTCATTGTGGACCAAAAGCCAACAAACTTTGTTAGTATTGAAGTAGTTGAGTACTTCCTCTCCTGTGTTGGCATATCATAGTTTTTAAATTTCTTCTATGAAATAGAATGTGATGCTTATGCCTTATGGTAATGGAGTCGTGACTTTTCTTATGAAACAAAGAGATCAATTGCTATCTTTGGCAAGGCATTATCCGATAACAATCTTATCAAGTTTGTTTGTGAGAAAGAATTATGTCTTTGGTGCCAGTGGTTCATCATTGGAGGCATTGTTTATTTGGATAAAAATTTCAGTTTTAACTAATGGAGCAACACATTACCACTACGGAGCAACAGTGTTTGATGGCTGAATTAGTATCTTTTATTTTGACCATCTGTAAGCTTAGAAAGGAGAACCTGAGTAAACAATGGAATTCAAATACAATAGCAGGAATTCTGATGCAATTGTAGGAATTTCTCTAATTTTCCTTGCAATAGGATTATAGGAAGATACAATATATACAGATATCAGGTATCTTTACTCATGATTTTATGGCCTAATTCTGCTGCCCAAATATCATTATGATCTGTCTAAATTAATTACAAAAATTGAGCAGTCTAGCTAAATAAGAAAAAAACAGAATCCTAAACTATCTGGTATAATAGTTCCTGAATCAGAATAAATTATAGTAATTAATAATTAATTTACAAATAATCCTAGTTGTTTCTCATCAGTAATTCCTAATAATTGCAATAACATCTAATTGATTATGTTCAATTACCAGAACTTGTAATGATAATAATCTTAAGTATGTTATGATGTGATATAAGAAGGGAACCAATCCCTATTTATACTAATAGAAAATTCCTTATCCTAATTAGATAAGGAAACAAATAATGAAATATGAAAAAGATGGAAACTGTTTCCAAGAGGTCATCTAAAGCACTCAAAACCTAAAGGATAATTATGATATGATATATCTTTAGATATTCTACTAACATCAAGAATTGAAGAGTACCAATAATGAATAGAGCCCAATATTGAAGAAAGAAGGAAAATTGTCCATGTAAGTATATACGGATGCAAACTGTGCAGGATTACGTGGTTTGTAAATTATGATGAAAATCGCACCGATGGTCTCAAAGTAAAGTATGAAGCTTCTACGAGGCTATTTTGTGACATTATGTTTGCCATTAGCATAGCAAACAACCCGATTCAACATGATTAAGATAAAGCACATAAAGATAGACCAACACTTTGTCAAGGAGAAATCAGATAATGGTCTTATAGCTATGGCATACATCCCTTCAAGGCTACAATTGGCAAATGTATTCAACAAGGGACTTCCCACTTAGCGGGTTCAGGATCTTACTTGCAAGATGGGAACGATATATATTTATTCTCCATATCGAGAACATCTTCTATTTATTACATAGTTTCTTTTTTCCTTTTTCTCTGTACAGCAGATTTCATATTTTTGAGTTATTATTCTGTTACTTAATTTTAGAATATATGCACCTTAGTCTATATATTGTAATGTAATCCTTGTAAACAGAAAGAATAAGTGAAATAGCATTCAGTTTTTCCATCTTCCACTTCTTCCCAAACATTATTGCAGTTTGTATTCTGCTATATATAAATAGTCATGCGAACCCAAAATCCAACTCTTGGCAAAATGACAGATTTGATGAAGTAATTATTTATTGTATAGTATATTTTCATGATGTGTAGGAATTGGGTGGACATCCTGGAAGAAAAGGTGGTTTATTTTAACACAAACTTCACTTGTTTTCTTCAGAAGTGATCCAGTAAGTAATTTTATATTTCATCTGGTTTGTCGACCATTTTCTGCAGTTCCCTGTATAGTGTTAGCATTAGACAATTGTTTTTGACAACCCTACCTAAGAGAAAATGAAGTTGGTTGTAGTTAATTTAAAAATGCATGTAATTCACCCACTTTGAGTTTTCAGCGCAAAATATGTTTCTAAACATAATTCACTATTCCATCAGTTGTTTTCTTAAGGATTGAAAATTTATCTGGTAAAATTTTCCTTATTATTATTATTATTATTATTATTATTATTATTATTATTATTATTATAAGGAATATGTCTAATATATCTCTCATCATTAGATTTTGGAAACCAGAATATTTTTCATTTATGTTACCAACTAGGGACAAAGATATCCTGCTGAGTTGTCCATGTATGAGTAGTAGATATGATAGATTATCTACTAACTGCTAGTTTTCTGGTTTGTTTTTTGGGAACTGGAAATAGCAAAATGAATATCAATTAACCATAAAATAAGACTTGAATTTGCAGTTTCGATGATTTATCTTTTTTTATGGGTTATGATGGATTTTCCTTTTTTCTATGTACAACGGTGACTTTTTTCCTGTATAATTTCTGTTTAGAATCAGTTCGGACATAAATTCTCCATTTCTTTTAACATATTTTCTTTTGGTTTGCAATGTCCGAACAAAGGGACCCTTATTAAAATGCACATTCATGCAGTTCTAACATGTGGACCTGGTTTTTATTGGGTGTGAAAAATTGTACTTGTCTAAGTATATTTTGTAATCATTTTTCTACTTTTCAGAGTGTTGTTTCTCAGAAGGGAAATGAAGTGAATTTGACTCTTGGTGGCATTGACCTCAACAATTCAGGCAGGTTGGCTTGTTTTTAACCAGTGCTCTTTGATTTTTATTGGCAGTTTGTTTGTCTTCATAGTGTTGTCGTAATAGTATTTTGGTTATGAAGTTTCTTGACCTGTAACTTTGTCAAATTTTGTAGTGTTGTTGTCAAATCAGATAGAAAACTTTTGATTGTGCAATTTCCTGATTCTCATGATGTACGGGCATTCACGCTTAAGGTGCTTTACCTTTCCCGTAATTTTTTCATTTTTACTATATTGAATAATGGTTGGTTGCTTCCCCTTCTCCCATCCTCAAGCTTTTTTGTTTTCTTCGTTGATGATAAACTACTTTGCGTTGCATGCTTAGCTCCCACTTTGTTTCTGTATTTGTAATTTTTTTTTTGAAAATTCTTTATTTAGGAGAGTTTTATTCCCTATAATTCTGGTCTAGCGAATATTAGGATTTATGTACATTAGTCTATGTTGGAAGACCCACATTGGATAGTGAATAGTGATAAAGCTTGATTAGTGGTTATAAGTGGGGGAAACCTTCACCTAAGAGTTAGCCTTTGGAGTTGGGTTAACTCCAAACCCAAATACTAAGATGGTGGAGGGAAATCTTCACCCGATGAGCTAGCTTTTGTGGTTGAGTTAGACTCATACCCAAATTCTAAGAGTCTATATTGATTATTAGGACATAATATTTAGTAAAATCCTTTCTAAGTGTTGTAAATAGTATTTTGCTATTATTAGTAGTCCATGTACTAGACCCATTAGGTTTAATTACTTGTCTATATAATAAGATTAGTGAGTGTAATTATACACAATTGAAATAATACATTCAGTATAATTTTCCACATGGTATCCCGAGCTCTCGGTTTTAGAGGTCTTGCTTCCGCATAAACCCTAGCCACCTTAATTGTGGAACCTTTTGTTTGCTGCCTTCATTGCAGCTACTTTTTATTTTGAAATTTGTTAGTGCTGTTCATCACGTTTCCAGCTTTGGTAATCAAGTTTTCTGCTACCCTATTACTGTTCATCACATTTGTTACAGCTTACACCAACAGTAACGAACCTGCCACCATCATAGACCACCGTACATGACCTATATCAATACACCGCCTCCACCAATAGCTTCAGAACCAAATTCCGACCAACCCTTCGAAATTTCATCGCCAACCGCCGCCGGACGCGTCGACACGCGCCGCCACAGCAACCTCCACCGCCGGGCGCGTGAAGCCCACACGCGGCCCTGGAGACGTTTTTTCGCGACTGTCCTTTGAAGCAGTTTGTAGATCGGCCCTTGCTGGTTCTATTTGAGGGATCAAAATTTGGTTTTGACTTTTTTGGTTCGTGAGTCACTTTGAAGGCACCTCTTTGGTGTTCGTTTCTATGTTTTTGGCTACTGGTTCTAGCCTTACAGCACCCTTGGCTGCCCCAGCTGCTGTATTTGAGATTTTTTCAGCACGTGTCTCCACTTTGAGGGATATTCCTTCAATTTTCCAGTTGTTTTGGGTGTTTACTCACATTCGGTACCCTTGTTCGTGGTTTATTTGAAGCTCACACCTTTGGTGTTATATACGATTATTTTACAACTTCGGGCATAGTTCTCGTTTCCTTTTCGTGCTTGTTTTTCTTGACTGGTGTTCAAGATGGTAGATAATATTGCTATTGATTACTCTGTATCATTCACCGAGGATGAGGTGAATCGTTTAAAGGCCCTACTTGACTCTCTCAGTAAGCCTTCTGGAACTTGTTCTCTACCAACCACCGGTATTAGCGTATGCTCCCGATCTTTCAATGTTTGCGGTAAAATCCCTAAGGATGCTTGGATTTTGGACTCTGGTGCCACCGACCACATGACATTCAATTCCAGTTTATTTTCCTCCTATACCTCATCTGAGAGGAATTGTTATATTACAATGCTAATGGTTCTTATGCCCGTATTGATGGCTCTGGGAGTGTTAACTTGCAACCTTCACTTCAATTACAGGATGTGCTACATGTTCCCTCACTCCCTCACAATTTAATATCTGTTCGTAAACTCACTCGTGATCAGAAATGTAAAGTAACCTTTCTCACTTCTTATTGTGTTTTTCAGGATCTTACCACGGGAAAGACGATTGGAGTTGCTAAGGAAAATGGAGGGTTATACTACTTATCTGATGAACCAAAATTGTTCGAAGGTGCTGGCTTCCTGCTTGCAGACTGAGTCTTCTGAGTCTTCTCATTCTGCCGCACAAGTTTGGCTTCAGCCCAAACGTCTTGGTCATCCTCCATTCTCTTTAGTTAAGTCTATGTTTCCTTCCTTATTTTTACATCATTTAGTTGAGTCTTTTAAGTGTGAAGTTTGTGAGTTAGCTAAACATCATCGTGTCTCTTTTCCTTCTAGTTCCAATAAAAGTGCTGAACCTTTTGATCTTATACATTCTGATGTTTGGGGACCTGCACCTATTTCTAATGTTTCGGGTGCTAAATGGTTTGTGTCATTTATTGATGATTGTACTCAAGCAACTTGGATTTTTTTGATGAAGGATAAATCAGAAGTACCAGAATTATTTATCAGATTTGTTGAGTAAAACGCAATCAAACAAGATCTTAATTCCAAGAATCAACAAGAATTTAGATAAAATCAGAAAAGCCCCAAATATGAACCCTGATTGCGAACTACGCAATATACGAAATTGAAGAATCAGACACGCAGTTGTTAACCCAGTTCGGCAACAAAATGTTACCTACATCTGGGGGATTAAGCGAAAGCTTGAATCCGTTTCCATTGAATCAATTGAATCAAGTGTTTTACAATGTGATAATTCCCTGAGAATTTCCCCCTCACCACCCTGTACCCTCGAGTCCCGGTGTTTTCACTCCACTCTCCAATGTACAATTTACAGAGAAAGAAAAAACTACTTTACAAT
This sequence comes from Astragalus membranaceus, assembly GCA_039519185.1. Lineage (NCBI taxonomy): Eukaryota > Viridiplantae > Streptophyta > Magnoliopsida > Fabales > Fabaceae > Astragalus > Astragalus membranaceus. The sequence continues at coordinate 127,661,521 of CM076849.1, forward strand.
CGGATTGATCAAAGCTATATAACCACCAAGAAGCTGAGTTCATTCGCGCCAGTAACAAACTCAAACTCTATATGCAACGAACTAACAAACTGATCTTTGCCAATAACCAGCACACGTGCCAATCACGCGTATGCTCCACCTAGACCAATAACGACCAATAAAGGATTATCCACATCAGCACTTGACTTCCACGTGTATGCCAAAACAACAATTCTCCACCTTTGGCACACACATGATCCCTTGATTCAGCAGAAGAACAGACCCAAGCAGACCTTAACCCAACATCATACACTAACCCTTCTCAACTTTCAGTAAGCTCAAGCAATGCTTGAACTTTGAAAGAGGAACCACCTTTGTTAAAAAATCAGCAGGATTATTTGCTGTGTGAATCTTGTGTATCTGCACAGTGCCACTATTGATGATGTCCTTTATCCAATGAAGACGAGTGTCAATGTGCTTCGTTCTCTCATGATAAGACTGATTCTTACAGAGATGAATGGCACTCTGATTGTCACAGTAGACCTTGACATACTCTTGTTCAATCCCAAGTTCACCAACAAGGCCTTTCAACCATAAAGCTTCTTTAACTGCCTCTGTGATGCCTATGTATTCTGCTTCTGTGGTGGAGAGAGCCACCACATGTTGCAGGCTTGATTTCCAGCTAACAACACTGCCATAGAGAGTGAATACATACCCAGTGAGAGATCTTCTCTTGTCCCTGTCACCAGCAAAATCAGAATCCACGTATCCAACCACTCCACCTGAGCTTGAACCATCTTTGTTGTAGCTTAAACTCAGCTTTACACTGCCTTTTAAGTATCTCAGAATATGTTTTACTGCTGACCAGTGTTGCATACCAGGATTGGACATATATCTGCTTACAAGGCTAAGAGCATATCCCAAATCTGGCCTGGTACACACCATGGCATACATTAAGCTTCCCACACCACTAGCATAGGGAATTTTATTCATTTCCTTCTTATCCTGATCAGTATCAGGACAGTCCTCCTGAGACAGCTTCATTTGAGGGCCTATGGGAATACTAGCTGTCTTTGCTTCAGTCATGTTGAACCTGGTTACAACCTTTCGAGAATAACTCTCTTGAGTTAACATGATTCCTAATCCATCAGTTCTCTTAGTGATTTCCATCCCTAAGATTTTTCTGGCCTTTCCCATATCCTTCATGTCGAATTCTTTCATCAACAGCTGCTTCAACTTGTTTATTTCAGCCATATGCTTACAGGCTATAAGCATATCATCTACATATAACAATAGGTATATGTAGTTGTTTCCTTCAAGTCTTTTAAAGTATACACAACTGTCACAGTTTGATCTGTTGAACTTCAGCTCAATCATATGACTATCAAATCTCTTGTACCACTGTCTTGGAGACTGTTTCAGTCCATACAAAGATTTCTGCAGCAAACAAACCATGTCTTCCTTTCCTTTTTCCACAAACCCCTTTGGTTGAGCCATGAAGATTCTTTCTTCAAGCACTCCATGTAAGAAAGCTGTTTTTACATCCATTTGTTCTAGATGTAGATCAAACTGGGCAACAAGAGCAAGAATAACTCTGATGGAGGTATGTTTTACCACAGGTGAAAATATTTCATTATAATCAATCCCCTCCCTTTGAGTATACCCTTTAGCTACTAGCCGTGCCTTGTACCTAGGTGGATCTTTCTCAGAGTTTCCCTCCTTCTTCTTGAAAATCCACTTACAGCCCACCAGCTTTGCTCCTACAGGCTTTTTCACAAGTGTCCAGGTGTGGTTCTTGTGAAGAGCATTCATTTCTTCTTCCATGGCAACAATCCATTTGGCTTTGGAACTGCTGGATATAGCTTCATCATAGTTTGAAGGCTCTTCATTTATCACATCTTCTGCAGTGTTTAAAGCAAAGGCAGTTGCAGCTTCGAAGCCAAACCTTTCAGGGGGTTTTATAGACCTTCTTGCTCTGTCTCTGCATAAGATATAATCTTCTTCCTGCTCTTCCACTTCTGCATCAGATTCATGATCAGAAGTTTCTTCTTGTGTGTTCTCTTGGTTGTCACAGTCAGTTTGAGTTACTTGTTGACTAGTTGTCTCCACCTCAACTTGAAATTCTTTGCTTGGTTCATTCTTCTCAAGCACTTCTCTGTTGACAGTATCCTTGATCATTTATGATTCTTTAAAAAACACATCCCTGCTGATGATGCACTTTCTGTCATCAGGCAGCCAGATTCTATAGCCTTTGACACCATCCGGATAGCCAACAAATATACCTCTCTTTGACCTTGCCTCCAATTTTCCCTCATTCACATGAAAATAGGCAGGGCAACCAAAAATTTTTAAATTTCTGAGATCAGGCAGTACACCAGTCCATATTTCTTGAGGAGTTTTGAAATTTAAAGCTGTTGATGGACTTCTATTGACAAGGAAGCAGGCTGTATGCACTGCCTCTCCCCAAAAAGTTTTTGGAAGCTTGGCACAAGATAGCATACACCTAACTTTCTCCAATAGAGTCCTATTCAACCTCTCAGCTAGGCCATTTTGTTGAGGAGTTCCTCTAACAGTGAGATTCCTATAGATCCCATGTTGTTTACAAAAACTATTGAACTCCTCATTACAAAATTCAAGGCCATTGTCTGTTCTTAAAGCTTTAACTTTCAAATTGCATTGGTTTTCTACTTTATTTTTCCACTCTACAAATGTTCTAAATGCCTCATCTTTTGTTTTAAGCAAATAGATCCATACTTTTCTAGTATAATCATCAGTGAAAGTAATAAAGTACCTCTTTCCTCCATGAGTAGGTGTTTGAGATGGTCCCCACAAATCTGAGTGGATATAGCCAAGCTTCTCAGTGGTCTTGTGTATTCCAGTAGAGAACTTCACTCTAGTTTGTTTTCCAAATATGCAATGCTCACAAAATTCTAACTTTGAAATTTTGTCTCCACACAGTGCCCCTTGCTTGTCCAGCTCCTTTAGACCCTTCTCACTCATATGTCCAAGCCTTTGGTGCCATATGAGTGTTTGATTGTCACTTGAGCTAGCCACTTGAGCTTCTCCTTGCATAGTGTTTCCATTGAGAACATACAGGTTGTTTTTCTTCCTGGTTCCTTTGAAAACAACCCTTGACCCTTTCATTATTTTCAGAACACCATCCTCACCTTTAAAGCTGTAACCAGCAGCCTCAAGAGTCCCAACAGATATCAAAGCCCTCTTTAATTCAGGGACATGCCTGACATTTGTTAGCATCTTGACAGTGCCATCAGTTAAGACCAGCTTCACAGTGCCTATGCCTATGACTTTACAAGCCTTGTTATTTCCCATAATCACCTGACCTCCTTTATATTCCTTATAGTCTACAAACCATTCACGTTTTGGACACATATGGTAGGAGCAACCTGTATCCAGCACCCAGTCATCATCACCAGAGGTAGTAGCAGTCGAATTAGACTCAGTTCTTTCAATCCTATCCTCTTCAGCAACCAGAACATCACCAAGATCCTCATCCAAAAAATCCAGTGTCTCAGGCTCTGTGTCAATGACAGTATCTGACTCTGTCATGTCATCACAGCCATTTCCACAAGTTACAAGCTCTGTGTCAATGACATTGTCTGACTCTGTCATGTCTTCACAGTTATCTTCACCAGCTGCAAATAACAATTCACAACTCTCATAGCCTTCAGATGCAATAGAGGCATTTCCTGTATCTTCTTTGGATTGACCCTTCTTCTTGTTGTTTCTTTCTGGACAGTTCTTTTTGAAGTGCCCTTCCTTATCACAAATAAAACACCTATTGTGTTTAGGTCTTGATTTTGATCTGGACTTCCCTTTTCCTTTTCCAGTTTCTTTCTTTTCTGATCTTCCCCTTACCATTAGGCTATCCCCTTGTTCTGTTTCCCTTTGATTGACCTTCTTGGACAACTCCTTGGACAGCAATGCACTCTGAACTTCCTCCAAGCTTAGAGATTCTCTACCATATATGAGTGTATCGGCTAATACATCATAAGAACTTGATAATGATCTGATCAAGAGTAATGCTTGATCCTCATCATCAATCTTAATGTCTATATTTTCCAAATCAAGAATTAATCTGTTGTACTCATCTATATGATCACTAATTGAAGTGTTAGAACCCATCTTGAAGGTATACAGCTTCTGTTTCAGGTATAGTCTATTTGCTAGGGTTTTGGTCATATACAGGTTCTCTAATTTAAACCAGATAGCAGCAGCGGTTTTTCTTTAGAGATTTCACGAAGTACCTTGTCTCCGAGGCAGAGAATGATGGCACTGTGAGCCTTGTTCATGATCTCCTTCTTTTCTTTCTCTGTCAAGGTTGCCGGAAGCCTCGCCTCCCCTAGCAGAGCATCTTCGAGACCCTGTTGAACCAAGATTGCACGCATCTTCATTCTCCAGAGACCAAAATCATTCTTGCCGTTAAATCGTTCAATGTTGAACTTTGCCATCTCCATTTATGCGAATCTTCCCCAACGATTGCTCTGATACCAGTTGTTGAGTAAAACGCAATCAAACAAGATCTTAATTCCAAGAATCAACAAGAATTTAGATAAAATCAGAAAAGCCCCAAATATGAACCCTGATTGCGAACTACGCAATATACGAAATTGAAGAATCAGACACGCAGTTGTTAACCCAGTTCGGCAACAAAATGTTACCTACATCTGGGGGATTAAGCGAAAGCTTGAATCCGTTTCCATTGAATCAATTGAATCAAGTGTTTTACAATGTGATAATTCCCTGAGAATTTCCCCCTCACCACCCTGTACCCTCGAGTCCCGGTGTTTTCACTCCACTCTCCAATGTACAATTTACAGAGAAAGAAAAAACTACTTTACAATCGGATTGATCAAAGCTATATAACCACCAAGAAGCTGAGTTCATTCGCGCCAGTAACAAACTCAAACTCTATATGCAACGAACTAACAAACTGATCTTTGCCAATAACCAGCACACGTGCCAATCACGCGTATGCTCCACCTAGACCAATAACGACCAATAAAGGATTATCCACATCAGCACTTGACTTCCACGTGTATGCCAAAACAACAAGATTTTATCACATGGTGTGTTGAATTTGTGATTGTCTCTGTGTATCTATAATAGAGCACACTCATATCTATTTATACTGAAAATAAGAATCAATTACAATAAAGACTAATTAAACCTAAATGATACTAATTAATACTAATTGATATGGAAAATCATATCTGATATTCTAACACTCCCCCTCAAGCTAAAGCTTACTAAGCTTTTAAGCTTGTTACAATAACAAAACATTTTCCCCATAAAACTTGAAACTAAATCTGGCATCGATATTTGTGAGTCATAACCAACATAAGGCACTATCGGAATGACCATCGATGGGAGAAGACATCATTAATGATTAATATGTGGGAAAGAGTCACCACCGGAATGACCATCGATGGGAAGAAATGACACCACATCATAAGTCATTAATGAGAAAGGAAGGCATAACAAACAAAACTAAAGCCAGATGAGCATCTGATGTTTGAAGAGGAGAGAGAAAATGCATCAACTAGGAGAGAGAGAGTGACAGTTTGAGCTGTAACGTAACTGTTCGTGCACCAAAACCAAAAAGTAACCTCAAATCCGAGACTTGAAGAGGAAGGCGACTCCGATGACATAAAGAACAGCAGGAACAGTGGGCGGACGCGCTGACACGCGCAACTGAAGACGACGGCGAGTGGAAGACTTCGCCGGAAGTAGATCGGCGCGTACGGGCGCATGACTGGGCCGGTGAGGTTGGAACTTAGACCGCTGTGTAGATTGGGAGGAGGCGAACCTGATGGTTGTGGTTTCGTCGGCAAGGTCGCCGGAAAATTTTCCGACGCGGTGGCTGACGGTGGTTCAAATGGAAAACACGCCGGAAAGAGGAACACGTCGGCGGGAAGCAGAAAATAGGAAAACTAAAAAGGTGATTGATTGTAGCAGTGAAAAGGAAATAAATAGAAAACTGAAAAAGGTAGTGCTGCCGGCGGCAAATGCCGCCGCTGACAGCGGTGTTGAAGCACAGAGACGAGGTCAGGAGATCCGCTCTGATACCATGTTAAAATGTGGTTTGGGCCTAACTCAACCCCACAAAACCGGCTTGTAGGGTGAGGGTTGCCTCCCACTTATAAACTCTTTTGAGACCATATCTCTAGTCAATATGGGACTTGGGTTTTTCCCAATACACCCCCTCACGCCCATCACTATTGGGTTTGGTGCGTGGATTATAATGGTTGGTGGCCCAAAGGATCTAGGATAGGCTCTGATACCATGTTGAATTTGTGATTGTCTCTGTGTATCTATAATAGAGCACACTCATATCTATTTATAATGAAAATAGGAATCAATTACAATAAAGACTAATTAAACCTAAATGATACTAATTAATACTAATTGATATGGAAAATCATATCTGATATTCTAACATGGTGCAAACACAATATGGCAAATGCATTAAAAGAATTCGCTTTGACAATGGCAAGGAATATGCCAATCAGAGTCTTTCAAATTTTACCAGTCAACAAGGAATTCTTCATGAGTATACATGTGTCGACACCCCACAACAAAATGGTGTCGCAGAAAGAAAGAATCGTCATTTACTTGAAGTTGCTCGAGTCATTCTCTTCCAAATGACAGTTCCTAACTCATACTGCGGAGAAGCAGTATTAACAGCTGCCTACTTAATTAATCGGGCCCCATCTCGAATGTTAGGTAATGTCAGTCTTGTTCAGTTTATGACTTCACGGTTTCCTTCTGTTCCTGCTTTGCAGAGTCTTGAATCTCGAGTGTTTGGTTGTGTTGCTTTCGTCCATGTTCACAAACAACACCGAAGTAAGTTGGATCCCCGTGCAATCAGATGCATTTTTGTGGGTTATCCTCCCGACAAGAAAGGATATAAATGTTATCATCCTCCTAGTCGTAAGTACTTTATCTCTAAAGATGTCACGTTTCATGAGAATGTATCCTACTTCACTCGTCCTCAGCTTTAGGGGGAGAGCATTCATAATGATTTGGAATCTGAGTCTAAGTTTCTATTCCTATCTGAGTTGTCTATGACTCCTGTCTTAAGTCCTACTACTAGTCCTACTTCCACAAGTCCTACTATTGAGTCTCCTACTTCTATTTTGGTTCCTCCTTTGTCTTCTGTTTTGCAGGAACCATCATCTTCGACACCAGCAAATACTAATGCTGGTGAGCCAATTTTGGTGTATCAGAGAAGAAGTAAGCCCGACCTGCTCCAGACACAGCCTCAATTGCCTGAACCGGAGGTAAGTACTGAAATTAACCCTCCTGTTAGTGATTCCCACAGTTCTGACACTAGTGACACTGACACAGATGATTTGCTTATTGCTTTGAGTAAAGGGAAAAGGTCTGGTGCCAAATATCCTATTTCTCAATTTGTCTCCTCTAAGCATCTTTCCTTGCAGCATCAAAGTTTTATTACAGCTGTTGACTCTGTAAGAATCCCTACATCAGTACAAGAGGCACTAAAAGATAAAAATTGAGCCCAGGCTATGAATGAAGAGATGAAGGCACTTGAGAAGAATGAAACTTGGGAGATTGTTGAGAACAAATCGGCTATGAAGTATGAAGCCTGTTCATAATGCACTTGACTTAAAGATTAAGTATGAAGCCCCTATGAAGTTATTTTGTGACAACAAATCGGCTATTAGTATTGCTCATAATCCTGTTCAACACGACAGGACAAAACATATTAAGATAGACTGACACTTTATCATGGAAAAATTGGATAGTGGATTGATAATGACAGAATACATTCCTTCTGGGCACCAATTAGCTGATGTGTTAACAAAAAGCTTGCCGACAGAACGTCTCAACCAACTTACTTGCAAGTTGGGAATGATAGATATACATTCACCAACTTGAGGGGGAGTGTTGTAAATAGTAGTTTTTTTACTATTATTAGTAGTCCATGTACTAGGCCCATTAGGTTTAATTACTTGTCTATATAATAAGATTAGTGAGTGTAATTATACACAATTGAAATAATACATTCAGTATAATTTTCTACACTAAGTAATGTAATTTTATTAATGCAGTAATCAATATGCTTTTGACAACTATATTAGGTTTGATAAGCTCAATGGTTTGACATGTAATGAGATTCACTCGATTTGGGCTCTTATCGGGCCACCCGAGTCATACTCCAGATGTTCAGTCCTAGACATGAGGGGTGTGTGTTGGAAGTCCCACATTAGATAGTGAAAGAGCTTGATTAGTAGTTATAAGTGGAGGGAAATCCCCACCCTGTGAGCTAACTTTTGGGGTTGAGTCAGACCCATGTACCCAAATTCTAAGAGTCTATATTGATTATCAAGAATTAATATTTAATAAAATCCTTTCTAGTTACTGTAATTTAATTGTTAATGCAGTAATCAGTATGTTTTGTGAGCTATATTAGGTTTGATATGCTCCGTGGTTTGACATGTAATGAGATAAAAGATAGAGGAAGAAATCTGAATATAAAATTATTCCCCGTTGCTAATTTATCGCTACGTTAGTTTATCTGCAGGCTGAAACTACTGAGGATTTATATGAATGGAAGACTGCACTTGAGAATGTTTTGGCACATGCACCAAGCCCTACTAATGTGATGGGGCAACATGGCATCTTCAGGAGTGATCAGGCCGATTCAGTCGATATTTATTTGGGCCAGTGTATGCTCTTGCTATTCTTGTGCTTCACACATGCTAACTGATTTAAATTGTACACGTATGATAAATTCACAAGGCTGAAAGTCAATCTCAAATAATTCAGTACCAATTTCAGTCTCCAATTCAGGTTACTAAATTAAAACATATCCAATTGTAGAATGGCAATCACAATGGTAATAATTTTTAACTCTTTTTGGTGTATTTTAAAATGTAAATTATACTGTCTCTTCTGTACATATCGGTTATTTCTGCTATATGTTCGGGGCCTGTTTTGTACATATCCATTTTGATGTTTTCACAAACCTCTGCAATGATGTTTATACGAAGAACATTATGCCATTCATTGCTTTCATATGATTTTTCTCCATTTCTTCTACAGTGAAGGATAGAGAAACAGTAAAATATGCAGTCCTTGGCCGGCCAATTTTACTTGCTTTGGAAGAAGTTGATGGAACTCCATCTTTTTTGGAGAAAGCCCTGAGGTTCATAGAAGTGCATGGTAGGTTTTTTTTTAAGAACTGTTCTTTCACAACAAAAAGCATAGAAACAGAATATTTACATGATACTTAAATATGTAAACCGAATCACAGTAAGCTCAAAGATTCAAATTATCCTATTTAATATATTTACATGATACTATATAATGATTACTATCATATTTACAGTATTTCTAACAAGGACAATATTTTGATTAGGTTGAGTCATGTAGTTATTACTGGTAAATATATATATATATATATATATATATATATATATATATATATATATATATTTGTAGAGAAAAAGGAATAGGAGACACGATATTGGTCACGCAGTTCGGCCAATCTTTGCCTACGTCTGCGACTACAGCGCAGCTGTAGTTCCGTCTTATTAATTGTATATTTCTGTGTAATGAGTACAAGCACTAATGAGTTTAAATAGGGAAAACCTAACGGGCCTGGCCCGAATACATATAAAACTATTATTTACAACATATCTTAACAATATTATAGTTCTGCCGTGTAATTGAGACATCTCCGATTTTCTTACTTTCCTTTTCACTCAACGTGGTTTCAAAGCGGTACCATTGTTTGTGACGTGTTCCACTATTAAATTTCATAGAATCTAGAACTCTGCCGCAGCAATGTCATTACCTCCATAATTTTTTCTTCTCACCAGCCATACACAAATTCTGGCCACCCTTTCTCTCTCAAGTTTACTCTTTGTGATTAGGTTTTTCTCCTATTGCTTCGACAACTTGTCTCTGACCCTTAGATCAGTTTGTCCTATTTTGTATCTCCTTATGATAGTTTTGGTGGCTTTCATTGCCCCCATTGGCTTTTTCCTTATATCCCAGATGAAGTTTGAGCCTGACAGTCCCAAATGAGGTGCCTTAGCTGTTCAAAATGAAATCTAGTCCAGATGCGGTCTCGCCCAAACTTTTGTCCCAGATATGCCGTGGCTCTGATTTGTACCAAATGCAGTCTAACACCCCAACTTCTATTCCAAATGTAGTCTTGCCTCGACATTTTTTGTGTTGACTTTCTAGACATGTTTGTGAAGTCCATATATACAATTTTCTTTTCAAAATGTTCATTTGTTACAATCTTAAAGTTTAAAATGCTTAAGGTTGAAGGGATTGTTTGAATATATGGAATAATATAAAGTAACTTATGTGACCTCTTAGGATTGGTTTTTGTATTTCCTTATATATTGGTTTGGCAGATTAATGCTTTGTCTTCTCTAAAAAAGTCCAACATCTCAAACAATATCCTAGAACATGTTTTGACAGATTCACGATTGTGGTTCAACAATTTGGTAGGATACAGAGTAAGGCTGACTACGCTGACCACTCTGCGTGTTTTTAGAAAACTTAAAACCAAACATGCAGGCTATTAGGCTATATGAAAAACTAAAATTTTTGGTGCCAGCCAGTGAAGTTGTAGCTCAAATGGCACATGCATTAGTCTATAAGGTTGACGTGCGACAACGATGTTATAGGTTCAATACTTTACAACACCACTTATATTGTATTCACCCCTCACCTAATTGCTCTGCACCTCCTCCAACTTAACCACAGAAAAAATCCCAAAATTTCAATTAAATCACCTAAAGCTTAATTGATTATCATTTCGACCTTGTAACAGAAATTTCATATGGGAGTTTTCTATTTGTATTGGAGAGGGGCGGTGAGGAAGCCAGCAGGGAATATACATGTTTTTTTATATAACCCTTCTGGTATTGTTTGTGCATGACATAAATTGATAAGGTGTTTCAAAGCTAATCACTGCTATAAAACAGGATCCAAAGTTGAAGGGATCTTGCGACAATCGGCTGATGTTGATGATGTTGAAAACCGAGTTCGGGAATATGAACAAGGTTTGTGCTTTTGATTCTCAAAAATCTTTCATCATTTCTTTCTGTCGGTACATATTCTGCCTTGGCACGCCTCCATTTGGATAACATTGTATGCTGAAGGTCATTTCCACATGTGTAGCATAGGTTTCATCATATTTCAGGCCTTTCCATGCAAATACTCAGATTGTGCTGTTGTCTATCCTCAAGTTATGAGTAGATCATTATATTAGATTGAGTGTGTTCCATATTCTTGAGCTTTTTAGATACAAGTTCCTTCTGGGGCATGCAGTTCTTTTTATATGTGTGACTTTTTCTAGGCAAAATAATATGAAGGGTATGATAATATGAAGGGTATGATAATATGTGTGACTTTTTCTAGGCAAAATAATATGAAGGGTATGAAGTTTTCTAGTGTTCGAGCTGCAGATACTGTGCCTTCATATTACTCATCAAATCTTATGCTCTTGGGTATGCCTTATGGTTGCAGGAAAAGTTGAATTTTCTGAGGAGGAGGATGCACATGTAATTGCTGACTGTGTTAAGGTATGATGATATGGTTGAATTTATTATTATTATTATTATTATTATTATTATTATTATTATTATTATTATTTATTTATTTATAAATTTCCAGCATGTACTTCGGGAACTGCCATCTTCTCCAGTCCCAGCATCTTGTTGCAAGGCGCTTTTAGAAGCTTGTCGTAAGTATTATTTTAGTTTGTACATCGTAATTTAATATGTTTATATAATAATTTAGTTGTGTTATTTGAACATCAAATTGGGACACCAAAAATTGACATCAATTTTGTTGGTTGATACAGCTCACACACATAGTTAATGAAGTGTTAGACTTGGTTAATAAGGTATCACAGCTCATTAACTATCAACTAAAATACATAAACCACGATTTTGAACATCAGCAACCATGATTTTGAGGTGTTCAAATATACATGAAGGTTATATTTGAGAATCTGGAAATTGTGGGTAGTAACGTCCAAATTCGTGGTTAATGAAATTCAATTGATGGTTAATGCGTTGTAACACCTCGGTATATCCACAGCAGTCAAGCGTATTCTTCGGTACCTCAAAGGTACCATTGACCTTGGCCTCACATTGCCGCCGGCCACAACTATCTCATCCCTTAGCATCAGGGCATTCCGTGATGCTGACTGGGCCTCAGACATTGATGACAAAAGGTCTACATCTGGTGCATGCATCTTCTTGGGTCCAAACCTTATCTCTTGGTTGTCCAAGAAACAAACATTAGTAGCAAAATCTAGTGCCGAAGCTGAATATCGTAGCCTAGAACTTGCTGCCTCTGTAGTCCTTTGGATCCAATCCTTGCTGCAAGAGCTCAAGATCATTCTGCCTCCTCCAGTGATCTTCTGTGATAAACAAAGCACTGTTGCTTTGAGCCATTACCTTGTTCTCCACTCAAGGACAAAGCACATGGAATCAGACATCTTTGTCAGGGAAAAAGTGCTCAACAAGTCACTAATTGTTGAATATATGCCTTCTCAGGCCTAGGTTGCATACATCCTCACCAAGCCCCCGGCAAAGGGTCAATTCTTCTTCTTAAGAGACAAGCTCAGAGTGTTTCACACCGCTGAGCTTAAGGGGGGAATGATAGATAACATTAGTTAGCTCAAGTGACCGTACTTATTGTACAGTCACTGATCTGTTATTAAAGGCAACTGTACCTACTGTACAGTTGTAGAACTGCAGCTTAGTTAGTTAGATCAGTTTGTCACTTACAGCAATGTATATATACCTGTAAACTGATTCTGTTAATCAATGAATTCACAATTTACAAATCCCTAAATCAGAAAGTATTTTTTTTATCAGTAAAATAAATCAGAATGTATGAGTTCTGTGAAATCTATCATTCCAAAACGAACAAATATATGAACAACTAAAACTAAAGAAGGACCAAAAGCACATTTTCCTGTGTTTTAGGGACTAAGAACATATGGTATATGTGAAGGGACGAAAAAGATATTTAAGCCAAAAAAAAGAGACTGCTGACTAATACCCAAAATATGTTATTCGGTTATAAAAGATAAATACAAATAACATTCCTATAAAATAAAGGATGAGGCTGCAGTTCCAAACTAACTGACCATATTTTCTCAATGAGAAATTCTCTTGGCCTCTCTCACACATGTACATAAATTAATATGTAATAATGACGATTCCTTCCATACTGACTTCTTTTGGGGCTAGAACATAGAGGTTATGTGGAAAGTTCTTGTTCTAAAATTTACTTTACAATGTTTCCATATGCTTTTCGATATATATACATCTCTTTTGAAGCTCAATTTTCTCTTATCATTTGATCCTGTCACAACTACTAGGAACTGCTCGTGGGAATAGGATTTCTTCTATGCGTGCAGCAATATGCGACACTTTTCCAGAACCCAACCGCCATTTGTTGCAAAGGTATTTTTTGTCGTAATTCTGATATGTGATATGCTGAAACTTTAGGGTTAAGAACACTTTTATTCCTCAATTTAATTACTGAATTATTTGTTAATGTTGATACAAAGTCAACTTTTCTGTTTTCCAAAACTAAATACATTACAACAGCTATATTGGGTTGAATATTTCTCTAGGTATGATTATTAGAATTTGGGGTTACTCAACAGTCAACCCCATAAAACTGGCTTGTAAGGTGAGGGCACTCTTATTCTTCAATTTAATTACTGAGATCTATGTTAAGGTTGATAGAGTCAAATTTTTACTGTTTTCCAAAACCAGATACATTATAAAAGCTATATTAGGCTAAAGATTTCTCTGGGTATGATTATTAGAATTCAGACTTAAACGTAAGTCAACCCTATAAAATCGGCTTGTAAGGTGAGGTCTGTCCAAGTCTTTATAAGCACTACTTAGGTCATATCTTTGGTCAATGTCGGATCTCTACACAGTCTCAAGACTTGACATGTGAAGCGTGGACACATATGAGTGGCACTATAAAAAGATCTTATCAATGAAAAATATGATACCCAATATATCCGATTCCGATATACATATTGAGGGGCCATACCGATTTGCCCAATTTAAACACAGGTGATAGACCTGTAAAAGATATTGTTTCCTCAAGCTCCAAAGCACCCACATCCATTAAATGGGCTCAATAATAACCATGTTTAAGAAAGTGTTGTAAATAGAGTAAACATTGTAATTATATTTTAGTCCGGCCCATTAGACAGGCCCGTTAGGTTTATGTTGTAGCCTATTTAAACAGATTATCATTTGTACTCTATACAGATTTCTAATAACATTTTCAGATTACTTTTCTCTACATGGTATCACGAGCTCTCGATTTTGGGAGTCTCGCTTCCGCACAAAAACCCTAGCCGTCAAGGCATTTTTTTTTCTCTCTGCCTTTAGAGCAGTCCCCTTCAGCCTTTAGAGCTGTCCTTTCCCTTCGTCACTGTACCCTAGCAGCCCCCTTCGTTACTGTAGCAGCCCCTTCGTTACTGTTCACTGCCTCTCATAAAACCCCACTGCCCATCACAGCACTTGAATCACCGACCCCACCATCAGAATCGCCTCCTCAAAACCGGCCTTTCTGTCAAAAAACCGCCGCCATCAGCCACCGGACGCGCCTCCACGCGCCGCCACACCACTGCTGCCATTCGCGCGCGTGGGGACCACGCGCCGCCCTCCAGCCACCGTCTCATTTCGCCCTTTCAACCGTACGGTCGCAATCACCTCCTCTTTCCATTGGGAGGGTCAGAGTTCAGATTGGAGCACCCTAGCTTGGGTTTTCTGTGAAACTCACTTATTTCAACGTTTTTTTGTCTTTTTTCTGACCTTGTTTTTCAGATCGGTTGCCACCATGACTGAACAGAGGCATTCAGAAGAAAAGATTGCTCTTGGCTCAAATGATTTTCAGGTGTTACCTAATTCCTACCGGCTTGATGGACGCAACTACCTTCAGTGGGCTCAATTGGTTTGTACTACCATCAAGGGTAAAAAGAAGCTTAATCATATTGAAGGGGATTCTCTAGCGAAGACAGACCCTAAGTTTGAGGCTTGGGATGATGAAGACTCTCTTATCATGACTTGGTTGTGGCACTCAATGACTCCTGAAGTGAGTCGCAACGCAACTGTATGTTTTTCTCTACTGCTAAAGAGATTTGGGTGTACCTTAAGCAGACTTACTCTATGAAGAAGGATACAGCGGCATGTTATGAGATTCAAACCAAGGTTTTCAATGCTAAACAGGGAAACCTTTCTGTCACAGACTATTATGGGACTTTAAATGGTTTGTGGATCGAATTAGATCAATATCAAAATTTAAAGATGACTTGTACTACTGATACTACCACACTGGCAAAGTTCGTTGAGGAAGCAAGAATTTTCAAGTTCCTTCATGGGCTAAACTCTGAGTTTGATCCTATTCGAGTTCAAATTTTAGGGAAGGAACCACTTCCTTCTTTCTCAGAGGTGTTCCACACTGTGCGAGGGGAAGAATCTCGGAGGTCAGTGATGTTGGAAGGAGGTAACTCTATTGAGGGTTCGGCCTTGACCGCTGGAAAGGGTCCCACAAAAGGATCCTCTTCCGGAAAGCCATTCACAAAGGCCCCTCGTGAAGAGCGATACTGCATTCATTGTAGCAAGATCGGTCACACTAAGGAGACATGCTTCAAACTTCATGGGAAAGAAAAGGTCCTAGAGCGGAACCCTGGACTCAGAGGCACTCCGCAGAGACGTGCAAATCAAGCAGCGGTTGAATCTGAAAGGTTGGAAGAAGCACCACCTGCTGACAAGGAGATTGCAGCTCTTAGTAAAAGCGAACTGGAGAACCTTCGGACTCTTCTACAGTCTCTCAGTAAGCCATCTAGCTCTAGCTCCCTCGTCATGACTGGTAAGAATTCTAGTTTTTTGTCCTTTGATACTTCTAGTGCTGAGAATAGCTGGATTATTGATTCTGGTGCTACTCATCATATGACCCCTTATCCATCTCTTTTTTCATCTTACTCCACTTTACCTGGAAACCAACAAATGACCGTAGCTAATGGAAATAGCATCCCTATTATTGGGAGTGGTAACATTCAAATTCAACCTTCCATTCCCTTACACAATGTGCTCTATATTCCAAAATTAACAAACAACCTTTTGTCGGCCTCTAAACTCACCAAAGACTTGAAATGTACTGTGACTTTTGTTGATTCTCACTGTGTGTTACAGGATCGTCCAACGGGACGGGTGATTGGATATGCTGAGGAACATGACGGGTTATACTACTTGCAGCTTGAGAAAAATGCCAATCTGAAGGCACTTGCTTCCACCCATGAGTCAAGTTCAGAATCTTGGTCATCCTCTCAAATATGGCTTCAACACAGGCGACTTGGTCATCCTCCGTTTAGTGTCCTTAAGACGTTATTTCCTTTCTTGTTTGCAAAAGTGTCAGTTGAGTCATTTCATTGTGATGTTTGTCAATTTGCTAAGCACCATCGTACTTGTTTTCCTTCCAATAATAATAAAAGTTCTAAGCCATTTGATCTTCTTCACTCAGATGTGTGGGGACCTACTAATTGTAATATTTCTGGTGCAAAATGGTTTGTTTCTTTTATTGATGATTGCACTCGTGTCAGCTGGCTATTTCTTATGAAAGATAAGTCTGAAGTTTTTCAATTGTTTGTGAATTTTCATCGCATGGTCCAAACACAATTTGGTTGCTTGATTAAAAGGTTGCGTTCTGATAATGGAAGAGAATATGTGAACCAAAACTTCTCCAAATTCCTCAAAGAAAATGGCATAATTCATGAGTTCACTTGTGTTGACACACCTCAACAGAATGAGGTGGCTGAAAGAAAAAACCGTCATATTCTTGAGGTTGCCAGAGCTCTTATTTTCCAAATGTCCGTACCTAAATCCTATTAGGGAGAAGCAGTTCTAATAGCTACTTATTTGATAAATAGATTACCCTCTCGTACTCTCGATGGTGCTAGTCCTGTCCAACTCATGACTACCTTTCATCCTTCTATACCCATAATGACCAGTCTTCAGAGTCGTGTCTTTGGGTGTTCAGCCTTTGTTCATGTTCATAGTCCTCATCGAGGCAAATTAGATCCTAGAGCTATAAAATGTATCTTTGTTGGGTATACCCCTGATAAAAAGGGATACAAGTGTTACCATCCAGAAGGTCGTCGAGTCTATGTCTCCATGGATGTAACTTTTAATGAATCTGAGTCTTTCTATCCTAGTCCTCAGCTTCAGGGGGAGAAAAATCTAGAAGCTGAGTCTCTTGAGTTGTCATCTGAGTTCCTTGAGTTGTCAACACCAACTGAGGATGTCAAGGAACCTGAACCAACATCAGTGCCAGTTCAAGGTGATGACCAGGATGCTGATCACCGACTCTTTGGAAAGCAATATCAGCGGAGAAGTCAACCCGACATGGTTCAACAGCATATCCAATCATCTGAACCTGAGGTAAGTAATCCTGCCCCTGAACCTAACCCAGATGATTTAAATAATACTACCCCTGAACCTAACCCGGATGATTTACCAATTGCCTTGAGAAAAGAAAAAAGATCATGTGCCAAATATCCCATATCCCAATTTGTATCCACAAAAAACCTTTCTGTGCAGCACCAGAGCTTTATTTCAGCTATTGATTCTATTAGAATCCCTACATCAGTACAAGAAGCATTAAAGGATGAGAGTTGGGTTCAAGCCATGAATGAATAAATGGGTGCATTAGAGAAGAATGATACTTGGGAGATTGTGGAGAGACCAACTGACAAGAAGGCAGTGGGTTGTAGGTGGATATACACCATTAAATATCAGTCAGATGGTACAGTGGATAGATACAAGGCGAGATTGGTGGCAAAGGGGTATTCTCAGACTTATGGAATTGACTATGAGGAAACATTTGCTCCTGTGGCGAAAATGAATACAGTAAGGATCATGCTCTCGTTGGCAGCACACTTTGGTTGGGAGATGCATCAATTTGATGTTAAAAATGCATTTTTGCATGGAAATCTAGAGGAAGAAGTGTACATGGAGATTCCACCTGGATATGGGACCACTAATGGAGGAAACAAGGTTTGTAGGTTGAAAAAGGCTTTGTATGGTCTCAAACAGTCACCCCGTGCGTGGTTTGGAAGGTTTTCTCAAGTTATGGTGTCCTTGGGGTATAGGCAAAGCCAAGGTGACCACACTCTCTTTATGAAGCACTCTCAGAATGGAAAAGTTACTTTACTTCTGGTCTATGTAGATGATATGATCATTGCTGGTGATGATGAACTTGAAAAACAGACTCTTAGAGAAAAGTTGGCTGCTCAATTTGAAATGAAAGATCTCGGGAAGCTAAAATACTTTCTTGGGATTGAGGTTGCTTATTCTAAGCAAGGTATATTTATCTCTCAAAGGAAATATGTTCTTGATCTTCTTAAGGAGACAGGTAAATTGGGTTGCAAACCTGCTGGAGCTCCTATTGAGCAAAACCACAAAATTGGAAGTGATGAGGAAAGCCCACAAGTAGAAAAGTCCCAGTATCAGAGACTTGTAGGAAAGCTCATATACCTAGCCCACACCAGGCCAGACATAGCATATGCAGTCAGTGTGGTGAGTCAATTCATGCATGATCCACGAGAAAGACATCTACAAGCAGTTGATAGAATCCTCCAGTATTTGAAGAAAAGTCCAGGAAGAGGACTGTTATTCAAGAAAGATGGGAAACTTCTCATGGAAGGTTATACAGATTCAGACTATGCAGGGTCGATTGTGGATAGAAGGTCTACTTCAGGGTATTGCATTTTCTTAGGAGGAAACTTGGTGTCATGGAGAAGCAAGAAGCAGAATGTAGTTGCAAGGTCAAGTGCAGAGGCAGAGTTTCGAGCTATGGCCCAAGGAGTTTGTGAGCTACTATGGATGAAAATCATACTAGATGATCTCAAGATAAAATACGAAGCCCCGATGAAGCTATTTTGTGACAACAAGTCAGCCATTAGCATTGCCCATAATCCGGTTCAACATGACAGAACAAAGCACATAGAGATCGACAGACACTTCATCAAAGAGAAGTTGGATAGCGGGCTTATAGCTACATCATACATCCCTACAAGGGCTTCAACTGGAAGATATGTTCACTAAGGGACTTCCCATTGAGCGATTTCAGGATCTTACATGCAAGCTGGGAATGATAGATATCCATTCACCAGCTTGAGGGGGAGTGTTGTAAATAGAGTAAACATTGTAATTATATTTTAGTCTGGCCCATTAGACAATGTTCTTGGAAATGATAATCATTATGGTTTTCAACATTTCTATGTATGAGTGCGGGTGCGAATTTCAGTCTGTTGTCTTTGTCTACATGACGTAACTTGTGAGTAGAGTATATTGACTATATTCCATGAATAGGAGTAACGTTCAGTTGTTAGCTTATGGTTGCACATTACAATTGGCTAAAAAAGTATTTTTCTGTCAATCTTTGTTCCTCATCATTTATTTCATGTTTCTTCATTATGTAAGTTATTCATTTTGCTCCTGTACAGGATACTCTTGATGATGCAAACTATAGTTTCTCGCAAAGCGGAGAACAGAATGAGCTCATCTGCTGTGGCAGCATGCATGGCACCATTACTTCTTCGCCCCCTTCTAGCCGGGGATTGTGAGATTGAAAATGATTTTGATGTAGGTGGGGACGGCTCTCTTCAGCTTCTGCAAGCAGCTGCTGCAGCTAACCATGCTCAAGCAATTGTTATTACTTTATTAGAAGAATATAACAGCATATTTTGGGTAGGTTTAATTTTAATTGATATTTTTTCATTCATGGCTTCCAATTTTATAAAATGTTCATGCATATTCCGTGTTTCTCTTACATCATTAATGAACTATAGATGTTGTATGTTAATGTGTTGATTCATACCTGTCCAGGCAGTCCTTGTTCTGAAAATTTCTTTTTCTAAATAATTACTAGGAGTCTTTCACTTCTTAATTGCTGAGTTCTTTTTTGTGTTAGAGGACATAGTGGGCTGCTTATGAAATATTTTCCCTGTATTTTATTGGGTTGTTCTCAATATGAAACCTAAGGTGCGTCTTTTGTTTAGCATGCCATTCCTTATGTCAGCTAAGAATGTTAAAATGTGGTTTTCATTCCTAATCTCCACTCCATGCACCAAGGTTAAAATCAGTGTGCACTTTTTTAATGTTTTGACTTTATACACGGGGTTGCTCTCTGTCTCTTTTTGATTAAAATAGATGCTTTTTCTAAATATATTATTTCAAATTCTCTATACTGCTACTTTCTCAACAGGTTCCTAAGTTATTAGTGTTCTAGCAGGAAGGTTCTGTGTCTCCCGTCCCTGAAATGTACATGGACTCTGAAGATAATGGATCTGAGAGTGAGGAGGCTACTGATGACGATTTGTCCTATGATGATTATTATGATGATGAGCAAGATGAATCAATAGAGGAGTCAGATGTAGATGCAGATGATGATCTTGTTTGTAAAACCAACAGCGAGACCAGAGAATCTACAGTCAATGGTGAATATGATGATGAGGTTTGAATCTTAGTTGTGTTATGTTATGACAATTGATGGAAATATAGCGAATTAGTATGTCAGCGAGTATATCCATTTCATTCTGTTAGACTAAATTTTGTTTATGATAAAGATTGTAAGTTTTCATGGGAGAGGAAATGTGTATTTTGGTTTTAATCCAACTCTTACATCCTTTTCTTTAAGTATAACTACCCGTCTTTAACTGAACTTAGTTTTAGTTGAATCTTTGTACTGTCAAACAATGTTTTCTCCTACTCAACCTTAGTAAATTCTTTAATCACTTGAATTTTCTATTTAATTATGTACATAGTTTGAGGTTGTTTGTCAATTTAATATACAAATCTTATGTTTCTTATCCTCCGAATGAGGTAGTGACATATTAAGTTAAACTTCTCTACATTTTCACTCCCTTCCATTGTGTTTGATAAAGATAAGATACTATTTTGTATTTCTTAGAATTTGAGCATAAGAACCTAACTCAGCACAAAAACGGCTTGTAAGGTGAGGACTGTCCAAGCTTATAAACACTGCTTAGGCCATATCTCTAGTTGATGTGGGACTCTTAGCATACCCTCTCATCTCAGAACTTTACATATGAAGTGTGGGCTAATGCTGGTGGAATAACAAAGATCTCAGCACACCTCTCACGCCAAGACTGGACATCTAGAGTATGGACAAATATGTAAGAACTGAGATCTTGGCACAATAACTGATCTAAGATAGGCTCTGATACTATCTTAGAGTTTGGGCTTAGGGCCTAACTCATCCCCACAACACCGGTTTGTAAGGCGAGAAGACTTAAGCCTTATAAGCACTACTAAGGCCATATCTCTAGTCGATGTGGGACTCTCGGAAGCACTCTTATGTTTTATGTGAATATGCCTATCAATGCTATTCTGATTATAGTTAGAATTCTTAGTTAATGTTTTAGGGGGTGGGGGGTTTCTTCCTACTTAATTAAATTTTGTTTGGTGCACAGGATATTGATCTTTCTAAATCAAGTTCAAAGTTCTCAGAGGTAAGTGATGATCTTGAAGCCGATCAGATGTTGTCAACAACTTCACTCGAAGTATCATTGCCTCAGTGTGAATATATCAAAAGCTCTGATAATTTCAGAAGTCAAAATAAGACTGCTTGTGCAGATGTGTGCAATAAGCCTGATGATATAATTGAAGGCCTATCCCCGGAACAAACTACAATTAATAGATCAAATTGTCCCAGCCCTCCTTCATGTGTGGACAAATCTATAAACATACCCAATAGCCCAACACATCGGCCCCACACTGTAGTTGGGATAACGTCTGTGAGTAAATCTTCTTATGATTAATTATGTAATGTTTTATCTTACCATTTTCACTTCCCTTAAATTGTCTAAAGCTTTTACAAGTCCGTAGTTTCATAGTTTACTTGAGGGAAGCAAACCGACATGATTCTGTAACTACAATAAAGTCCAACTTCTGATGTCTTCTTCTGTACTATGCCCAGGCAAGGAAGAACCTTTCCATAGAATCCATTGACCACCTTGATGAATATGAGTAAGTAACTGATATATAAGAACTGTGTCAAATGCTAAGTCCAAAATTTTCTTGGTATTTTAGTACTGTAATTTATTTGTTGCCTTTGGGCCGTGTTTCTTCAAACTCTTATGCTTGGAGGATATGGACTTTTTGTGTATGAGTGACTGATTGATCAAAGCATGATATATTTGATGGATGAACTACATGGCTATGTAATATGCTTTTTAAATTATGTATGTCTGTTTAGAATGAGTTTTTGAGAATCACATAATTACATGTCGGTAAAGATTATATAAACACAAAACCATGTAATCCAACCCTAAATATTATTCTTCGAGTTCTCATTCTTAAACGTCATGAAGCCACATGTCCTCTTCATGTTATGCACATATTTAGAGTTTCCATATCATGTTATCATCAATCATATCAAGTCATATCCATAATTCAAAGTCTCTATTCTTCCTCTTCTCTCTTTATCTAAATCTCTACAACTTTCAACTTGTGTATTTCTCATTGAATTTTGGTTTGACACTGCTTACAGCTCTAGCGACACCTCCACACGATCCCCCCTAATCTATCCATATTTCTCCAATCGAGCCTGTGATTGGATTGTCTGTTTGCCTCAGTTGTGGTTTGGTTTTGTTTTGTATCAATTGTGATTTGACATTGGTTTTGTTTTATTTACCGTATTGCATAGATTGTTGTATGGTTGACACTGGTTTTTCTTAGTTGTATTTTGGCACTAATTTTGGTCTTAGTTGTGGTTTGACACTGTTTTTTTGTCGTAATTGTTGTTTGTCTCTAGCTGCATTAGAGTCAATAATCGAGAAATTCTCTGACACAGTATCGAGAACATTAAAGGATGAGAAAGTGCGACTCTTAAAATTTGGATTTAGGCTTAAGTCAACCCCAGAGGTTAACTCAAGAGGTGACAATTGGACTGCAGGTGCTAGAGACAATATTATGTTGTATGTATGGGGTTTCTGGTCATACGGTTGGCAGTGGCAGTGCTATGCACGATTTGCACTAACACGGGCACAATTAAGGTATATAAAAATGGCAATGGAGGAAGCATGAAGTCTCCGTAATGAAAGTGGCTAGGGTTTCTGAAGGGAAAGATGAGCCTCCCAAATTGAGCGCCAATACCAATTTGGAAATTAAAAACTGAATGTTGTTTCTTTGTCCTTAGTCCATACTATGAATTCTATGTACAAAGGTTGCAGCATATGGACTAAAGTAATAAAGTCTATTAATGACTATTGTAAACTTACAAGAAAAATAACTGAACATTATAAAACAGTACATATAAAACTATACAAATTGGAAGATGTTAAGATGTCCCTGTAATACAAGTATTATTTGCAAATTCACCCGTCTCTCTATCATCTGCTTCCAAACCATTTCCACTGGAATGATTTTGTCCATTGTTTCAACCGTGACATTCTTTACACTCTAATTAGTATCATTCATTAGAACAGTGTTCCCTATGATTATTGATTTGTTCTTTTCGAATCTTATAGTCACTCAATTACAGATTTTGAGCTAATATTTCTTACTCGTATTCTGAATGACGATCAGAACTCGTTGTTTGTGATGTGATTTGATGTAGAGCATTCACTTAAAAGTTAGCATGGCTTTTGAGATTTTCTTTACTTTACCCTGTCCACTAATTTATGTTCCTTTCCATACTTAGAGCTGAAGTTGAGAGGCTTGAAGATGTTAAGACAGAATTGGAAAGCCAAGTTGCAGAGGAGGTTAAAACTTAATATTCTCAATTTAACCTTCTTTGTGTGTTGGAATCAATTGTCCATTTTTACTTCCTCTTACAGGTAAAGGTAAATGCAAAGCTGCAATCTGTTGTGGAAACACGAAAGAAAGCATTGCAAGAGCGTCGCCTGGTTCTTGAGCAAAATGTAAGTTTATTATGAGAGAACATACCTTCAAAGATAAGAGATTTGTATTGGAATATTGTGTGTTTAGTCACCACACAATAGCTGTATTCATACTTACATAATCATCATAGTGTATCTCTTAAATAATTACAGTGAGTCAGTATCTACTCAACATCTAATTACACATATTAAACACATGTTAAATGTGTTTATTCCAACACTTCTCAAGCCGGAGCATACATGTCATATGCACCAAATTTGTTACAGATAAATTCAACTCGAGGTCCTGTAGTGGACTTAGTCAACTAATCCGAACTAGTCCGCCAGTGTATCATTGAAACAAACAAAACCAGTCACCACCTCCCCCGAAAGAACTTTATCTCTCACAAAGTTGCAGTCGATCTATATGTGTTTAGTTCTTTTATGAAAGACTGAATTGGACGCAATATATATTGCAAATTTATTGAACTGCCACTCTCCATGACCCTCTTGCTCTATAGTTATGTAAAATAAGATTCTTCTTTACCTTGCAGGTAGCTAGACTACAGGAACAGTTGCTAAAGGAGAAGATTTCTCGGGCAACTCTTGAAGCAGGACTTAAGTTTCCTCCGGGGGCCTTGTCTGAATTATCTGGTATTGATGAAAGGGTTAGTCCATCTCATTCATACATGGTTTATGATGTGTTTTCATAATGCAACAAATGCTTAATCTGCATACTTTCCACAGACCAAGGCAGATCTTGAGGAATTATTACTGATAGAAGCAGATCTTGCAAACTTAGAATGGAAGGTTAATGAGCTCGGCTTTCGGCTTAATGCACAACTTGAACATGGTTCCATGCTGAATTTCTGCAATGAACCCCAACAGATATCAAACCATGAAAGAAATTTGTATGTTTTCCATTACTTAAGAGTGCTACTATATACTTTTTGTTCTTATTTTTAAAATATTAGATTCCCAATTGCTGCGATTTTCATGAGAAAGATTTCTGTTCATGGTAGTTCTGTATGTATTTTGGCACTTAGAAATGTTGTGTATAAAAATAGTGGCTGTTGTTCTGTATTTGTTTGCACTTGACTGGTTCCTTCTCTTTGGTGATTATATATACTTTCTCATGGGGAGTCTATTTGACAGGAAAAATAAGCTAGATACTGAGGTTGCAGCCACTTCAGAATCTGACAGGTCAATAAGTAAGGTAAATCTTATTTCAATTAAGAATTTGTTCAATAGTATCTGTCAGTTGCAAATATCACAATAAGGAGTAAAGGTTTATAGGGACGATAAACAACTATTCTAATTTCTGAACAGTGTTGATCGTAATTTGGAATATACTATCAGTTGAATCTGGTATTTCACAATTTTATAGCAGGACATTCATTATGTTCAAGCAGTAAATGAGAATGACAGAAAGCGAGAGTCAACACCTTTACCAAACAGACATCCACCTAGTTCCAAGAAATCTGGTACTAGGGGTGAGGTAAGTTTCATAAACTGTACTGTGAATTTAGATATAAATCAGAGTTTTGTTTAAATGGTGCAATCAGCAGCACTTAATTTGTTATAGGGAAAACAATTTCCAATACTTAGTTGATATAAAAGGAATCTTAATTGATCACCAAAAAAAGGAATCTTAATTGCTTTAAATCCTTTTTTATTCTTGTTAAATTATCATTATTTTAGTGGTTAAGGTGGATGAGTAGTGCATGTTTGGAAAGCTGAATGCAAGCCATCAATCACATTTGATGCTATAAATATGGTTTGAAATTTGTGACAACATATTTTGGCAATTTTGGTACAAAATCAAATTTACATCAAAACCATTGTTTTGAAGTCTAACCAAAAAATCAAGCGTAAAGGAAAACTTATTTGTATGCAATTGACAAAAACATTGTCATAAATTGATGATATATTTTTACTGTAAGATACTGTTATTGTTAAAGTTATACACATAAAGTGATTTTCATTGTAGCATCCAAACAACTCTTCTATCAAAATCAGTTTCTAGATAGAAATTTATAAACATAAATCACTACTAACAATTCGGTTACACAACAAATAAAGCTTAGTCAATCAAGTTGAAGCAAATCAAATTTGCAAAATCTGATCTAAACACAATAAATCAAAGATGTTTCATAGAAAAGGAAGCTAAGTTATTGTTATCCATATGACCAGCGTTATATTGCAATTTGATTGGACTAGATAGACTTATTCATTGAATTCTTCCACAGAAGGGAACGAATTCAACATCTTCTACACTGACAAAACTGACAGCCAAACTAAACTTTTTGAAGGAGCGACGCAGTCAGTTTTCAAATGAACTCCAAAACATGGATAAAGGAAAAGGACCTAAATTTCAGCTACCACTTCCATCACCCAGCAAGTCTCGTGGATTTGATTTTCACCTATCACTTCTATCCCCAAACAAGTATAAAGGAAATGAACTTCACCTACCACTTTCATCCCCCAATAAATCTCGAGGATGGAATTTTTATATACCTCTTCTATCCCCCAATAGATCTCGAGGATCTGAAAATCATTCTCCACCAAACCCTGAGAAAGTTAGAGGCAGTGAAGTTCATTCAGACAAGTTGAGAAAATCAGATAGCCAGCCACATCACTCAGATGGACAGAATGAACATTCACAATTATACTTGAAAAGAGGAATGTCTGAAGGCCACTATCAGTCTTATAATGCGGATAAAGGTCATTTATTTTAGGACCAATTTTTTGTTACATAGCAAATTCCAGGTAATAGGAGGGCCATTACAAGGCAGACTTCAACCATCCCCAAGACAGAAGCCAATCTATTCATCAGACAAATATGCTGATTTTTGCTGGTTTCATGTTAGCATGATGGTTTTGTAATTACTGAGTTGCATGGCCTAAGCTGGCATTTGCAGATAGACCTTAGTCTAACTTCATTTGTCTGGAATCATGGGGCACAAATTGTAGAGTGTGTAAATGTCATGGTGTGTTCATGTAATCGGGTATAGGAAAGCTTAAGGGGACCTTCAATCTTGATGAAATACAAAGCCCCATTAATCTTGCATATGCTTTTTATAATGATGAAAAAAGTAGAGAGAATTATGAAGTCATATTATAATCATGCAGGTTTATACTCTTGCCCCATTATGCTTTTTTATAATTATGCAGGTTCAAGCTTGTGCCCCGGTACCAACAATGGTTGGTTCGAGCGGTAATTGGGCTCGGATCCCACCCTAAGATCTTAGTTTCGAATCTTAGGCGTGGCAAAAATTTGATGGGGATGGGAGGAGAGAACCACATGGACAGGGAAAGCCGGGTACACGAGGTTCCTCGGTGTAGATTAATCATCGGCAAAACACCAATAACACGGTAACAAAAGAAAACTAGTGTCCCGGTGTCGATACAATACTTAGATATGTGTCTCTCAAGAGTCAAGACAATGAAATAATATTTATATAGAAGTAAAGAGTAGGATAAATCACGGAATTAAAATAAAACAAATCAAATTGATCCTTTATTAACCAACAATAAAATATTAAACAGAAATCAATAAATCGACGACATATATATTATGGGCATGATTCATGACATATACCCATATTATAATACTTATTGCTATATAATGGACTATCACCTGTGCACAATGATAGTAAATGCATACTAAGTACTTTACAATCTTGATGAATTAGTGGTTGACCTTCCTGCAGTTCAAACGAATTTCACCTTGATTCCCAGTGAGTGGCTTTATATTTCCCATCTTAATCATAGATGTTACAAAGTCTTCATAAAAAGCTTTGGTATCATGACGGTATTTTCTAACCAATTCATCAGTCGAACCACCATCACCATTAAACAGTTCCTGATCAGAGGGAAGAAGCCCTTTCTTTTTAATCAAATCCGCAAAATAGGCTCCATCGAATCGCGCCGGAGTTGTGTCCAAAGGAGCAAGGTTGAAGTCTCCTCCTTCTCTTGGGCAAATGTATTTAAGACTATTTGCAAAGTGGGTATTGATGTTGGAGTCATCGTTGTAGATACGGTCTCTAAAGACAACACAACGTGAAAATCCAATTGTGTGTGCTCCAGAAAGAGCAACTAGATCTTTCTCATTTAAGCCGTGTTTGTTGAAGTTGTTTTTGAGTTGGGAAAGGGTGAAACTTGGTGCTGGAATGTCAGCATCTGCAGCTGCACGACTTGCTGTTGTAGAATCTCTTCTCCCCAGGCTCACCTTCCATGATGGCCCTCCTAACTGCAATGCATAAATGTAATTTTGAATGTCAAATTTTATTGAGAAATGTTCTTTTTACAACCAAATTTTACAACTACACCGTATTTGTATGAGAAAGACTATGAAGAAGGAGTTGACTAATTAGAGAAGTTTTATTGGCTCTCCCATGTGCACATATATAATAAAATGGAATTTTTATATAATTGGGATTAATATTACTTACAGCAACCACTGAGTCTCTAGCAGCAACAGTTAATATGTCTGCACAAGAAACAACTGGTTTTCCACATGCTTTGTCCACTGCTTTCTTGATGTCATCCACCACTTCAAATCCTCTAGCGGATTGGAAATTTGGGTTTGCATTCTTTTCGCTGTCAATGGAGTCAGTCGAGTCTAGAAGAATTGAACCATCACAACCCTGAATCACCATCATGAAACTTGTTACATAGGAACAAAAGAGAGAGATTGGAAAATAAAATTTGCTTATATAACAAGGTTTAATTATTTGTAAAACCTTGAATTATTGAGAATTTTTTTTATAAGCGACTATTTGAGTATTTCTAAATAGGTCTCTAAACTACAAAAAATTATAATTCAATCCCTGAACTAGTCAACATTTTATAATTTAGTTTTTTGTTGCGGACGGATTTGATGGATTTTGTTATAAAACGGACCGGATATCCAGTGGACACATGCATGGATCTTTTTGACACCTCTAATTTAAATAAGTTTCAATTAAATCACTAAATTGTAAATAAGATATAATTAGTCCCCAGGCTTAGGGAGGGACTGATTATAAATTATTTAAAAGTTTATAAACCTAATTACAAATTTTTTATAAGTTCAAGACCTGATTAAAATAGGGACCTATTTAAAAGTTATTAGTGTTTCTTAGACTTAATTTCGATTTTCTTCTAAGTTTAAAAATTTTTAAACAATTTAAAAAGCTAGCAACCAAACTATATAACAAACACACAAAAAAAAAAGAATAATGCATAAAAATATTTTGGAATTGCTTTAGATTGTGTTAGTATACTCACGTTAACAAAGCAATCATGGAAGTGCAGGCGTAGCAAAGAAGCACCCATACGACGCTCTTTCTGGACGGCAGCTTCTACTACTCTTCTAATGGTGCTCAAAGCGTTAGGGCACGTGTAATCATAGTAATTAGGTCTGAGTACTGCTGCTGATATTGTTGTTGTGGTTGCAAGAGCTGCAAATACCATTAAGGCAACGGAGAAATATGCATGAAACTTCATGTTTACTACTAAGTTATTACTGGGATTATTTGAATATATTGCTACTGCTTGCACCTTTTGTATTTATAGTAGTAACACAAGCGATGTGAGCTTGCATTAAAAATACGAATGATTACGTTGTAACATTTGGACTGGGTATAAGAAAAGACCATTTCGGGGAAAGAAACTTTCATCAAGGTATTAATTAAAGAAGTATATATACTTATTTAAATTGCCAAGGTTGGCTCGCTTGCGTAAGAAACCGGGTGTAAAAGAATTTGTCTGTGATTCATTTTGTCCATAGGGTTTTTGGCAGTTTTTTTCTTTAAACCCCCCCCCCCCCCCCCCCCCCCAATAAAACCATATACCCCCAAAAATGACCAAACGGATGAAAATACCCTTTAAATTTCACAAATTTCTGAAAATACCTCAAATCAAGATAAATCTGGAATTATCTTTTTTTTTATTTTCGGGAAATATATCATTTTATGGTATTTCCGGAACACATTTTACATTCCGAAAATACCGTAAAATGAGATATTTCCGGAAATGCCTAAAATTTGTCTTCCGAATTTATGTAAATTTGAGGTATTTCCGGAAATCAAAAAAATTGTCTTTCGAATTTATCTAAATTTGAGGTATTTCCGGAAATACCTCAAATTTGCCTTCTGAATTTATCATATAATATAGTGTTTCCGGAGTGCAAAAATAAAAACTTAATCATTCATTTGATTAATTAAAAACACCTTCTACATTGATTTAAAATAACAGATTGTAACAACAAACAAAACGAAGACATAATAGAAACTAACAGATTGCAACAACAAACAAAACGAAAACATAATAGAAACTACTGAGATGGTGGTGGAGTCAAACGACGAAGGATATCAGCGACGGTCTTTCTGGTTTCGACGTATAAATGCAGATAACCCCCCTTCCATCTAAACATAACACGAAGGGCCATCATGGCTTGGACGTCATCGAATAATAATGACAATTACTCCGTTGGCTTTCCCGATATCTCTAGCCCAACGGGTAACAATATCCCGAGTAGGAAAAACCTGTGATGTGGTAAACGCATCTGATAAATCCATAAATGGGCATCTGCCATCTGTCGTAGCCATATTGGTAAAAAAGATAAAAATTCGTATTTCCGGAAATACGTTAAACGACGGTATTTTCGGAGGTTTAAAATTTAAACTTTCCGGAAATACGCCAAAAAGGTATTTCCGGAAGTTTAAATATTTAAACTTTCCGGATATACGTCAAAAACGGTATTTCCAGAAGTTTAAAAAATTGATTTTCCGGAAATACCTAAATAGTGAGTATTTTCAGAACAAAAATTATATTCCGAAAATACGTTTTTTTTATATTTCCGGAAAACTTTAACTTTTGTGGGATCCGACCAATTTTTAGTGAAAATGGAAGGGGTATTTCTGGGTTAAAAGCAAATATGGGGGTATGGGGTATAGGGGGGGGGGGGGGGGGTTTAAAAAAAACTGCCAGGGTTTTTTAATTGATTTTATTTGAGAAAAAGCTAGGTTTTTTAATTTCTAAGTCAAGTACAATATGATTAAGATAAATATTCATGCAGAGTGAAAAACTCGGACGAATTAATATATATTTTTTGATCTGTTCAGTCCTGCGGCTGGAATATCACTTTCATATAAAATTGAAAATTTTGCAAAACCATTTACGAAACCTAGTAGTATACATACCCAGTCAAAAAAATTCGTTACGCGTTCTCAGTTAATTATTGTATAAATTTATTATTTTGTTAAAATAAATGGTAACATGCTTTATCAATAAATAAAAACCATATTATAACTCTAAGATTGAGTGTGAGTGGTAAACACACTTTATTTAAAAGGACAAACTCAACTAACACTCGAGTTTGATTCCCAGTGATGGAACAATTTGAGACCGGATAGTGGTAGAGCTAGCAATTTTTTTACCAAGGGGCCAAATATAAAGAAAAAAAATATGTTTTTAATAATATTTTATACTTGACTAATAAAAATAAGGCTTAATTACAGTTTTGGTCCCCTATTATGATCAACTCACGATTTTGGTCCCCAAAGTTTTAATTTGACGATTTTGATCCCCCTATTTTCCCAATTTGTAAAATCAAGGTCCCCCTCTTAATTTGGTCAAAATTAAAACTGACTTTGACCAAAAATCCTACGTGGCTGTCCTACGTGGCACTGTTCATCATCTCTCTCTCTCAGCACTGTTCTCTCCTCTCTCCCACCGTAACCCCTCCCCTCCCCCACCGTAACCCCTTCGCATCTCCCCTCCCCCTCCCCTCCCCCCACCGTAACCCCTTCCCCTCCCCCCCCTGCGAACTCTCCCTCTCTCTACGATCTCTCCCTCTCTGCGATCTCTCTCTCTGCGAACTCTCCCTCTCTGCGATCTCTCTCTCTCTTTCGTTCCAGATCCGGTGAAGGGGGAAACGAGGGGGGTGCGAAGGGGTTCGGTGGATCTGGGTTTGGCGTTCTGGTTCGTGGTGGTGTTCGCGAATAGTGGTGGCGTTCTGGGTTTGGCGAAGGGTGGTGGTGGTGTTCGCAGAACCAGAGAGGGAGAGGGTGGGGAAGGGGGAGGGGTTCACGGAGGGGGGGAGGGGTTCGCGAAACAGTGAGGGGGTGGGGGGTTCGCGAATAGTGTTCACGGAGGGGTGGGTGGTGGCTGACGGAGGGGGGTGGGTGGTGGCTGGGGTGAGGGAGGGGGGTGGGTGGTGGCTGGGGTGAGGGAGGGGGTTACGGTGGGGGGAGGGGAGAGGGATGATGAACAGTTTTTTTTTTTTAAAAAAGGAACAGTGCGCCTACGTGGACTGCCACGTAGGATAAGTCAGTCAAAATTGACTTTCAATTTTGACCAAATCTGAGGGGGACCTTGATTTTACAAATTGGGAAAATAGGGGGATCAAAATCGTCAAATTAAAACTTTGGGGACCAAAACTGTAATTAAGCCTAAAAATAATTACGCTGCTTTTTAGTTATGCAAAACATAAATTAAAGCTGCATTAATGGTAGGGTTTCGGCCTCAAATATTATGTTTTGTATAACTAAAAAGTAGTGTAATTATGTTTTGAGGCCCTTTTTTTCATTAAAGAATTTGAGGCCAAAGCCCTTGTTATAAGCCCATTGAACCCAATTCTTGGGATCTCCAGTCTTTTGACTCAGGATTTTAATGGCAGTAGTCTCATCCTTTGAGATGTATTTTGGAGTTTCTTTCTAGCTAATCCTTTCATCAATGGATCAGCTAAGTTCTAATCTGTGCGTACATGATCCACTCTCAACTCCTTTTGAGAGACACTTTCTAGCAGTGTCGTGCTTACGACGTATTTGTCGTCTTTTACCGTTGTAATGACGATTCTATATTTTATCAATAGCCGCGGTGCTATCGCAGTGGATCAACACAGCTGGCATCAGTTTTCCCATAAAGGAATATCTGCTAGTAAACATCACAACCAGCTAGCTTCTTCATTAGCGGTTGCCATTGCTACATTTTCAGACTCCATAGTGGACTGAGCCAATATGGTCTATTTATTAGATTTCTAGGAGACAACACCACTAGCTATACTAAATATATAGCCACTAGTTGCTTTGGAATCATCTGATAGAGTATTCCAATCAGCATCACCGTATCCTTCAAGTACAACTGGAAATCTCTGATAATGTAATCTGAGATTCATGGTTCTTTTAAGGTATCTCATGACTCTCTTAATAGCGTGTCAATGCTCTATACTAGGTCGACTAGTAAACCTACATAACAATCCCACAACATAGGCAATGTCGGGTCTAGTACAATCAGTGGCATACCTTAGGCTGCCAATGATGCTCGCATATTCAGTTTGTCTAACACTGTCACTAGTGTTCTTAAAAGGTTTGACACTTGCTCTCATTTGTCAATACATTGGCAACCTTTTTCACGGTTAAGATAAATAACATCTTTTGTTGTCAACGTTTGAAGTAAGATCCCTCAAACCGAAACAGTTTGTTGAAGTCAGAGGCATCAGAACCAGGACCAGTAATTTCTTCGGTTGTCATGGTTAATTTGGAAACGTCTTAAAATTGTTATTTCAAAATTGTTTTAAAATCAAACCAAAGAGATTATTGGGATTATTCGGGTACTAGGTCGCTCTCTTTATGATGTTTCGTGGCATTTCTCAAAATTGTGCAAGCAGGTTATCAACCACGACGTCCTCGAGATAAAACAGCCCAGTCGGAACTGGTATGAAAGATCACTGCACTGTGAAAATTTGTTCTAGAAATACACCCTCAATATGGTTATGTAAACCAATCTTTAGAGAAGAAACTTGAAACTGCTTCAAGTTTTGAGAGTAGAAGAAGAAGAGAGAAAAAACTTACAAATGCATCAAGTCTTGGTGTCGGTAAGAAAGTGAGGAGAGGTCTCTATTTATAGGCGTGTTAGAGCAAGTAGTCATTGGGTAATAATTCGCCATAAACGCGCAACAACTTTTTTGAGACCTGGTCAACATGACCGTTGGAGAAAAATGTGTAACGGCTCTTTGACTTGGTCAACATGACCG
Organism: Astragalus membranaceus; assembly: GCA_039519185.1. Taxonomy (NCBI): domain Eukaryota; kingdom Viridiplantae; phylum Streptophyta; class Magnoliopsida; order Fabales; family Fabaceae; genus Astragalus; species Astragalus membranaceus. The sequence goes on from CM076849.1 coordinate 127,695,477, forward strand.
TTGGAGCAAAATGTGTAACGGCTCTTTGACTTGGGAAATTGACAATAGCTTTCAGGGTAGAAACTAGAAATTGTGGATTTGGATGCACGCAGAGAGAGAGAGAGAGAGAGAGAGAGAGAGAGAGAGAGAGAGAGAGAGAGAGAGAGAGAGAGAGAGAGAGAGAGGCAGACAGACATAGTTTAAAGGCTGAAGATGGTGTGGAAAAAGATATAGTCTGAAAAGATTATAATAGGATCACTGGTCTTACTTGATCTAATTAATGGTCAAAAGTGAACTGATCTTTCAAGGACACACAAAAAAGCCACGTAGATAAAAAAATTACACAAGTAAATGCCAACTCAGAGTTCCGTTAGCCGAGTCAGCATCATTTAACGTAAGGGACTAATAATGAAAATGGAAAAATAAGCCGGGGATCAAAACACCTATTTCGATAATGTAGGGACTAAACTTAGAAGGACCCAATTTTGTAGGGACCAAAAACATATTTTACCCAAAAAATTATATACCACTCAGCCCAAGCCCCGACCTGACCGTTCGGACGATGGCGGTGCGCACGTGTGGTGGTCAGTTTGTGTATGTTCTCTCCCTTCCAAAAATTGGGTACCCTTGGGGCCCAACCCAATGTGTGAGTTCCACACTTATAAGCACTCTTAAAGTGCTTAGTCTTTTCAATGTGAGACTTTTTCAATTCACGACAACACCAAGTTCCGACAAGGGAATTTGTTACCTAGACACATTCCCACTTGTAGCCAAAATGACTACAGTTAGACTCCTATTGGCCATTGCAGCCTCCCAAACGTGGCATCTCCAACAATTGGATGTAAATAACACCTTCTTATGTGGGGACTCTTCTTACATGGGGACTTAGATGAGTAAGTCTACATGGAAGTCCCACAAGGGTACTCTTCTTCGTCTCCCAATCAAGTATGTAAACTTTTGAAGTCTTTATATGGTCTAAAACAGGCAAGCAGATAATGGTTTGCCAAATTTTCTATGTTCCTCACCAAACTTGGTTCTGCTAATTCACAATCAGACCATTCATTGTTCACTAAATCCCATGATCAACACTTCACTGCCCTCCTCGTATATGTTGATGACTTGATTCTAGCAGGAACGAATATGACATAAATCACTTCAGTGAAGAGGTGGTTGAATGTTGCCTTCAAGATCAAAGACCTAGGTGCTTTGAGATACTTCCTTGGGATAGAAGTGGCTCGCTCCTCCACTGGCATCTCCATTTGCCAACACAAGTATGCTCTTGACTTACTACATGAGACGGGGCTTTTGGGTTCCAAACCAGTTTCTACACCCATGGTCAAGTCTCCCCACTTTGATACAACTGAAGACTCTCCTACATTAGATCCTAGCAGCTATCGTCTCCTTATTGGGAAGCTTTTACATTTGAAGACCACACACTCTGATTTGTGTTTTTCCGTACAACAATTGAGCCAATACATGTTTAATCCTAGAGAACGACATATGCAAGCTGCTCATCATATGTGTTCTCCGCTACATCAAATTAAAGTTCCCCTGCCCAGGGACTATTCTTCTCAAGTTCCTCCATTCTACAGCTCAAGGCCTTTAGTGATTCTGACTGGGCCACTTGTGTATTTCTTAGAGTTCCCCTGCCCAGAGGCCTTTTACGTAAGTCTGTGACTGGTTATTGTGCATTTCTTAGAGATTCCCTTATATCTTGGCGCTCCAAGAAGTAAACTACAATGTCACGTTCCTCCACTGAAGTAGAGTACAGGGCTCTGGCCTCCACTATGTATGAGCTTCAATGGTTCGCGTACCTTCTCAGAGATCTTTTCCTTCCTTTTAGTACACCTTCCCTATTGTACTGTGATAATCAATTGGCACGCCATTTAGCAGCAAATTCCAGCTTTCACAAACGGACCATACATATATACACTAACTGTCATGTTGTTCATGAGAAGCTATAGGCTCGCCTTTTCCATCTACTTTATGTTCCCTCTTCTGCTCAGCTGACTGGCATCCTCACCAAGCCATTGGATCCTCAGCCATTCTCCCTTTTCTCTCCAAGATGGTTGTGCACAACATTCACCTTTCAGCTTGGGGGGGGGGGGGGGTATTCACACACACAATATTTAACCAATGTATTATTATTATTATTATTATTATTGCAAAAGAAAGAAAGAAGCCTCATTAAAATCGTTTGATGTTAAAAAAATATAAAGAAGGAAAAAGAGTACTTAGGGGAGAGTGGTGCCGATATGTCTCCCAATTTTTTTATTATTTTGAATAGAATGTAATATTGTAAGTTGTTAGAGTTTGAATTGGATACATATAGGAAAGCTTAAGGGGACCTTCAATCTTGATGAAATACAAAGCCTCATTAATCTTGCATATGCTTTTTATAATGATGAAAAAAGTAGAGAGAATTATGAAGTCATATTATCATGCAGGTTTATACTCTTGCCCCATTATGCTTTTTTATAATTATGCAGGTTCAAGCTTGTGCCCCGTACCAACAATGGTTGGTTCGAGCGGTAATTGGGCTCGGATCCCACCCTAAGATCTTAGTTTCGAATCTTAGGCGTGGCAAAAATTTGATGGGGATGGGAGGAGAGAACCACATGGACAGGGAAAGCCGGGTACACGAGGTTCCTCGGTGTAGATTAATCATCGGCAAAACACCAATAACACGGTAACAAAAGAAAACTAGTGTCCCGGTGTCGATACAATACTTAGATATGTGTCTCTCAAGAGTCAAGACAATGAAATAATATTTATATAGAAGTAAAGAGTAGGATAAATCACGGAATTAAAATAAAACAAATCAAATTGATCCTTTATTAACCAACAATAAAATATTAAACAGAAATCAATAAATCCACGACATATATATTATGGGCATGATTCATGACATATACCCATATTATAATACTTATTGCTATATAATGGACTATCACCTGTGCACAATGATAGTAAATGCATACTAAGTACTTTACAATCTTGATGAATTAGTGGTTGACCTTCCTGCAGTTCAAACGAATTTCACCTTGATTCCCAGTGAGTGGCTTTATATTTCCCATCTTAATCATAGATGTTACAAAGTCTTCATAAAAAGCTTTGGTATCATGACGGTATTTTCTAACCAATTCATCAGTCGAACCACCATCACCATTAAACAGTTCCTGATCAGAGGGAAGAAGCCCTTTCTTTTTAATCAAATCCGCAAAATAGGCTCCATCGAATCGCGCCGGAGTTGTGTCCAAAGGAGCAAGGTTGAAGTCTCCTCCTTCTCTTGGGCAAATGTATTTAAGACTATTTGCAAAGTGGGTATTGATGTTGGAGTCATCGTTGTAGATACGGTCTCTAAAGACAACACAACGTGAAAATCCAATTGTGTGTGCTCCAGAAAGAGCAACTAGATCTTTCTCATTTAAGCCGTGTTTGTTGAAGTTGTTTTTGAGTTGGGAAAGGGTGAAACTTGGTGCTGGAATGTCAGCATCTGCAGCTGCACGACTTGCTGTTGTAGAATCTCTTCTCCCCAGGCTCACCTTCCATGATGGCCCTCCTAACTGCAATGCATAAATGTAATTTTGAATGTCAAATTTTATTGAGAAATGTTCTTTTTACAACCAAATTTTACAACTACACCGTATTTGTATGAGAAAGACTATGAAGAAGGAGTTGACTAATTAGAGAAGTTTTATTGGCTCTCCCATGTGCACATATATAATAAAATGGAATTTTTATATAGTTGTGATTAATATTACTTACAGCAACCACTGAGTCTCTAGCAGCAACAGTTAATATGTCTGCACAAGAAACAACTGGTTTTCCACATGCTTTGTCCACTGCTTTTTTGATGTCATCCACCACTTCAAATCCTCTAGCTGATTGGAAATTTGGGTTTGCATTCTTTTCGCTGTCAATGGAGTCAGTCGAGTCTAGAAGAATTGAACCATCACAACCCTGAATCACCATCATGAAACTTGTTACATAGGAACAAAAGAGAGAGAGATTGGAAAATAAAATTTGCTTATATAACAAGGTTTAATTATTTGTAAAACCTTGAATTATTGAGAATTTTTTTTATAAGCGACTATTTGAGTATTTCTAAATAGGTCTCTAAACTACAAAAAATTATAATTCAATCCCTGAACTAGTCAACATTTTATAATTTAGTTTTTTGTTGCGGACGGATTTGATGGATTTTGTTATAAAACGGACCGGATATCCGGTGGACACATGCATGGATCTTTTTGACACCCCTAATTTAAATAAGTTTCAATTAAATCACTGAATTGTAAATAAGATATAATTAGTCCCCATGCTCAGGGACTAATTATAAATTATTTAGAAGTTTATAAACCTAATTACAAATTTTTTATAAGTTCAAGACCTGATTAAAATAGGGACCTATTTAAAAGTTATTAGTGTTTCTTATACTTAATTTCGATTTTCTTCTAAGTTTAAAAATTAATTTAAATTTTTTTAAACAATTTAAAAAGCTAGCAACCAAACTATATAACAAACACACACAAAAAAAGAGAATAATGAATAAAAATATTTTGGAATTGCTTTAGATTGTGTTAGTATACTCACGTTAACAAAGCAATCATGGAAGTGCAGGCGTAGCAAAGAAGCACCCATACGACGCTCTTTCTGGACAGCAGCTTCTACTACTCTTGTAATGGTGCTCAAAGCGTTAGGGCACGTGTAATCATAGTAATTAGGTCTGAGTACTGCTGCTGATATTGTTGTTGTGGTTGCAAGAGCTGCAAATACCATTAAGGCAACGGAGAAATATGCATGAAACTTCATGTTTACTACTAAGTTATTACTGGGATTATTTGAATATATTGCTACTGCTTGCACCTTTTGTATTTATAGTAGTAACACAAGCGATGTGAGGTTGCATTAAAAATACGAATGATTACGTTGTAACATTTGGACTGGGTATAAGAAAAGACCATTTCGGGGAAAGAAACTTTCATCAAGGTATTTAATTAAAGAAGTATATATACTTATTTAAATTGCCAAGGTTGGCTCGCTTGCGTAAGAAACCGGGTGTAAAAGAATTTGTCTGTGATTCATTTTGTCCATAGGGTTTTTGGCAGTTTTTTTCTTTAAACCCCCCCCCCCCCCCCCCCCCCCCAATAAAACCATATACCCCCCAAAATGACCAAACGGACGAAAATACTCTTTAAATTTCACAAATTTCTGGAAATACCTCAAATCAAGATAAATCTGGAAGTATCTTTTTTTTTTTTATTTTCGGGAAATATCTCATTTTATGGTATTTCCGGAACACATTTTACATTCCGAAAATACCGTAAAATGAGATATTTCCGGAAATGCCTAAAATTTGTCTTCCGAATTTATGTAAATTTGAGGTATTTCCGGAAATCAAAAAAATTGTCTTCCGAATTTATCTAAATTTGAGGTATTTCCGGAAATACCTCAAATTTGCCTTCTGAATTTATCATATAATATAGTGTTTCCGGAGTGCAAAAATAAAAACTTAATCATTCATTTGATTAATTAAAAACACCTTCTACATTGATTTAAAATAACAGATTGTAACAACAAACAAAACGAAGACATAATAGAAACTAACAGATTGCAACAACAAACAAAACGAAAACATAATAGAAACTACTGAGATGGTGGTGGAGTCAAACGACGAAGGATATCAGCGACGGTCCTTCTGGTTTCGACGTATAAATGCAGATAACCCCCTTCCATCTAAACATAACACGAAGGGCCATCATGGCTTGGACGTCATCGAATAATAATGACAATTACTTCGTTGGCTTTCCCGATATCTCTAGCCTAACGGGTAACAATATCCCGAGTAGGAAAAACCTGTGATGTGGTAAACGCATCTGATAAATCTATAAGTGGCATCTGCCATCTGTCGTAGCCATATTGGTAAAAAAGATAAAAATTCGTATTTCCGGAAATACGTTAAACGACGGTATTTTCGGAGGTTTAAAATTTAAACTTTCCGGAAATACGCCAAAAAAGGTATTTCCGGAAGTTTAAAAATTTAAACTTTCCGGATATACGTCAAAAACGGTATTTCCAGAAGTTTAAAAAATTGAATTTCCGGAAATACCTAAACAGTGGGTATTTTCGGAAGCAAAAATTATATTCCGAAAATACGTTTTTTTTTTTATTTCCGGAAAACTTTAACTTTTGTGGGGTCCGACCAATTTTTAGTAAAAATGGAAGGGGTATTTCTGGGTTAAAAGCAAATATGGGGGTATGGGGTATAGGGGTGGGGGGGGGGGGGGGGTAAAAATAAACTGCCAGGGTTTTTTAATTGATTTTATTTGAGAAAAAGCTAGGTTTTTTAATTTCTAAGTCAAGTACAATATGATTAAGATAAATTCATGCAGAGTGAAAAACTCGGACGAATTAATATATATTTTTTGATCTGTTCAGTCCTGCGGCTGGAATATCAGTTTCATATAAAATTGAAAATTTTGCAAAACCATTTACGAAACCTAGTAGTATACATACCCAGTCAAAAAAATTCGTTACGCGTTCTCAGTTAATTATTGTATAAATTTATTATTTTGTTAAAATAAATGGTAACATGCTTTATCAATAAATAAAAACCATATTATAACTCTAAGATTGAGTGTGAGTGGTAAACACACTTTATTTAGGCTAAATTATAGTTTTGGTCCCCCTATTTTCAAAAATTCAGACATTTGGTCCCCCTATTTTAAAACTCAGATATTTGGTCCCCAAATTTTAAAAAATTAAATATATTTAGTCCAAAGAGGGGTTTCTCAATTTTTTTGATTGAGTTGGAATTCTGCCAAAAAAAAAATGCTGATTTGGCCTTCATTAAATGATGTGGCAGCTGACATAGGCTGCCACGTCATTATTTAATTAATTATTTATTTAATAAAAATTAAAATTAAAATTAAAATTTAATCAGAAAATTATAATATTTGAAATTTAAAAAAAATCTAAAAAAATCTTCTCTTGATGATTGAAACGCACCATCATTCTTGATAAAAAAACAAAAATGCATCATCATTGAACCAGAAACGTATCAAGCAACAACAACATTTGAGTATCAACAATAGATTTCATCATCATCCTTTCAACACCAGGTTTCATCATCATCATCATCATCATCATCCTTTCAACACCAGATTTCATCCCCCCTCTCTCTCTCTCTGACACACACATTGATTTCATCATCCTTTCATCAACACGCGAATCCATGCCAACAATCTGGGTTAGGGTTCACGATTTCTAGGTTCTGGAATGATAAGGGTTGCAATTGAAGATACTGCGTTTTCAATTTATGGGTTGATAGTGTTGAAGATGTGCGTTTTCCTTTCAATTTCTGCGTTTTCAATACAAAATAAAAAAACAAATATCCAGAAAATCATCACCCTCGCATTGTTCAAACCCAAACCCTTCACCACCAACTAAGAGGATATGTCCACCTAAGGGGGGAAAGAGAGTGGTGAACTATACACAACGACGTTGAGAGGCGTACAGAGGACATTCGCAACGTGCAACACGATGAGAGCAGCGTTTGAAGCTTTTGGTTTCCAGATCTGAGGATGAGAGAACTGGTGATTGGTGGTGAGATCCGTAAATAGGGGGAATTGATTCGTGGTTTGCCTAGAAAAGCTTCTGGAGCTGTTTGTGATGGTTGTGGGGATATGAGATTCTCGCCTTGCTTTCGATGCAATGGAAGCTACAAAATAGTTATCCCCAAGTCTTCTTTTTCCTCACGATGCGGATGAGATCAGAGATAAGAACATATGAGAGTAGATGAGATAAGAACAGATGAGATAAGGATTTGGGAACATATGAGCAATTTGATGTAAATATAATTTCCAACAGATTAAATAAGGATTAAATTTCCAACAAATTAAATAAGGATAGCAAGATTGCAGATTGGGATTCCGAACAGAGACCCCAACTTCAACGATTGGGATTGGTTTTTTAATGATTTGATTTTAATTTTAGTTTTAATAATATAATAATTTTATTTTTAATATTTTATAAATTATTTAATGACGTGGCATGTACATTTGGCTCATTAGCTGACGTGGCAGCCACATGTGATGCCTATACCAGGCGCCACGTCAATTAATGAGGTCCACCTCAGCAAAAAAATAAAAAAAAACCTTTTGGACTAAATGTGTGAGTTTTTTAAAATAGGGGGACTAAATGTCTGAGTTTTAAAATAGAGGGACCAAATGTCCGAATTTGTGAAAATAAGGGGACCAAAACTATAATTTAGCCCTTTATTTAAAAGGACAAACTCAACTAACACTCGAGTTTGATTCCTAGTGATGGAACAATTTGAGACCGGATAGTGGTAGAGCTAGCAATTTTTTTACCAAGGGGCCAAATATAAAGAAAAAAAATATGTTTTTAATAATATTTTATACTTGACTAATAAAAATAAGGCTTAATTACAGTTTTGGTCCCCCTATTATGATCAACTCACGATTTTGGTCCCCAAAGTTTTAATTTGACGATTTTGATCCCCCTGTTTTCCCAATTTGTAAAATCAAGGTCCCCCTCTTAATTTGGTCAAAATTAAAACTGACTTTGACCAAAAATCCTACGTGGCTGTCCTACGTGGCACTGTTCATCTCTCTCTCTCTCTCAGCACCGTTCTCTCCTCTCTCCCACCGTAACCCCTCCCCTCCCCCCACCGTAACCCCTTCGCATCTCCCCTCCCCCTCCCCTCCCCCCACCGTAACCCTTCCCCCCTCCCCTCCCCCCACCGTAACCCCTTCCCCTCCCCCTCCCCCCTGCGAACTCTCCCTCTCTCTACGATCTCTCCCTCTCTGCGATCTCTCTCTCTCTGCGAACTCTCCCTCTCTGCGATCTCTCTCTGCGAACTCTCTGCGATCTCTCTCTCTTTCGTTCCAGATCCGGTGAAGGGGGAAACGAGGGGGGTGCGAAGGGGTTCGGTGGATCTGGGTTTGGCGTTCTGGTTCGTGGTGGTGTTCGCGAATAGTGGTGGCGTTCTGGGTTTGGCGAAGGGTGGTGGTGGTGTTCGCAGAACCAGAGAGGGAGAGGGTGGGGAAGGGGGAGGGGTTCACGGAGGGGGGGAGGGGTTCGCGAAACAGTGAGGGGGTGGGGGGTTTGCGAATAGTGTTCACGGAGGGGTGGGTGGTGGCTGACGGAGGGGGGTGGGTGGTGGCTGGGGTGAGGGAGGGGGGTGGGTGGTGGCTGGGGTGAGGGAGGGGGTCACGGAGGGGGGAGGGGAGAGGGATGATAAACAGTTTTTTTTTTTTAAAAAAAAGGAACAGTGCGCCTACGTGGACTGCCACGTAGGATAAGTCAGTCAAAATTGACTTTCAATTTTGACCAAATCTGAGGGGGACCTTGATTTTACAAATTGGGAAAATAGGGGGATCAAAATCGTCAAATTAAAACTTTGGGGACCAAAACTGTAATTAAGCCTAAAAATAATTACGCTGCTTTTTAGTTATACAAAACATAAATTAAAGCTGCATTAATGGTAGGGTTTCGGCCTCAAATATTATGTTTTGTATAACTAAAAAGTAGTGTAATTATGTTTTGAGGCCCTTTTTTTCATTAAAGAATTTGAGGCCAAAGCCCTTGTTATAAGCCCATCGAACCCAATTTTTGGGATCTCCAGTCTTTTGACTCAGGATTTTAATGGCAGTAGTCCCATCCTTTGAGATGCATTTTGGAGTTTCTTTCTAGCTAATCCTTTCTTCAATGGATCAGCTAAGTTCTAATCTGTGCGTACATGATCCACTCTCAACTCCTTTTGAGAGACACTTTCTAGCAGTGTCGTGCTTACGACGTATTTGTCGTCTTTTACCGTTGTAATGACGATTCTATATTTTATCAATAGCCGCGGTGCTATCGCAGTGGATCAACACAGCTGGCATCAGTTTTCCCATAAAGGAATATCTGCTAGTAAACATCACAACCAGCTAGCTTCTTCATTAGCGGTTGCCATTGCTACATTTTCAGACTCCATAGTGGACTGAGCCAATATGGTCTATTTATTAGATTTCTAGGAGACAACACCACTAGCTATACTAAATATATAGCCACTAGTTGCTTTGGAATCATCTGATAGAGTATTCCAATCAGCATCACCGTATCCTTCAAGTACAACTGGAAATCTCTGATAATGTAATCTGAGATTCATGGTTCTTTTAAGGTATCTCATGACTCTCTTAATAGCGTGTCAATGCTCTATACTAGGTCGACTAGTAAACCTACATAACAATCCCACAACATAGGCAATGTCGGGTCTAGTACAATCAGTGGCATACCTTAGGCTGCCAATGATGCTCGCATATTCAGTTTGTCTAACACTGTCACTAGTGTTCTTAAAAGGTTTGACACTTGCTCTCATTTGTCAATACATTGGCAACCTTTTTCACGGTTAAGATAAATAACATCTTTTGTTGTCAACGTTTGAAGTAAGATCCCTCAAACCGAAACAGTTTGTTGAAGTCAGAGGCATCAGAACCAGGACCAGTAATTTCTTCGGTTGTCATGGTTAATTTGGAAACGTCTTAAAATTGTTATTTCAAAATTGTTTTAAAATCAAACCAAAGAGATTATTGGGATTATTCGGGTACTAGGTCGCTCTCTTTATGATGTTTCGTGGCATTTCTCAAAATTGTGCAAGCAGGTTATCAACCACGACGTCCTCGAGATAAAACAGCCCAGTCGGAACTGGTATGAAAGATCACTGCACTGTGAAAATTTGTTCTAGAAATACACCCTCAATATGGTTATGTAAACCAATCTTTAGAGAAGAAACTTGAAACTGCTTCAAGTTTTGAGAGTAGAAGAAGAAGAGAGAAAAAACTTACAAATGCATCAAGTCTTGGTGTCGGTAAGAAAGTGAGGAGAGGTCTCTATTTATAGGCGTGTTAGAGCAAGTAGTCATTGGGTAATAATTCGCCATAAACGCGCAACAACTTTTTTGAGACCTGGTCAACATGACCGTTGGAGAAAAATGTGTAACGGCTCTTTGACTTGGTCAACATGACCGTTGGAGCAAAATGTGTAACGGCTCTTTGACTTGGGAAATTGACAATAGCTTTCAGGGTAGAAACTAGAAATTGTGGATTTGGATGCACGCAGAGAGAGAGAGAGAGAGAGAGAGAGAGAGAGAGAGAGAGAGAGAGAGAGAGAGAGAGAGAGAGAGAGAGAGAGAGAGGCAGACAGACATAGTTTAAAGGCTGAAGATGGTGTGGAAAAAGATATAGTCTGAAAAGATTATAATAGGATCACTGGTCTTACTTGATCTAATTAATGGTCAAAAGTGAACTGATCTTTCAAGGACACACAAAAAAGCCACGTAGATAAAAAAATTACACAAGTAAATGCCAACTCAGAGTTCCGTTAGCCGAGTCAGCATCATTTAACGTAAGGGACTAATAATGAAAATGGAAAAATAAGCCGGGGATCAAAACACCTATTTCGATAATGTAGGGACTAAACTTAGAAGGACCCAATTTTGTAGGGACCAAAAACATATTTTACCCAAAAAATTATATACCACTCAGCCCAAGCCCCGACCTGACCGTTCGGACGATGGCGGTGCGCACGTGTGGTGGTCAGTTTGTGTATGTTCTCTCCCTTCCAAAAATTGGGTACCCTTGGGGCCCAACCCAATGTGTGAGTTCCACACTTATAAGCACTCTTAAAGTGCTTAGTCTTTTCAATGTGAGACTTTTTCAATTCACGACAACACCAAGTTCCGACAAGGGAATTTGTTACCTAGACACATTCCCACTTGTAGCCAAAATGACTACAGTTAGACTCCTATTGGCCATTGCAGCCTCCCAAACGTGGCATCTCCAACAATTGGATGTAAATAACACCTTCTTATGTGGGGACTCTTCTTACATGGGGACTTAGATGAGTAAGTCTACATGGAAGTCCCACAAGGGTACTCTTCTTCGTCTCCCAATCAAGTATGTAAACTTTTGAAGTCTTTATATGGTCTAAAACAGGCAAGCAGATAATGGTTTGCCAAATTTTCTATGTTCCTCACCAAACTTGGTTCTGCTAATTCACAATCAGACCATTCATTGTTCACTAAATCCCATGATCAACACTTCACTGCCCTCCTCGTATATGTTGATGACTTGATTCTAGCAGGAACGAATATGACATAAATCACTTCAGTGAAGAGGTGGTTGAATGTTGCCTTCAAGATCAAAGACCTAGGTGCTTTGAGATACTTCCTTGGGATAGAAGTGGCTCGCTCCTCCACTGGCATCTCCATTTGCCAACACAAGTATGCTCTTGACTTACTACATGAGACGGGGCTTTTGGGTTCCAAACCAGTTTCTACACCCATGGTCAAGTCTCCCCACTTTGATACAACTGAAGACTCTCCTACATTAGATCCTAGCAGCTATCGTCTCCTTATTGGGAAGCTTTTACATTTGAAGACCACACACTCTGATTTGTGTTTTTCCGTACAACAATTGAGCCAATACATGTTTAATCCTAGAGAACGACATATGCAAGCTGCTCATCATATGTGTTCTCCGCTACATCAAATTAAAGTTCCCCTGCCCAGGGACTATTCTTCTCAAGTTCCTCCATTCTACAGCTCAAGGCCTTTAGTGATTCTGACTGGGCCACTTGTGTATTTCTTAGAGTTCCCCTGCCCAGAGGCCTTTTACGTAAGTCTGTGACTGGTTATTGTGCATTTCTTAGAGATTCCCTTATATCTTGGCGCTCCAAGAAGTAAACTACAATGTCACGTTCCTCCACTGAAGTAGAGTACAGGGCTCTGGCCTCCACTATGTATGAGCTTCAATGGTTCGCGTACCTTCTCAGAGATCTTTTCCTTCCTTTTAGTACACCTTCCCTATTGTACTGTGATAATCAATTGGCACGCCATTTAGCAGCAAATTCCAGCTTTCACAAACGGACCATACATATATACACTAACTGTCATGTTGTTCATGAGAAGCTATAGGCTCGCCTTTTCCATCTACTTTATGTTCCCTCTTCTGCTCAGCTGACTGGCATCCTCACCAAGCCATTGGATCCTCAGCCATTCTCCCTTTTCTCTCCAAGATGGTTGTGCACAACATTCACCTTTCAGCTTGGGGGGGGGGGGTATTCACACACACAATATTTAACCAATGTATTATTATTATTATTATTATTATTGCAAAAGAAAGAAAGAAGCCTCATTAAAATCGTTTGATGTTAAAAAAATATAAAGAAGGAAAAAGAGTACTTAGGGGAGAGTGGTGCCGATATGTCTCCCAATTTTTTTATTATTTTGAATAGAATGTAATATTGTAAGTTGTTAGAGTTTGAATTGGATACATATAGGAAAGCTTAAGGGGACCTTCAATCTTGATGAAATACAAAGCCTCATTAATCTTGCATATGCTTTTTATAATGATGAAAAAAGTAGAGAGAATTATGAAGTCATATTATCATGCAGGTTTATACTCTTGCCCCATTATGCTTTTTTATAATTATGCAGGTTCAAGCTTGTGCCCCGTACCAACAATGGTTGGTTCGAGCGGTAATTGGGCTCGGATCCCACCCTAAGATCTTAGTTTCGAATCTTAGGCGTGGCAAAAATTTGATGGGGATGGGAGGAGAGAACCACATGGACAGGGAAAGCCGGGTACACGAGGTTCCTCGGTGTAGATTAATCATCGGCAAAACACCAATAACACGGTAACAAAAGAAAACTAGTGTCCCGGTGTCGATACAATACTTAGATATGTGTCTCTCAAGAGTCAAGACAATGAAATAATATTTATATAGAAGTAAAGAGTAGGATAAATCACGGAATTAAAATAAAACAAATCAAATTGATCCTTTATTAACCAACAATAAAATATTAAACAGAAATCAATAAATCCACGACATATATATTATGGGCATGATTCATGACATATACCCATATTATAATACTTATTGCTATATAATGGACTATCACCTGTGCACAATGATAGTAAATGCATACTAAGTACTTTACAATCTTGATGAATTAGTGGTTGACCTTCCTGCAGTTCAAACGAATTTCACCTTGATTCCCAGTGAGTGGCTTTATATTTCCCATCTTAATCATAGATGTTACAAAGTCTTCATAAAAAGCTTTGGTATCATGACGGTATTTTCTAACCAATTCATCAGTCGAACCACCATCACCATTAAACAGTTCCTGATCAGAGGGAAGAAGCCCTTTCTTTTTAATCAAATCCGCAAAATAGGCTCCATCGAATCGCGCCGGAGTTGTGTCCAAAGGAGCAAGGTTGAAGTCTCCTCCTTCTCTTGGGCAAATGTATTTAAGACTATTTGCAAAGTGGGTATTGATGTTGGAGTCATCGTTGTAGATACGGTCTCTAAAGACAACACAACGTGAAAATCCAATTGTGTGTGCTCCAGAAAGAGCAACTAGATCTTTCTCATTTAAGCCGTGTTTGTTGAAGTTGTTTTTGAGTTGGGAAAGGGTGAAACTTGGTGCTGGAATGTCAGCATCTGCAGCTGCACGACTTGCTGTTGTAGAATCTCTTCTCCCCAGGCTCACCTTCCATGATGGCCCTCCTAACTGCAATGCATAAATGTAATTTTGAATGTCAAATTTTATTGAGAAATGTTCTTTTTACAACCAAATTTTACAACTACACCGTATTTGTATGAGAAAGACTATGAAGAAGGAGTTGACTAATTAGAGAAGTTTTATTGGCTCTCCCATGTGCACATATATAATAAAATGGAATTTTTATATAGTTGTGATTAATATTACTTACAGCAACCACTGAGTCTCTAGCAGCAACAGTTAATATGTCTGCACAAGAAACAACTGGTTTTCCACATGCTTTGTCCACTGCTTTTTTGATGTCATCCACCACTTCAAATCCTCTAGCTGATTGGAAATTTGGGTTTGCATTCTTTTCGCTGTCAATGGAGTCAGTCGAGTCTAGAAGAATTGAACCATCACAACCCTGAATCACCATCATGAAACTTGTTACATAGGAACAAAAGAGAGAGAGATTGGAAAATAAAATTTGCTTATATAACAAGGTTTAATTATTTGTAAAACCTTGAATTATTGAGAATTTTTTTTATAAGCGACTATTTGAGTATTTCTAAATAGGTCTCTAAACTACAAAAAATTATAATTCAATCCCTGAACTAGTCAACATTTTATAATTTAGTTTTTTGTTGCGGACGGATTTGATGGATTTTGTTATAAAACGGACCGGATATCCGGTGGACACATGCATGGATCTTTTTGACACCCCTAATTTAAATAAGTTTCAATTAAATCACTGAATTGTAAATAAGATATAATTAGTCCCCATGCTCAGGGACTAATTATAAATTATTTAGAAGTTTATAAACCTAATTACAAATTTTTTATAAGTTCAAGACCTGATTAAAATAGGGACCTATTTAAAAGTTATTAGTGTTTCTTATACTTAATTTCGATTTTCTTCTAAGTTTAAAAATTAATTTAAATTTTTTTAAACAATTTAAAAAGCTAGCAACCAAACTATATAACAAACACACACAAAAAAAGAGAATAATGAATAAAAATATTTTGGAATTGCTTTAGATTGTGTTAGTATACTCACGTTAACAAAGCAATCATGGAAGTGCAGGCGTAGCAAAGAAGCACCCATACGACGCTCTTTCTGGACAGCAGCTTCTACTACTCTTGTAATGGTGCTCAAAGCGTTAGGGCACGTGTAATCATAGTAATTAGGTCTGAGTACTGCTGCTGATATTGTTGTTGTGGTTGCAAGAGCTGCAAATACCATTAAGGCAACGGAGAAATATGCATGAAACTTCATGTTTACTACTAAGTTATTACTGGGATTATTTGAATATATTGCTACTGCTTGCACCTTTTGTATTTATAGTAGTAACACAAGCGATGTGAGGTTGCATTAAAAATACGAATGATTACGTTGTAACATTTGGACTGGGTATAAGAAAAGACCATTTCGGGGAAAGAAACTTTCATCAAGGTATTTAATTAAAGAAGTATATATACTTATTTAAATTGCCAAGGTTGGCTCGCTTGCGTAAGAAACCGGGTGTAAAAGAATTTGTCTGTGATTCATTTTGTCCATAGGGTTTTTGGCAGTTTTTTTCTTTAAAACCCCCCCCCCCCCCCCCCCCCCCCCAATAAAACCATATACCCCCCAAAATGACCAAACGGACGAAAATACTCTTTAAATTTCACAAATTTCTGGAAATACCTCAAATCAAGATAAATCTGGAAGTATCTTTTTTTTTTTTATTTTCGGGAAATATCTCATTTTATGGTATTTCCGGAACACATTTTACATTCCGAAAATACCGTAAAATGAGATATTTCCGGAAATGCCTAAAATTTGTCTTCCGAATTTATGTAAATTTGAGGTATTTCCGGAAATCAAAAAAATTGTCTTCCGAATTTATCTAAATTTGAGGTATTTCCGGAAATACCTCAAATTTGCCTTCTGAATTTATCATATAATATAGTGTTTCCGGAGTGCAAAAATAAAAACTTAATCATTCATTTGATTAATTAAAAACACCTTCTACATTGATTTAAAATAACAGATTGTAACAACAAACAAAACGAAGACATAATAGAAACTAACAGATTGCAACAACAAACAAAACGAAAACATAATAGAAACTACTGAGATGGTGGTGGAGTCAAACGACGAAGGATATCAGCGACGGTCCTTCTGGTTTCGACGTATAAATGCAGATAACCCCCTTCCATCTAAACATAACACGAAGGGCCATCATGGCTTGGACGTCATCGAATAATAATGACAATTACTTCGTTGGCTTTCCCGATATCTCTAGCCTAACGGGTAACAATATCCCGAGTAGGAAAAACCTGTGATGTGGTAAACGCATCTGATAAATCTATAAGTGGCATCTGCCATCTGTCGTAGCCATATTGGTAAAAAAGATAAAAATTCGTATTTCCGGAAATACGTTAAACGACGGTATTTTCGGAGGTTTAAAATTTAAACTTTCCGGAAATACGCCAAAAAAGGTATTTCCGGAAGTTTAAAAATTTAAACTTTCCGGATATACGTCAAAAACGGTATTTCCAGAAGTTTAAAAAATTGAATTTCCGGAAATACCTAAACAGTGGGTATTTTCGGAAGCAAAAATTATATTCCGAAAATACGTTTTTTTTTTTATTTCCGGAAAACTTTAACTTTTGTGGGGTCCGACCAATTTTTAGTAAAAATGGAAGGGGTATTTCTGGGTTAAAAGCAAATATGGGGGTATGGGGTATAGGGGTGGGGGGGGGGGGGGGTAAAAATAAACTGCCAGGGTTTTTTAATTGATTTTATTTGAGAAAAAGCTAGGTTTTTTAATTTCTAAGTCAAGTACAATATGATTAAGATAAATTCATGCAGAGTGAAAAACTCGGACGAATTAATATATATTTTTTGATCTGTTCAGTCCTGCGGCTGGAATATCAGTTTCATATAAAATTGAAAATTTTGCAAAACCATTTACGAAACCTAGTAGTATACATACCCAGTCAAAAAAATTCGTTACGCGTTCTCAGTTAATTATTGTATAAATTTATTATTTTGTTAAAATAAATGGTAACATGCTTTATCAATAAATAAAAACCATATTATAACTCTAAGATTGAGTGTGAGTGGTAAACACACTTTATTTAGGCTAAATTATAGTTTTGGTCCCCCTATTTTCAAAAATTCAGACATTTGGTCCCCCTATTTTAAAACTCAGATATTTGGTCCCCAAATTTTAAAAAATTAAATATATTTAGTCCAAAGAGGGGTTTCTCAATTTTTTTGATTGAGTTGGAATTCTGCCAAAAAAAAAATGCTGATTTGGCCTTCATTAAATGATGTGGCAGCTGACATAGGCTGCCACGTCATTATTTAATTAATTATTTATTTAATAAAAATTAAAATTAAAATTAAAATTTAATCAGAAAATTATAATATTTGAAATTTAAAAAAAATCTAAAAAAATCTTCTCTTGATGATTGAAACGCACCATCATTCTTGATAAAAAAACAAAAATGCATCATCATTGAACCAGAAACGTATCAAGCAACAACAACATTTGAGTATCAACAATAGATTTCATCATCATCCTTTCAACACCAGGTTTCATCATCATCATCATCATCATCATCCTTTCAACACCAGATTTCATCCCCCCTCTCTCTCTCTCTGACACACACATTGATTTCATCATCCTTTCATCAACACGCGAATCCATGCCAACAATCTGGGTTAGGGTTCACGATTTCTAGGTTCTGGAATGATAAGGGTTGCAATTGAAGATACTGCGTTTTCAATTTATGGGTTGATAGTGTTGAAGATGTGCGTTTTCCTTTCAATTTCTGCGTTTTCAATACAAAATAAAAAAACAAATATCCAGAAAATCATCACCCTCGCATTGTTCAAACCCAAACCCTTCACCACCAACTAAGAGGATATGTCCACCTAAGGGGGGAAAGAGAGTGGTGAACTATACACAACGACGTTGAGAGGCGTACAGAGGACATTCGCAACGTGCAACACGATGAGAGCAGCGTTTGAAGCTTTTGGTTTCCAGATCTGAGGATGAGAGAACTGGTGATTGGTGGTGAGATCCGTAAATAGGGGGAATTGATTCGTGGTTTGCCTAGAAAAGCTTCTGGAGCTGTTTGTGATGGTTGTGGGGATATGAGATTCTCGCCTTGCTTTCGATGCAATGGAAGCTACAAAATAGTTATCCCCAAGTCTTCTTTTTCCTCACGATGCGGATGAGATCAGAGATAAGAACATATGAGAGTAGATGAGATAAGAACAGATGAGATAAGGATTTGGGAACATATGAGCAATTTGATGTAAATATAATTTCCAACAGATTAAATAAGGATTAAATTTCCAACAAATTAAATAAGGATAGCAAGATTGCAGATTGGGATTCCGAACAGAGACCCCAACTTCAACGATTGGGATTGGTTTTTTAATGATTTGATTTTAATTTTAGTTTTAATAATATAATAATTTTATTTTTAATATTTTATAAATTATTTAATGACGTGGCATGTACATTTGGCTCATTAGCTGACGTGGCAGCCACATGTGATGCCTATACCAGGCGCCACGTCAATTAATGAGGTCCACCTCAGCAAAAAAATAAAAAAAAACCTTTTGGACTAAATGTGTGAGTTTTTTAAAATAGGGGGACTAAATGTCTGAGTTTTAAAATAGAGGGACCAAATGTCCGAATTTGTGAAAATAAGGGGACCAAAACTATAATTTAGCCCTTTATTTAAAAGGACAAACTCAACTAACACTCGAGTTTGATTCCTAGTGATGGAACAATTTGAGACCGGATAGTGGTAGAGCTAGCAATTTTTTTACCAAGGGGCCAAATATAAAGAAAAAAAATATGTTTTTAATAATATTTTATACTTGACTAATAAAAATAAGGCTTAATTACAGTTTTGGTCCCCCTATTATGATCAACTCACGATTTTGGTCCCCAAAGTTTTAATTTGACGATTTTGATCCCCCTGTTTTCCCAATTTGTAAAATCAAGGTCCCCCTCTTAATTTGGTCAAAATTAAAACTGACTTTGACCAAAAATCCTACGTGGCTGTCCTACGTGGCACTGTTCATCTCTCTCTCTCTCTCAGCACCGTTCTCTCCTCTCTCCCACCGTAACCCCTCCCCTCCCCCCACCGTAACCCCTTCGCATCTCCCCTCCCCCTCCCCTCCCCCCACCGTAACCCTTCCCCCCTCCCCTCCCCCCACCGTAACCCCTTCCCCTCCCCCTCCCCCCTGCGAACTCTCCCTCTCTCTACGATCTCTCCCTCTCTGCGATCTCTCTCTCTCTGCGAACTCTCCCTCTCTGCGATCTCTCTCTGCGAACTCTCTGCGATCTCTCTCTCTTTCGTTCCAGATCCGGTGAAGGGGGAAACGAGGGGGGTGCGAAGGGGTTCGGTGGATCTGGGTTTGGCGTTCTGGTTCGTGGTGGTGTTCGCGAATAGTGGTGGCGTTCTGGGTTTGGCGAAGGGTGGTGGTGGTGTTCGCAGAACCAGAGAGGGAGAGGGTGGGGAAGGGGGAGGGGTTCACGGAGGGGGGGAGGGGTTCGCGAAACAGTGAGGGGGTGGGGGGTTTGCGAATAGTGTTCACGGAGGGGTGGGTGGTGGCTGACGGAGGGGGGTGGGTGGTGGCTGGGGTGAGGGAGGGGGGTGGGTGGTGGCTGGGGTGAGGGAGGGGGTCACGGAGGGGGGAGGGGAGAGGGATGATAAACAGTTTTTTTTTTTTAAAAAAAAGGAACAGTGCGCCTACGTGGACTGCCACGTAGGATAAGTCAGTCAAAATTGACTTTCAATTTTGACCAAATCTAAGGGGGTCCTTGATTTTACAAATTGGGAAAATAGGGGGATCAAAATCGTCAAATTAAAACTTTGGGGACCAAAACTGTAATTAAGCCTAAAAATAATTACGCTGCTTTTTAGTTATACAAAACATAAATTAAAGCTGCATTAATGGTAGGGTTTCGGCCTCAAATATTATGTTTTGTATAACTAAAAAGTAGTGTAATTATGTTTTGAGGCCCTTTTTTTCATTAAAGAATTTGAGGCCAAAGCCCTTGTTATAAGCCCATCGAACCCAATTTTTGGGATCTCCAGTCTTTTGACTCAGGATTTTAATGGCAGTAGTCCCATCCTTTGAGATGCATTTTGGAGTTTCTTTCTAGCTAATCCTTTCTTCAATGGATCAGCTAAGTTCTAATCTGTGCGTACATGATCCACTCTCAACTCCTTTTGAGAGACACTCTCTAGCAGTGTCGTGCTTACGACGTATTTGTCGTCTTTTACCGTTGTAATGACGATTCTATATTTTATCAATAGCCGCGGTGCTATCGCAGTGGATCAACACAGCTGGCATCAGTTTTCCCATAAAGGAATATCTGCTAGTAAACATCACAACCAGCTAGCTTCTAGCGGTTGCCATTGCTACATTTTCAGACTCCATAGTGGACTGAGCCAATATGGTCTATTTATTAGATTTCTAGGAGACAACACCACTAGCTATACTAAATATATAACCACTAGTTGCTTTGGAATCATCTGATAGAGTATTCCAATCAGCATCACTGTATCCTTCAAGTACAACTGGAAATCTCTGTAATCTGAGATTCATGGTTCTTTTAAGGTATCTCATGACTCTCTTAATAGCGTGTCAATGCTCTATACTAGGTCGACTAGTAAACCTACATAACAATCCCACAACATAGGCAATGTCGGGTCTAGTACAATCAGTGGCATACCTTAGGCTGCCAATGATGCTATGCCAATGATGCTCGCATATTCAGTTTGTCTAACACTGTCACTAGTGTTCTTAAAAGGTTTGACACTTGCTCTCATTTGTCAATACATTGGCAACCTTTTTCACGGTTAAGATAAATAACATCTTTTGTTGTCAACGTTTGAAGTAAGATCCCTCAAACCGAAACAGTTTGTTGAAGTCAGAGGCATCAGAACCAGGACCAGTAATTTCTTCGGTTGTCATGGTTAATTTGGAAACGTCTTAAAATTGTTATTTCAAAATTGTTTTAAAATCAAACCAAAGAGATTATTGGGATTATTCGGGTACTAGGTCGCTCTCTTTATGATGTTTCGTGGCATTTCTCAAAATTGTGCAAGCAGGTTATCAACCACGACGTCCTCGAGATAAAACAGCCCAGTCGGAACTGGTATGAAAGATCACTGCACTGTGAAAATTTGTTCTAGAAATACACCCTCAATATGGTTATGTAAACCAATCTTTAGAGAAGAAACTTGAAACTGCTTCAAGTTTTGAGAGTAGATGAAGAAGAGAGAAAAAACTTACAAATGCATCAAGTCTTGGTGTCGGTAAGAAAGTGAGGAGAGGTCTCTATTTATAGGCGTGTTAGAGCAAGTAGTCATTGGGTAATAATTCGCAATAAACGCGCAACAACTTTTTTGAGACCTGGTCAACATGACCGTTGGAGCAAAATGTGTAACGGCTCTTTGACTTGGTTAACATGACCGTTGGAGCAAAATGTGTAACGGCTCTTTGACTTGGG
The DNA here is from genome assembly GCA_039519185.1 of Astragalus membranaceus. NCBI lineage: Eukaryota > Viridiplantae > Streptophyta > Magnoliopsida > Fabales > Fabaceae > Astragalus > Astragalus membranaceus. The sequence goes on from CM076849.1 coordinate 127,717,545, forward strand.
AAATTGACAATAGCATTCAGTGTAGAAACTAGAAATTGTGGGTTTGGATGCACGCAGAGAGAGAGAGAGAGAGAGAGAGAGAGAGAGAGAGAGAAAGAGAGAGAGAGAGAGAGAGAGAGAGAGAGAGAGAGAGAGAGAGAGAGACAGACAGACAGACAGACATAGTTTAAAGGCTGAAGATGGTGTCGAAAAAGATATAGTCTGAAAAGATTATAATAGGATCACTGGTCTTACTTGATCTAATTAATGGTCAAAAGTGAACTGATCTTTCAAGGACACACAAAAAAGCCACGTAGATAAAAAAATTACACAAGTAAATGCCAACTCAGAGTTCCGTTAGCCGAGTCAGCATCATTTAACGTAAGGGACTAATAATGAAAATGGAAAAATAAGCCGGGGATCAAAACACCTATTTCGATAATGTAGGGACTAAACTTAGAAGGACCCAATTTTGTAGGGACCAAAAACATATTTTACCCAAAAAATTATATACCACTCAGCCCAAGCCCCGACCTGACCGTTCAGACGACGGCGGTGCGCACGTGTGGTGGTCAGTTTGTGTATGTTCTCTCCCTTCCAAAAATTGGGTACCCTTGGGGCCCAACCCAATGTGTGAGTTCCACACTTATAAGCACTCTTAAAGTGCTTAGTCTTTTCAATGTGAGACTTTTTCAATTCACAACAACACCAAGTTCCGACAAGGGAATTTGTTACCTAGACACATTCCCACTTGTAGCCAAAATGACTACAGTTAGACTCCTATTGGCCATTGCAGCCTCCCAAACGTGGCATCTCCAACAATTGGATGTAAATAACACCTTCTTATGTGGGGACTCTTCTTACATGGGGACTTAGATGAGTAAGTCTACATGGAAGTCCCACAAGGGTACTCTTCTTCGTCTCCCAATCAAGTATGTAAACTTTTGAAGTCTTTATATGGTCTAAAACAGGCAAGCAGATAATGGTTTGCCAAATTTTCTATGTTCCTCACCAAACTTGGTTCTGCTAATTCACAATTAGACCATTCATTGTTCACTAAATCCCATGATCAACACTTCACTGCCTTCCTCGTATATGTTGATGACTTGATTCTAGCAGGAACGAATATGACATAAATCACTTCAGTGAAGAGGTGGTTGAATGTTGCCTTCAAGATCAAAGACCTAGGTGCTTTGAGATACTTCCTTGGGATAGAAGTGGCTCGCTCCTCCACTGGCATCTCCATTTGCCAACACAAGTATGCTCTTGACTTACTACATGAGACGGGGCTTTTGGGTTCCAAACCAGTTTCTACACCCATGGTCAAGTCTCCCCACTTTGATACAACTGAAGACTCTGCTACATTAGATCCTAGCAGCTATCGTCTCCTTATTGGGAAGCTTTTACATTTGAAGACCACACACCCTGATTTGTGTTTTTCCGTACAACAATTGAGTCAATACATGTTTAATCCTAGAGAACGACATATGCAAGCTGCTCATCATATGTGTTCTCCGCTACATCAAATTAAAGTTCCCCTGCCCAGGGACTATTCTTCTCAAGTTCCTCCATTCTACAGCTCAAGGCCTTTAGTGATTCTGACTGGGCCACTTGTGTATTTCTTAGAGTTCCCCTGCCCAGAGGCCTTTTACGTAAGTCCGTGACTGGTTATTGTGTATTTCTTAGAGATTCCCTTATATCTTGGCGCTCCAAGAAGTAAACTACAATGTCACGTTCCTCCACTGAAGTAGAGTACAGGGCTCTGGCCTCCACTATGTATGAGCTTCAATGGTTCGCGTACCTTCTCAGAGATCTTTTCCTTCCTTTTAGTACACCTTCCCTATTGTACTGTGATAATCAATTGGCACGCCATTTAGCAGCAAATTCCAGCTTTCACAAACGAACCATACATATATACATTAACTGTCATGTTGTTCATGAGAAGCTATAGGCTCGCCTTTTCCATCTACTTTATGTTCCCTCTTCTGCTCAGCTGACTGGCATCCTCACCAAGCCATTGGATCCTCAGCCATTCTCCCTTTTCTCTCCAAGATGGTTGTGCACAACATTCACCTTTCAGCTTGGGTATTCACACACACACAATATTTAACCAATATGTATTATTATTATTATTATTATTATTATTATTATTATTATTATTATTATTATTATTGTAAAAGAAAGAAAGAAGCCTCATTAAAATCTTTTGATGTTAAAAAAATATAAAGAAGGAAAAAGAGTACTTAGGGGAGAGTGGTGCCGATATGTCTCCCAATTTTTTATTTTATTTTGGATAGAATGTAATATTGTAAGTTGTTAGAGTTTGAATTGGATACATATAGGAAAGCTTAAGGGGACCTTCAATCTTGATGAAATACAAAGCCCCATTAATCTTGCATATGCTTTTTATAATGATGAAAAAAGTAGAGAGAATTATGAAGTCATATTATAATCATGCAGGTTTATACTCTTGCCCCATTATGCTTTTTTATAATTATGCAGGTTCAAGCTTGGGCCCCGGTACCAACAATGGTTGGTTCGAGTGGTAATTGGGCTCGGATCCCACCCTAAGATCTTAGTTTCGAATTTTAGGCGTGGCAAAAAATTTGATGGGAGGGGAGAACCACATGGACCGGGAAAGTCGGGTACACGAGGTTCCTCGGTGTAGATTAATCATCGGCAAAACACCAATAACACGGTAACAAAAGAAAACTCGTGTCCCGGTGTCTATACAATACTTAGATATGTGTCTCTCAAGAGTCAAGATAATGAAATAATATTTATATAGAAGTAAAGAGTAGGATAAATCACGGAATTAAAATAAAACAAATCAAATTGATCCTTTATTAACCAACAATAAAATATTAAACAGAAATCAATAAATCCACGACATATATATTATGGGCATGATTCATGACATATACCCATATTATAATACTTATTGCTATATAATGGACTATCACCTGTGCACAATGATAGTAAATGCATACTAAGTACTTTACAATCTTGATGAATTAGTGGTTGACCTTCCTGCAGTTCAAACGAATTTCACCTTGATTCCCAGTGAGTGGCTTTATATTTCCCATCTTAATCATAGATGTTACAAAGTCTTCATAAAAAGCTTTGGTATCATGACGGTATTTTCTAACCAATTCATCAGTCGAACCACCATCACCATTAAACAGTTCCTGATCAGAGGGAAGAAGCCCTTTCTTTTTAATCAAATCCGCAAAATAGGCTACATCGAATCGCGCCGGAGTTGTGTCCAAAGGAGCAAGGTTGAAGTCTCCTCCTTCTCTTGGGCAAATGTATTTAAGACTATTTGCAAAGTGGGTATTGATGTTGGAGTCATCGTTGTAGATACGGTCTCTAAAGACAACACAACGTGAAAATCCAATTGTGTGTGCTCCAGAAAGAGCAACTAGATCTTTCTCATTTAAGCCGTGTTTGTTGAAGTTGTTTTTGAGTTGAGAAAGGGTGAAACTTGGTGCTGGAATGTCAGCATCTGCAGCTGCACGACTTGCTGTTGTAGAATCTCTTCTCCCCAGGCTCACCTTCCATGATGGCCCTCCTAACTGCAATGCATAAATGTAATTTTGAATGTCAAATTTTATTGAGAAATGTTCTTTTTACAACCAAATTTTACAACTACACCGTATTTTGTATGAGAAAGACTATGAAGAAGGAGTTGACTAATTAGAGAAGTTTTATTGGCTCTCCCATGTGCACATATATAATAAAATGGAATTTTTATATAATTGGGATTAATATTACTTACAGCAACCACTGAGTCTCTAGCAGCAACAGTTAATATGTCTGCACAAGAAACAACTGGTTTTCCACATGCTTTGTCCACTGCTTTCTTGATGTCATCCACCACTTCAAATCCTCTAGCCGATTGGAAATTTGGGTTTGCATTCTTTTCGCTGTCAATGGAGTCAGTCGAGTCTAGAAGAATTGAACCATCACAACCCTGAATCACCATCATGAAACTTGTTACATAGGAACAAAAGAGAGAGAGATTGGAAAATAAAATTTGCTTATATAACAAGGTTTAATTATTTGTAAAACCTTGAATTATTGAGAATTTTTTTTATAAGCGACTATTTGAGTATTTCTAAATAGGTCTCTAAACTACAAAAAATTATAATTCAATCCCTGAACTAGTCAACATTTTATAATTTAGTTTTTTGTTGCGGACGGATTTGATGGATTTTGTTATAAAACGGACCGGATATCCGGTGGACACATGCATGGATCTTTTTGACACCTCTAATTTAAATAAGTTTCAATTAAATCACTGAATTGTAAATAAGATATAATTAGTCCCCAGGCTTAGGGAGGGACTGATTATAAATTATTTAAAAGTTTATAAACCTAATTACAAATTTTTTATAAGTTCAAGACCTGATTAAAATAGGGACCTATTTAAAAGTTATTAGTGTTTCTTAGACTTAATTTCGATTTTCTTCTAAGTTTAAATTTTTTTAAAGAATTTAAAAAGCTAGCAACCAAACTATATAACAAACACACAAAAAAAAAAGAATAATGAATAAAAATATTTTGGAATTGGTTTAGATTGTGTTAGTATACTCACGTTAACAAAGCAATCATGGAAGTGCAGACGTAGCAAAGAAGCACCCATACGACGCTCTTTCTGGACAGCAGCTTCTACTACTCTTCTAATGGTGCTCAAAGCGTTAGGGCACGTGTAATCATAGTAATTAGGTCTGAGTACTGCTGCTGATATTGTTGTTGTGGTTGCAAGAGCTGCAAATACCATTAAGGCAACGGAGAAATATGCATGAAACTTCATGTTTACTACTAAGTTATTACTGGGATTATTTGAATATATTGCTACTGCTTGCACCTTTTGTATTTATAGTAGTAACACAAGCGATGTGAGCTTGCATTAAAAATACGAATGATTACGTTGTAACATTTGGACTGGGTATAAGAAAAGACCATTTCGGGGAAAGAAACTTTCATCAAGGTATTTAATTAAAGAAGTATATATACTTATTTAAATTGCCAAGGTTGTCTCGCTTGCGTAAGAAACCGGGTCTAAAAGAATTTGTCTTTGATTGATTTTGTCCATAGGGTTTTTTAAATGATTTTATTTGAGAAAAAGCTAGGTTTTTTAATTGCTAAAAAAAAAGTCAAGTACAATATGATTAAGATAAATATTCATGTAGAGTGAAAAACTCGGACGAATTAATATATATTTTTTGATCTGTTCAGTCCTGCGGCTGGAATATCACTTTCATATAAAATTGAAAATTTTGCAAAACCATTTACGAAACCTAGTATACATACCCAGTCAAAAATATTCGTTACGCGTTCTCAGTTAATTATTGTATAAATTTATTTTGTTAAAATAAATGGGAACATGCTTTATCAATAAAAAGCATATTATAACTCTAAGATTCGGTGTGAGTGGTAAACACACTTTATTTAAAGGGACAAACTCAACTAACACTCGAGTTTGATTCCTGGTGATGGAACAATTTGAGACCGGATAGTGGTAGAGCTAGCAATTTTTTTTTACTAAGGGGCCAAATATAAAGAAAAAAAATATGTTTTTAATAATATTTTATACTTGACTAATAAAAATAATTACGCTGCTTTTTAGTTATACAAAACATAAATTAAAGCTGCATTAATAGTAGGGTTTCAGCCTCAAATATTATGTTTTGTATAACTAAAAAACAGCGTAATTATGTTTTGAGGCCCTTTTTTTTCATTAAAGAATTTGAGGCCGAAAGCCCTTGTTATAAGCCCATTGAACCTAATTCTTGGGATCTCCAATCTTTTGACTCAGGATTCTAATGGCAGTAGTCCCATCCTTTGAGATGTATTTTGGAGTTTCTCTCTAGCTAATCCTTTCGTCAATGGATCAGCTAAGTTCTAATCAGTGCGTACATGATCCACTCTCAACTCCTTTTGAGAGACACTCTCTAGCAGTGTCGTGCTTAGGACGTATTTGTCGTCTTTTACCGTTGTAATGACGATTCTATATTTTATCAATAGCCGCGGTACTATCGCAGTGGATCAACACAACTGGCATCAGTTTTCCCATAAAGGAATATCTGCTAGTAAGCATCACAACCAGCTTGCTTCTTCATTAGCGGTTGCCAATGCTACCTTTTCAGACTCCATAGTGGACTGGGCCAATATGGTCTATTTCTTAGATTTCTAGGAGACAACACCACCAGCTATACTAAATATATAGCCACTAGTTGCTTTGGAATCATCTGATAGAGTATTCCAATCAGCATCACTGTATCCTTCAAGTACAACTGGAAATCTCTGATAATGTAATCTGAGATTCATGGTTCTTTTAAGGTATCTCATGACTCTCTTAATAGCGTGTCAATGCTCTATACTAGGTCGACTAGTAAACCTACATAACAATCCCACAACATAGGCAATGTCGGGTCTAGTACAATCAGTGGCATACCTTAGGCTGCCAATGGTGCTCGCATATTCAGTTTGTCTAACACTGTCACTAGTGTTCTTAAAAGGTTTGATACTTGCTCTCATTTGTCAATACATTGGCAACCTTTTCACGGTTAAGATAAATAACATCTTTTGTTGTCAACGTTTGAAGTAAGATCCCTCAAACCGAAACAGTTTGTTGAAGTCAGAGGCATCGGAACCAGGACCAATAATTTCTTCGGTTGTCATGGTTAATTTGGAAACGTCTTAAAATTGTTATTTCAAAATTGTTTTAAAATTAAACCAAAGAGATTATTGAGATTAGTCGGGGACTAGGTTGCTCTCTTTATGATGTTTCGTGGCATTGCTCAAAATTGTGCAAGCAGGTTATCAACCACGACGTCCTCGAGATAAAACAGCCAAGTCGGAACTGGTACGAAAGATCACTGCACTGTGAAAATTCGTTCTAGAAATACACCCTCAATATGGTTATGTAAACCACTCCTTAGAGAAGAAACTTGAAACTGCTTCAAGTTTCGAGAGTAGAAGAAAAGAGTTTAGAGAGAAGAGAGAAAAAACTTACAAATGCATCAAGTTTTGGTGTCGGTAAGAAAGTGAGGAGAGGTCTCTATTTATAGGCGTGTTAGAGCAAGTAGTCATTGGGTAATAATTCGCAATAAACGCGCAACAACTCTTTTGAGGCCTGGTCAACATGACCGTTGGAGCAAAATGTGTAACGGCTCTTTGACTTGGTCAACATGACCGTTGGAGCAAAATGTGTAATGGCTCTTTGACTTGGGAAATTGACAATGGCTTTCAGTGTAGAAACTAGAAATTGTGGATTTGGATGCACGCACAGAGAGAGAGAGAGAGAGAGAGAGAGAGAGAGAGAGAGAGAGAGAGAGAGAGAGAGAGAGAGAGAGAGAGAGAGAGAGAGAGAGAGAGAGAGAGAGAGAGAGAGAGAGAGAGAGAGAGAGAGAGAGAGTTTAAAGGTTGAAGATGGTGTGGAAAAAGATATAGTCTCAAAAGATTATAATAGGATCACTGGTCTTACTTGATCTAATAATGGTCAAAAGTGGACTGATCTTTCAAGGACACACAAAAAAGCCACGTAGATAAAAAAATTACACATGTAAATGCCAACTCAGAGTTCCGTTAGCCCAGTCAGCATCATTTAACGTCAGGGACTAATAATGAAAATGGAAAAATAAGTCGGGGATCAAAACACCTATTTCGATAATGTTGGGACTAAACTTAGAAGGACCCAATTTTGTAGGGACCAAAAACATATTCTACCCAAAAAATTACATACCACTTGTTAGACTTATTATATAACCTTAGAGGGGGGGGTGAATAAGGTTATGAGTAAATATGGATTCTTTTCGCAAATGATGATTATATTCTTTTTCAAATCGGATGCGGAAAATGTGATTTGAACTTTTGGATATGAAGACAAGCAAGAGTTGTTTAAATTGTATTCAATATTGCCAATAAAGATATTATAAGAGATAATCAGGATATTGAATATATTAGATCTATTAGTGAGATAAAGATGATATATGAGATATAGTTGATCTTATAGAAGAGGAGTAGAAGATGATTGATGAGTATTGATAATATCACAATTAATATGTTTATTGATATGACAGAGTAGTGATAGTATTGAATAATATAAGCACAGTAATATTAACAATAAACAGGAATAATGATAGTGATAATATCAATATATATATATACGCACAATAATATTAATAATAAACAGTTAATAATAATAGTGCAAAATATAAAGAGAGAAGGGATAGAGGGACACAGATATTTAGCGAGGTTCGGGATAAAACCCCTACGTCCTCGGCCTTAGGCTTTTCAACCCTTGGACTTAGCAACCACTATATTGAAGAGAGTTTAATACAAACAGTCGACTTCAACACTAGTGAATCTCAATTCCCCTGAACTGAGAACCCAAGCACCCGCTAAGGATTTCAAAACCAACTCAATCACCCGATTGAGAGACCCAAGAGAACCTCCCAGGATTTCAAAATAACAACTTTAAGAAATAAAGAGTACAACGTTTGAGATCTATGATCCAATCACTTCTTGTAGTATGTCAGTTTAGAGACTGAGAGAGAGGAGTGATCTTAGGAAAATAGAATGCTCTAAAGATGATATGAAGATGAAATCTTGTTTTTGCAAAAGGTTTAAAGAAGATATGACAATGGAAGCTAGCTCTGCAAAAGTATAAAAGCTTTTAGAAATGATATATCAATTTCGAAATTGAAAAGCTTTTAACAAGATAAAACTATGAAGCACAATATCTTAGATCTAGATTAGTAAAAACATAAAAGCTTTTAGAAAGAATATTATAATTTCGAAATCAAAAGCTTTTAGCAAGATAAAAACAATGAAGCACAATATTATAGATCTAGATTTCGTATCAGAAGAGTAGAGAGAATTGTGAGAAGAGGTGTGTTTTGAAAGTGAATCACACATGCCTATTTATAGGTTTAGAAAAGGTTAGAAATGGAAACTCTCATTTATGGTATGGTATAATCGATTATGTGAGAATCAAAGGGAATGTGATAATCGATTAATTTGATGGATATGGAAAGTTGGATTGCTTGATAATCGATTATCATATGTAGTTCTAGGAAGGGATAATCGATTATTGTTGTCAATCAGGACAATAATAGATTATGGGAGGGAGTTCATTGAGTCTATAATCGATTATGGTTCTAAAAATGGAAGGTGAGGCAACACTATAATCGATTATGACATATGGTTCAAATGAGGTGGTAATCGATTATAGTTTTTTTAAAAAAAGAAACAAATCTTGGCTTGATAATCGATTATGTATATGGTAGAGGTAAGATGATAATCGATTATGTTATTTAAAAAGGTAGAAATTGGTTTCATGCTTTTCACAAAAATATTTTTAGGGTTTAAGTTTCCACCTTATGCATGCATGCAACTTTATGAAATATTTTTCAAAACTATTTTGATGCATCATGCATGTTTTGAAAAGTCATCTCTCTCAACTACTAAAGTGCCATATACCTTAGGTGATAGGACCTTACATAGTGTCCTAAATAAGGCTTAGACACAAATTAGGGTTTTGAACTTCATATGTTGCTTCTTCTTCAAGCTTCTCTTCTTTTGTGTCTTCTTCTCTTTAAATTAAGTCCTGCACTTTGCTCAACTTGAAACATTAGTAGATATGATGTAATTTGTTATCATACAAAATAAAGGAGTGTTTACCCTTGGTTCAACAAACTCCCCCTTTTTGATGATAACAAATTACATTATGCATAGGGTTTGATAATAATGAAAATTCTTTTAAAAAAGCTCCCCCTAAGCATAAGCATATATTTTCTCCTTTTTTCTCCCCACATATAATAGTAACTTGCATATTTTCTCCCCCTTTGTTTTCATCAAAAAGGAGGGGGGGTGAAAAAACAAATAGAAAACATTTTATAAACTAGCATAATCAAGCATCCCTAGCTCTCTACGGATTTTACAAAAAGGAGCTTCGGCTAGGGGTTTAGTGAAGATATCCGCTAGTTGGTCATCCGTGCCTACAAATTTTAGTGCAATGCTCCCCCTAGACACATGATCTCTAATAAAGTGATATCGTATGTCAATGTGTTTAGTTCTAGAGTGTTGTATAGGGTTCTTAGCAATATTAATAGCACTTGTATTATCACACAAAACAGGCACACTTTCAAAAATTAGACCAAAGTCTTCCAAAGTTTGTTTCATCCACAGAACTTGTGCGACGCAGTTTCCAACAACCACATATTCAGCTTCAGCTGTGGACAAAGCAACACTGTTCTGCTTCTTACTAGACCAGGAGGTCAAACAAGGACCAAGAAAATGACAAGTTCCACTAGTACTTTTTCTATCAAGAGTGCAACCTGCAAAATCAGCATCAGAAAAACCAACTAAATCAAACGTACTCGATTTCGGGTACCACAAACCAAAGTCTATGGTCCCTCTAACATACCTAAGAATCTGTTTTACAGCTTTTAAATGTGATTCTTTTGGGCATGCTTGAAATCGAGCACACAGACATACATCAAACATAATATCAGGATGAGACGCAGTTAAGTATAAGAGACTACCTATCATACCTCGATACATAGTTTCATTTACCGGTTTACCTTGCTCATCCTTATCTAGTTTAGTTGCTGTTGCCATAGGAGTGCTGATTTCTTTTGCGTCATTCATGTTATATTTCTTCAGCAATTCCTTTGAGAACTTTGTTTGGGATATGAAGATTCCTTCATTTAATTGTTTCACTTGAAGTCCCAAGAAAAAGTTGAGTTCGCCCATCATGCTCATTTCAAATTCGCTTGTCATCATTTCAGAGAATTCCTTACATAAATCATCATTAGTAGAACCGAAGATAATATCATCTACATATATTTGGACTACTATGATATGTTTGCCCTTGGTTCTAAGGAATAAGGTAGAATCAATCTTACCCTTTTGGAAACCATTGGCAATTAGATGTCTGCTTAATCTCTCATACCAAGCTCTAGGGGCTTGTTTCAATCCATAGAGGGCTTTGTCAAGTTTAAAGACGTGATCGGGATTTTTAAAATCTTCAAAACCAGGGGGTTGTTTTACATAAACTTCTTCTTCTAAGAAACCATTTAGGAAGGCACTTTTGACATCCATTTGGTGTAGTTTGAAATCCATGTAGGAGGAAAATGCCAAAATTATCCTAATGGACTCCAATCTAGCCACAGGAGCAAAAGTTTCTTCAAAATCCACCCCTTCGATTTGATTAAAACCTTGAACTACTAGACGACTTTTGTTTAATAAAATTGTTCCATTTTCGTCAAGTTTGTTACGAAAAACCCATTTAGTTCCTATGATGGTCCGATCGACCGGTTTTTCAACTAAGTGCCAAACTTTATTTCTTTCAAATTGTTCAAGTTCTTTTTGCATTGACAAAACCCACTCTGGATCAATTAAAGCTTCCTTGATATTATTTGGGACTATTTGAGAGACGTAAGCACTGTGAAAGCATAAAAGATTAAGGGAAGAACGAGTTTTTACTCCCTTTGAAGGACTACCGATAATCTGCTCCAGGGGATGATCTCGAACTGATTTCCATGACTTGGGCAGATCATCATGTGTTCTTCCATGGATATTGTCGTCGATGTCTTGAGGCTCTCGTTCCACTTCATTTTGAGATTCAGCTTCCACATCTGTTGCTTCAACATTGATAGTTTCAGGTGATCTATTTTCACTTACTTATGTTACTTCATCCTCATCATCAGCTTTCTTTACAAAGGGGTTAGTTTCATCAAAAGAAACATGAATAGATTCTTGCATAGTTTTATCAGTTTTATTATAAACAATATAAGCTCTACTATGTTTTGAATACCCCATGAAGATGCCTTCGGTTGACTTGGCATCAAACTTACCCAACTTGTCCTTTGTGTTGAGAATGAAGCACTTACTTCCAAACACTTTGAAATATGAAATATTAGGAGCTCTACCATTCCACAGCTCGTATGGCGTCTTGTTGAGAGATGGCCTTAAGTATACTCGATTTAGCACGTGACAAGCTGTATCTACTGCATGACCCCAGAAGTATTTGGGAAGGTTGTGCTCATTCAGCATTGTCCTGCTCATCTCCTGTATAGTTCTGTTCTTTCTTTCTACCACACCATTTTGTTGAGGAGTTCTTGGAGCTGAAAAGTTATGATGAATGCCATACTTTTCACACCAAGTCTTGAATGATGAATTTTCGTACTCTCCTCCATGATCGCTTCTAATTTCTTTGATGGCTAAGTTTTTCTCATTTTGTAGTTTTCTGCACAACTTAGCAAACTCGTTAAAAGCATCACTTTTATTTGCAAGTAGGATAACCCAAGTATATCTAGAATAATCATCAACAATAACAAAGACATACTTAGACCCTCCTAGACTTACGACATCAATTTCACCAAACAAATCAAGATGTAGCAGTTCAAGCACATTTTTGGTGGAAATAACCGGCTTTGATTTAAAAGAGGTTTTGTGCATTTTACCAAGTTGACATGCATCACATAATTGGCCTTTTTCATATTTCAATTTAGGTAGACCTCTAACATGCTCATTCTTACTTAACTTAGATAGATGTTCTATACTAGCATGTCCTAAGCGTCTATGCCACAGATCCACATCATCAATCAAGGTAGGCATGCATACTATATCATCACTTACATTATCAAAATCAACATAGTATACATTGTTTTCTCGAAAGCCAGTAATGTAGAGTTTAGAAGTCATATGGGTAATAACACATTTATCAACAGAAAAGTGCACATCAAAATCATTATCGCATAATTGGCTAACACTTAGTAAGTTAAATTTAACGCCATCAACTAATAAGGCATTTTTAATTTTAATTGTGTTTTCCTTACCCACACAACCTTTACCTATTACTTGAGCAGATTCATTGTTGGCAAATTTTACAGATCCACTAGCTTTGTTGCTAAATTTCAGGAATAGTGAAGCATCACCAGTCATATGCCTTGAGCATCCACTATCAACCATCCACACGTTTTTCTTTTTAGATGAAGGATCAACCTACAAGAGGAACATTTAACAACTAGTACGAGGTACCCAAATTTTGTTGGGTCCTTGGGGGTTAGTTGTCAAGGGGTTTGCTTTCACAATCCACCTTGGTTTCTTACAGGAAGGTATAAGGGTACCTAGCTCACATAATTTACGAATAGGACATCTAAGAGAGCTATGGTTCCCTTTTTGACAATAGGTGCATGAGAATACAGTAGGTGTATAACTTGAAGTAGCAGCTACAAAAGTTATTTTCTTGTTCAAAACAGAGGAGGTGGAATTACCTTTGTACCCAATACCTCTCCTATCAACATATTCATGTTGGGAGTGAAGTAGCTTGGTCAAGGTCTTTTCACCAACCTCAAACTTTTTCAAAGATTCTTTCAAAAATTCATTTTCAACCTTGATTTTTTCAAAATTTTGTTTAAGCTCAAGAAATTCAAGGTTGAAAGGTTTTGTTTTATGTAGCTCATTCTTCAATTTAACTACCTCATTTTCAAGAGTCTCGATTTGAGTGAGCATGCTTTTGTTTCTCTTTGTCAATTTCTTAGATTTTAACAAAAGAGTTTCATGTTCAAAATAAAGAGCTTCAAAAGCCTCACTCAAATTGTGACTACTACACGCATCATCAAATGAATCATCATGTATAGAAGAATCAGAAAGACTAGAGGAGTTAAGGCTTACCTTAGATGAGTCACTTGCCATATTGCAGACAGCATTGTCAGTCTGCTCATCTTCATCTGATTCACCATCAGTGCTGAGATTATCCCATGTTGCTTCAGCTGTGTTCTTTGCCATGAGACAGACAGCATTTGCAACTTCTTGTAGTATGTCAGTTTAGAGACTGAGAGAGAGGAGTGATCTTAGGAAAATAGAATGCTCTAAAGATGATATGAAGATGAAATCTTGTTTTTGCAAAAGGTTTAAAGAAGATATGACAATGGAAGCTAGCTCTGCAAAAGTATAAAAGCTTTTAGAAATGATATATCAATTTCGAAATTGAAAAGCTTTTAACAAGATAAAACTATGAAGCACAATATCTTAGATCTAGATTAGTAAAAACATAAAAGCTTTTAGAAAGAATATTATAATTTCGAAATCAAAAGCTTTTAGCAAGATAAAAACAATGAAGCACAATATTATAGATCTAGATTTCGTATCAGAAGAGTAGAGAGAATTGTGAGAAGAGGTGTGTTTTGAAAGTGAATCACACATGCCTATTTATAGGTTTAGAAAAGGTTAGAAATGGAAACTCTCATTTATGGTATGGTATAATCGATTATGTGAGAATCAAAGGGAATGTGATAATCGATTAATTTGATGGATATGGAAAGTTGGATTGCTTGATAATCGATTATCATATGTAGTTCTAGGAAGGGATAATCGATTATTGTTATCAATCAGGACAATAATCGATTATGGGAGGAAGTTCATTGAGTCTATAATCGATTATGGTTCTAAAAATGGAAGGTGAGGCAACACTATAATCGATTATGACATATGGTTCAAATGAGGTGGTAATCGATTATAGTTTTTTAAAAAAAAGAAACAAATCTTGGCTTGATAATCGATTATGTATATGGTAGAGGTAAGATGATAATCGATTATGTTATTTAAAAAGGTAGAAATTGGTTTCATGCTTTTCACAAAAATATTTTTAGGGTTTAAGTTTCCACCTTATGCATGCATGCAACTTTATGAAATATTTTTCAAAACTATTTTGATGCATCATGCATGTTTTGAAAAGTCATCTCTCTCAACTACTAAAGTGCCATATACCTTAGGTGATAGGACCTTACATAGTGTCCTAAATAAGGCTTAGACACAAATTAGGGTTTTGAACTTCATATGTTGCTTCTTCTTCAAGCTTCTCTTCTTTTGTGTCTTCTTCTCTTTAAATTAAGTCCTGCACTTTGCTCAACTTGAAACATTAGTAGATATGATGTAATTTGTTATCATACAAAATAAAGGAGTGTTTACCCTTGATTCAACACCACTCAGCCCAAGCCCCGGCCTGACCGTTCAGACGATGGCGGCGCGCACGTGTGGTGGTCAGTTTGTGTGAGTTCCACACTTATAAGCACTCTTAAAGTGCTTAGTCTTTTCAATGTGAGACTTTTTCAATTCACAACAACACCAAGTTCCAACAAGGGATTTTTTTACCTAGACACATTCCCACTTGTAGCCAAAATGACTACAGTTAGACTCCTATTGGCCATTGCAGCCTCCCAAACGTGGCATCTCCAACAATTGGAGATAAATAACGCCTTCTTATGTGGGGACTCTTCTTACATGGGGACTTAGATGAGTAAGTCTACATGGAAGTCCCACAAGGGCACTCTTCTTCGTCTCCCAATCAAGTATGTAAACTTTTGAAGTCTTTATATGGTCTAAAACAGGCAAGCAGACAATGGTTTGCCAAATTTTCTATGTTCCTCACCACACTTGGTTATGCTCATTCACAATCAGACCATTCATTGTTCACTAAATCCCATGATCAACACTTCACTGCCCTCCTTGTATATGTTGATGACTTGATTCTAGCAGGAACGAATATGACATAAATCACTTCAGTGAAGACATAGTTGAATGTTGCCTTCAAGATCAAAGACCTAGGTGCTTTGAGATACTTCCTTGGGATAGAAGTGGCTCGCTCCTCCACTGACATCTCCATTTGCCAACACAAGTATGCTCTTGACTTACTACATGAGACGGGGCTTTTGGGTTCCAAACCAGTTTCTACACCCACGGTCAAGTCTCCCCACTTTGATACAACTGAAGACTCTCCTGCACTAGATCCTAGCAGCTATCGTCTCCTTATTGGGAAGCTTTTACATTTGAATACCACACACCCTGATTTGAGTTTTTCCGTACAACAATTGAGCCAATACGTATTTAATCCTAGAGAACGACATTTGCAAGCTGCTCATCATATGTGTTCTCCGCTACATCAAATTAAAGTTCCCCTCCCCAGGGACTATTCTTCTCAGGTTCCTCCATTCTACAGCTCAAGGCCTTTAGTGATTCTGACTGGGCCACTTGTGTCACCACACGTAAGTTTCTGACTGGTTATTGTGCATTTCTTAGAGATTCCCTCATATCTTGGCGCTCCAAGAAGTAGACTACAATGTCACGTTCCTCCACTGAAGTAGAGTACAGGGCTCTGGCCTCCACTATGTGTGAGCTTCAATGGTTCGCGTACCTTCTCAAAGATCTTTTCCTTCCATTTAGTACACCTTCCCTATTGTACTGTGATAATCAATTGGCACGCCATTTAGCAACAAATTCCAGCTTTCACGAACGGACCAAACATATATACATTAACTGTCATGTTGTTCATGAGCAGCTATAGGCTCGCCTTTTCCATCTACTTTATGTTTCCTCTTCTGCTCAGCTGACTGGCATCCTCACCAAGCCATTGGATCCTCAGCCATTCTCCATTCTTCTCTCCAAGATGGTTGTGCACAACATTCACCTTTCAGCTTGGGGGGGGGGGGGGGGTATTGACACACACACAATATTTAACCAATGTATTATTATTATTATTATTATTATTATTATTATTATTATTATTATTATTATTATTATTAATGCAAAAGAAGGAAAGAAGCCTCATTAAAATCTTTTGATGTTAAAAAAATATCAAGAAGGAAAAAAGAGTACTTCCCCCTGAATTTATTAAAAAAAAGAGAAAAAAGAAGACAGAAGAGAGGCCAAGGGGGGGCTAGACCAATACCATTGGCAAGAAAAGAAACTAAAAACAAAGCAATAATAAGGAGCCATAAGTTAGAGACCCCCTAAAACAAGTCATCCTAACGAAAAGGTAAAAAACAGTTTAAAGAACTAAAATACAAAATCAAATCAAAAGGAGACAGATGCAGAATTTGCCTTTGAACGAGTATTGTATTCGACGACTAATTTCTTTTTTTGCCTCAATTTCTTCTTTTGGGGCTTGGACACAACCAGCTCAAAATAATCATGCTGAGCAACTGTTCCCTAGGTATCAGTAGCCATTGGATCACCAACATCATCTGACATCACACCCCAAAGTTTTCCTAATAATTCTCATGTCAGAAGCTACTACTGAATTAGAAGTAGCACCAGACTTTGAGGTAGTAAGCGAATTTTGGGTATTGGACACAGCCGCATGTGCTTGAAATCAGCGACAACATCATCATTTGAGACATCTCCCCAAACCTTCCCTAATATTCTCATGTCAGGGCAACCACCGGGATAGAAGTAGCATCTGATATTGAGACATTTAGCGAATCAAGCCTTGTTGTGGGAGATTGTGTGGAGGAAAAATCCACATCCTGTATAACAGTTAATTATTAACTCTAGTTAATTATACAGTTAATTAGAGGGTTAGATTAGTTAGTTAGATGGACTATAGTTAGTCACTTAGATGAATAACAGTTTGTGTTAGTTTATGTTATTAACAACTCTGTGCTTGAAGCTTATTTTACACAAATTCAGTTCTCTCAAACTCTTTTAAAATGTGAGAAGAGCATAATTTCGAGATCCTGAGTTCAAACCTAGACCGACAAGGAGTGTTGAGTGAAAAAGTTTCACGACTCGAAGTAAAAGTCAAAGACAGACGACAACGAATGTAGAATTAGGCAGGTTGTTCAGAATATGGCGATAGGGTTCTCCTGTTTTAAGTGAAAGCATGTTGGAGGAAATCAATCTCTTTCATCACAAAAACCTTACAAAGGGCTTGCCCAGCAAACCTCCTTTAACGAAAAGTCAAAAGAGGCATCATATATATTCGACTAGTCAAACTTGTAACCTTGTTTTTTTTTCTAATGTATTTTTTAGGTTGTTTATTACATATGTTGCATTATTTAAGATCTATAATAACATTTTGCTTTTTAACTTGAGCTTATCTTAAGTTGAAGCGCTTTAATTTGGTTGTTTCATGAAATATTTTAGCTTATAAAAAATAATAAATATATACATGTAAACTAGTAAAATATGTATTAATAATCCGTTTTATAGACTTATAGTGGTTATAATTAATGTTTTCTATACATTTTTTTTTTGACCAAAGTTTTCTATACATTTGTTGATCAAGAAAATGTTTGTATACTAAAACAACATAATGACAAATCGTTTATGATAATGTAGTTTTCTCTAATGGTGGGCTTGATTTGATATTAGTTTTGGATCTAGTTTCTTTCTTTTTTTTTTTTACAAAAATTTTGCTTCTAGTTTTTTTTATGTAAAAAAAAATCTATTTCTTTGGTCCTAGTTGAACCGTAGAAGGCTTAAGTGAAATGCACTATCTCAAATTAGTCTTTTTTTTATCATTATATCTCAAATTAGTCTTATATCAATCGAGTTGTCTAACAACAAAATTGCCTGTAAAACTAATAACATTATACAACACGTTACATATTTTGGGATACAAAGGAAGTAAGTGATAGACACATGCAATCTGTAAAACTACTAATTCTTGTCAATATTCCCCCATTAATAGCACATTATTCTCTGAGTAACAAAAGCAAAGCAAATTCCAACCTATATCCACTTGTCCACCGTTTTCATAGGACCAATTCCACCCCACACACCATGCACACACGCATTTTAGAATTAATTTCAAATGTAAATAGAAAATTAAGATTTGAAAGAAAGAAAAAATTGATTTAGGTGTAAACATGACTCCGTATAGTTCTATAGTCAATTTAGCTAAGATCGTTCGATCAAAATTAGATGATCTGTATTTCAACTTCATCATAAATTTTGAAATGCAAATTGTTTGATCGGGATCAAGCGGTCAAGATTCGTTTACCTGCATGCTGTATTTGGTAACGTGTAGATGTAATCCGAATCTATAGAGTGCTTAATTAGCGATTATAATTAGTGAATGGCATAACTCAATTCTCGTGTCACCAACCATTTCTTCTCTCTCATTCTCTCCCATATATTTACCCTCCACATTCTCCTTCCACTAAATTCGTATCCCTCACAATTCAAACTCCTAACAAAAAAATACTTTGATTGCACCACGAAGGTCTCAAAAACTCTCTCTCTCCCCCCTCCCACATCTCCATGCATTTGTAATCGATGAAGGTGCTAAGAGGGAGAGGGATGTGCTCCTAAAAAAATAAAACAACATATAAGCATAAACACATTTACCTCTTACATCATCATCGATCTGGATTATAAGAACAAATGGAGATGCAACGGATGAGGGAGTTATTATCACTTTTGTTAGCATTCAAAAGTAGTCGAGTCTCTCTTGTTGGTGGTAATCATACCGCAGCTAGATTTTGCACTCGCTAAATTCTACACCCCTCTTTTCTCTATCTTGCACCTCTTTTCTCTCTTACCCTTTATTCTATATATCTCTTTTTCTCCTATTACATATTAATTATAACTCACTCTTTTATCTGCCATAGTAATTTCTAGCTATACCATGGCGATTGACCTAGCTGCTTTTATTTATTCACCAAAAGGTTACCTTTACAACAAGAAAAGCAATATTGTTCGTCCAATTGCTTCCAACCCAAAAGCCTATTATCTTATCATTAGGTTCCCTAATTCCGATACATGGAAGATTTTCTATCGTTTGCTTCTTTTGGCTTTGTTATTCATGGTTTCTTTCCCATTGATAAATTCATCATTTGTCTCAAGAAATTCTCATGATCATTCAACCTCTAATATTCTTTCTCAGCAACAATCTGATTCCATTAACATGGATCAATTATTAACCCTTCTATTGAATGACCTAACCAATGAAGGCCTTGTGAAGAAAACTCACCAACACAAAGCCATTTTCCTTGGAGATCAAGATATTCAAGAAGGGTTTCCTTTTCAGGTTTTAATGGATTACAACATGGACTACATTTCCATGAGTGACATGGAGAAACAGAAATCAATCCTCGACGACACGGTTGATTTCATCTTCACGTTCAACTTCCCCAAATCATCGGACTTCATTGATAGAACCCTAAAAACAAATGGGATCTCAGTGGTGCTTTCAAATGCCGCGTTTCAGAAACCCTCAAACTACAAGATCGCGTACATGAGAAGGTTTGAGAAGGTGGTAATGGCAATGAAGAAAACAGGTTTACCAACCTCCGAAAGCGCAACGAAGTCCGCTGCACAGAGGAAACTGTGTGGGTACCTACCAGAGGCAAAGAAAGCTGCACTTCAGAAACTCGAGGATGTACTCCTCGAGCCTCCACGTGCAGCTTCAGGGAAATCAAGGGTGTACTTAAAGAGAACAAAGTACTTACCTGATTTGATGGGTGACACACTTGAGAGCTACCCTCGTCGTGTTTTCATTGACGTAGGGTTGCCGGAGAAAGATGGAGGTAGTGGAACGGATTGGTTTGGTAAAAACTACCCGACAAGGAACAAGAATTTTGAGATGTATAAAATTGAGACGGTGGCAGCGGGTTCGGCCGCAACGCAGGTGGAGATGTCGGATTGGTTGAGGAAGAATGTGAAAGAGGAAGAGTACGTGGTGATGAAAGCTGAGGCTGAAGCGGTAGAAGAGATGATGAGGAGTAAGGCTATAAGGTTAGTGGATGAACTTTTCTTGGAATGCAAGCCACATGGTTTGAATTTGAAGCAAGAAACTAGGGGTAGAAGGGCTTATTGGGAATGTTTGGCTTTGTATGGAAAGTTGAGAGATGAAGGAGTGGCAGTGCATCAGTGGTGGGGTTAATTAAATAATTGATTGCTTTAAATATTGGCAAAAGCAATTAATTAATTCTTGCATAACACCACAATGTTCCTAATCACAAACTATACTATAAGTTCAGACCATACATGAGTTTATATTTGCTATTATGCAAGAATTATTTGATTCAACATGATCAAGTGTGTTGAATTGGAATTGTGCTTGAACGAGAGTGCTGTGGATATATGGAGATAAAGAATTTCAAGTTTAAGAATTCAAGGAGTTAGAGAGATAAGGAGAGGTGGCTTTAGAGAAAGAAAAAAAAAGGCAGAGGAGTTAAATATGTGTCTCTTGTTTTTCCATTCTTTTTATTTTGTGCCTTGTGTGTATTGACAGTTTATTATTTGGAAGACTGTTTTTGTGGACGTTTCTAAAAAGTTGTTAATTTCGAAGGGATATCATGAAAATGATTGATGTTGCAAACATTGAGGGATGTAATCTAGCAGAGGGGTGACTTGTGTGAAAAATGTAAACGAAAGTATGTCATGCTTTCCATGTTTTCATGAACTTTGTCACAATTCATCATTTTTTTATGCTTTCCATTTTGTCAAAAAAAGAATCTAGCTATCTAGCAAATGATATCAGTTGCTCTCTGCATCTCTTCCTCAAAGTGGGAGGAATTTGTGTTTGGTGATGTTGTAGCTAGCAGAAATGAAAGAAAAGTCATTACTTGTCGAAAAAAATATAGTATTATTAATTTAAATATATATATATATATATATATATATATATATATATATATATATTCTATGAAAAAATCACAATTATATATGTTCGGTCTGAATGCCGAGTTGAGGTGTGTTGCTGAAATTGCTTCTGATGGTGGCTCTGCCGTCTACATCCGGTGGGGGGCGGTACCTGCACACATTTCAATGTTTAAGTTAGCACAGAGAAATGAGGTAGAGCAATAAATGCGTACATGATCCAATGATTGGACAACATATTTATAGGGCAATATGCCAATGATGCGGATTTACCTACTGATTGGGTTGACGACGTTGATCTTGTGTTGATCTAATTGACCCCTACTGATTGGGTTGACGACGTTTGGTTTTACCTCGCTTAACTGAAATGTCACGTCATTATGGAGACGTCTTCTGTTGAGACCTTGGCTGGTCCCCGAGCAATTGGGTCCTCCACGACACTATGTGACGTGAGGACTCTACGAAGGGAGGGGGATGCTTGTTAGGTCTGACTTCAGCTTCTTTGTTTGGGCTTATCACACCGAGGTTGAGGCCTTGATTTCCCGAGGTGGCATCTTGGTCCCTCAATCTCAGCTTTAATGCCTTTAAGCATGTCCTTAAGGATCTCTTTAAGCGCGTTTGTACCTTACTCTAAGTGCACTACTGGTGGTGCGAGGTCAAACATATGTTTCTTGACTCTGAGCTCCCTCCCTGCTGGTTTGTTATGACAAGAACAAAGACAACTTTCCGCCTTCCTTCCCCGGGTGAGACGTGCCAAGTTGCTGAGGGGGATTAGGCCAGCCCCGCAAGGCATGATAATTCCAGCGCGATCGATAACGACCGGGTCAGACAAGAAAGGAAAGGCGCTTTAACTGTGGTCCCTCAGACCAATGTCAGCACTAGTTCTACGACTGATCACCTCTATCACTGGGTCTCTGATGAAGTTCGCTCTATGAATAGTGTCTTCCAACCCGATTCAGAGCCCGACCTACCATCCTTTCGACACTTTCTCGGGAGTAGCGTGGAAGAGGAATGGAAGATCCGAGGTGTTCCTACCAAGGAGGCCGTGTGTGAACATGTGCCAAGGGGGTTGAAATTCATGGTCTATGCCATTATGATTTTCGAGTTAAGGGCTTGTCCCCATTTTAACGACTTTGAGTAGAGAGTATTGAGGCTTCTCAAGGTCGTTCCCCCTCAATTGTATCCCAAAGGTTGGGCATTCATGAAGGCCTTCCAAATAGATATGGAGACCTTTGACCGACGATGCACAATAGAGCTGTTCTTTGCAATCTTCAATGTCGTTTGGAATCCAGAGAAGAACTCTGACCCGTCCCAATAAGAATGGGTGAGTTTGAGGTGTAATCTGGCCTTCAGGCTTTTTAACACTGATTCCCAGTCTGATAATGGTTTCAAAGACACATTCTTTTATGTTGTGCCGAGGAACCAGGCGACCAAGGAAACTGCCTGTTTTTATGACACTGTTTTTACTTGTATGCATAAGGTTGCTGACTATGGCCCCAACGGTTCAAGCGGGCCAAAGAGGATAACGTGATGAGGCGTGAAGATAATAAACTCCATCTTAGGGTGAGGTGGTTAGAATCTGAGCTCCAAGATGGGAGGATAAAGTTGAAAACTGTAATACCGTTCTTTCAGACAACACAGGGCTTACCCAAGAGTGGGACGACACCACGAATGGCATCAAGTTTCCAGTCTGACTTTGCCAAGGGATGAAGCCGAGAAGAAGGTCTTAAAGCTCCAATCTCCCTGCTCCCAACATGGAGAATCTTAGAAAGACGCTGGGGATCCTGGGACCAAGGTCACTGAGTTGGGGGCTCAAATTGCCGAGATGGAAAAGGAGAGAGATGATGTCAAGGCCGAGGCCAAAGAGAGTGATGGAATGGCACTGGAGCTTACCTTGGAGGCCTTCAAGAATGGTGTAGGCCAAGTTATTGCTTTGAACCCAGGGATCAAGCTCCGTACAAAGGAGGTCAATCTGGACTACCTTTTGTCGACGTGTATTTTGTATCAAGTGTCGTCTCAGTTTCTTATACTTGCGTGGTAACACTTCGGCCCGTCTGTTGGTTTGGGGGTGCTGAACCGAGATGAAACTATGTTTGATGGCTAGGTCGGCCACCAATTTTTGAAATTCCCCGTCTACAAATTGTGTCCAATTATCTGTTACTACTACCTCTGGCACTCTGAATCGAGGGAGTATGAATCTCTTGAAAAATTTCATAGAATTATGCGTTGTTATCTTTGCTAGCGGCTCCGCTTCTATCCATTTCATGAAATAATCCACGGCCACGATTAAGTATTTAACCTAGTCCGGAGCAGTTGGAAATGGTTCGAGTATGTCTATCCCCACCACGAAAATGACCAAGGGGATGAGGTGGGGTTAGCTTGGAAGGTGACGCAATGTGAACGCCGGTATGGTGCTGACACTTATCACACTTCTTTACAACGTTTTTGGCGTCTTCAGCCATGGTAGACAAGTAATACCCATCCCTAAAGGCTTTACTCGCAAGAGCTAGACTTCTGAGGTGCTGTCTGAAAATTCCTTCATGATTCTTAGCCAAGACGTAGTCGCCCTATTCCCCTTCTAGGCATTTCAGTACTGGCATTGAGAAACCTCTCCGATACAATTTGCCTTCAATGATCAAGTAGGATGAGGCACGCCGTCTTACCTGACTCGCTTCCTTAGTGTTATACCCTAATTTTGTCCGCTTCGTTTAATTTGTTCGTCTAATTTGCAACTAGTTTTTTTGGTTTAATTGGGTCTGCACCTCTTATTTGGGCCTAAGTCTAGTAGTTTATTTAGTTGGGCCTATACTTGTGTAATTGGGCATGCTATGCAACTTGTGCTTGTATTTATGTGATTGGGTTTGTTTAGCCTTTTTGTTTAGGTTGGGCCCAATTCTTTCTTTTTACCTTTCTCTAATTGAATCAAAAAAAAGCATAAAGGGTTGCTGCCCATTTATATTACAAAGCTGTCCAACACACAAAAAAGTACAAAAAAAAAACAATAATAAAAAAAAAAACAAATTAGGGAAAATAAAAAATAATCCGAAAATACAAAAAAAAAATCAGAAAATGCAAAATCAAAGGGAGAGGGGCGCATCATGCTAGCTGTTTGCCCTAGGGCTGTCCTTTTGATCCTTTTTCTTCCCCATTGTCCTTCCCTTGGCTGTCCTTGGCACCCTAAATTTGCCCCAGCTGCTGTCCTTTTGATTCCTCCCCAATAGCTGTCCTTTTGCTGACCAAGATGGAGCTGTCCTTGGAGCCCTTGACTGTCCTTTTCCCTCCTCACCACAGCACCCTAATTTTGCCCTAATTGCTGTCCTTAGCATTACACCAATCTGCCTATAAATACCAAACAGTGACACACATTTCAGCAGAGACAATCAACCAATTTGACACCAAAAAATATACACAAAAGTTCACACACGCATAGCAAAGCAGTGACTGAAAAACACAGACAAAGACATTCAGAAATCACCACAAAGATTAGGTTCTCATGTTGATACCCTAATCATCAAAAACACCTAAATTCCATAACAAGTGGAGGCAGCAGGGGCAAGTAGCAGCTGTTAAGAACAGAACATTAAAGGCTCAGAAACGAAAGCAACTTTTTGAAGAGCTAGCAGCTTAGGTTGATTCTTAAACCCTTTGTTTTTTTTTATGCTTACCAAGTTGTTTTCTTTGCATTCAATCATAGGACATGCTTTAGTTCAAATCTGTGTGCATATTTTCAAAAAAACAGAGTTCGAAATAGAGTGTCAGAGGGCATATAGTAAAGAAACGAATGTGAGGGTGAAGGGGAGGAGTGGGTTGCAGTAAAGGGGGAAAAGGGGAGAGAAAGGAAAGGAGTTACCTCCGGCCACCGCTTATGGTGGCCGCCGCCGTAGCCACGCCGTGCATCGCCGAACCTCCACCGTTCAACCACCGCGGCCTAACTTAAACCCCCACCGGAAAACAGAACCACCCCACACCCCCACTGTGAGCCAACATCACTTCTAATCCGCCACCGTGCGCCACCACTTAACCTCCAAACCCTCCGTAAGACACCCCTCACCGCCACCACCACTCTACCACCACCGTAGACCTCCTTTCACCTCCACCGCTCCCCTCGCTCACACACCCCCACCACACCTGACTCCAGACCTTCACGGCCTCACCATCCCTTCGCGATCACCACACGATCACCACATAATGCCAACGCGCCACCATACAACACCAACCCACCACCCCGTAGCTTAAGGCGATGAGCAGAGAGAAGAGAACACCACAGTTTTGGCACCGATCGGTGAAGAAGAAAAAAAGCTGAGACTTGGATCGGTGAGGGAGAGAGGCGTTTAGGTTTGAGGGGCTGAGCTTAGATGAGGAGAGAGGCGCAGCGCCGTGGAGGAGAAGGAGGAAGATTAGGTTTACAGATGAGTGAGAGGTGCCGCGGCGCAGTGAGAGAGGAGATTAGGTTTTGAAAATTAGGGTTTTGGTTTCAATTAAGCTTTTATAGTGATTTATATTTACTTCAATTAGGTCTCATGGGCCGTGGAACCCACTATAGAAACTAGACTTTTAATATTTACACACCAGTTTTTGTTTTATACAACCCTTTTCTACTAATCACACCCCATTTTACTACTGCACCCCCTGTTTCTTTTTTTAAAAATATTTTCTTCTCCCTAAATAAATATTTTCTCTCACAAACCTATTTTTTCCCAAATAGCAAATAAATGTATTCCTAAACATAAAAATGAGTTGTTACCAATGGTCACTCTGAGCTTAGCTTGTTTGACCGTTAATAACAACTTTAGTTTTCACGCGAGTTATTAGTGACGACCACTCTGAGTTTTACTTGTTTGGTCGTCACGAATACCTCTCTCAATTTCAAAATAAATAAAAAACACCAAACACACAAACATTTTCTACTAAGAACTACGTAGCTTTGATTTCTCCATCGCACCTGGAGATACGTAGGAGCAGGGGCCCACTCCTGTCAAGCGCAAAAAAAACTAAAATTTTTATTAAGTCTTCCTCTTCAATTTTGCAAATAATAAAAAGGTAAATTAAAGTATTTTCTTTAAATTAACTTTCTTTCTACACATTGAATTAAATGGTAACCTTTCTTTTGAAAGGATGCTGTGGGGTGCTAATACCTTCCCCGCGCATAATCGACCCCCGAACTCAAAATATAGGTTTTTTTTTCAATGTTTTCCTATTTAATAAATATTGATGGCGGCTTCATTGCAAAAATGACGAAGAATCCCTCCTTCGGATTTTTCGGTCGCTACACTTAGGATCTGTTGGCTCCTCGTGGAACTCAATGTACCGGAGTATTGGAGTTATTGAACTAAGATCTTACTAATTGTGTTAAATGTCAAGGTTGACCCTAGTTCCAAGTATATGCTTAGGCGTGATAAGATTTCATGTATTACCTACTCGTGGTTACCCAAGATTTATGTACTTTCCAGCTTAGAGATTATGTCGGTTCTCGTGTTCTTTCCTCGGGAAACATGTTTGACTTCAACTTTCACAAAGGACTTTAGTAATTCCCTCACTCTTGCCAACTACTGTTGTAAGATGATGTCTTTCACATCGTATTTTTCATTTATCTGAGAGACAACCAGCAATGAATCTATCAAGAGCTCAATTTTTGTAGCGTGACAGTCTTTTGCTAATAGTAACCCAACAATACATGCTTCATACTCGGCATGTTTATTGGATGTCGGGGATGAGACGGTGAGTGAAACTTCCACTATGAATCCTTCCTCATTTTCTTAGACGAGTCTGACGCCGCTTCCCTTGCTATTTGAAGATTGTCCACATGTAGAGTCCAAATCAAGGTAGGGGATTCAATGGGAGCAGTCAGGGTCATTTCTGCCACAAAGTCGGCCAAAACCCTTGCTTTCAATGTCGTTCTTGAATCAAAACCAATTCCGAACTTTGAGAGCTCTACTGCCCATTTGATTGTTCTGCTAGCCGGGTCGGGATGTAGGATTTGTCGAATGCATTGGTCAGTTCGGACTACTACTTGATGGGTGATGAAATAAGGTCTTAACCAACGTGCTACAAGTACCACCAAAGCTAGGGCAACCTTCTAGACCTTCTGGTACCTCAGCTCGGGGCCTCGAAGGGCTTTGCTGATGAAGTAAATTTGGCATTGTCCTTCTTCGGTTTCTCGAATGAGCACAACACTCAAGGCTTCTTCAGAAACTAATAAATACAAGTACCACCTTTCTTCTTCAACTAGTCGAATTGCACACCCTCCTTCAATAAGTTAAATACTTTGTTCATGATTCTTTGGTAAGTGGCCATTAAGCCACAAGTATACGGTTATACCGCGTAATAAAAGAGATATCGATCCACAGAGACTTGTGTGATTACCAATATTATTTTCAGTGGTATTTAGCTAAAAGCAATGATTTAGTAGAAGGAGTTGATTGTTTGTTTTTAAATTCAGAATAAAAAGCGTCCTACGATTGTGGTTTCATCACAATGATATAATGAACTCACAATCCCTCATTCATTCCCTATTTTATATAAGGTGTATTTTCTAAGGACAAGGCATTCATTGGTAACCCGGGTTTCCTTTCGGAATACAGGAGTGTGTCTTGAACCAATAATCAAACCTATTTTCATGTTTGATTATTGCCAGGACCCCTTAAGTACAAGCCTTTTTTATCCCAAGAGTACAAAAACAATTTTCATGTTTTATTTCCCTTGTTTAATCCCATAGTTCCAATATCAAACTTCACCATTCGGTACTTCGTTTGATATTTGAGATAAAGTTTTATAAATAATGGGATTAAATTAGAATATATACTTTATAAAAATAAAGTTTAGACTTGGGATTGTTTATGGATCTATCATTGGATTAGTCCCACAATCCCAAGAATAAAAAGAGTCTACTCACTCATGATCATAGTAGACAAAGACTTAGAAGAAGACATGAATTTGCTGACGGAAATATTGTAGAACTGTAAATGACTGAATGTAAATGACTTGGAAACATAAATAAAAGCGATAAAGTGCAGAAAATAAAATGCGGAATTGAAGAGGAGAATAAAAAGCGTAATGTAAAAGCGTAAGAACTTAAGAGAAAAATATAACTTGCATAAAGAACTTAGAATTCACTTTGAGGAGTGTTTGAAATAGTCTCAAATGGTTAAACACTCAGAATTATGTGCTTTATATAGGCTAAGATATGAGACAAAAGAGTTAAAGACAATTACAAGCCTTAAGTGTACAAAGTGTAACCGAAAGGGCATCTGATGTAAAACGCATGGTCGTGCTCTTGGGCGCACGGGTCGTGCATGCCACTGGACCATAAAGATTGAATTTTTCATTAGCTTTCCAACGCATCAAAGAACACCTCAATCGGGTTCCGGGATTGAGATATGACCAAAATGGTGTAAATGAGTATAAAACTGTTGAATCCGCACTTGGACGTATGATTATGCTCTTGGGGCGCATCGACAAGGTCTGATTCTTTGCCTCATTCTTAACCATTCTTGCTTCCTTTTGATCCTTATTGTTTTTTTTTGGCCTTGGGACTTTGACATCTTGCTTTTGAAGCTCATATTCTTCTCTTTTCTCAATACTTAACCTGAAATTAAAATAAAACGAAAAGGTAGTAAAATAGCTCTAGAATAGAACTAAAATACCGAATAACTTACTAAAAATAAGTACTAAAAAGACACATAAAATGGACTTATCAAACTCCCCCATGCTTAAATCTTTGCTTGTCTTCAAGCAAAACTATGAAATCCACTAGGCCAATCTTGGAAATTTATTCAAATTCATGCAAAAACCTTAAGCGAACCGGTGGTATTCTTCAGCACTTATTCATTAGCTTGAGACTTACTAATTGGGCTTTTCTGATATACAAGATGATAACTCTTATTTATAAGAGTTATTTATGCTTTCTTTGCTTAAATTGTTGTGAGTTCTAAAGTAATATTGTGTTTAAGTAGTTTAACTGTGTTGTTTAGTGTAAAAGAGGGATTGATTCTGGTTTGTGATCATTTGGCACTTTGGTGCCCCATTTGTGTTTTAACATGTTTGTTCAGTATTAATGCTGCAACATTTGATGAGGCAGCATCAATTCCTGCGATAGATGAGAGAGAAAATGCTGGAGACAATTTTTGCGCTAATTTCAGTGCCTGACAGCTGTCAGAAAAGGACAGACACTTCCTGAATGGGGACCAGCACCTTTATCCAGAATATTTTCCTTTTGCTTGAGCACATAGTACTTTTGGGCACACTAGAAGACAAAATATGAGTATTAAAGGGTTTTCCATGCCTTTCCCAACCCTAGCACAATAAAAGGCAGCTCATCTTCTTCATTTTTTGAGGCTGGTTCAGAGGAGGAAAAGTATAGAAATAGCTTTTCCTCCATTTTTGTACCAAGCTACCTTTAAAATACCAAAGTGGAAATTCTGATGCCGGGAGTGATGCTGCAGCAATACAAAAGCTTAATTACTTGAAGATTTTCGTGGATTTGGGATCTGATCTGAACCTCCATGCTACTGTTCTTGGAGTCAATCTTCAGTATACCACTTCTTACTATATTTCTTCTTTGTATTTTCGTATTTATGGCTTTAAACATTATGTTTAAGTTGTATTTCTTGTGTTGTTTGCTCATCATGAGCTAAATAGTCTTAGTTGGGATGATTTGATCTATGTAATGAAGTCTACTAGTGTTTAATGCATGTATTTGATGTTTAGCATTTTTATCCTTTGCGTGATACTATTTCCAAAATTATTTTAGAATTGATCACCTAAATATAAGTACCATTTATAGATTCAGACATGGTTTATAAATTGATCTCAAAGGATAATATGAATAGTGGTTATTAAATGACACTTTAATAATCCTTGCTTAAAACCTAGACATAGGAGGGCAAATTCCATAGGGTGAATACTGTGGGTGCGTAATAGCCAAGGGTGGAACTATTTAGAGCTTAGACATAAGTGCTTGTAATGAGGCCCTGTAGAAAAGTGACTGGAAAGTACATACTATATGCTACAGCACCCAGTGCTGCAGCATCAGATACAACATTAGACAATTATTATGAATTTGCATAGTGAAAGGATTCCCAACTTACTCTCATTCTGGATTTCTACTAATCCTTTATTTTACTTGCTGTTTGTTGATAAAATTGGGTTCTACAACTTGTTATTTTATTTTGCTTTTACTTACTAGCTTATTTACTAATTTAAATATAGAAAAGAACTCAACAATCCTCGTGGGAAAGATCTCTTCTTACTTTTTATTACTTGTTGCGACTGTGTATACTTGCACATATTGTTTTCACACAACACAAGAAAAGTTTGGGGTATCAGAACATCAAGTTAGAATTCAATGTCCACATAGAAAACCAGCTCCCAAGCATTCTTAAGCTTGAGTCCTCCATTCACTAGACCGGGTCTCAAAGGAGGGTCTTTATACGCTTGGCATTCAAGTAATTCATTTCTTTGATTTTACTTATAGGCCAACCACTTTTCCAAGTTTTTGAACTTTTCAAACGGAATTAAAGTGGCCAACCCTTTTTGCTTGATTTACTAATGTATTTTTTTCTTTTTCTTTTTTTATTTTTATTTTTCTTTCTTGATACCCCAACTCAGACATTTTTCTCCAGTAACCTCGCATCCGGTGATTGTCACCAAGAGAATCAGATCACTAGTTTCTTTTCAATCTTCCTTAATAGTACTAACTACTTGAAAAGAAAAGATGGGGTACCCCCCATGCTTGGACCAAACATTGTCCTCAATGTAAAACAGAATAAAATATATGAGAGGGGTAAGAAAGCTCACATTCACTAGCATTTGTAGCTTTTCTTCTTATTCCAGCAAAACAAAACATAGGTAAACTCGTGGGTTTCCTCCCACGCAGTGCTCGTTTATGGTCATTAGTTTGACCTTTTTCCTTTTATAGACTTATTCCTGGGTCCCATTGCTTGAAGCATAAAGACCAAGTGACACATGAATAATGAAAACATATTCCTGGATCCCATGGCTTGTAAAAAGGAAGTTGTATAAGCAATAAGATCCTATTTTCAATTCTTCCTAGATCAAATGTTATTTTCGTAAAGGAAGGTGAAAAATAAGATAAAGGGCACAAGATTGTGACATCCACACATGCATTTAAACCATTATGCTTATCCAAGGAAGAAATTTCATTTTGCCTTATGCTATCCATTTCATGGCATATCTCTTTTGAATCATCTTGCACTATCACATTACCATTATTTTGATCTATCTCAACAACAATATTTTTCTCAATTTATATTTCATGTTGTTTTTTTGGAAATCCCTTGTAAGCAAGGTGGCGGTGGTGGCAAAGATGCCTCAAAAGATTCTCATCCCTCCTTGGAAAGTGTAAATACATTTTTGTATATCCTTTGTAAGCAAGGTGGTGGTGGTAGCAAAGATAGCTCAAAGAATTCCCATTCCTCCTTGGAGAATGTAAATACATGCTTATTCATAATAAAAATAGTAAAAACATTTAGTCTAACCGATACCGAAAAATCAATCAATATCACAAAGTTCCCAGCAACGGCGCCAAAAACTTGATAAACCGCAAGTATACGGTTATATCGCGTAATCAAAGAGTTATCGATCCACAGAGACTTGTGTGATTACCAATATTATTTTCAGTGGTATTTAACTAAAAGGAATGATTTAGTAGAAGGAGTTGATTATTTGTTTTTAAGTTCAGAATAAAAAGCGTCCTATGATTGTGGTTTCATCACAATGATATAATGAATTCACAATCCCTCATTCATTCCCTATTTTATATAAGGTGTATTTTCGAAGGAAAAGGAATTCATTGGTAACTCAAGTTTCCTTTCGGAATACAAGAGTGTGTCTTGAACCAATAATCAAAACCTATTTTCATGGCTGATTATTGCCAAGACCCCTTAAGTACAAGCCTTTTTGATCCCAAGAGTCCCAAAACTATTTTCATGTTTTGTTTCCCTTGTTTAATCCCATAGTTCCAATATCAAACTTCACTTTTCGGTAGACAAAGACTTAGAAGAAGAATAAGACATGAATTGTAAATGACGGAAATATAAATAACAGAATTGTAAATTGCGGAATTGTAAATGACTGAATGTAAGTGACTTGGAAACGTAAATGAAAGCGGAAAGTGCAGAAAATAAAATGCGGAATTGTAAGAGCAGAATTCACTACAAAAAAAAGGTATTAGCGACGGACATTTGCAAGGGATAAGGGTTCCCTCGCTAATCCACCAAATAGCGACGGAATTTGTGAGGGACATTGGTTTAATCTCCTGAAATTAAATTAGCGACGAAAATAGAGGGAATAGCGACGGAATTGGGTCCCTCGCTACGTGCTAGGCGCCAATTTGAAAAGCCAGCACGGAACCCTAGGTGATTAGCGACAGAATGGGGTCCCTCGCTACGTGTTTTTGACCGTTGCAGTCTTGGGTAACGTGAAGGGATTAGCGACGGAATGGGGTCCCTCGCTAATTCCGTCGCTAACCCCACTTAAATGACACCAGCAACTCATTCTCCTCACACTTCTCTCTCACTCTTCACTACGACTCTCACTCCTCTCTCACACCCAAATCGAACCCTAACTCTCCTCTCTCATTTCCACCACCACCACACAACCACCACCACGAACTCCTCTCCTCTCTCTCTCTCTCTCTCTCTCTCTCTCTTACGAATTCCTCTTCTCTCACCTACAAATTTCTTTCCTCTTTCTCTCTTCTTCTCTCCACCTTCCACCACGCCACCACCACCACCACAAACTCCTCTCTCTCTCTCTCTCTCTCTCTCCTACGGAGTGAACTGTCATCACCACGACCACACCACCAAAGCTCTCCCTTTTGTAGGTTTTGATTTTTATTTTTTATGATATTGTTTTGATTTTAATATTTTAATGAAAGTGTTTTAATTTTTTAAATTGAAATGGTTTAGGACTGAAATTGTTGGTGTTTGAAGTCTCACTACCGCACCGGAGTGCGCACCGTCACCGAACCACCACACCAGAGTGTCGCCGTCACCGAACATCAATCTCATAACGGTTAGTTTTTTTTTCTTTTCGTTTTTAGCTATTATTTTAGTTTTGTTGCTTGTTAAAATAAATTTGTTGTGGTTGTTGTTGTTGTTGTTGTTGTTGTTGTTGTTGTGTGTTAGATTTGAGTGTTGTTGTGAAATGTGAGTTAGAATTGAGTGTTAGTATTAGGTGTTGTTGTGAAATGTGAGTTAGAATTGAGTGTGAAATGTGAGTTAGAATTTGTTGTTGTTGTTGTTGTTGTTAAAATAAACTTGTTGTTTTTAAGGTTGTAGGATTGAGTGTGAAATGTGAGTTAGAAGTGATTTGTTGTTGTTGTTTTGAAATGTGAATTTGAAATTGTTAAATTGAAATTTTTGAGAAGTGTTAATTGAAAAGTGTTTAATTGTTGTTAAAATGCTTGATGAACCTTAGGTTAGATGACTATATTGGATGTAGTTGTTATTGTGTGCTGTTGATGGAAAAGAGTGAGGTGCTGTCCTTCACCCCCATATTTTGCTCGAAATCATCTCCATTGAGATAATTGCGAGACAATACTAACAATTTTAAGGTTGGGAGTTAAAAATAACTTCCTTCACTACTTATATGGAAAAGGGTTTTGTTTGTTCTGTCCTTAACCCTCATATTCGGCTTCGAAATCATCTCCACTGAGATCATATCGGTGCCACTAAATTGATAGGTTATTGGGAATGTTATGAGAATGTAAAGCCTTTTTTTAAATGTGTGTAGATGAATTTTTATGAATTGAATCGTGGTTGGGTGTATGATCGGTTATTTCCGAGAAGAGAGGGTTTGAAGGAATCTTTTGTAATTGGGGTTGATCAATTTCTTGTGGTAGCATGGCGACATAAATTGGCTAAACGGGAAAAAGGGATTAGATCTCCATGCTTAAAATGTGACGGTGTACCTATTAGGACCGATGATGAAATCAGGGAGCACTTGTATCATTGGGGGTTTAGGCCTAATTATTGGATTTGGGTGGACCATGGAGAACGACTTCCAAATTTTGACGTAGGGGCTTCAAGCAGTTCTGGTGTTGGTGTTCCACGTAATGAAATTTTTGAGTCGATGGAAAACATGATTTGTGATGGTCTCGGGGTGAATGTGCCATTTGATGAGCCTCGGTATGACGATCATGATGAACTTCCAAATGAAGAAGCGCAGATTTTATAATTTGTTAAGAGATTCAAACAAACTTTTGTTTGAAGGCTCGCCACTGTCAAAATTATCTATGTGTGTGAAGCTTTTAGCTCTCAAGTCCATGAGTAATATTTCTGAGTTGGGTTTAGACTATGTGAATGAAATGATGTTGTAAGAGACACCTAATAAGGATAATTTGCCAAAAAGTTATTATGAAGCAAAGATGTTAGTTTCGAAGCTGGGATTGGAATTTAATAAGATTGATTGTTGTGAGGATGGACACATGTTGTTTTACAACAACGAATTTGGTAAAAACAATGGTGAGCTACTTGAATGCAAATTCTGTGGAAAGCGGAGGTATCATGACCGTAAAGGGGTAAAACGTAATTATAAACCTATCCCTGTAAAGTCGATGTTCTATTTGCCTATAGTTCCAAGGTTGCAAAGGATGTTTTCATCGACCGAAATTACGCAGAAAATGACTTGGCATTATGAAAATAGGCGTACCTCGGACATTTTACGCCACCCATCTGACGGTGAAGCGTGGAAGCACTTTGATCAAGTACATTCAGATTTTGCCTCATACCCACGGAATGTTTGGCTTCGCTTGTGCTCTAATGGATTTACTCCATATAGAAACGACACGTGCTCACTTTATCTGTGTTTAGCAAACCTGGTCGCCCCTCGGGAAAGAAGTCAACCAACTACTTATCAGATAAAGAGCATAAAGCAGCACATGTTCATGTCTTGATCAATTGCACTAAAGTTAAACCATATCTTGAGTAAGTATGCTCCAATTCAGTTTTTAATCTATACACCTTTAGAGTATGAAGTTAAATCATGTTTTGATCAACTTTCAATCTAAAGAGTATGAAAAATTCCTTTTCAGTGCATTCTTACGAATTGAGGGTATACGCGCTGAAGAATCTTCTATTCGTATACATGAAAATTTTCCATCATGGTTTAAGGCTAGAGTAAGTAAATAAAACTAATGTTTTAATGTCAAACATTTAAAGTAGATATGAGACATGACTTATTTTTTCCATATGTGATTACTTAGGTTTATGAAGCGGAAACAACTCCCCTAATTCGACACTTGAGGAACTTAGTGATAACTCTTATTTATAAGAGTTATTTATGCATTCTTAAGCTTAAATTCATTATATGTTCTTAATTAATCAGTTGTTTTATGTTGTAAATAGCATGTTTTGATTAATGAAGGTTGTATCCCTGAGTTCGAAATATATGGCACTTTGGTGCCCTATTGTGTGCTTTGATTTGTGTATTCTATTGCTGCAGCAACAGTTGCCACAGCAATGCAATCCTGCGCAAGATGAGAGAGAATGTTGGAATCGCTGATTTGAGCGCATTAAAACTATCAATCAAGGACAAGCGCACTACCTAGGATGCCAGCACCTGAACAGAGAATATTCCACCTTTTCCTCGGGCACATATACTTTCGATCATGCATAAGGACAAGGGGCACCTCAAATTTAGGGTTTCTTGGATCATGTACCCTAGTGGTATATAAGGGCAGTGTTCCTCTTCATTTATCATGCTAGGTCTGAAAGGAGAAAGTGTAGAAATAGATTTCTACCATTTTTGTACCGAAGTTACCTCTCATCACCAAATTAAGAAGATCATTGCTGAAAGTGTTGTTGCAGCAGCGACAGGAGCTAACAATACTTGGGGAATTGCTATCTTGGGAGCTGATTCGTATATCCAAGCTTCAAATCTTGGACTCTACACCAGAATTTCAGTTGGATCCAGTGATAGAAAGATTGTTCAGAAGGTTGCGAAGGATAAATAGCAATCCAGGACTTATTGAATTGGGCAGAGCTGTTGTCATGGCCTCTGATACACCACCCCAAGGTTCACAACACACTGGAACTGAAATAGAAAATCCTAATGGGCAACCATATCAGTAAGAGGTATTAAATCAAACAGTCATAGGCATGGCTTATGACAGGGACAGACCTATGAGTGTTTATGTTGTTTTTGACCCTCAAACTATGCAAACTAGCATAGTAAGGCCTGAACTTGCCACAACTCATTTTGAATTTAAGCCTATGATGTTTCAAATGCTTCAAAGAGTTGGTCAATTTGGTGGAGGACCTATTGAGGGTCCCCACTTGCATTTAAAACAATTTTTAGAAGTTTGTAGTAATTTCATACTCCCTGGTGTTTCTGCTGATGCTTTTAAGCTCCAACTTTTTCCATATTCCTTGAAGGATAAAGTCAAGACTTGGTTAAATTCTTTAGAGCCTAACTCTCTCACCACTTGAAATGAAATGACTGAAAAATTTATGATCAAATACTTTCCACCTATCAAAAATGCCAGGATGAGAACTGAAATTACCTCTTTTAAACAAACTGGATTTGAAACACTGTTTGAGGCATGGGAAAGATTTAAAGAATTGCTGAGAAAATGTCCACATAATGGGTTGCATGTGGTTGTTCAAATAGAAACTTTTTACAATGGGTTGGAACCTCAGACTAGGCTTATGCTTGATGCATCTTCTGGTGGAGTTTTGCTGAATGGTTCATACACTGATGCTTATAATCTCATTGAGACAATTACTGCAAATAGTTAGCAATGGCCTACAACCAGGATGAGTGCTCAAAAGAAAGTGGTTGGGATGCATGAAGTGAGTGAAGTCACTGCTTTAGCTGCTCAAGTTGCATCCCTTACCAACATGCCCAAAAATTTAAGTACACCCAGTGCTGCAGCAACAGAAGCCAAACTAGAAGCAAAAGTTGCAGCAATTGAGCAAGCCCCAGCAGGTTCTACCAGTTGTGTTTATTGTGGAGGAGGTCACTTATATGAAGAATGCCCAGCAAACCCTATCTCAGTCAACTATGTTGGATACAGCAGAAATCATAACCCTTATTCAAATACCTGCAATCCTGGGTGGAGAGATCATCCTAATTTCAAATGGAGTATTGCAGCAGCTCCAGCTACACCACCAGGATTCCCTGCTCAACCCAAGGCAGCAGCAGCTCCAGCAGCTGGTAATTCTATGGAGGCTATGCTTAAAGCTTTCATGAATGAAACTAAGACTCAGTATCAAACTCAAGGGGCTGCTATCAAGAACTTGGAAAACCAAATTGGCCAAATAGCCACTGGTCTCACCCAAAGGCCTAGTGGATCATTACCTTCTACTACTGAAGCTTCAACTTCAAAGGGGAAAGAGGTATCACAGTCTTGCAAGGCTATATCTTTAAGGAGAGGGAAGGATTTGGCAGGGCCATCACTTGACATAGGTGGTGGTACAAAAAGAAAAGAAAAAAATGAAAAAAATGATGCAACAGATGCTGTCATAGCTGATGCTGCAGCATCTGATGCTGCACCAGTACCATCACCTACGCTTGATCAAGCTGTGCCACCTCCACCCTTTCCTCAAAGGTTAAAGAAAGCTCAGCAAGATAAGCAATTTGGCAAATTTCTAGAGGTGCTGAAACAACTTCACATCAATGTCCCTTTGGTTGAAGCACTTCAACAAATGCCCAACTATGCAAAGTTTATGAAGGATGTGCTGACTAAAAGGAGGAGATTGGGGGAGTTTGAAACTGTAGCAATGACAGAAGAATGTAGTATGATCATGCATGTTATACCACAATTTTGCCCGATCTTTTTATCGCAATTGTTTTAGCCCCCGTGTAACAAGTCCATATCATTACGAGGATGGCATTTCGAGCGCTATCTTGTTTTAATTTGGACCAGATTGTCCAATTGGGCCTATGTCCAACATTTTGGGCTAGATTTTTAGTGGTTTTTCCAATTGGGCCTATGTCCAACCTCTTGGGCCTGATTTTGGGTAGCGTGTCTAATTGGGCTTACGCTTAATATTTTGAACCAGTTTTTAATAAGCGGGCTTATGTCTAATGTTTTGGGTCGTTTGTCTATTTGGGCCTACATCTAACTTTTGGGCCAGTTTTAATAAATGGGCCCGTGTCCAGTATTTTGGACCTAATTTAGCCCTTTTGATCAAAAAAACCATAAAAAGAATATTAATAAAATAAAATCAGAATTAAAAAAATTACAATATTAATATTACAAAAAGTCCAAAAATACAAAAAATAAAAACCCAAAAATAAAAAAAAACATAAAATCCGAAAATACATAAAAATAGAAAAGAAACAAAAGGGGGCGCCTCAGTCCAAAGAAAAACAGCAGCTGAACCCTAGCCCCTTTTCTTGCTCACCAAGCACCCATCTTCTCCAACCCAAGCCCAAAACCTGCAGAATAGGAAATAAAATCAAGTTTTTAATTTTCAAAACCTAAAATTTGCCTATATAAACAAGCTTGATTCAGACAGAAATGACCAAAAAAAAATTCAGACAAGAATACAAAGAAAATTCAGAGCCAAAAATTAGGGTTTTACACTGAAACCCTAATCATCCAAACACCTAAAAATCCAGAAACGAAACAACGAACAATAAGCAGCAGTAGTAGCAGCAAACAAAAGTTTTTTTTTCAGAAGCTGGAAACCAGGTTGGTATTCGTATATATCTAGATGCTAAAATATGCGCAGAAATTTTTATTGGTTATTGGTGCATAAGTCAGTATGTTCTGTCCTTAATACAAATAATTCAAATAGGATATGCATGAAATACTATATTACAAATAGATTTTGACCGGTGAGTATAATGCAAGTTCTTGTTTTTATTATTACAAGAGACAGTGAATATAAACAAAAAAACTGTAACTGTGTTTCTTGTAAGAAAATTATAGCGAAGATTAAGACGAGAATACAGATAATCAAAGAAGTTTGAAATAAAAGATCAAGACATGATGCGAAGTCAGAAACTAGGAGTGTAGTATTATGGTTTTTGCATCAAAATTAGGGTTTAGGAAAGGATAAATCACGGGTTGAAAATTAGGGTATTCATTGAACATAAACAAATTACAAGTTAGAATTAGGAAAACAAAAATCGGAACTAGGAGTAGAAGGGAAGAGAAAAAGAAAAAAAATACAAAATCGGAAAACTTACCCTTTTAGCTCCGACCACCGTAGACGGTGGTCGTTCCCCCTAAATGCACCGCCTTCGTCTTCCCGTCGTCATGAACACCGCATGCTCCTTTCACGCCACCGTGACTTCGCGTAGCACCGTTGTCCTCCAAACGCGTCGCCGGCAGTCACAGTTCCTCCATCGTTCGCGTGCTCTTCCTCACAAGCACGTTGCCGCCGCCGTCACCGTCCCAACGCTCTTCACCGGAAGCAGAACGGCCAAACCGCCGTCACAGCAGCACTGCGTGGCTTCCTCCCTCCCATTCTCTTTCGTTCCCTTTCATTCTCTCTCCTCCCTCCTCTCTCTATTCTCTCTGCGCCAATCTCTCTCTCTCTCTCCAAAAATCACTCTTTCTCTCTCCTGAATATGGTGATGCGGCGCTAGGAGGGAGAGTTGTGAAATTAGGGTTCATAAATCCACCTTGTTGCCTTATATACTTCCTTTTAATTTTTCGTTTAAAAATTAAAAACAACAGATTACTGTTCGCACCCGCATATTTTGATCATACAGCACCCCCTGTTTATAAACCCAATTCACAAGCCATCAGTCCAAGACACAAAATGAAGTTGGGCTTTAGCTTTAGGCACTCCCCTTTAAATAATACACCCCCATTCTGTTGACTTCACCCCCATTTTACTATTACAACCTTGTTTCGTTTTCTACTCAATTCTTTTACAAAAACTTCACAAAATAAATAAATATTTGATTTCAAAAATATAAATCGGGGACTAAGTCGACTGTACAATCGGGTTAGTCAGCGTCCTAAGATGAATGAGCTGTACAGCTCAATAGTCCTAGAACCCCTAAATATATATATATATATATATATATATATATATATATATATATATATATATATATATATATATAATTAATAAACCGTTTTTCCAATAAACGAATAGGGGATTAAGCCGGCCGTACGGCCGGGTTAGTCATCGTTTTGGGATTAATGAACTGTACGGCTCAAGAGTCCTAAAATCCCTATTCAAATAAAATCAAACCAACACACATCAAACCATTTTCCAAACTTTGAAAACTCCATTTTTATAAAATAGGGGACTAAGTCGACTGTACAGACGGGTTAGTCATCGTTCTAGGATGAATGAGCTGCACAGCTCAATAATCCTAAAATCCCTATATTAAAAAATTCCAACCAACAAACTTTTTCTACCCAAGAACTACGTAGCTTTGATTTCTCCATCGCACCTGGAGATACGTAGGAGCAGGGGCCCACTCCTGTCAAGCACAAAAACCTAAAATTTTTATTAAGTCTTTTTCTTTTTGATTCAAAATAAAAGGGGTAAAATAAACATTTTAAAAATTAACTTTCTTTTTATACAACTAATTAGCAGGTAACCTTCCTTAGGAAGGATGTCGTGGGGTGCTAACACATTCCCCACGCATAACTGACGCCCGAACCCAAATCTGGTCTCAAGGACCCTTATCCAAACTCAAAGGGATTTTCTAATGTTTGCCCTTATAATCAAACATTGGTGGCGGCTTCATTTTTTGAACCTTCGAGGAATCCCTCCCACGAATTTTTTGGTCGCTACAATGCAGAATAAGCTTCCAAGAAAATTGAAGGATCCTGGCAGCTTCACTATTTCTTGTTCTATTGGGGAATCCTATACTGGTCGTGCTTTGTGTGATTTGGGTGCAAGCATCAATTTGATGCCCAAATATATATTTACACAGCTTGGTATTGGAGTTGCTAGACCCACCACTGTTACTCTTCAGTTAGCTGATAGGTCCATTGCCTATCC
The DNA here is from genome assembly GCA_039519185.1 of Astragalus membranaceus. Taxonomy (NCBI): domain Eukaryota; kingdom Viridiplantae; phylum Streptophyta; class Magnoliopsida; order Fabales; family Fabaceae; genus Astragalus; species Astragalus membranaceus. Next base: position 127,758,863 of record CM076849.1, read on the forward strand.
TGAAGGGATAATAGAGGATGTTCTTATTAAAGTTGACAAGTTTGTTTTTCCTGCGGATTTTGTTATTCTTGATTTTGATGTAGATCAGGAGGTGCCTATCATTTTAGGAAGACCATTCTTAGCTACAGGGAAGACTCTCATTGATGTGCAGAAGGGAGAATTGACCATGAGGGTCAATGACCAAGAGATTAAATTCAATGTGCTCTCAAGTTTCCTGAACAAGGAACTGAAGAGTGCTCTTATGTGGTCTCTCTTGATGTTGTAGTTCAGAAACACTTTCACAAGCATATTGACCATCTGGTCAAGGCTCTTGCTGAAACTGAAAAAGAAGAGCTTGTGGAAGAAGGTGTGTTAAAAGATGAAGCAGCTGTCAAGGAAATTTGGGCAAAAAAGTATGAGTCTTTGGAAATGGAAGACCCAAATCTCAAGAGGAATATTCCATCAATTGAACAGCCACCTTCACTTGAACTTAAGGAGCTGCCAAGCATTTAAAGTATGCCTTTTTAGGGGAAAATGATACATTGCCTGTGATCATTGCTTCTGACCTCACCAAAAGTCAAGATCATGATCTCATTACTACCCTAAAAAGGCATAAGAAGGCAATTGGGTGGCAAATGGCTGAGATAAAGGGGATTAGTCCTACCATTTTCTTGCACAGAATTATCTTGGATGAAAATTCAAAGAATAGTATTGAAGGGCAAAGGAGACTAAATCCTATAATGAAGGAGGTTGTCAAGAAGGAAATCATTAAGTGGCTGGATGCTAGCATTGTTTATCCCATTTCAGATAGTGCATGGGAGCCAATGAGAAGAATGAATTGATTCCTACAAAAACAGTCACATGTTGGAAGATATGTATGGATTATAGAAAACTCAACAAGGCTACAAAGAGGATCATTTCCTTTTACCATTCATTGATCAGATGCTGGATAAATTGGCTGGTAAAGGGTTCTATTTCTTCTTGGATGGATACTATGGTTACAATCAAATAGCCATTGTGCCTGAAGATCAGCAGAAAACTACTTTTACATGCCCTTATGGTACTTTTGCCTTTAGAAGAATGCCATTTTGGGTTGTGCAATGCACCAGCTACTTTTCAGAGATGTATGATGTCAATCTTTTCTGAGTTCATTGAGAAGTCAATGGAAGTGTTTATGGATGATTTCTCAGTCTTTGGGGAATCATTCCAACTTTGTCTCAATAACTTAGAAGAGATTATGGATAGATGTGAAGAGACTAACCTAGTTCTGAATTGGGAGAAATGTTAAGAAGGGATTGTTTTAGGTCACAGAATTTCAAAGAAGGGAATTGAAGTTGATAAAGCCAAAGTTGAAGTGACTGAAAAGATGCCTCCACCTACTAATGTGAAGAGTGTAAGAAGCTTTCTGGGGCATGCAGGCTTCTACAGAAGGTTCAGTAAAGACTTTTCTAAGATATCAAAGCCCTTGTGTCAATTTCTACAGCATGACACACCTTTTGTCTTTGATGAACCTTGTGTGGAAGCATTCAACAAACTGAAAAAGGCATTGGTTTCTGCACCAGTGATTGTTACCCCAGATTTGAGCAAGCCATTTGAATTGATGTGTGATGCTAGTGACTTTACCATAGGAGTTGTCCTTGGCCAAATGTATGACAAAGTTTTCCATTCTATTTAATATGCTAGCAAAACACTTATTGATGCACAGTTGAATTACACCACTACTGAGAAAGAATTATTAGCTGTGGTTTTTGCATTTGACAAATTTAGATCATACTTAGTTGGCACAAAAGTAATTGTTTTCACTGATCATTCTGCCATTAAGTATTTGATTGCTAAGAAAGATGCAAAACATAGGCTAATAAGATGGGTGCTCCTCCTCCAAGAATTTGATCTTGAAAAAAGGGATAAAAAGGGGGTGGAGAACCAAGATGCTGATCATTTGTCTAGATTGGAAGGTGAAAGTGCAGGTAATCACAGTGGAGAAATCAAGGAGTGCTTCCCTGATGAACAATTGCTCGCAGTTGGTGCTGCAACGGCTGATGCTGCATCAACAGATGCTGCAGCACCTTGGTATGCAGACTTTGTGAATTTCTTGGTTAGCAAAGTGGTGCCTTGTGATATGAATTCTCAAAAGAAGAAAAGGTTCTTTTATCTTGTCAAGCAATATTTCTGGGATGAACCTTTTCTTTACAAAAAGTGCCCTGTTCAACTATTAAGAAGATGGGTGGCTGATGAAGAACAGCACTTGGTGCTGCAGCAATGCCATGCAGCACCCTACGGTGGCCACTTTGGAGGAATGAGAACAGCAGCCAAGGTGCTGCAGTCTGGTTACTACTGACCTACTATCTTCAAAGATGCTCATGAACTGATCAAAAGATGTGATAATTGCCAAAGGTCTGGGAACATCTCTAGCAAGCATGAGATGCCATTGACCAAAATCTTAGAGATAGAAGTCTTTGATGTTTGGGGGATGGATTTCATGGGACCTTTTCCCCCGTCCTTTGGAAATCTATACATATTGGTAGCTGTTGACTATGTATCAAAGTGGGTTGAAGTTGTTGCTCTCCCTACCAATGATGACAAATCTGTCAGCAAATTTTTACAAAAGAACATCTTTATAAGGTTTGGAACTCCAAAGGCTATAATTAGTGATGAAGGATCCCACTTTTGCAACAAGATGATTGAGAATCTCCTGGCCAAATATGGTGTGAAGCACAAGATAGTTACTACTTACCACCCTCAAACAAGTGGTCAAGCAGAATTGTCTAACAGAGAAATTAAAAGAGTTCTTGAGAAGATGGTAGGGCCTACAAGAAAGGATTGGGCTAGTCATTTGGATGATGCTTTATGGGCTTACAGAACTGCATTCAAAAATCCTTTGGGAATGTCTCCTTACAGAATTGTCCATGGCAAAGCTTACCACCTGCCATTAGAGCTTCAACATAAATCATTTTGGGTAATCAAAAAGCTCAATTATGATTATGAAAAGGCAGGTGCAGCTAGGCTTTTACAGTTGAATGAGCTTGAAGAAATGAGGCACTTTGCCTATGAGAATGCATAACTGTACAAAGCCAAGACCAAATCTTGGCATGATAGAGAGATTCAAAGGAAAGAACTCATTGAAGGAGGACAAGTGTTGTTGTTCAATTCTAGACTCAAATTGTTCCCAGGAAAGCTTAGGTCTAGGTGGTCTGGTCCATTCAAGTTGTTGAAGGTATATCCCCATGGTGCTGTGGATTTGTATGATGAAGCCACTAAGTCAACATTCAAAGTCAATGGTCAGAGGGTCAAGCCTTACTTTGGAGAATCTATGGTGAGGGACAAAGTCACCACTGAATTACAAAACCTCTAACATTAGAGGAAAGTCTGGCTGAGGACTCTTAAACCAAGCGCTACTTGGAGGCAGCCCAGAGGTTTTAACTAATAAGTTGTGTTTCTGTTTGTGTTGCAGGCTTTCAGCAAATAATTGATGAGTGATGAAATTGTTGCGGTAGCAGTTGGTGCTGCAACATTACCTTCGGCAGCATTGCTGCAGCAATTGTTGCGTGAGCTGACGCGCTGGTGAAAGAGGGCGAAGTCTCCTAAGTCAAAAAGTTACTGTCGTGACCTATCAAAAATATGAATTTTAGGAGTCGCCGCCCAATTTATTAAAAATAGGAAAAATTGAGAAAAACCTAACCTAAGAGTTAGTGGTCTCCGTAACTAGGTTGAATTCGGGAGTCGGTTATGCGCAGGGAAGGGGCGAAAACCTAATTTCACTGCACCCCTAGCACATCTGTCCTAAGACAGTTACCCTAAATTTGATTTGCGCAAGAATTAACAAGTTGTTTCATTATTTGTTTTACCCGAAATATAATACTTAATAGGATTTAGTAAAAAAAAAACAATTATTTACCAAGGACTAATTTAAGAAAATTTTATTTTGACTTTGACAGGGAGGCCCTGCGCCTACGTACTCTCCGGTGCAATGAGAGACTCAAAAGTCGCGTAGTTCTTCCTGAAAATTTGTTGGTTGGTTGATTTTAATTGTGAAGGGGTTTAGGATCCAAGTTATACAACTAAAAATCCTTAAACCGGATTGACAGGATGTACATCCAAATCGAATCCATTTATTTTTTCGAAATTTTTTTTTATAAAATAGGTGTTATATATAAATCATATTTAATTGGTAGTTTTATGATTTTTTTATTTTAAAGGGATTTAAGGTCCAAGTTGTACAACTAAGGACCCTTAAATCAAAGTTTTGGGTTTGATAGGATGTACATCCAAGTCAAACCCTATTTATCGTTTTTTTGGAGTGAAATAAACTTGGTTTAATGAATAGCACCATTTAATAATATTGAGAACAATAATAGTAAAATAATAAAAAAACGAAATGGGGTTATGGTAGAAACTAGGTGGTGTAAATATTTACAGGGGGGGTGTATTATAAACCAGTATGAATTGGTATTAAATTATTAAACCAGTATGAACTTGTATTAAATTACTCCTATTTCGTTTTTAGTCTCTAATCCGAATCTAGACCATTTTTTTTTCACATCTCAGGTTTACTAAAACGAAAATACTTAGATCTGGTTCTACCTTATACCTTTATTTCATTTTTTTGAACCCCACACCATAAATCACAGTTCTGTAACAGCATGTTTCATAGCACTATAATTTCGATTTTTAAGCAAACATTCAAACTATACACCGTTCAGATCTGGTCTCTTTACATTAAAGAAACAAATCTATATTTTCTTTTTAGATCTTAAATTCTTTTACTGAACACGTGCATATAGCGCTAAATAAGTATACAAAAAGAGCAAGAATGAACTAACAGCCGTTGTATTTACATAGTTTTTAGCATATAAATATTCTAGTAAGCGTAAAGCATGTCGGATCTACATCTATTTACGTTTGGATTCCCGTATTTTGATATATAAAAGAAAACCAACCTGGTCTCCTGAAAATACGAACGAATCTGAATGTAAATTTTTGCTTACTGCTCCTTAGTCTACTGTTTCTGGTGATACTTTGTCGTTGCTGCTACTGCTTGATTTCTATCTTTCTAAAATTTTCAGATCTAGTGACACAGTGATTGGGGTTTCAGTGTAAAACCCTAATCTTTTTTTTGGTGTTTTATTTGCCTCGAAATTCGTGTTCTTTTTTTTTCCTCCCTTGACTGCTAGTTTTGCTCTGCTTTTATAGGTGAAAGTTTAGGTGTGGAGACTTGCTAGACAAGTCGACTTGTTGGGCAAGTCGACTTGTTAGGCAAGCGGACTTGTTGGGCAAGTCAACTTGTTGGGCAAGCAAGGAAAATAGGCTTGTTGGGCAAGTAGACTTGTTAGCCTGAAGGTTGAAACTACTAACACCCCCCTTTTTTATTTTCTTTTGTAATTTGTATTATTATTTTCGGATTTATTTATTTATTTTTATTCGGATGAATGTAAAATTATAAATTTATGTTGTAATAATATTTCTTGTCATTTTTGCAATATATTTTATTATTATTTATTTTTACGGCTTCGATCGTAAAAGCGAAACAAAGATCATATCGGGCCCAATGGGCTAAGAGAATCGTAAACTAGGCCCACAAACAAATCCTAAGCCCAATTACGTTTAAAGCTCGAACCCGATCTAACGATAATTTGTGTTAGGCCTAATGACCGCGTCTTGGCTCAAACTCGTGAATGTAGGTCCAATTTTAGTCAAAGGGAACCTAATAAACGAAATAAAGCCCCACGACCTATTCAAGTGAGGAAACTCGAAATAATCAAACTAATGAACGTCGATTTAAATAAATGAGAAACACTCTAATTAATCGAGATCGTTGAACACTAGCATAATTAAATGAGAGACATGCTCTCAGCCTCACAATTACGTTCTTGCAAATTCGCAGCACACGAGTATAGAAACTAAAGTGAGACACCGGTTAAAATTGGGTGGTCACAGTTACTGCTGAGGTGTCATTGCCCTGTCTAATCACGCCCCACCAAACACACCACCTGTCCCACCAATAAACTCCATCCATACACGTGCCCCAAGCTTCAACGGCTATGACATTAAACCTCTCAACCTCCCAAAACCGTCATCATTAAAACCTCCATCTCTCTCAAAACTTCCGCCATCTCCATTTTCGTTTCAGAAACCAAAAATCATCTCACAAATACCCTAAATACCAAATCACTCCATTCTCATTGTCATCGCAGCATCAATATGCCTCGTACCAAGCAAAGTGCAGTAAAAACCACTGGAAAAAGTCAATCAATTGCAACTACAGGTGAATCAAGCCGATCAAAGCGAAGAACTTCAAAGAGAAAGATCGAAGGCTTTGATGATCCTGCTAAGTTTCGCAAAATGAAGTTCTTGGCAGAACGAGGTTTCTAACTTCAATGAGCACCAATTTCTTTCACATCCGTTGCGAAAGCATTAGGTTGGGAAAGATTTGTGCAGCAACCAAGTTCTTTCTATTCACGAGTTCTATGAAGGTATCCCAGAAGCAAAAGATGGAAAACCCCAATTTTATTCCATAGTTCGCAACATCCCAGTAAAGTTTGAGTCAAGAATCATCAATGAAGCTTTGGGCTTGGGTTATAGTGGGTTGTCATTTGCTAAGAAGGTAGAAGGCTTTGGCAGAAAGGAAATGGAAGTGGTCAAGAAGGCAGTTACTGTGCAAGGAACAGAATGGCTCAAGAACAGTACTAATGAGTATAGAATTCCCTGGGGAAATCTTAAGGATAATACAAAGGTGTGGTTCAACTTTGTTAAGCACTCCATTCTCCCAACGTCGCATACAATTAATGTTGAGAAGGAAAGACTGCTACTGATAGATGCAATCTTGGGGGGAAAAGATGTGGATGCTGGGAGGCTAATAGCAAGAGAGATTCTGGAATGCAAGATCAAGTCAGCAGGCTACTTATTCTTCCCATGTTTGATTACAGATCTCTGTGTCAATGCTGGAGTGGAGATAGTAAAAGGGGAAGACATTGGGTATCCCCTCTCAGCATTTCCAACTGTGTTCAATGTGACACCCTTTACCCCGAAAGTAATAATAAAAGAAAAGTACGAAAAATGAGTAAATTTGTTTTTCAAAATAATATTCGCAATTCATTTTCGAAATACCTTTCGCAAGTAAAAGATGCCATCAACTCCTTAAATCACATAAACATTATTTATAAGAACATTAAAGCCTAAGGCGATAAAACACTTCTTTTAATACAGTGACTAGAATGACATGAAGTATATTATTGAAAATACAACCAAAGTCTCGATGTCACATGATCAGAGCAATAAATCTTTAATCAATTAAATAAAAAGAAAGTAACATCAACGTATAGTATCATTCCGCAAGTTGCTGGGTGATCCGTAGTGATTACATCTCCACCGCTGCACAATCGTAGAAGCTCACATCAACGACACTTGGAACTCAATCTAACAAATGGTGCACGGGTGAGAAAGAGCGTCCAAACCATATAAGGAACATAAACCGAGACTAAAACAGCAAAGACAAACACAATCCATCAAATCAATATCAAACAGTCACTCTCAAAAGAGTGACAAACACAACATGTCCATACAGCAAGATGTCACAAAGTGAAGCCACAAAGGGCTCGTACGTAAAAAAGTGATGAGGTCACATCACACCGTAAAAATCACTACAGTATATACGACAAACATAACCTGTATACTCGGTTAATCATCAACAACAACAATAACAATAGGACCGGGATACCTTGCCCGATAATGCCCTACGACGAAAAACAACAATAGGACTGGGATACCTTGCCCGATAATGCCCTACAAAGAACAACAGGACCGAGATACCATGCCCAAACGGGATACCTTGCCTGATAATTCCCTAAAGAACAACAAGAAGAGGACTATGAGGACTGGGATACCTTGCCCGAACGTGATACCTTTCCCGATAATGCCCTACTAACAACAACAATCGCAGGACTGACTCGCATGAACCTAATCAGACCCAATGTCTAACAACGACAACGACGACAACAAAAAAAGTAACAACAATGACAACTAAGGTAGCAACGACAACAACTACAACAACGGCGGCAACGAGAACGACGATGACAACAACAACACCACCACCTATCACCATCACCATCCTTTGAGGTACAGCTCGCCCATACTGTGACGAGTCCTTGCCCATACTGCGACAAGGTTCTTCCTATACAATTTCAACTATTGAGGTACGACTCGCCCATACAGCAACGAGTCCTTGCCCATACTGTGACAAGGTTCCTCTTACAATCATACACTTTCAAGGTACGGCTCGCCCATGCTGCGACGAGTCCTTGCCCATGCTGCGACAATGTTCCTTCAACAAATCTCGATCACGAAGATACAACTCGTCCATACTGCAACGAGTTCTTGCCCATGCTGCAATAAGATTCTTCAACACGAACCAGCTTGCTAATCATCGATGAAGGATAACTTGCCTCATGTGCGACAAGTTTCCGATGACAATACACATAAAACCAGCCAGCAATAACAACAAAACATTACCATCAAGTCACTTAATGACTTAACAATTCCGAGTCGATCTCGGCTATGTTAACAGATATTAAGGTATCGATCGGGAACTCAAACAATATTATTTTGTATCATTTAGTCTTACATATCATTATAATCCATTAGCACATTAGACATTAACTCATCCTATAACTATTATAACTAACTCTTCCTTCTCATTTTTAATTATGAGTAATACTCAAGTCATATGGGCTCATTAATTCGTTCTAATTATTTCGTTCTTACTTTTAACTCACCCTCACTGTCAACTCGATTTTTTGTCTTAGTAACATGCGAGTCTTTCAAATCAAGGAACACCAGTCGACGTACAATTGCCAACTCATACTAGATTCATTTCCTAAACTCGGTATATTAGCTATAGTCATCTCTATCATTAAATTATAGTCATTCAAATCATTATGTTACAGTCATCCAAATCAAATAATTTACAGACACATAAATCATTTACAGTCAGTCATCCATAATAATTACAGTTATCCAAAGTGAATAAACTGAATAATTGAATAAATAAATTAAATAAATACAAACAAAAATAGGAATAGCGATAATCAATACTATTCTAGTCCCATCCTCTATTCCCCATATAGAACAAAAACCCTTTCCCCCCGTACCTGATATCAAAGTGTATTCAAATAGCGAATTAACGAAGGAAAGTCACGAGCTCTGGAGCATGATTTAATTCCAGCAGAACTTGTTTGACTCGAACGCATACAATTATGCAACAACCACAAGGACAATCCAAAAGTCATACACTAAAAATATTAAATATAATTAATAGCTTGTTTAATGAATTATGGGCGTTTCGAAAAAGAGTATCTATCAAACGGTACAAGGCAATGACAACGGTTTGAAATCATGACTCAAAGAATTCGAAATTCCTAGATCGGAACCCGATACACAAGTTAAGGAGGTTCTCCGTTTGAGAGGGTCAACCAGTGGCTGTTTGAGGTGTTTCACGGCCAAACAGTGGCGGTCCATGGTTCCCTAAAGTCATGGTTGGCGAAGTCTGCTACTGAGGAAGAGGGAGCAGGGCTGAGAGGGACCAAATCGCGGAGGGCATAGTGGTGGCGTATGGTTCTGGTATGGGTACAGTTCTGGTTCGTGTAGTGTAGGGGATGGCACGTGTTAGGAGGAGTTCGCGGGGTCCCTGTCACGGATTGAGGGTTGTTCGCAACAGCCATGACGTTTTTCATGCGGAGAGGTGGTGATCGGAACACATGGTGGGGAACGATAATCGGCGAAATAAGCAACAAAAATGGGTTCAGCGCTTGATTTCGAGTGGGCGGGTGGAGTTTGGGGCTTCACCGTGGCTTGTTGGGTGAGAACGCGAGGGAGAGTGAAAATGGGTTAGGGTTTCGCGAGTTGCAGGTTTGAGGAAAAAGAAGCAGACCGGGTCGGGTTCTGGACGGGTTCCGCCCGGACTGGGCTTGGGGAGGGTTTGGGCTATGTGAAAGGCTGGATCAAGAGGAATTGGATTAGTAAGGGGTGCGACCAGTAAAAAAATGGGGTTGTATCCATATAAAAACCCAAACTCTATTTTAATTCATTTTTAAAGCCCAATTTCACTCTAACTATTATTTTAACACCTCAATAGCTCAAAATAACTTTTAAAGTACATAACATCTAAAATGCTAAAAATTATAAAAATAAAATACATATATATTAACAATCATATATTACAAATACCATATAAAAATACATTTAGATGTGGCTTCAACTAATTTTAATAACTCAAATACACTATAAATAAAAATAATATAATCTTATCAAATCAAAATAATTCATAAAACAAGTACATACTAAACTAATCACAGCGCACAAAAATTGGGGTGTTACATTCAATGCCAAGAAGCCAATTGCTGATGCATCAGGAAATGGTGCAGTGCTGCAGCAACTGTTGGTGCAGTGCTGCAGCAACTGTTGCTGCAGCAACGTGCTGTCTGGGAGTTTCAGAAAAATCAGCATGAGTGGCATAAGAAATTTTTTGCCTGAGAAATTCAAGGGTAAAATTCTAGATGAACCTCTTGTGTTCCCTGAGTGGGTTCTGCAGGAAGGATTAGAGGAGGATGAAATCCCTGAATTTGTGCATGAAGTGGAGCAATTCATGGAGGAAGTAGTGGTAACATCTGCTAAGAAAAAGAAGCCAGTGGTTGTTGGTAAGAAAGGGAAAAAAAAGGTTGTAGCTGAAGAGGAAGATCCATTGTTTACAGATGATGAAGAGTCTCTGAGTGAAGAAGAGAATGAAGAGAATAGGAGGATTTTGGCTTAGTTGAACGAAGAAAGTGATGAAGAAGAATAGGACACGTCTAAAGAAAGTGAGCAAGAAGAAAAAGAATGGGATGACCATACTGATATTTAAATGGAGCCGAACCCAAACCCAAAATCTATAACCCCACCCAAGACACTATAGCCTCCACTGAACCAAATTTAGAAACCACCCATACCTCACCTTCACACACAGCCACCTCACCCAAATCACCCACACCACCTCCACCCAACCAACCCACCATTACCCAATCAACAATTATTCAACCCTAACCAGTACCCCAGCCCACTAAAACCCCACAAGACCAAACCCTAAAAGACCCTGAACCCATTGTTGATGCACCTCAGCAGAACACTCGGCAAGCGCCTATTGATGCTGCAGCAACTGGGAATGTTGAGGTTGTCAAGAGCCCTGGTGTTGCATAAACCAAAAGGTACTGAACCAAGACAATGGCAAGAAAGAGGAAGTTTCAGAAGGTACACTAAGAGAATGAAGAGGGTGATGGATTGAATGCTGAAGAATAGGTCCAAGTTGAGAAAACAGTTGTTGAGGTCACTGCCGAGAAGAAGAATGCTGCAGCAATGACAAGAAGAAAAAGTTGCTGCTGCAACAAAGCCTGCTCTGGAATTAGTTGCTGCTTCAGTTCTAAAAATAAAGGAACCCTCCCCTGCTGCTGGGTCTGCTGTTGCAGGTGCAGGTCCAGTGCTGCAGCAACAGAGGGGGGAAAAGCTGGCAAAGAACCAGTTGCAAAGAAGCCAAAAGTCTACCAGCCCAGAGTGAGGCGTGGTGCCCTATTTATAAGAGTTATTTATGCATTCTTAAGCTTAAATTCATTATATGTTCTTAATTAATCAGTTGTTTTATGTTGTAAATAGCATGTTTTGATTAATGAAGGTTGTATCCCTGAGTTCGAATTATATGGCACTTTGGTGCCCTATTGTGTGCTTTGATTTGTGTATTCTATTGCTGCAGCAACAGTTGCCACAGCAATGCAATCCTGCGCAAGATGAGAGAGAATGCTGGAAGCGCTGATTTGAGCGCATTAAAACTGTCAATCAAGGACAAGCGCACTACCTAGGATGCTAGCACCTGAATAGAGAATATTCCACCTTTTCCTTGGGCACATCTACTTTTGGTCACGCATACGGACACGGGGCCCCTCAAATTTAGGGTTTCTTGGATCATGTACCCCTAGTGCTATATAAGGACAGCCTTCCTATTCATTTATCTTGCTAGGTATGAAAGGAGAAAGTATAGAAATAGCTTTCTACCATTTTTGTACCGAAGCTACATCTCATCACCAAATTAAGAAGATCATTGCTGAAAGTGTTGCTGCAGCAACGACGGGAGCTAACAATACTTGGGGAATTGCTATCTTGGGAGCTGATTCGTATATCCAAGCTTAAAATCTTGGAGTCTACCTTCGGTTTCTTCATCTTAGTATAATCTCTTCCTTGTATTTCTTAGTTATGACTTTGGCATTTATGTTCAAGTTATTTTTCTTGTGTTGTTCGCTCATTATGAGCTAAATACTCATAGTTGGAATGTTGGGATCTAGGTAATGAAGTTTTAGTGCATTTAATGAAGTGTGTTTGATGTTTAAGCATTTTATCTTTTACGAAATTAATATTTCCATCTTAAGTTAGGAATGGTCAACTAATTTTAAGTAGCATTTGTAAATTCAGACATGGTTTACAAATAGATCTCAAAAGATAATATGAATAGTGAGTATTAAAGGACACTTTAATGCTCCTTGCTTAAACCCTAGACATAGGAGGGCAAAATCCATAAGATGAATACCGTGGGTGCGTAAGCAGCCTAGGCTATACCTATTTAGGGTCTAGACATAGACTCTTGTAGCGAAACCCTAGTGAAGTACTTGACAAAATAGCAACTGTTGCGACAGCATCTATTGCTGCAACATCGAATGCAGCATTAGTGCACTAAAATGGAATTACATGGTGAACACATTCCAACTCATTCTCAACTCTGATTTTCATCTCTCTTTACTTAATTTGTTATTTACAAATGCTTTCAAAAACTTGTGTCAATTTATTTTCCCTCGCTAATTTGCTAGCCAAATTAAACACTTTTTAGACTTCAATCATCGTGGGAACGATCTCTATTTATCATTATACTACTTGTTGGATTGTGTATACTTGCACACATTTTTACACAACACTTAACCGATGGTCCTTTTCTTGAGGTGACTGAGTGGCACACGTACCTAGTTAACGGTTACAAACTTGACACACAATCATGAAGTGAGGGAAAAAAACAATTAATAGTGGGGTATGGGCTCATCAGCTGGGCATGTGGGCTCATCAGCTGGGCATATGGGCACACCAGCTGGGTTATCTATGCCTACACCAGAGCCCCTGAATGATCATATTGAGCCCGATTTTGAGCCTGATAATGCTGATTTTGATTCATCGACCGATGATGAGAGAGTGGAGGTGGTTGTTATCCATGGTGTTAAACTCAAAGTCATTTATACCCGTGGTTACGCGTAAGTATTATATTGTTTGTTTTTTTAAAGTTAATTATGCAACGACTTATATATTTGATTGTTTGATACATCTTTCATTATACAAGCTTCTTCCTGCGAAGATAGCTTCATCAAACATCACCCATCTCATCCGCAAAAAAGTATTTTCAAAAGTTCCATAAAAAGTGGAGTAAAGTCAGTGAAGAAGACATGGAGGGTCTGCTGGACTTCTTTAAGGTAAGTGTTAATTATATAATTACCTATATTGTTAGTTTAATTTGATGTTTAATAATGTTTATTATAATTACTAATACATATTTTCATTTTTATTAATACAGACCAATGTGACATGTGACACAGAAGATGATGCAAATGTGCAGAGACTTTTTTTTTAAAGGTTGGGCTCTCAATTATCAGATTTGCTCTATAAGTTGCGGTGTAAAGATAAGAAGCCATACTACATCAGTGATGAAGTTTGGAATGCCTTCAAGGCACAGTGGGCCATAGAAAAGTTCAAAACAAATGCTGAAAAAGCCAAAAAAAACATAAACTCAGAAAAGGGTGGCTCGCTTCACTGCTGCGAGTCCATCAACCAGGCTCAACATGCTCTTAGATTGGTAAATTATTTTAGATATCTGTGTGTGTTTTTTTACATTAGTTAATTAGTTAACAATTGTTGAAAATGTGTTTCATTTTACAGAGTAAGAAGGCGGGACGCCTATCACTGCTCCTGAGCTGCACAGAGCCACCCATATGAGGAAGGGAACTATGGAGTATGTTGATGAGCGCTCGAGGATGACTCGGGTAAATATACAACTTGATTTGTATTATATATTACTTTGTTAAAATGGAGCGCTAATTATGCTATGTTTTGTGGTTATGCAAAATAGGAGCAAATTAATGAGATCATGACTACGCTGACTCAGGGGAGTTGGAACCCTGAATCACTTGGTCAACTTACTCCTAAGATGATAGATCTGGCCAACAGGAACTGGGAGAAGACAGTAGGTTGGAATAAGGGCTGTCTGTATGGTACGGGGCCCTTTGCTCCATGTATGGGCCAGTTTGGGGCCGGGAGCAGCAGAGGATGCAGTCGACCAGCTCCTACTCCTTCAGCTGCAGAGGCAGAGCAACTCAGGCAGCTGGTGCATTCCTAGGCGGAGCTAGTGCAGTCTCAGGCGGAGCTGCAGGCTCAGCAGCAGGAGCTGCAGACCACTCGGTAGGAGGTCAGCACCTCTATTGAGGATATGAAAAAAATGCAGCAAGACGTCCTGAAGGTGACCCGTAGGCAGGATCTGGTAATGAACTATTTTAAGAATATCTGGAAAGACGGTGGGGAGCAAGATGAGGAGCAAGATTAGGAGTCCTCAGATAACAGCGGCTATAATTAGGATTTGTTGTATTATCAGTTTGACAATTCAGTATCTTGTTCTAACATTTCAGACTAAGTTATGTTGATTCGGATTGTATGTTATTCAAATATTTTATTATCGGAATTTTTATTTTAAATTTTATTATTTATTAATAAAATAGGCAGGTTTATAAAAAAATTAAATCAGGTGGGAATCAGCGAAGGAAATGAGACGCGTGACAGTCAAAATTAGCGAGGGAAATTGATTCCCTCGAGGGAATTAGCGAGGGAACTGTCTGTCGCTAATTAGCGAGGGAATCAAATTCCCTCGCTAATGGATTAGTGAGAAGCAATTTAGCGAGGGAATCATTCCCTCGCTAATTCCCTCGCAAAGGGTGATTAGCGACGGAAATTGGTCATTTTGCGAGGGAAAATTCCTCCGCTAACAGCCTTTTTTTTGGTAATGATTGTAAAGTGCAAGAAGAATAAAAAGTGTTTGCAATAGTCTCGGATGGTTAAACACTCAGAAATATGTGCTTTATATAGGCTAAGATAGGAGACAAAAGAGTAAAAGACAATTACAAGCCTGAAGTGTACAAAGTGTAACCGAAATGGCATCTGATGTAAAACGGACGGGTCATGCTCTTCAGAGCACGGGTCGTGCATGCCACTAGACCATAAAGATAGAATTTTTCATTAAGTTTCCAACGTATCAAAGAACACCTCAACCGGGTTCACGGATTGTGAGATATGACCAAAATGGTGTAAATGGGTATAAAACTGTTGAATCCGCGCTTGGACGTATGAGTATGCTCTTGGGGCGCATCGAAAAGGTCTGATTCTTTGCTTCATTCTTGACCTTTCTTGCTTCCTTTTGATCCTTATTGTTTTCTTTGGCCTTGGGACTTTGATATCTTGCTTTTGAAGCTCATATTCTTCTCTTTTCTCAATACTTAGCCTGAAAGTAAAACAAAACGAAAAGGTAGTAAAATAGCTCTAGAATAGAACTAAAATACCGAATAAATTACTAAACATAAGTACTAAAAAGACACATAAAATGGACTTATCAGTGGCCCAACATTTTTTAGCCCGAAAGGCGTGACTCGATACCAGTAATTATCCTTGTTGATCATAAAGGCAGTTTTTCTATGGCTTTAGCGGCAGCGTCGGCCTTTTGCTCCGACTAAGCTCTTCGACGTTGTGTCACCCAATTTTTCTTTGGATCAACAACGAGATGGTGGCAATCAATATCTGGGGAGATGCCTGGCATATCGGCCGCACTCCAAGCAAAGAGGACGGCGTGTTGCTGGTAGCACTTGACGAGTTCTTCCTTAACATCATCAGGAAAGTCAGCCCCAATCTAGATAGTTTTAACTAGACCTTCTCCTATCTGAATAGATAGGAACTTGCCATCGGGATCAGGACTCTTGATTCTCTTCTTGAGATCCTCGGTGAAGGTATCCTCCTCCTTTGGAGCTATCGGGCTCCTAACGAGCATCAGGGTTAGCAAAATTGACATTGGCTGCTTTGCCGGGTTTCTTCCCTAGTACCTCAGCGGTCGCAAACTCCTCCTGATCAACCTCCAGGGAGAGGTAGTGGCACCTATTTGCTGAATTCGAGTCGGCATTCACCGTTATCACCTCGTCATTTGGTGAGTAAAACTTCATTTTCAAATGCACAGTAGACGCCACTACTCCCAATCAGCCCAAAGTTGGTTTACCAATTATGCAGTTATAGACCGACTTGCATGGGAGCACCAGAAAAATGGTGTTCGCCATACTAGTGAGTGGATCCTCACCAAAAGTCGCCAAGAGTTCAATATAATTGAGAGGTCTGGTTTTGGAACTGTTGAACCCGGAGATGTACGTTCCCCTATATGAGGTGAGGATCTCCTCCGAGATACCCAACTTGGTCAACAGATCAAGGTATATGATGTCGGCTGAGCTTCCTTGGTCAACCAGGATCCTCCTTACCTCAAAGTTTACCATAGCAGCACGAACAAGCAATGGCATATGCTTATTAGGCTTTCCATCAAGGAGGTGTTCATCTTTAAATGCCATTGGAGGTCGTCATACTTGACCTCGGGTTCAGAGGAGGAGCTGATGTTCATTATTTCCTTTAATTTTCTCTTTAATGTTTTTTCACTCTCCTCGCCTTTAACGGGGTAGCCCTCGAAATAACCATGGCCACATGTCGGCCTCTCAAATTCTGCTAATCAACATTTGAAATGGAATCACTTTCATCACGCTTTGCGGCATTGCCAACCTCATTAACCACAACTTTACCTTTTCGAAGGGATCGAGAACGCTTACTTCCTCGTCCTTCCTCACATACTTGTCAAGCTTTCCCTTCTGGATGAGTTCTTCAATGTCTTCTTTCAAGGCATTCGCGTGTTTACCTATTCGCCAAAATTTTAGCCCGGGATGCGTTTAGTGGTGTAAATTCTGAAAAGCGGGAAGTTTGAACAAGGGGTCACGCATTGTGGCCTCCTGTTTCCTCTTTTGTCGACCTTCTTGGCTTTGTGCACTCTTCGCGGCATTAGGCCTTCGCAGCATTAGGCCTCCTCATTGTCAATAAACTTCTAGGAGTGGAAGAGGAAATCCTCGAAGTCGGTTGGTTGGTTGCATTGATTTTGGTGTGGAACAAGCTGCCCTCACGGAGTCATTTTTCCATAAAATAAAGTCTCATTTCATCCATATGTCCCGAACATTGACTACCTCATTGAACCATTCGATGTCCCTGAGTGTCTCATTCTCGCCCTGACAAACTGCTTTGAGGACCTTGGTTGACTTGGACTTAGACCTCAAAGCTGTGAATCGGGCTGAGAAGAGTTTGACAATTTGTTTCCAAGATGATACTGAGTTCGGGTGCAAATCGTGAAACCAAGCCAACGTAGCCTTGGTCAAAATCAGTGGGAATATCTTGCACTAAATTGGGCCTATTGCATTATAGTAGAGAAGAATCAATTCAAAGTAGTAAATATGTTGCTCATCAAGATCTTCAATGCCATCATGCATGTTCAAAATTAGTGGCTTTTCCAAGGATTTGGGTATAGGATAATCATCAATCTTCCTGGTGTATGGCCCTCACCAGGAGGAGCTTAGGCGCCGAGATATGTCCTCTGGTACTAGCGCTCGTCAACTTCCTCTAGTGATCTTCCGTGTCTTGTCTCTCTTCTCCTTGCCTTATAAGAGGATCTCCCCTGACCTTGCGAGCGATGAGGAGGGGAAGAAGAGGCAAGCGAGGACATGTGCTCGGATGATTACTCTGGCTAATAATTGGGATCTGGTGACGTCAGAGAAGAGTTCAGAGGAGAGCCTGATCCTCTCCCTCCAGCTCGTCGATGATGACATGAGTGAGGATGCTTGAGTGGTGAGTGACGACGTCTCGACGCCATGATTATTGGGGGTGGTGATCGAGAATGCCGACATCCAAGAAGTGGTGTAGTATTGGCGTTGACTGTGGCCATATCCTTCTCCATGTGTGTTATGCATGCGTTCTAGTCAGTGGACACCCTAGCTTGACTGTTGAGAAGGTTGGCTGGAATATTCACTGCTTGTGCTGAAAAGGGCACCACCTCGGCAGCATTACGAGGTGGTGCAGTCGGTTATTGCTCGACTTAGATTTCCTCGGCCTAGAAAGCCTGAGCGACGCCTTCTGGACCTCGTTTGGTGGTTTTGCGTTTCAGAGCCATAGGGAAATGAGCAAAAGCAAATTTCAAGATGATATGAGGTGAGAGGCCTAATGCTCCCAGTGTTGTCGCCAATGTTCGGTTTAGATGCCGAGCTGAGGTGTGTTGCTAGAATTGCTTCTGATTGCGACTACTGATGGGGGTGGTACCTGCACACACTCACATGCTTAAGTCAGCACAGAGGAATGAAAATGAGGCAAAGCAATAAATGTGTACCTTATCCAGTGATTGGACATCGTAGTTGTAGGGCATTGTGCCAATGATGAGACACTTATTTATTAAATCAAAAATGATTTTGGGACATTCTTAAGAAACTCTGGTCTCTTTGTGTTAATCATGCCATCTAGCTTGCCAGAAGAAGTAGTAATCTGCCACCACCCGACTAAGAGATCGAATCAACTACAACAGGAGAAGATGTTGAGCAACAAGTAGATGACATCAACATGTGAAATGTCACTTAGGTTCATAAAAAAATTTCCCATTGAAATTTTGTATTGGGTATTTCATATTGTATACCGACATAATGTATATTATGACAATTTTTGGCAATACATTTGTGGTTATATTGGGTTCTATATTTTTATTTCTTGCAATATTCTTGTATTTATAATTGTGTCTGTACTTTTGATCATAATGTTGAACTCAAACTGGAAAAAAAGTATAATTGATATTTTAAAAAATGTTTTAATGTTGGTTTTCATTAGTAACCGGATTTAAAACATCTCCATTGCGAGTTGATTTAAGCATTTAAAATGATCATTTTACGCCGGTTGTTCAAAGAATTGACGTGAAAAGTCCAACTTACTACACCCGTAGAAACAATACTGTTCTATAACTGGTGTCGAAAGTCCAATTGAATCGACATTGTATCCATTTATTGTACTACTACCTCCCAAACGGAGTCTAGGTGTTACATATATTTAAGTTAAATATCATTTTTCGTCCCTCAAATTTTGAGCCAGTTTGTTATAGGTTTTTTGAAAAATCACTTTTTCATAAAAGTAATAAATAATTGATTTTAGAAATGTTACATCCGTTTCTTAAAACTATTAAAAAAATGAGAATTTTAGAATAATCTAAATACTGGTTAAAATGATAAGCTATTTTGAGTAGCTTCTCATAAAAAATAATTCATAAGATATTTTTTTTAAAAAAAAGTGATTTTCATAATATTACATGTTCCGGAGTGGGCTCAAGGCCCAGTACAGTCCAATAGGCCCAACACGGCCCAACTTGGCGTGCTCCACAAGATATGGCCAGAGCGCCTGTGCCACTATAAAACCAGCACAAATCCCGAGAATCGGGTACATTATCTCACCTTGTGAATCCTGCCCGAGCGTCACACTGACTAGAGCGTCGGAGTGTCATTGCAGGTACCACCCGCGTGCGGCCAAGACCCCAGGTTCCAGCCAGGTCCTCATCGTCCAGGCCAGGTCCTTCCTCACAGGTCCTTCCATCAGCGACCGAGCCAGGTCCTTCCGTGCGGCCAGGACCCTTGGTTCCAGCCAGGTCCTCTACGACCCAGGTCCTCAACGACCCAGGTCCTCAACGACCCAGGTCCTTCTATTGGTCAAGGTACGATCAATTGGCGACCACAGTGGGAGGCCCGAGCGCTGTCCTACTTCGACTATGGCTCCACACGGAAGACCGCCCCAGACGCGGGCATCGACCCTAGCTCGGAGACCATAATTTCGTCCACGTTCACCCGATGGGGGCGTGTGAGCATGCGTTGGAAAGCTGAGAAGTAGAGCTACAGCTTTCATGTTGGAGTCAAAATCAGATTCGGGCGTTCTACACCCCTTTCTGGTCGTTAAAGTGGGGCGCCCGACCTACAACGAGTGCCACCGAGTTGGCCCAAACGAGTGTCACCGAGTTGGCACAATCAAGCGCCATCGAAGTGGCCCAAGGGTTTGAATAACCCACAAAGCGTAGGTCGCCGAGCGACCTACATCGAGCGCCATCGAAGTGGCCCAAGGGTCAGAATGACCCACAATCAAACGTAGGCCGCCGAGCGACCTACATCGGGTGTCACCGCATTGACACAAGCGAGTGCCACCGAGTTGGCCCAAAATAGATCACCGTGTTGATCAAATCGAACGTAGGATCCCGAGCGACCTACAACGAGTGTCATCGAATGGCCCCAAGGTCCCGAGCGGCCTACTAAGAGTGCCATCGAATGGCCCAAAGCGAGCGCCATCTAATGGCCCAAGCAAAGTGAGTGGCCGCGACCACGTTCCAATAGGAGTGGCAACGACCACGTCCCATCATGAGTGGCAGCGACCACATCCCAGTGTGAGTGGCAGCGACCACACCCCCAACGGTTTACGCTAAGTCGCTCCCTGTAGGTCGGCCGAGCGAGGCTAGACAGGGGGTCAACGACTCAAGCCTCAGCCCGCCCGCTGGCGACCTAGGCTTGGGGGGCAACTGGCCTACTAAGAGTGCCATCGAATGGCCCAAAGCGAGCGCCATCTAATGGCCCAAGCAAAGTGAGTGGCCGCGACCACGTTCCAATAGGAGTGGCAACGACCACGTCCCATCATGAGTGGCAGCGACCACATCCCAGTGTGAGTGGCAGCGACCACACCCCCAACGGTTTACGCTAAGTCGCTCCCTGTAGGTCGGCCGAGCGAGGCTAGACAGGGGGTCAACGACTCAAGCCTCAGCCCGCCCGCTGGCGACCTAGGCTTGGGGGGCAACTGTTCCGGAGTGGGCTCAAGGCCCAGTACAGTCCAATAGGCCCAACACGGCCCAACTTGGCGTGCTCCACAAGATATGGCCAGAGCGCCTGTGCCACTATAAAACCAGCACAAATCCCGAGAATCAGGTACGTTATCTCACCTTGTGAATCCTGCCCGAGCGTCACACTGACTAAAGCGTCGGAGTGTCATTGCAGGTACCACCCACCAATTGATCGTACCTTGACCAATAGAAGGACCTGGGTCGTTGAGGACCTGGGTCGTAGAGGACCTGGCTGGAACCAAGGGTCCTGGCCGCACGGAAGGACCTGGCTCGGTCGCTGATGGAAGGACCTGTGAGGAAGGACCTGGCCTGGACGATGAGGACCTGGCTGGAACCTGGGGTCTTGGCCGCACGCGGGTGGTACCTGCAATGACACTCCGACGCTCTAGTCAGTGTGACGCTCGGGCAGGATTCACAAGGTGAGATAACGTACCTGATTCTCGGGATTTGTGCTGGTTTTATAGTGGCACAGGCGCTCTGGCCATATCTTGTGGAGCACGCCAAGTTGGGCCGTGTTGGGCCTATTGGACTGTACTGGGCCTTGAGCCCACTCCGGAACATTACACAAATACAAAATAACTTCTACTTTTCTTAAAAAACTCTAAATTATTTAATATTAACTTCATTTTTATAAGAAATATCCTTCAAACATACCCATCAAACCGCCTTTTGCACCATCCCAGCTAGTTCTTACACCACAATAAGAAAGAGAAAGGGAGATAGGGGATCGCATTGTGTTAAACCTTTGTGAACTATGAATTCATCTACGGGGCTCCCATAACCAGGACTGATATAGAACTGGCCGAAACACAAGCTTGCACCTATCCTATCCACTTCTCATCAAATCCCATTCTCTTCAAAAGGTACATCAGGAAGCTCCAAGATACTGAGTCATAGGCCTTCTCAAAGCCGACTTTGAGTACTCTTTATTTTGACAAAAATGCTCTCCTGAAAAAGTTTCTCACTTTCTTAAATTGCAAATGTTGCAAATTTGGTCTCTATTTATTAATTTTTTGGCCTATCAAAGTTGTAGATATTTTTTGAGGTTTTAATCCCTAAAAATTATGAATTTCACTTTGAATCCCTAAAAATTATGAATTTTGGAAATATGGAAAACCAAAAGTTCAAAAAAACCCTTTGAATTTGGGACCAAAAGTGAAATTAAAAAAATACGAGTGACTAAATTTGCAATATAATAATAGTGGTAAAAATAAAAATAAAAGTAGTGTATTTTCTAAATGTTAAAGTAGTGTATTTTCTAAATGTAAAAGTAGTGTATTTTTTAATAAATTTCTTTTCGCTTAAAAAAATAAAAATAAAAATAAATAAATGTAAAAGTAGTGTATTTTCTAAATGTTATCTCTATACAATATAATAATAGTGGTAATTAATGGTTACTGAATTTATGGTAAAATTATTTAATGATATTTAATATTTGTCAATAAATAAATAGTTCAAACCAAAATGTGTAAATTAGTACATAAAATTTTAAGTAAAAATATAAAACTTCATTCGATCTCGAATATAATAAACAAAAAAGTTATGTTTAGTGGTCTTTAATATAAGAAAAGTATTACTTCTACTAAATTTAATGCTACTATTCCTAGATTACTATTCAATTAATTTAAATTTATTATTCTTAATCCTTTAAAGAGATTGTGACTTGCATTTCTCTAAATAATTCCCCATGGGAGTCAATTTGGGAAATACAATTACTAGTATTTTGAGAAAATTTAATGAGAATAAATACTCCCGATCCGTTTCATATTACTTGTCGGTTTTTAAAAATAAATTATTTCTTTTTATCATTTTGAATGTTTAATGCTCCATTACTTACTTGTTTTCCAATTATACCCTTAATTATTCACTATTGAAAGATAAATAAGTGTGATGAGTATCAAATGCCTATATAGAGAAAAGACTAATAATTTTATTAAAAACAACAAAATTTGTTGTTAACTTTCTTGGTTTGTGCAAAACAATTTTTAAAAATAATTAAAATGCAACAATTTTTGGATCCTTACAAAGTACTATTGGAACAAGTTTGAGATAGAGTGACACAAACAAAAAGATAATATTATTTGTTGTATTTATTATTATATTATATATGTCACTTTCTCTCATAATTTGTCATTCAAGTACTTGTGAGGATCCAAACTCAATTATTGAATGGTTGAAGTAGTTTTTTAACTTATACACGAGAGAGAGTGTCATTTATGAAGTTTATAACTTAACATCATAAAAGTTTTAATTAATTAGTAACAAAACTGAGTATTAATTATTTTTTACTAAGCAAAAATTTTATACCAAAGAAGGATATTCTTTAATATAGTGCTCTTTAGAAATAATCAATATAATGCATATTTTAAAATAGTGACATTAGTCAACTCTTAATATTATGAGTTAATAATTGAATGGCATAACTACTAAAATGAATGAATCAGTTTGCACAATAATTTTTAAACTTTTGCACCTATTAAAGGACTCATCCGTATACATACATCCACAATACCAGCCATGGCTATGAAGTTCACCATTATCAACTTAATTTGTCTATGTTCAATAGCAATTAAGCCCTCCACCACAACCAGTTCAAACGATCTCAGGGTGATTCCCCAATACGGAAAATACTCACCTTTCAAGTCCAACTCTGACTCTAGGGCTTGGCCGAACATGATCATGGACATGGCCACAAAAGATCTAGAGAGGGTTCGGTATTTGTCCAGTCTCATACCCGAAAAGCACGTTCCTAAAGTCTCGATCCCTTCTTCACTCCCGTCTTTCCACCTTAATAACTATTTGGTCCAAGTTAAACTTGGCATGCCAGGTCAACAAATGCTCATGGTCTTAGACACAGGCCTCGATGAGGCTTGGGTCCCGTGCACTAGTGACCCTTCCACCTCTGGTGTCTTTTCTCCAAATTCCTCCCTAAGTATCATCGGCCCAACTGATTGCTCCTCCCCGATCTGTAGCCAAGTTCGAGGTAGTCTCCCGTGTCCTCCTGGGCCTATGGTATCCCCTTGCTTCTTCAACCAATCCTATGGAGACTCCAATTTTTCCGCTGTGCTCATCCAAGACTCACTCACCTTGGCTAATATTGTCACTATTCCAAATTATGCCTTTGGATGCATTATTTCTGTTTCGGGTGCATCTCTTCCAGCCCAAGGACTTTTGGGCTTAGGTCGTGGGCCGTTATCATTGTTATCGCAAACCGTGCCATACTTTAACGGTGTCTTCTCCTATTGCCTCCCTGGTTTCAATTCTATCTCTTTTTCTGGTTCACTTAAACTTGGGCCCGCAGACCAGCCCAATGATATCCCAACGACTCCACTTCTGCGTAACTCACATCGGCCCTCTTTGTACTACGTGAACCTCATTGGAATCACAGTAGGGAAGGTTCACGTGGCATTTTCATGTGAGTACGTTGCATTTGACCCGAACACAGGATCTGGAACCATAATCGATTCGGGCATAGTTATAACACGGTTTGTGGAACCTATATATAGTGCAATAAGGAATGAGTTCAGAGAACAAGTGAAGGGGCCATTCAGACGCATAGGGGAGTTTGATACATGCTTTGCAAAGACGCACAATACGTTGGTACCGTTGATCACACTTCATTTCACAAATTTGGATCTCACCTTGCCGATTGAGAACACACTTATAGATTCTGGATCATGGGCATGCTTAGCCATTGCGGCGATGCCCAATGATAAAACCTGCAATTTGAATGTTATTGGAAACTTTCAACAACAGAACCTTAGGATCTTGTTTGATACTGTTAATAGTAAGGTTGGCATAGGACAGGAGCTTTGTCGCTAGCTATGATTTCATTTCATAAATAAAGCTATTATTTTCTTGCTACATTTCTTTTATGCTTATACCGTTGAAAACCTTTATTTTTCCTCCCATACATAGTCTTCTCACTTTTTCCTAAATTCCCATATCCAGATATAAACTTCTGGATATTAATACTACAAGTTTTTGCCTTCTGAACATTTAATTGTTAGTAAACGTTTAACTGATACGTATATGGATAGTTCTATCGATATGTGTTAAATGACCTCCGAAAATCTATGTCGAAAAAGAAAATTTTGACCGAAAACGTGTGAGAGGCTGAGAGGAATACTAGTAGTATTAAGAATAAGGATTACTTAGTAAGAAGTTACTTTTAAGGCTGCGGGTAAAAAGTAGCAGTAGTGGATATGCAAGCAAATAAACCACCTTAGGTGGTTGAGCTTATAGCAGATAGATGATGATAGTGAATTAGTTAAAGGTGTAAATTCAAAATGCTTGGTAACTTGGCGGTTGAATTAACTTTTAAATATAAAATGACATAAATAAATATTTTAAATTTGTAGAAAAGTACCTGATATTATTTCAGTTGTATCTTCTGTACAAGCACCGAAGGCTATTTATAGGCTTTTGAGACTAACCCTAGCGGGCTTGATAAATGGACCGGACAAACAATTACGGTTAAAAACTATTTGCACCACTATTTACAACACTCCCCCTCAAGCTGGTGAATGGATATCTATCATTCTAAGCTTGCATGTCAGCTGGTTGAAACATTCTGTTGGCAAGCCCTTTGTTAGCACATATGCGAGTTGATGCCCGGAAGGAATGTAGGATGTAGCTATTAAACCGCTGTCTAGTTTCTCCTTGATGAAGTGGCGGTCTATCTCTATGTTTGGTCCTGTCATGTTGAACAAGATTATGGGCAATACTGATTGCTGACTTATTGTCACAAAGCAACTTCATAGGCCATTCACATTGAATTTTCAAATCATTTAGTATGATCTTCATCCACAGTAATTCACAGATTCCTTGAGCCAAAGCTCGAAATTCTGCCTCAGCGCTTGATTGAGCCACTACGTTTTGTTTCTTACTTCTCCATGTAACAAGGTTCCCACACAAAAGGGTGCAATATCCCGACGTGGATCTTCTATCACTTACTGAGCCTGCATAGTCAGCATCAGTGTAGGCTTCTATAGTTAGGCTTCCACCTTTTTGAACAATAGTCCTCTTCCTGGAGTGGCCTTGAAATATTGTAAAACACGTTCAACAGCCTGTAAGTGTCTCATCCTCGGGTCATGCATAAATTGGCTCACCATACTGACTGCATAAGCCAAGTCAGGTCTAGTGTGTGCCAGATAAATCAACTTTCCCACCAGCCTCTGATATTGGACTTTGTCAACTTTGGCGCTTTCTTCTTCGAGACTCATCTTGTGGTTTTTCTCTATGGGAACACTTGTGGGTTTGCATCCCAGTTTCCTAGTTTCCTGCAAAAGATCAAGTACATACTTCCTCTGAGATATGAAAATGCCTTGGTTTGAGTAGGCCACCTCAATTCCCAAGAAATACTTGAGTTGCACAAAGTCCTTCATTTCGAATTCTACTGCTAGTTTCTCCTTTAGCAATTGTCTCTCTGTCAGGTCATCTCCTGTAATAATAATATCATCAACATAAACAAGAAGGATAGTCAGTTTTCCTTCATGCGAGTTCTTAAAGAAAAAGGTGTGATCTCATTGGCTCTGTTTGTAGCCTAAGTACACCATTGCTTTTGTGAATCTTCCAAACCACGCCCGAGGGGACTGTTTTAGTCCATATAGGGCTTTCCTCAATCGACACACCTTTTTTTTCCACATGTAGGACCAAATCCTGGTGGGATTTCCATGTACACCTCTTCTTCCAAGTCTCCATGCAAGAATGCATTTTTGACATCAAATTGGTGTAACTCCCATCCGGAGTGGGCAGTAAGAGATAATAGGATCCGAACAGTATTTATTGTAGAAACAGGAGCAAAAATCTCCTCATAGTCTATGCCATATGTTTGTGTGTATCCTTTTGCCACTAGTGTAGCTTTGTATCGATCAAGAGTTCCATCTGATTTGTGCTTGACGGTATAGATCCATCTGCAACCGACAGGTTTCTTGTCTTCCCGTCTCTCAACAATCTCCCAAGTTCCATTTCTTTCAAGGGCTTTCATTTCCTCATTCATAGCTTGGACCCAATTTTGATATTTCAATGCCTCTTGAACGGACGATGGGATGACCACAAAGTCAACTGTAGATATAAAACTCTGATGCTGCAAGGAAAGATTCTTAGTGGAAACATATTGAGAAATAGGATATTTAGCACAAGACCTTTTCCATTTCCTCAAAGCAATAGGCAACTCATCTGTATAAGTGTCACAATTGTCAGAACCCTGAGAATCACTAATAGGAGGATTAATTTCAGTACTTACCTCTGTTTCAGATGATTGAGGCTATTCTGGAGTAGGTCGGGTTTACTTCTCCTCTGGTACACTAAAGTTGGTTCACCAACCTTAGTTTTTTCTGGAAGGGTCGAAGTTGATGGGTCCTGCAAAACAGACGACAAAGGAGGATCTGAACCAAAAGTAGATGACTCGGGTTCTGAGGTAGGAGCAGAGGACTCTGACTCAGATGTGGGAATAGGACTAGGACTTGGATTAGGTGACTCAGGTAGGACTAAAAACTCGGACTCAGACTCAGATTCCAAGTCATTAAGGCTCTCCCCCTGAAGCTGAGGGTGAGTGAAGTAAGACACATTTTCATGAAACGTGACATCTTTGGAGACAAAGTACTTACGACTAGGAGGATGATAGCATTTGTATCCTCTTTTGTCGGGAGCATAACAAACAAAAACACATCTGACTGCACGGGGATCCAACTTACTTTGATGTTGTTTGTGAACATGGACAAAGGTAACACAACCAAATACTCGAGACTCGAGATTCAAAATATGAACAGAGGGAAATTGAACGGACAAAAACTGAACAGGACTGACATTACCTAACATCCGAGATGGGACTCGATTAATCAAGTAGGCAGCAGTCAATACTGCTTCCCCGCAATAGGACTTGGGAACAGACATTTGGAAGAAAATAGCTCGAGTAACCTCAAGTAAGTGGCGATTTTTTCTTTCTGCGACACCATTTTGTTGTGGAGTGTCGACACATGTAAACTCATGGAGTATTCCATGTTCACAGGTAAAGCTTGAGAAGACATGATTTGTATATTCTTTGCCATTATCAGATCGAAGCCTTTTAATGCCTCTTCCAAATTGTGTGTACACCATATGATAAAATTTAATAAACAGTTGTGGTACTTCTGATTTGTCCTTCATCAAAAAAATTCAAGTTACTCGAGTACAATCATCGATAAAAGAAACAAACCATTTTGCACCAGAAACATTAGAAATAGGTGCGGGTCCTCAAACATCAGAATGTATAAGATCAAAAGGTTCAGCACTTTTATTGCAACTTGGAGGAAAAGAAACACGATGATGTTTAGCAAACTGACAAGTATCATACTTAAACGAATCAACTGAATGATGTAAAAACATGTTTGGAAACATAGACTTAATTAAAGAAAATGAAGGATGCCCAAGACGCTTGTGCTGAAGCCAAATTTGTGCGTCAAATGAGGCTGACTCAGACTGAAAGCAAGAAGACTCTGACTGGGAGCAGGAAGACAACACCTTCGAACCATCCGCTTTGCCAGAGAGGTAGTACAGCCCTTCCTTTTCCTCACATACCCCAATCACCCGATCCGTTGGAAGATCCTGAAAAACACCATGAGAAGAGAAAAGAGTTACTTTACAATTATGATCATGAGCGAGTTTATGAGAAAATATAAGATTGTGAGATAGTTTGGGAACATGCAACACATTTTGCAACTCAAGAGACGGTTGCAATTGAACACTGCCATAGCCCTCAATACGGGCATAAGAACCATTAGCAACAGTAATAAATCGATTATTTTGTAAAGGGAGTATAAGAGGAAAACAATGTGGAATCAGGTGTCATATGGTCAGTGGCACCACAGTCAAGAAGCCAAGCATCTTTGGGAATTGTGCCATAAACACTAAAGGATCGAGAGCACAGACCCTTACCAGTCATTACTAGAGAACAAGATCCAGAAGGCTTACTGAGGGAGTCAAGTAGGGACTTCAAATGATTCACGTCATCTGGGCTGAAGGACAAAGAATCAGTTTCCCTTTTTGTGGAGCTGTCGACATCTGGAGACATTGTAGTAGCATGGGCTTGGCTCTTACGTATACCTTTGAAGCCTCCAGTGCGGTTAAGAACCTGATCCTTCCCATGTAATTTGAAGCACCGTTCCTTTGTATGACCTATCCTTCTGCAGTGCTCACAATAACGATCTTCTCTACTTGGTTTGCCAGATATTTGCTTGCCTGTCTTATTGGCAACTAATGCAGAACCTTCAGGAGGTTTGGTACCGAGCATGACGCCACGACGACTCTCTTCACCCCGCACAATGGAGAATACTTCAGCAAGTGGAGGAAGACGCTCCTTGCCTAAAATCTGCACTCGAATGGGGTCATATTCACTGTTCAATCCAGCCAATAACTCAAAGATTCAATCGGTTTCAATACAAGTATTCAAAGCGATCGTGTCATTGGGGGTCTCCATCTTGAGAGTCTGATACTGATCCAGCTCAATCCAAAAACCTTTCATAGTGGCAAAGTAGTCAGAGACAGACATGGTTACTTGTTTAGTATTGAAAATTCTGTTCTTCAAATCAAAGCGGGCAGAGAGGTCATGTTTCTTGGAGTAGGTCTGGATGAGACTCTGCCAAATATCCCTGACGGTAGCAAGAAACATATACTGACTGCTAATTTCTGGGATCATACTATTCCACATCCATGACATGATGAATAAGTCTTCATTGTCCCAAGTAGTAAAGCCAGGATCAGTAGCAGGGAGAGGATCACCTTCAATGTGGTTCAATTTACCACGACCCTTCAAATTTGCACGCATGAATTGAGCCCAGTTAAAATAATTCTTCCCATTGAGACGAGGACTTTGATGAAGTGTTGGCAAAGAATTAGCATTCATCATGTTTGAAGGCTTCACAAGAGGCGGTGGAGGTGGTGGAGGATCCTGAACCACTCCATCATTATGATTATTCTCTGCCATGTCAACAAATCAGAGGCAAGAACCTGAGAAAGGATCCAAATGTGCTGTCAAGACCCCGAAAAATAAAGTTTCTAGGATCGGAGTGTGGACCCCCAAAACAGAAAGAGGAGATGCCGATCAGTAGACTGTCCAAAAGGACCGTCGTCAAAAAATCAATGTAGGGCGGCGCGTGGGTTACACACGTCGGAGTTATGGCGGCGCATGGAAGCGCGTGGGCCGGCGGACGGTGGCGATATTTCGTAGAGTGGGTCGGAATTTGATGTCGATTCTGATGGTGGTGGTGGTGAGATGAGATCGGTAGGAAAGAAGAGAAAAAAAAATGGGTCTTGTTGTCGTAATGGGCCACAATGAAGGTGGCTAGAGTTTTGTTGTCGTAATGAAGACGGCTAGGGTTTATGCGGAAGCGGGGTCCTCAAGAACGAGAGCTCGTGATACCATGTAGAAAAGTACCTGATATTATTTCAATTGTATCTTCTGTACAACCACTGAAGGTTGTTTATAGGCTTTTGAGACTAACCCTAGCGAGCCTGATAAATGGACCGGACAAACAATTACATTTAAAAACTATTTGCACCACTATTTACAACAAAATTAATACTTAAAAATGAGAGATAATGTTAATATAGGATCTTTTTGTACTTTATTTGACTTTTATTACACTTTGTCGATTATGACATTTTGAATTTCAAATAAATTTTGTCGGAAAATTTATATGGAAGGGTTTAATTTTTTTTATTTTCGAAATATAAAAAAATATGTCCTCTCTCTTTCTTTCTAGATAATCTCTCTCTAGAAGTGTTCTTAAAGTTATGTTCGAGGTTCGTGTCAGTTCGAGAGCGTACAGAGTTATTTAGGTTTTTGCCGAAAGGAAGCTACAAGCTTTACTCCAGGTGGGGAAAAGATGTTGTATAACATTGGGGTGGTTTACTTTAAATAGTCATTTAAATATGTATAGAGTGACCTAAGTTCTACCAAAGTGAAAGAGTCAGTCATACCCTAAAGACCATTGACTACTCTTTAGAGTAAGGTTGAGTAAAGTTTAGCCGTCGAGAATTGGTTAACACATCAGAACTGTATGTTGTTATTTGGTTGTTTTATTTGATTGATTGCTTGAGATATCATTATGAGCATTTTGGAGTTAAGTTATGCATTGCATAACTTGTTTAGATGTTTATTGCTCTCATCCCAACTTTCTGATTTATTGCTCTCATCCCAACTTTCTGATTTATACATGTGCTTTAGCCCATTTTTCTATATGTTTGCACGAAATGTTTTGGGATTAGATCTTTCAGAGGAGGATGCCACGGGATGTAGTTGCGGAATTTGTACCACTCCCCTAGAGGTGGTACGACCTTTAGATACAGTATGAAGACCAAAACGGTACTAAATGGGAGATTGATGTTGAGCTGGGGATGACCATTTGTAGAGGGAGGGCGATGTATATTTATGATTTTCCATGGTTCTCTAAGATGAGATGGATAGGAGATGAATGTGTAGTACAATGGCTAACTTTTAAACCCAAAAGAGTTGATCTCCTCCTTGATAATTTCTTGCTAGCAACACTTTCCTACCATTTGATTCTTTGTCTTGGGGCAAAAAAAATCTTCATCTTCACTATTTTCAAATTCTAGTTTATGATGGAGCTAAATTCGAAGTCGAATTTCTTCTAAAGGGGAGGGAACGATGAGAACCACGAATGGAGAATACAAAGTGAAGCAAGAAAAATTTCAAGCCATTGAATTTAGAATAATTTTAGGAATTATCTTATATCTCTTGTTTATATTAAATAAAATTGTGAAGTTTAATAAGTTGATTTTAGAGCTTGTATTGTGCTCTCTTCTTTACTTTTAGTCATAGGTTAATTGGACTTAAGCTTGACCCATTTGCTTCTTTTAGGTAAATTGGTCACACCCTATATATAGGTGTCCTTGTATACTTTAGGAGATAGATTAGAATCATTTGTAAATTTTGTGAAAGTTAGAGGGCATGGTGGTGCTCTTCTAGGTTTTTCAAAGAATATCAATGCTTTGAAGCTTGGTGCAATTCAGTTAATCTTATCAATTTCTCATGGGAATTGGGGCGCTACGATTTATCCTCAATTTCTCATGGAAATTGTGGCGATTCAATTGATCTTATCAATTTCACATGGAAATTGTGGAGATTTGATTGATCTATCAATTTTCTATGGGAATTGTGGTGATCCCCACTTCTTTTTTCCATCTTAATTCTATTCATCCTCTTCCTTTCTTTGATTTTTATGAAAGTTTGATTCAAATTCATGGATAGATCTGTATACTTTCGTGATCTATGAAAATATATCCACCTTAATACAAGTCAGATTAAAATCTGGAGTCCAAGAGAAGAAACGCAACGTACCTGGCTTCAACCTTCAAGCCATAACCGAACACTCGCGCTCCCCAAATCCTCAACCATGGAGAAGGAGAATTCATGAGTAGTCTTTGCCTAATGACATCATTCTCTGGCGACCTAGTGGCTTCCATAGGGAACAACAGAGAACTTAGATCTTGACGAGAACTTCTCAATAAGAGTATATGGATATATCTAACTTTGACATGATGCAACAGATGACTAAGATAATACACATTCTTTTTATGCTAACCTCAACATCTTGTGCAACTGCAGTCAGCAGACTCTTCTGCAGCTAATATGTATAGCTTCAGTAGCTTACTCATTTAGGTAGAATTGGTGAAGGCTTGTTTCACTTTATCATTGATCAATTGCTGCTCAAATAAGTCAATTAGTGAAATGAAGATTTTACAAATCGATATTCACCCCATATGTATATCCCATTCCCATCACAAGTTAATCAACTATATAATCACCGCACTCCAAAATTTGTCATAAATCATATAAATATTAATTTTAACATCACAATCAATCCATATCCTAAGAGGCACTGCAGGCAACAGCCAGCACTAGTTGCTTTCCCAATTTGAATTTTTCTACATGATCACTGGCTTGTTTCTTGCAGATCACGACTAAAACTGGCTGAACAAGCAGCAATAGTAATGCAACATTTGTGTACAACATTCTACAAATTCAAAAACAATACAAACTTCCAGGAGTCAAATATATCTTTGAATCACTAACAACCAATGACTTAATAGCCCAGCTGAAACGCACTCTTAACTACAAGAACTTGACACGCGCACAACGCCATTATTGTCCACAAACAATGAGAACCCATAATTGTAGCGGGATCCAACCAGCATTGGTAATATAAACTTGAAAGATGAGCTACGGCACATGACTAGCAAAAAGCATGCAAAACTGAAGAATGAAACACTTTTGACATAATCGATTGGGAAAATGCAGCATCACCACCTGCAATGTGGCAACTCACCTAGAGAACCCAAATAATGAAATCAAAGTTATTTTAGAACAAAAGACTTTGTAAATTGTAAGCAATAACAAGATTCAGTTGGAACAAAAGACTTCCACTAGATATAAAAGCAAGGATAAATTAATAGATCCTTATAGTTTCATCGATTGTTTTTAATAGATTTCTGTAGTTTAAAAACATAATGCCCTCATAATTCTAAAACTTTGTAACTAAGTACCTAAATACTAATAGGATTAAAATCTTAAATGTTATTGACGTGAAATTTTATGCAAGACAGCTATATGCGGCATGACATGAATTTATCTCACTGATGCTGTATTTTATGCAATACATGACATGACACTTTTTTATAATTATGTGGCATATTTTAATGAGTCAAAAACTAATCACCTAGGATATTGATGAAAGGTGGGGGATATTGGAACTATTCAATATTATGAAGACAATCTCAAAAGAACTCGTTTAACAAATTTCATATAGAGGCTAAAGAGGCATCCTTTGTTCATGCATTAGTAGTTGGAAAATTGTACAGCTTTATTTAATTTCAAAGAGAACATTTTCAATGAATTCTTCGTGCTTCCTTCCACCAGATTCCTTGTTTAATTCAAGTAGAATAGTTTCATTTTTTTTTTAAATCCTGCAGGAGGAGAAGATATATAGGGTCTAGTGCTTCCTCTATTCTTGGTTCGAAGGGCCATGGGAGTATCTAGAACAAGACGGTTTACCTTCTTAAGAAGAATATTCGCGCGATTACCAAAATGGACCAAGATCCAATCCTGGCTCAGTTTTTTTTTTTCATTTCTAGTAATTGGATGTTAACATTCACCTTGCCTATTTCATAGGGGGGAAAACCTGTTTAGTCTATGAGGATAATGATAAGCTGGTTATGATTTTGGATATTCATTCCTACTATTTTCACTCCGACTACCAAACCTATCTGGGTGGTCCTCCTTTAAAATCACGTCATATATATAACCCAGGTCACCTTTAATTTAAGTAGACATCTAGTAGTCCTAACAGCTAAACTCAACTATTAGCTGCAAGGTAAGTAGTGAAGCTAAAAGTTATATAGTACAGAGGGACAGAGGGTAGTTATCAAATTTTTAAGGCCTAAGTAAGAATTCAAAATTAATATCCACTCTCCAAGCAAATTAGATTGACCAACAAATGCAAGAAAGATAGACTCCTCAGTTCTTTCTCCAAAATTAGCTATTATGACACTTTTCTCTCAAATTCTAAATATTAAACAAATTTAAGGATGCAACATAAAAATGTGGCCAGACTTACTCATCAAATCTCATTATAGCATAGTAGAAGTGTATTAACTTCCCTTATTGACAACTTCTTTTCCCTTGATAATAATGACTGGACACTGAGCATGGTGGGCACAGTAGTTGCTGACACTTCCCAGGAACATCCTGCAAGCCAAAAACCAGAAAGCAGCATTATGGCAGGCAAGTCCACATAGTTTCCATCTTCAAAATCAGTTTGTTTAATACAAGAAAAAAGGTTTTATAGAAAGAAAATATGAAAAATACAGTTTGATGTAAATGTTGAGCATTTGGCCTAGTGTCCAAAATGTAAATGGAATAGATGGGTGAAGAGTGAGATTAAAGGTCCAGAAGTTGGTAGTTTATTAATTTTTGAATTTAAATCTAAGATTTTCATTTTAATTGAAGGATATAATATTCTAAGAAAGTGATATACGAAAAGTTAGTCAATAGAACAACTTTATTTATATATTGTGATATGTACTAGGTGACAAGTGCTAGTGTGTAAATTTCTGGCAATTATCAATATTTGTGACAAGTTATTTTGTACCTCTTAATAGGGCCAAAAGCCCGAGACCCCATCACAAGCACATCAGCATGCCATTCTTGTACAGTTTCACAAATCTTCTCCTTTGGATCTCCAACAACAACATGGGTCCTCACATTTGTCTCCTATTGATAGAGTCAGAAAAGTCAATTGTAACTAATGTACAATATACTCCCTTCTTAACAATATATAAGCAAAAAAGTACATATAGTTGGTCAAAATTTAGACTATTTTGTTACAGAGCAAGTAGCTTCGAAAGAGAATACTTGGCCAAAACGAGCTGAGATCCTCTCCATTTCTTTTGATAAACGGAGAGCTTCATTATTATAGTTTTTAATCTAAAATCTATAAATGTCTAATATATATCTCTTATTTAAAACAATGTTTGTATTTATGAATACTATGTAATAGAATACTCAATTTCTTTTGAGAAATGGCGAGAATCTCAGGAGTATGAATTTTCTACCTTGAGGGTGGGAAAAGGCACCTGTCTTTGTTTCGATCTCTCTCATCTCTCATTTTCTCTCTCTTATTTTCCTTCAATATTTTTCTATATTTTCTCTCCTGTTTTATGGCAAAAATCACCTAAAGTTAGGTGTCTTTTCCGGCGATCAAGATAGACAATCCATTTCGGGATCTCAGCAAGGACAAAACACAAGGCAGTCATTTCATTTAACCTTTTATATAACTAATTTTTGTCACAATACTTAAATTCAAAAAATTGAAAGAAAAAAAAATCAGTTTAGTCATTTTCAAATTACAATTTCTAAAGATCTCTGCAATTTTCTCACAAATTCCGGTCACTGCAAATGGAAACGCAATAAGTAAAAGAAATAGGAAAAAAGAAAACATACAGATAAATTGAATTCAGAGCAAATTCCCAAAGCGTAATCAAATATAGAATCAGTGATACGTTTCTGGTGAGCTTCAATGGCTGCAGCGAACGCGGGAACTTCAAGATCACTAGGACCACCGAAAGGGATGGCACCGGGATTAAGACCGGTGGCAATGGATGGTGGAGATTGAACATGGAAGATGAGGAAACAACCGGCGTGGGTGGAATCGGGTGTAGGTGATCGGAGCTTGAGGTTTTGTAACGCCCAACGTAAAGCGTTCATGCTCTCCTCGCTTCCATCTACTGCTACTGCCACTAAACCAAGGTTTCCACCTTCCGACATGATTCAATTTGCTTCTCACTTTTGAGTTTTGATGATTGACCACTCTCAAGTCTGAACTCTGTCTCTTGCTTCGTGTTTGACCTTGCTTAACTGCTTTCTTCTATTCATCGGCTTACGGGTGATACCGTATCTGTTATTATTTTGTATCAAATTATAAATGCGTTGAATTTTGTAAAATATAATAAAAAAAAATTGATAAAACACTGTATTTTCAAATTTATTAAAATAGCTATGTTTCAAAAAGTTTAAAAAAACTTTGGTATTTCTTATAATGTTAATAATGGAGTAAAAAACAAGAAAAATAAAAATAAAATTTTAAGTAAAATATGCATCCTTGTTGGCGTTCTCATTACCTCTATCGCTGCCACTCCCTCGTTACCGCTCTAGTTGCCGATCCCATTGTCAGTACTCGTTGTCGTTCTCGTTGCCACATGTTAACTCACATTTTTCTATATTATTAAATATTAATTAAATCATATTCGTTTAATTAATTTCGTTGCCGCTCCTGTTGCCACGTATTATGACTAATTTTTTTCTATTCAACTTAATCATATTCATTTAATTATAAAAAGTTATTTTGTAATTTTGGGTAGGGGTTAAAATTTTTTTACAATTCTTAGTGGTTAAATTCAATGATTTTAATAGAGAGATTATAGTAAATAGTAAATTTTTGATTATTTAATTATTGAGTATAATATTAATTTAATAATTTAATTTTTTGAAAAAAAAACTTAATTTTTAAGCTTTTGTTAAAGGTACGTATTTTTTTGACAATGGATAGTGGTTAAAATGATTAATTTTACCGTTGTCAAAAGAAATGAATAATTTTAGTAGTTTGAGTAGATTATAAAAATAATGACTAATTGATTTTTAGTAAAAAGCGGAAAATTTTTTTTAATGTTTTTGACAAAAAAACTCAAAAAAAAATTATGAAAAAAGACTTTTTTAAAAAGAACAGTTTTTAAAAAGAAAAGTTTAAAAAAAAAATAACAAAAGCTGGCACGCGTCAGCTGCAGTTTTTTTTTTAAAAAAAAACTGATAAAAAGCTGCGACTTTTTGTCTTTTAGTGGTAAATTGACGAATTTACCCCTAATTTTTTACAAATGTCAGAATTTTAAAATGTCTAAAAATGTAAAAGTGTTGGCATGTGATTTGATTATATTAGAGTTGATTGATTGATTGTATTATTGTATATATTATTATACCCACTTTCACGCAGACACAAAATAAGCTAATTTTCAAAATTTATGAACTGTTGCAAGTATAGAACACCAATTTTTCCAAAAAGAAAAAATATAGAACACAAATCGCTAGATTACTATATTTTCTAATAGTGCTAGAAGTTTATTTGTGTATACGCATGGGTAACATCGTAATTTTTTATAAATAGACTCTGACAGAATTCAATCATAGCCGAAAAAGTAAAATAAATAAATGTAGAAAGAGAAATGAAAAAGTAAAATTATTATGAAGCGCAAAATTGTAATTCACAAAGCCTATTGTTTTTATAGTATAGTTGAAGTTGGAGAGAGTAATGGAAAAAATAAAGGTGAAGAGAGAAATAGAAAAAGTAAAATAAATATATGTAGACAGATAAATCAAAAAGTAAAGTTATTATGAAAGACAAAATTGTAATTTACACAACCCATTGTTTTTAAATAGTGTAGTTGATATAGTGTAGTTGATTAAAGTTGGAGAGAGAAATGGAAAAAGTAAAGTTGGAGAGAGAAATAGAAAAGTAAAATAAAAAAATGTAGAGAGAAATGAAAAAGTGAAGTTATTATGAAGGGCAAAACTGTAATTTACACATCTCATTGTTTTTATATAGTATAGTTGAAGTTGGAGATAGAAATGGAAAAAGTAACGGCAGGGAAAGAAATAGAAAAAGTAAAAGTAAAAGAAGTAAATGTAGAGAAAGAAATAAAAAGTAAAGTTAATATAAAGGGTAAAATTGTAGTTTACGCAGCCCATTGTTTTTATATAGTGTATAGTTGATGAGGTTGGAGAGAGAAATGGAAAAAGTAAAGGAAGGGAAAGAAATAGAAAAAGTAAAATAAGTAAATGTAGAGAAAGAAATAGAAAGTAAAGTTATTATAAAAGGTAAAATTGTAATTTATGCAGTTCATTGTTTTTATATAGTGTAGTTGAAGTTGGAGAGAGAAAAGGAAAAAGTAAAAGCAGGGAGAGAAATAGAAAAAGTAAAATAAGTAAATGTAGAGAAAGAAATGAAAAAGTAAAGTTATTATGAAGAGCAAAATTGTAATTTACGCAACTCATTATTTTTATATAGCGTATATAGTGTAGTTGATGTAGTTGAAGTTGGAGAGAGAAATGGGAAAGGTAAAAGGTGGAGAGAGATATAGAAAAAGTAAAATAAATCAATGTAGAGAGAGAAATGAAAAAGTAGAGTTATTATGAAGGGTAAAATTGTAATTCACGCAGCTCATTTTCTTATATAGTGTAGTTGAAGTTGGAGAGAGAAATAGAAGAAGTAAAGGCAGTGAGAGAAATAGTATAAATAAAATAAGTCAATGTAGAAAAATAAATAAAAGGTAAAGTTACTATGAAGGGTAAAATTGTAATTTACGCAGCCCATTGTCTTTATATAGTGTAGTTGATATAGTGTAATTGATTGAAGTTGGAGAGAGAAATAGAAAAAGTAAAGTTTGAGAGAGAAATAGAAAAAGTAAAATAAATTAATGTAAAGAGATAAATGAAAAAGTGATGTTTTAATGAAGGGCAAATCTATAATTTACACGGTCCAATGTTTTTATATAGTGTAGTTGATTGATTGAAGTTAGAGAGAGAAATGGAAAACGTAAAGGGGGAATCAGAATACAAAGACCATCCTGTCAATCCCACGCCATAGCAGCAAGACCGTTCGCCACCGAGTTCGCCTCTCTATACACATGGATAATGCTAACTTGCCAATCTAGATGCAGCAGCTTCCGAATACCAGCGATTAGCACTCTCCCATCAATGTTTCCATCTTCACCCCGTATGATAGCCGATACTACAGCCTTGGAATCCATTTGTAATTCCACATTGCTCAGCCCCATGCTTCTAGCTAACTTGAGGCCTTCCAAAGCGCCCCACAACTCCGCCACATAAGAATTGGCATCACCAAGAATTGGCATCACCATCAGAATTGCGGATTCACACCTCCGCAGCCACTTCCAACCTCCTTTGAAGCACCATCCGTGTTAATTATTATCCAGCCTGCTAAGGAAGACTTCCAGCACACATTGATTATATGTTTTGGCCCCTTGGATGAAGGATTAAACTTCTCTTTGCTAAAGTAGTATTGCTGAACATATTGTCTAATCACTGTTGCAGGATAGTATGGTCTCATAAAGTTAATTTCATGAACTTCCTTGTTCCTCCACCCCCCATAAGAAAAAGCATGAAGTAGCCCAAAGGCTCCTCCATTCTGGACCCTCATCAGAAAGCATATTAAAACTAGCCCAATCCTCAAAGGCATGCCCAAAAAAATTAGCACGCATATGGAAAGGGACTAATTGCCGCCAAACGGTGTTCGCTTTAGGACAATCCCGAAGAACATGTTGAATTGACTCTGGGATACCAATGCAATGATGACAATCAGCCGATGAATCACTCCACTTGCTACAATACAAATTAGTAGGAAGCTTGCCATGAATTATTTGCCACACAAAGCTTCGAACACGCTCCGGAACATCCAGCCGTCAAACTTCCTTCCACTGCAGCACTGAGTTTGTCTCCAATTCATTGTGCACATAACGATAAGCACTGGAGACAGTGAATTTCCCAGACCTCTCCCCCGAACAGTAAGTCGTATCCGGGCCCATACATGGCTCAGGCACCGGAAAAGCAAGCAACTTATTAATCAGCATTGAAGGCAGCAGGTCCCTTAGGATCCAGCTCATATTAGAATCAACACCATCAGTCACTTTCCAATGAAGTAAATCAGCAGGAAGATCAGCCACCAAATTGTTGATAGGATTACGACTATCAAGCCATTTATCCTGCCAAAAGTTCACAATGTTACCATCCCCAATAGCCCACGCTTTCCCTTCCTTAATATCCTCCCAGAATATAGACAACGCCTTCCATATATAAGAGAAGGAAATGAAAAAGTAAAGTTATTATGAAGAACAAAATTGTAATTTACGCAGCCCATTGTTTTTATATAGTGTATATAGTGTAGTTGATATAGTTGAAGTTGGAGAGAGAAATGGGAAAATTAAAGGTGGGGAGAGAAACTGAAAAAGTAAAATGTAACATCCCCAATTTGACTAATTTCATTTATTGAAATTAGCAAGAGGTTATAAGATAATTGGTTAGCTAAGTTGAGTAATTTAGCTTAATTAATTATTTATGAGGTGATT
This sequence comes from Astragalus membranaceus, assembly GCA_039519185.1. Taxonomy (NCBI): domain Eukaryota; kingdom Viridiplantae; phylum Streptophyta; class Magnoliopsida; order Fabales; family Fabaceae; genus Astragalus; species Astragalus membranaceus. Next base: position 127,799,601 of record CM076849.1, read on the forward strand.
GTCATGGATTGGATAGATTGATTATGTGTTTAGTTACTAAATAATATTAAGTATTTGAGTTATTGGTAATTGTTGAGTTAAATTGGAATTTAAGTGAGAAATTAGAAGAGAGTTAAGTAGAGGGGTATATAGTCATTTCGCATTCCTTTCTCCTTCCGCTGAGTCATTAACTCACACCCACTTTCACAAAGGACAGCAAAACACACACACCCACTTGTTCATTGCTGTAAATCAGAAATAGAAAATAGAGAGAGGGAGGAGAGTTGCGAGAGGTAGAGAGGAGAGATGGGGAGAGAACTTCATCAAATCTGAATGCATGTTCACTTTTCTTGCACCATTGTAATCAGCTTCTTCCTCTCTTCCTATTGATACCAGAAACATCACCCACATTCTCATACTTCTCAAAACACCATTGTTGAACCTTTGAGCTTGAAGTGTTATAAATGGAGTGTTGAGCACTTGCATGTTGTTGTTGGAGCTAAATAAACAGTTGTTAGAATACATTCTCTACCCCCATTGTAGTTTCATTTCGGTTGAGTAGTTATTGGAGCAATTGTGTTGCTGAGTTCGAGTTCCAAGCCATTGGGTAGTTCGGGTTCGAGCGAGAGCACGGTTCGGTGATTGTTGATTTTCGTTCGGCTAACTCACATTTCGGTTTTGTGATTAGGGATTGTGTTTTCCTTTTGAAGTCTGAATGTTATTGAAAATATTTCTCGATGTTTCGTTTCATTGAATTCCATCAATGACCGTTATTTACGAAAATGGGTATTTCGGTGTGAGTGCTTGAATGAATGTTATGTGATTGTTGGACTGATTATGATGATTGTTTGGACTGACTTAATGTGTGGTTGTGTTCGGGAATTGATCAGAACGGGTATTGGAACGACCGAAACGGCCAAGTTTACATGAAAAATCACAGTTTTGGCATACTGATGGGCACGCACGAATCGTGCGCCCTTGTGGCACGGACCGTGCGCATCTGTCTATACCTGTGCACTAATTGTTTTAAATGCGCACGAGTCGTGCGCCTTAACGCACGGACCGTGCGTGAGCCTCTGTTACCCTTCTTTAAAACATGTCCTAACCTATTCCAATTGATTCCAATTTCAATCTAATCCCTTCCTAAACCATGTATATTGATTAATTAACCATAATTGTGGTACATGCCTATGATTGATTGAATTGGAAAAAGGCTCCCTGAGCTACAAGCTATGTGAAAATAGGATTGGTTAAACCAAGGTAAATAATGTGTGGTTTTCCTTTATAGATTGGTTAAAACCTTGCTTACTCTTGTTTCAATGATAAATGTTTAGTATCCACGAGTGAGATTAATGTTAAGACATGCTAAATGTTTAAACGGACTAAATGTCCTTTGAGATTGAGGTTGAGGTTATAATAATAATGAGGTTGAGGTTATATATGTATAAATTATATATATATATATTGAGTATGGGTGACGACCCTATTTGTAACATCCCCGATTTAGCTAATTTCATTTATTGAAACTAGCAAGAGGTCACAATTAGTTAATTCGCTAAATTGAGTAAATTGGCATAAATTATTTATTATGAGATGGTGTCTTTGATGAAATAATTTATTTTGTACTTGTGTGCTAAATTATGTTAAGTTGGGAATTATTGAGCTAGTGGTTGATTAAGAAATAGAATTGAGTGAGTAACATAGCTGAAGGGTAAAACTGTCCTTTCCAACCCATTTATTCACTCAGCTCGCTTAGTTATCAGCTGAACCACTATCATTGTCCCACACTCTCACAAAACATAAATAAAAACACACGCACCCATTGCTGAAAAAGAAAGAAATAGAGAAGAGAAAGAGGGAGAGGGCGCGAAGAGGAGAAGAGGGAGAGTAAGAACCAAACCTTGATGCATGTCCCTCATTTCAGATCCATTAGATTCAGCTATTTATCCTCTTCCCTCTGATACCAACATCTCCATCCACATCCTTCTCCATCACAAATCACCATTGTCACAACTACAAGCTTAAAAACTGAAAATGGAGTTTTGAGGGTGTAGGACACCTTGCATATCACTACTAGAGCTAGAGCAAACAATTTCTGGATCCACATTGTAGATTGAAGCATAAACAAAGTGGCTGTAGCTGCTGAAATTCGAGTTCTAGGAGTGTTGAAAGATAGAAACGGTTCGCGAGTTACGTTTCCGGTTCGAGATTCGTTGAATTGTTGTTGTGTGCGATTTTCATCGCAAGAGGTGAGTTCTATACTCGCTTAGGGATGTTTCTATACTGAGTTGCATGTTTGATTCCGGGTGTTTCACGTTTTTCGTTAAAAGAATCGAGTCAAAAACCGTTTTCACGAAATTACATTTTTACGATAATTTATACGATTGTTTGATTGAATGTTGATTGTTGAATGACTTGGTTGCACTGGAATTATCTATGATATTGTCTGTTGAAGGTGGAAACTTTGATTGGGTTACGGATTGGACGCGATAGGAAAAGCAAAACGGAACAAAATAAGTGAATTGTGACTCTGCTACAGGCAGCACGGGTCGTGCTACCCCTAGCACGGGTCGTGCCAACCTTTCTGGTTGACTGGAATTGCAATTCCAGGCAGCACGAGTCGTGCTAGGTCTGGCACGGGTCGTGCCAGGTCTTCTGTCCCCGGTTGCCGAAATTCGTTTCGCCGCTCCTTTCGATTCCAAACCTCTTCTAATCTTCTTTCCAACCACTTGAAATGATTGTATTACATGAATGTCATGAAATTGAGTATGTTTGAGATGGAATTTTCTTAAGTTATGAAAGTTAAGAAAAACCGAACATTAGTATACGCGAGTGTACACAATTCATGTTAAGATAAAGGATTTTAAGTCCATATAAGCCATGTAAATTCTCAATTCATGTAACAACAAGTCAAGTTACTTTCCCTTGAGGAAAGGAAGAATACTAAGGCAGGGAAGTCATGAGCCCGAACCCTAGGCCCCTTCCATGTAGCCCGCTTTCCAAGGTCAGCGGGATTGGGGTCACCGAGAATCATGAAAATAGAAAGTGAGTTCGACGTGACGTGCTAAGTTAAAGAAAAGATAAGACATGATATGTAGTCGCTTATTAGGGCTACAAGAAGAAATAAAGAAATATATGTCCACATGGTCGCTTATTAGGGCCATGGTGTTCAAATTACAATGCATAATAAACCGCTAGAGTTAGTAAGGGGTCTCGATAGGACTCACTGTGATAATGTTTATCTCACCCTTTATTATTGTGGTTTTTACAGAGAAACAGGGAAAGGAAAAGGCGAAGAAGCACGGCTAGACGGTGTGCTTTATGGAGCTGTTATTGAAGAATTAGTTTTATGACTATGCCATTTTCCCTTTGTTGTCTTTGTAGTTCCGATTGTATAACTATTATTCACTAACAGTTGTAAATCGTTTCCGCTACTTATATTTTGGATATTGAACACTAGGTTGTATAAGTTTTTAAGTCATGAGACTTAAGTACTCTATGTTAAGTTTAATGAGGTTCATGGAACCGTTTGATAATTATTTATCGAAGTTTTTAGTTGTGTTCAATATTCAATAACAGGAAGTTACTCTGATGTATGCCAAGTGGTATATTTTTGGTATTTCTACAAGCTAGAAATATCGGGGTGTTACATTATTGAGATTAGCGTACTAGGGAAGGAAAAAATAAAGGCAAGGAAATATATAGAAAAAGTAAAAGTAAAAGAAGTAAATGTAGAGAAAGAAATAAAAATAAAGTTATTATGAAGGGTAAAATTGTAATTTACGCAACCCATTGTTTTTAATACATTGACGCGGTGGCAAACTTGTAATTAAGAAGAAAATCTTTATTTGACGCGCGTGTTTTTAAGCCAAGCATAAAGATGCTTGACTTCAAAAGTGAAAAGTTTTAACATTTTAAGACAAGCTGGTATATAGCCTGACTTCAAAAGTATTTCACAATAAAAATTAAAATTACGCGTTCTCAATTCAGTCGCTCTGCAAGGCCAGTTTCGTGTTGCTCTCACTCTCCTCTCTCCATCCCTGTCGCGCGCCTTCCTTCTTCCTCGGTCTGCTTCCTCTCTACATTCTCTATGGCTTTATTGCTTGATTTTGACCACCATTCAAACGCTCATGGTCACCACCGCGTCTCTCTCTTCCTTCTCTCCAAGTGTTGTAACTGTTTTGTGTAACGCCCAAATAATTTAATTATTTATTTAATTAAATTATTTAGGTATTTTATTAGTATAGTCATATTTAATAATTAATAAAATGGTGTTTTATTTAAATTAGGGAGTGGTGTTTAGTAATTAGCTGAGTAGTAGACGGGGGCCCGTGATCCAAGAGCCCAAGGGCCTAGGCGCATGAAGGAGAGTATTGGCTAGGGTTTAGTCATTAGCGCATTTGGAGAAAAGAAAAGAGAGAATTGCGAAGAGAGGAGAAGAGAGGGACGGCGCACCAAGGAGAAAGAAGGGAGGAGCTTTGTTGCTGTGGTTCTTTGGAGTCTTCGTGCAAGAGGATCACGTACTCGGCAAACCTAAGGTAAGGGTGGGTTCTACTTTATAATGGGGTGTATGATGGGGGTTATGTGGGAGATAGGACCTATGATGCCTCTTTGATCTTGTTGATGTTGATTTAGTGATGTTTGAATATACTCATGTTGATTGATCATGGTGAAACTTTGGTGTTTGGTGTTTGGTGCGATTTGGTGTTGTGTTTTGGTTGCTGGAATTGGCGCCCTGCTCCTGGGCGCCGTGGCTGTGTCATGTTGTGTTCCTGCTGGAGGCGCCCTGTTGCTGGGCGCCAAGCCAGTGTTGCTTCTGTTGCTGATTTTGGCGCCCTCGGCGCCCAGTCATGATGTCCTGTTGTTGTTGTTGTTGTTGCTGGAAGTGGCGCCCTAGACGCCCAGTGATGCTGTCTTGGTTGCTGGAGTTGGCGCCTCAGGCGCCCAGTGTGTTCCTGTGCTGCTGAAAGTGGCGCCCTAGGCGCCCAGTGTGGTCTGGTGCGGTTCTGTGTTGCTGTGAAGGGCGCCCTAGGCGCCCAGTGATGTTCCATGTTCTGCTGTTGCTGTTTGCCTGCCTGTGTTGCTGATGTTCTAGGCGCCCTGTTGCTGGGCGCCAAGTCTGGTGTTGCCTCTGTTGTGCCAGGCGCCCTGTTGCTGGGCGCCCTGTTGCCATTGTTGCGCTAGGCGCCCTGTCCCTGGGCGCCATGTCTTGTTGTGTCACTGTTGCACTAGGCGCCCTGTTGCTGGGCGCCAGTTTCTGTTCTGTTGCTGATGCTCTTGGCGCCCTGTTGCTGGGCGCCAGTTTTTGTTGTTGTTGTTGCCTGCTAGGCGCCCTGCTGCTGGGCGCTAGTTTCTTGTTGTGCTGCTGTCTCACTTGGCGTCTTGTTGCTGGGCGCCAGTTTCTGTCTTGTTGCTGTTTTTCTAAAATAATGTTGCTGTCACAGTGAACAAATATTGTTGTTTTTCACAAATAATGTTGCTGTCACAGTGAGCAAAATGTTGGTGTTTTTCACAAATAATGTTGCTGTCACAGTGAGCAAAATGTTGTTGTTTTTCACAAATAATGTTGCTGTCACAGTGAGCAAAATGTTGCTGTTTTTCACAAATAATGTTGCTGTCACGGTGAGCAAAATGTTGCTGTTTTTCTAAAAATAATGTTGCTGTCACAGTGAACAAATGTTGCTGTCACAGTGAACAAATGTTGCTGTTTTTCTGGAAATTGATGTTGCTGTCACAGTGAACAAATGTTACTGTTTTCCTGAAAATCACTGTTGCTGTCACCATTTTCACGCTGCTGTTTTTATGGAAAATCACTGTTGCTGTCACCATTTTTATGTTGCTGTTTTGCTGAAAAATCACTGTTGCTGTCACCATTTTAAGTTGTTGTTTTTAAAGCTATTGTCGCTGTTGCTTTGAATTGGTAATGTTCCTGGTGTTGTCAATTGTCGATGTCTCGGTGTTGTAAAATCGTTGTTGTCCTTGATGTTGTAAATTTATTGGTGTCCTTGGTGTCGGTGGTCGTTGGTCAAGTTGTTAGACTGTCTTATAGGTGTAGGTGTATTGGTGATGATTGGTGCTATTGGTGATGGTATAACAGGTGATGTGCCTATTTTATGGGCTAAGGTGAACAGGTGATGGGTCTATGACCATTTATTGATGTTGGTGCTGATTGTGTCACATAGATGACTGTTGTTGTTGATTGACTTTGGTGTGTTGTTCATGGTGTCGCATACATTTCATATGCATTATATTTTTGGTGATGAAGGCTTCGACCTTGGAACTATAGGTGATGATGGTGATGCTCATACAGGTGATGATGCCCTTATTGGCTACGTTATTGGTGATGATTGGTACCACATGCATATACCCGTTGGTGTGGGTTGCATCTCATACACTTACTCATGATGTTGGTGATAATTCTTAGTGATTCGTAATTTGATGTTGTTGTGAAGCGGTTGATATAGTTGTCGTAATTCTAGCATATTGCCTATCATATATGCTATTATAATGTAGATATCTCACCCCTTCTGTTTGAATGTTACCCCTATGTTGGTAACGTGCAGGTGATTGCGAGTGAAGGCATGTCTACCTTCGCTAGTAGAGTCGGTGTCGTCGCTCTGATACGTAGCACTCGGAGGGATGAACGCTAGGCTTTATTAGTGTCTTTATTATTCTAATTTTTGAAGTTTTATGGTGATGTTAAGATTGTTGTTGAACCCTATATTTTATTCCGCTGCATGGTGATGGAGTTACTATTATGTGTCGTGCTATTTAATGGTGAATTTTATTTATTGACGTGTGATGTTTTAACGGTGTAAGTGTAGCATCCCTTGTGGGTGTAGCGAATAATGTTTTTGAAAACTCTGATCATTGTCAAAAATTTTCCCGGTAGAAAAGGGGTGTTATATTTTGTAGCTAAGAAAATGCATCTATGAATCCCAAACCGCAACCTTCTCCTTCGTTTTCCGGCGACCATAGACCTCCAATCAAAAAACGAGTTTGATATTCATAATCCTCACGTCACCCTCTTGCAAAGCCCTCAAGAAATTGTATGATCAAAACACCCTCCACCGGCGACCACCATGCCGGAAGTCACACCACCGCGCTGGAGTAGTGAACCGCGACCAATCCTTCTTCTCCATTGATTGGTAAGTTGATTTTCAGTTGTTTATGCCCCTGATTCGGTTTCCTCCTTTTTTCTTAAACCCTAACTTAGATTTGAACATTCCTCATCTCCTAACTATAGTTTTATCCAATCTGAAATCTGTCTCATACTAATTCATGATCATTTTGTTGTTTCCTTGTCTTTGGGACTGTTGAATCAAACTATGTTGGAGACCATTCATTCACTCAGTGGCTGAACTTGTAGATGTGTGGATGGATTAGGGGCTGTTTCTTGAGTTTGGGGGCTCATAACGTCATGGGCTGATTCAGTTCAATCGCTAGATGGAGCATCAAGGGTAAGAACTCTAACTAGCAAAGTTATTAAGATTACTTTTGTAGTTGTTTTAAAAAAAGAATAGAAAATTTCAAGGATACTATAGTTTTTTACCTTGCACTGGGTGGAGTATGTAGTATATGCTTCATGGTATTTTGTTGGTTATTATGCCAATATCTCAAACTATATCTTAGACAAATCATTAATATTGTTGCTGACTATATCTTAACTCACCTCATAGGCTCACGCAAAAAACAGTACAGAGATGGTGTGGATCAATGTTGTGACTATTTGGCTAGAGTTTATTATTAATAAGATGAATGTTTGTTTGGAATTTTTTTTGTAATTCTGTTATGTTATCCATTGGGAATGTCATGCACAGATGGTCTGCTGAGAAAAAACAATGTAATGGTGATTATTATATGCTATAAATGAGTGACTCAGCATGCATAAGAGAAATCATTGAACTGAAATCTGTTTTGGTCGAGTAAGATGGAGCTTGCATCTTCCTATGGACCAAAACTTGCAACGTGTCACAGTTTTTGCATCAATTCTCAATCTTCTGTTATTATCAATTGATCCAATTATTCAGGATCCTAAGTTGTTGATAGTCAATTTAAAAGTGTAAATGTAATTCACATTATGCACTCTTCTTAATTACAGATCCATTTTATGTTCCTTGCGGTCGGAGCTTTCATGATGATTGCGATTTCTTGCCTTGCAGCAAAGTTCCGTCATTAGTTCAACTACAAACCTTGGCTTATATGGTCAGGGACTGTTAGAATTGACTGGTGATGGGGATGCAATCAAAGGCCAGCGACTATCCTTGTCTCTCTTCTATAATGCAACTGTAAGCGATATACATACAATTATATTTGGGATACCTGCACTTTGGTTCCTTACTCCCTTCACTCAGATATGCAATTTGGTTTCTTTGTAATTTTTTGCAGTGTTTTTTTTCTAATTTAAAGAATCATTTACTTCTGTCAGTGGACCCAATAATAACTTTAATCCATGTATGAAGTGAGTGACACTTTTGATTAACAAAGTGATCTAATTAAATTGATCATAACAAAGATAAAAGCAATGATATGAATAGGTTTTATAAGAATTTTAAGTTGTTACAACTTACAAGAGATTTATGTGATTATTTAGGGCTCTCCCTCATGCCATGGATGCCAATATCTTGCTTCAGAAGTAATGATATTTAAGCAATGATATTTTCCTTTAGAAGTAGTAAGGTTGTAGCTGTAAAACCTTGGGCCACAGGGTTGAGCTAGTGGCCAGTTAAGGAAAGAATTTGTAACAGATAATTTGTGATCATTGATAGCTGTCATATTTATTTCAATTACATCATTAACAATGCTAAACTATAGGTGTCCCAAGTCTAAAACAAGCAGAACTTAAAGTAGCTTGTGAAGATTTCAGTAACATTATTGATTCAATGCAAGATGGGACTATCTATAAGGGAACTCTTTCAAGTGGAGTTGAGATAGCTGTAGCATCATCTGTGGTGAGGTCCTCAGAAAACTGGTCAAATTCAAATTTGCAGAATTCAAATTTGCCTCCCATTTAGGTCTTGTCTCTCTCTCTCTCTCTCTCTAATCTATTTTTCCTAATAAAAATTTGTGTAACGGTTTAAGTGCATTGAGGGATGACTTGCATGGTTCAGTGTGAATGAATATAATTAAGATTTTTTTTGTTACTTAATTTTTACATTCATTGGTTGTACTCAAACTTGGAGAGAAGGACCAGAGTCCCCTATTATTAGGGATGAAATCATTGTTTGCTTAGTTTGTAGTTGCTCCACTTCTCCATAGACTTTTCATTCCAATGATGAGCTGATGTGTAGCCATCTCTCTATGTGCTTGGTGACTTTCCAAGCTCATTTATTCTCTCCAGGGACTGGAGGATGTGCAGTTTTGTGTTTCCTTCAATCAATTAGAAGGACTGCTCATTTGGAATGCAACTATATCAGATCTTGACAGGAGGTTTACTCTTTTTTCTATTTTTGGTGAATTGTGTTTTACTTCCTCTCTGTTTATCTTGGGGTTTGGTTATTAATTTCCTATTTAAAAAATAATCTTGCAGGCTAGCTTATATTATAAAGAAATCTTTAGTTCTATCTTTAGTTCTTTGGTTTATCAGCCTTTATTATCAATCACAATGGAGCAAGCTGTTAAGAAATCCATGTTATTTGCATGGAAATCTGTTTAAGTGTCAAGGATTTTTTCAAGACCGTAACTCTTCTGTTGTTGGATTTCAGCTCTACTTGAAGCTGCCAGAAAAGCTAATTTCAAAGGTACGTACTTTCAGTGAAATATATCTGTTTTTATACATCCTTTTGGCTGTTTATTATTTGTTAGTTTTCTTTAATTTTTTTTTATGATGACTACATACAAATTATCTTGCATTCAGGAAACGATGTTCAGAGTAACAACATTATAGGTGCCCCCCTTCTGGATTGTGCAGCTACATAGTTTTCCAATGTATGGCCAACAAATACTTTGATATTTTGCAGTTTCAGGATGGATGTTATATAAGTTGTAGTTTCAAGATGACTAACTTGTTATGATTTTTGTAGTTTCATATGTTTAATTCATTATGCGTTTTGATATGTTATTCTTGCTTTTAACGTTATTTAAGTAATCAGTGCCAAGAAAAAGTATTGGGTTTCATAGATATAATGTAGAAAGAGTATTTTGTAGAAAAAAATGCATTGTAGTTCATAGATATAATCAGGGGAAGCACAAAATAATTTTTTTTCTTTAAAAAAAATGAAACTTTTAAAGTCGTGCTGAATTAAAGTCTGACTTCAAAAGATACTTTTAAAGTCGTGCTGAATTAATAATCTGACTTCAAATGAGACTTTTAAAGTCGGCGTTTATTGTCCGACTTAAAAAGATACTTTTAAAGTCGAGCTTTCGCATGACTTTAAATCTCCTAACATACGAAGTCGCCTTAATAGAAGTCAAGCGGGCGCCTGACTTTAAATGTCCAATTTGCCTGACTTTAAATCCCTTTTCTGCACTAGTGAGTGGAGCTTGGAATGGCGGTTCGTCGAATTTCGGTTTCGAGTCGTCAAAGTTTCGAGGGACATCGATTCAGTAGATAGAAAGGAAGTTCAGTAGCTAGAACTCAAATTGGGGTTTCTGTTTTCGAAGTCCATAGTGTGTTGGTTGCAGTTTCGAAGTTTGAACGAGTTCATGGCGAGTTCGTGACATTGTGGAACGGTTGAGTTCAGAGTTTCGGTATTGTGTGCAATTTTCATCGCAAGAGGTGACTTCTATAGTCGCTTAGGGATATTTGTGCGATACTGAGTTCCAGGTCCTTGATTCCATGTGTTTTAAGTTGTTTCGAAAAGAATCAAGTCAAAAACCGTTTTTACGAAATCACGTTTTAATGATAATTTATACGAGTGATTGATTGACATTGTGATTGTTTGAATTGATTGAAGTATTAATTGATGTTCTGGACTGGAATACTGTTTGTTGTGTTAGGGTATCGATCGGAATGAAATTTGGAATCGAAACGGAATGGAAAGAATTTACGAAAACAGCAATTTCTGGGTTACTGATGAACACGCACGGATCGTGCGCCCCAGTGGCACGGACCGTGCGTCTTGTTCGCAGGTGGCCTGAAAGGTTTTAAAAACATGGCATGTGGCACGGACCGTGCGCCTTAAGGCACGGACTGTGCGTACCCTACGCATTTGTGTTTCAAAATTTTTGAAAACACGCACGGGTCGTGCCTCCAGCGCATGGACCGTGTGTAAGCTTCTGTCACCCATTTTCAAAATGCACCTTAGTCCATTCCAAATTATTCCAAGTTCCTTCTAATCATTTCCCCAAGGTTTCCCAATGATTGTAATGCATGAATATCATGAAATTGAGTATGCTTGAGATAAGATTCTTGAGTTGTGAAGGTGAGAAAAAACCGTACATTAGTAAACGCGAGTGTACACAAGTCAAGATAAGATAAAGGACTATAAGTGCATACAAGTCATGTAAATTCTCAATCCATGTAAATACAAGTCAAGTTACTTTCCCTTGAGGAAAGGAAGAATTACTTTCCATAAAGGAAGGGTAGAATGGCATACATATAATTATATATGTATATCAAGGGTGACGACCCTAAGGATTAGCATACTAGGGGAGGGGAAGTCATGAGCCCCAAAACCTAGGCCCCATGAGGTTTGCCCGCTAATTAGTGGTTAGTGGATTGGGTTCACCAAAAGCCAAAGAAATAACCGAATAAGGTAGGCTCGAGGTGTAACACCCCTTTTCTACCCCATAATTTACACGTCATTTATCAGAGTAATTTCTTTTTCGCAAATATTAATTTAACTGGTAGAAAAGAAATGTCACATCGTCATTAACAAAACTCATCAACTGCACCCATCAAGGTTTGTGCAAAAAAACACCTGTCATGAAAGTTAAACTCCAAAAATCACATCACAGCGGAATAAAATAATAACTCACTAATACCACTCAAACACGTCTCACATCATCGACATAATCATTAAACAATTAGTTAATTAATTAACAAACTTCAACCACGCCCCCTAGGTCCTAGGTGTCACAGTATCAGAGAGCGACTCGACAGACATCCCAATAGCTATTAAAGAAGGCAGCAGGACCTTCACTCGCGGTTACCTGCAGCGTTGCCACAATAGAGCAACATTCCAAGCAGAAGGGGTGAGAATTTCAACAAAACATAATCAAGCACATAATAGAGTAATGTGAGCAACCAGTCATACAACATCGTCATCACCACCAACATCATCGTCACTAAACACTAACTCAAGTCACCACTTTTTCCCACAAGTCATAAATCATGTATGTGCATGGAAATGCAACCCACGCCTGAGTATATGCATGATGGTACCATTCTTGTCATAATTAAGCCACTATGGGCACATCGTCACTGTTTTACGTCAATAAGAGGCCGAAGCCTATTCGTCATAATATGCACATGCTATGAGACACTATGGACACATGTGCCACACCAAATCACTCACCTGGAGTCCTCGTCATCGTCGTCATAAAAACACTCATAGAGTGTACTCGTCATAATCATCACAATTATATCACATCATCATCATGAACATCACATTTAAATTGAGAAAACAACACCTTAACATTTAAGGAAACAACAGCATTTTTATTTCATCAACAGCAGCATTTTTATGTTTAAAATATTATTTCCGGACTCTCGGTAAAATTCCGGCACAGGCATAAAATTTTTGGCGCACGGGGCAGCGCACAAGGCGCGCCCAGCACTACGCAACACAGCACCAGGCGCGCCCAGAGGCAGCGCCCAGCACCACGCGCACAGCAGCGCCACACACACACCCTCAGGACAACTCCAAAATGACACGTAAAAAAATAAAACCACTCGAGCCAAAATGTTTAAAATTGGATTTGGGCACGCGAATGCAAAAGATGGCGCGGTAAAATATGCCCAGAACTCGAAGTTTCACCACAAACACCCCACCTGCGCACAACAGCAACACCCACCGGGACAACTCCAAAATGACACGTGCAAAAATAAAACCACTCGAGCCAAAATGTTTAAAATTGAATTTGGGCACGCGAATGCAAAGGATGGCGCGGTAAAATATGCCCAGAATTCAAAGTTTCACCCAAAACACCCCACATGCGCACAACAGCAACACCCTCCGGGACAACTCCAAAATGACACGTGCAAAAATAAAACCACTCGAGCCAAAATGTTTAAAATTGAATTTGGGCACGCGAATGCAAAATATGGCACGGTAAAATATGCCTAGAATTCAAAGTTTCACCCAAAACATCCCACATGCGCACAACAGCAACACCCCCCGGAACAACTCCAAAATGACACGTAAAAAAATAAAACCACTCGAGCCAAAATGTTTAAAATTGAATTTGGGCACTCGAATGCAAAAGATGGCACGGTAAAATATGCCTAGAATTCAAAGTTTCACCCAAAACACCCCACATGCGCACAACAGCAACACCCACCGGGACAACTCCAAAATGACACGTGCAAAAATAAAACCATTCGAGCCAAAATGTTTAAAATTGAATTTGGGCACGCGAATGCAAAAGATGGCACGGTAAAATATGCCCAGAATTCGAAGTTTCACCCAAAACACCCCGCATGCGCACACAATGGCCATTTCATCGAATAGTTTACATGCAGCAGAATCTTTTACACGAAAATCAGCATGATCACATCATAATTCCTTCCCAACCATCATCAAACATCACACACACGAAATTACACATAACAACATCAACAATTCATCAAACAACATCATAATTTATTCAATTCTTCATCAATTTTACACATATTCACCTCAAATCCACATCAACCCCAAAAACCCCACAAAACCCATCACATACTCAATTATATTAAATCGAAACGCTCACCCTTACCTCTTAAACGTAGGCTCCGAAGAAGACGATTGAAAGCACCAACGAGTAACTACAGCAACACAACGAGCAAAGCCTTGAAGCTTGCGCAATTCCTCTTCTCCTTCCCTCTTCTCTTCGCGCGCCTCTTCTCACTTCTCACTCTCTCTCAATTTCGATTTTTCCCCAAGTGAATTGAGAGTGAGGGTTTCGCATACCCTTGGGGTTTAAGCTGTGGGCCTTTCACGCGTTGGGCTCACAGCTACACCCTCACCACTACTCGTTCCCACTCCTACACAAAACATGATATTTCCCTCTTAATTAATTAAATTACGCTTCAACTAAAAATTAATAGTTCTATTTAAATAAATTGATTAAATTAATTAAATTATTTTCGGGGTGTTACAACTCTCCCCCACTTAGAATTTTTCGTCCTCGAAAACATACCTGATTCAAACAACTCCGGATACGACTCTCGCATCTTATCCTCCAGCTCCCATGTCAGGCTTTCACCAGCTGCTCCAAACCAAACAACCTTCACCAGATTGATCTCCTTACCTCGTAAGGTGTTCACCTCACGATCCTCAATTCGTACAGGCATAGTCTCCACAGTGAGATTATCCTGCACCTCCACATCATCTGGTTGAATCACATGAGACGGGTCCGCAATATACCTCCGAAGCTGCGACACGTGAAACACGTCGTGCAAGTTCAAAAGATTAGGTGGTAAGGCCACCCGATATGCAACACTTCCAACTCTTTCCGTAATCTGATACGGCCCAATGAAACGAGGAGTCAACTTCTTCGATTTCAGCGCACGCCCCACACCGGTCATAGGTGTGACCCTCAGGAACACGTGGTCACCCGCTTCAAATTCTAAATCTTTCCTTCTCTTACCATGGTAGCTCTTTTGTCTACTCTGCGACGCTTTCATTTTCTCCCGGATCACCTTCACTTTCTCAGTAGTTTCTCTGACTAGCTCAGGTCCAAGTACTAAACTTTCCCCAATCTCATACCAACACACCGGAGTCCTACACCTCCGACCATACAACGCCTCAAACAGCGCCATCCCGATACTGGAATGATAACTGTTGTTGTAGGTAAACTCGATCAATGGAAGATGAGTATCCCACGCACCTCCCTGCTCTAGAACACATGACCTCAACAGATCTTCCAACGATTGAATCGTCCTCTCTGTCTGCCCATCAGTTTGAGGATGATAAGCTGAACTCAACCTCAATTTCGAACCCAACTCCTTCTGCAAACTACTCCAAAAGTCCGAAGTGAACCTTGGGTCTCTATCCGACACAATGCACAAAGGAACGCCATGCAGCTTCACAATCACCTGAATATAGATTTCTGCCAATTTCGACACCGGATACTTGATGCCGATAGGAATGAAATGAGCCGACTTCGTCAATCTATCCACAACCACCCAAATCGAATCATGCCCTCTCACCGTATTGGGTAACCCAGTCACAAAATCCATGGAAATACTATCCCACTTCCACTCTGGAACATTCAACGGTTGCATCATCCCCGCAGGCTTCTGATGCTCGACCTTCGATTTCTGACAGGTCAAACACAAATACACAAACTGCGCCACATCGCGCTTCAACCCAGGCCACCAGAACATCTTTTTCAGATCTTGATACATCTTTGTCGCTCTGGGATGGATACTCAACTTACTTCTGTGGCCTTCCTCGAGAATTACCTTTCTCATTTCCTCATTCTCGGGAACACAAATTCTTCCACGATATCTCAATACATTCTGCGCATCTATCTCGAAGTCCTTATTCTCAGACTGATCAATCCCACCCATCAGATCAACCAATTTCACGTCTAACTTTGCGCTTCTCGGATACTAGCCATAAAATCGTTGCCAATTTTCAGCATACCCAACCTGACACTCTGAGGTGTGACTTCACAAACTAAACTCATGTCCCTGAATTGCTCAATTAACTCAAGCTCTCTAGCCATCAATGCCGACATATGCAAAGTCTTCCGACTCAAAGCATCTGCAACCACATTAGCTTTTCCCGGGTGATAACTCAATTCAAAATCATAATCCTTCAATAGTTCTAACCACCGGCGCTGCCTCATATTCAACTCTTTCTGATCGAACAGATACTGAAGGCCCTTGTGATCACTGAACTCCTCAAATCTCGATCCATACAAGTAATGTCTCCAGATTTTCAACGCGAATACCACAGCAGCAAGTTCTAAGTCATGAGTAGGGTAATTCTTTTCATGAGTTCTCAACTGTCTCGACGCATAAGCGACCACCTTCCCATTCTGCATAAGCACACCACCCAAACCCATCTTGGAAGCATCACAATAAACCACAAACGGCTCAACCGGATTAGGCAGGGTCAACACTGGAGACGTAGTCAACCTCCTCTTCAACTCATTGAAACTCTCTTCACATCGGTCATCCCAAACAAAAGCCCTACCCTTGCAAGTCAATTGGGTCAACGGCAGAGCCAACTTCGAAAACCCCTCAATGAATCTTCTATAATAACCAGCTAATCCCAGAAAACTCCTTATCTCAGTAACCGACTTCGGGGACTCCCACTGCAACACTGCATCAACCTTAGAAGGATCCACCGCAATCCCATCACTAGAAATCACATGACCGAGAAAACTGACTTCTTTCAACCAAAACTCACACTTGGACAGCTTCGCATATAACTTGCGATCCCTCAGAATTTCCAGCACCAACCTCAGATGTTCCGCATGCTCCCCTTCTGACTTAGAATAAATTAGAATATCATCAATGAAAACCACCACAAACTTGTCCAGATACTCGCGAAAGATTTGGTTCATGTACCCCATGAATACCCCCGGCGCATTAGTCACACCGAAAGGCATTACGGAATACTCATAGTGCCCATATCTTGTCCTAAACGCTGTCTTCTGGATGTCTTCATATTTTACCTTGATTTGATGATAACCAGACCTTAAATCAATCTTGCTGAATACTTTAGCACCCACCAACTGATCCATCAAGTCATCAATCCTCGGTAACGGATACTTGTTCTTGATTGTAACTTTATTCAATTGACGATAGTCTACACACAACCTCATACTACCATCTTTCTTTTTCACTAGCAACACTGGAGCTCCCCACGGCGACACACTCGGTCTTACAAACTTCTTTTCTAACAAATCCTCAAGTTGCTTCTTCAATTCTGCCAACTCAGACGCAGACATTCTATATGGTGCCATAGACACAGGCTTAGTGCCAGGAACTAGATCAATAGTAAACTCCACCTCTCTTTCTGGTGGTATATCCGGAATCTCGTCAGGAAACACCTCGGAAAACTCACGCACCACCTGCAACTCATCAATCTTCGCTTGGCTCTCAGCAGACAACGATGCTAACAGAGAAAACAACTGAACCTCTTCTCTCATCACCCTATGCAGCTGACCCGCAGATAGCAAACCAGACTTCTCTTCCGGCGAAGCGAAACTCACGGACCTTTCGCGACAGTTGATATGTACATGATTATCAACTAACCAGTCCATACCCAGAATGACATCCATTCCACTCAGCGGCAAACAGATCAAATCAACTAAAAATTCTCTACCATATATAGATACAGTACATTTGGCACAAACAACGGGGTAGTTACCGAACCCTTAGCTGGAGTATCGATAACCATCTCTCTCAACATATCAGATAAGACAAGACTTAGTTTCTCAACACATGCGGCAGCAATAAAACTATGGGTAGCACCAGTATCAACAATAGCAATAAGAGGAAAATTATTGATATAACACGTACCTCGAATCTCATTCACCACATCAGACCCAGCCAGAGCGAACACTTTCCCAAAAGACTTCTCCTTCTTGGGTTTTGAGCACTGTGTACTGATGTGACCACTCTCCCCACAATTAAAGCATACCACCTCTTTCTTATCACAGCTGGAAGATATGTGCCCCTCTTTCCCACACCAATAACATCTCTTCTTATCCCCGCTTGGGCAATCTGGACTCTTATGACCTACTCTCCCACACGTGTAACAAGTAATACTGGCTGCAGCATCTCCCCCACTTCGCTTAGACCCACCAACAAACTTCCCTTTGCCCTTACCAGCAGACACCTCATATGGCTTACCACGACTCGAGAAGTTCTTTTGCTTTTCTTTCATAACTCTGGAGAAGGCATTATTGTCCTCCTCAAAAATCCGGCAGCTATCAACCAACAGAGAGAACACACGAATTTGTTGATACCCTATGGCTTTCTTAATATCGGCACGCAACCCGTTTTCAAACTTAATGCATTTGGAGAACTCAGCACCCTCTCCATCATAGTGCGGATAAAACTTGGACAGCTCAGTAAATTTTGCAGCATATTCAGTTACAGACATGTTACCTTGTTCAAGCTTCAGAAACTCAACCTCTTTCTTTCCGTGGACATCTTCCGGATAGTATTTCCTCCTGAACTCTCTCTGGAACACAGCCCAAGTAATCTCCTCATTGGCGACCATCAACCTCTGCCTAGCCGCCATCCACCAGACATCAGCCTCTCTCTTCAACATGTGCGTACCATAACGAACCTTCTGAGCATCGGTACAATCCATAACGCGGAAGATCCGCTCCATCTCTCTCAGCCACTCAAGGGCACCATCAGGGTTATACCCGCCTTCAAAAGTAGGAGGGTTCTCTCGCTGGAACGTAGCCAAACTGCGCGTCCCAGCATCACCAGCACCCGGCATGTTGCCCACAACCCCAGCTATAGCCTGCAAAGCAGCAGCAAGTGCAGCATCATTCCGTCCTGCCATTCTAGCACTGCAACAGAAAACAGAATTCAGAAACGAGTAACAAAACTCAAATGCTACTCAACTTGACGACTCGACCACCGGCCGGACAGACCGAACTGCTCTGATACCACTAATGTAACACCCCTTTTCTACCCCATAATTTACACGTCATTTATCAGAGTAATTTCTTTTTCGCAAATATTAATTTAACTGGTAGAAAAGAAATGCCACATCGTCATTAACAAAACTCATCAACTGCACCCATCAAGGTTTTTGCAAAAAAACACCCGTCATGAAAGTTAAACTCCAAAAATCACATCACAGTGGAATGAAACAATAACTCACTAATACCACTCAAACACGTCTCACATCATCGACATAATCATTAAACAATTAGTTAATTAATTAACAAACTTCAACCACGCCCCCTAGGTCCTAGGTGTCACAGTATCAGAGAGCGACTCGACAGACATCCCAATAGCTATTAAAGAAGGCAGCAGGACCTTCACTCGCGGTTACCTGCAGCGTTGCCACAATAGAGCAACATTCCAAGCAGAAGGGGTGAGAATTTCAACAAAACATAATCAAGCACATAATAGAGTAATGTGAGCAACCAGTCATACAACATCGTCATCACCACCAACATCATCGTCACTAAACACTAACTCAAGTCACCACTTTTTCCCACAAGTCATAAATCATGTATGTGCATGGAAATGCAACCCACGCCTGAGTATATGCATGATGGTACCATTCTTGTCATAATTAAGCCACTATGGGCACATCGTCACTGTTTTACGTCAATAAGAGGCCGAAGCCTATTCGTCATAATATGCACATGCTATGAGACACTATGGACACATGTGCCACACCAAATCACTCACCTGGAGTCCTCGTCATCGTCGTCATAAAAACACTCATAGAGTGTACTCGTCATAATCATCACAATTATATCACATCATCATCATGAACATCACATTTAAATTGAGAAAACAACACCTTAACATTTAAGGAAACAGCAGCATTTTTATTTCATCAACAGCAGCATTTTTATGTTTAAAATATTATTTCCGGACTCTCGGTAAAATTCCGGCACATGCATAAAATTTTTGGCGCACGGGGCAGCGCACAAGGCGCGCCCAGCACTACGCAACACAGCACCAGGCGCGCCCAGAGGCAGCGCCCAGCACCACGCGCACAGCAGCGCCACACACACACACCCCCAAGACAACTCCAAAATGACACGTAAAAAAATAAAACCACTCGAGCCAAAATGTTTAAAATTGGATTTGGGCACGCGAATGCAAAAGATGGCGCGGTAAAATATGCCCAAAACTCGAAGTTTCACCCAAAACACCCCACCTGCGCACAACAGCAACTAGGGGTGTTCGCGGTGCGGTTTGGTTCGGTTTTGGGCAAAAAAGGGGACCGAACCGCAAGGCCTAATTAGAAGCGGTTTGGTTTGGTTCGGTTGACTTTAAAAAAAAAACCAAACCAAACCAAACCAAACCAATGCGGTTTGGATTGGTGCGGTTTGTGCGGTTTTTAGCGAGACGAAACAATACGCCGCTAATACAACAACGGTTTTCAGATGTAATACAACGGTACAATACAATAAAATTTCAGATTCGGATTTAACGTAATAGCTGAATAAAAAGAAAGAAATGAAGAATTGGCAACAACAGTACAATTTACAACAGTACAATTGGCAACAACAGTACAATTTACAACAGTACAATTGGCAACAACAGATTTCTGGGTGATTTAACGAAAATTTACAACAGATTCAGATTTACAATTTCTGGGTGATTTAACGAAAATTTACAACAGATTCAGATTTCTGGGCAACAACAGTACAATTTACAACAGATTTAACGAAAATTTCAGATTCGAAAATACAACAACAGAGATATGCGAACCGAAAACGAGTGAGAGTGAGAGTGAAATCGAAAACGAACCGTGAGTGAGATGAGACCGTGAGTGAGAGATGAGACCGTGAGTGAGAGATGAGAGATCAGATGATGCGCCTATTCACCCAGAAGTCCAGAACTTGTTAACCGTGAGTGAGATGAGACCGTGAGTGAGAGATGAGTCCGTGAGTGAGGAAACTGGAAAGAGAGATGCGCGATGAGAGATGAGAGATCAGATGATGCGCGTTGAGAGATGAGAGATCAGAAGTTGGTGCAGAGATGAAGAATCAGAACGCGTTGAGAGATGAGAGATGAGAGATGAGAGGCGTATGCCGCGCGTTCGTGAATCGTGAGTGAATTTAGTGTTTGGTTCGGTTTAGGCGTTTGGCTGGCGTACGCGTTGAAAGGTAAGAGAGAATGAGAGATGGGTGGGTTGGGTCGCGTACGTAGTATTTAGTGAGGCCCAATATTGAAAAAAAAAATGATAATTATACAATACTGCGGTTTGGTTTGGTTTGGTTCGGTTCTTGAAAGCAGAACCGCAAACCGAACCGAACCGCGCGGTTTAGCAGAAATTAAAACCAAACTAAACCAATAGAAAGCGGTTTTTTGCGGTTTTCGGTTTGGTTTGGTTCGGTTTGCGGTTTTCTATTGGTTTGGTTCGGTTTTGAAAACCCCTAACAGCAACACCCACCGGGACAACTCCAAAATGACACGTGCAAAAATAAAACCACTCGAGCCAAAATGTTTAAAATTGAATTTGGGCACGCGAATGCAAAATATGGCACGGTAAAATATGCCTAGAATTCAAAGTTTCACCCAAAACACCCACATGCGCACAACAGCAACACCCCCCGGGACAACTCCAAAATGACACGTGCAAAAATAAAACCACTCGAGCCAAAATGTTTAAAATTGAATTTGGGCACGCGAATGCAAAATATGGCACGGTAAAATATGCCTAGAATTCAAAGTTTCACCCAAAACACCCCACATGCGCACAACAGCAACACCCCCCGGGACAACTCCAAAATTACACGTAAAAAAATAAAACCACTCGAGCCAAAATGTTTAAAATTGAATTTGGGCACGCGAATGCAAAAGATGGCACGGTAAAATATGCCTAGAATTCAAAGTTTCACCCAAAACACCCCACATGCGCACAACAGCAACACCCACCGGGACAACTCCAAAATGACACGTGCAAAAATAAAACCATTCGAGCCAAAATGTTTAAAATTGAATTTGGGCACGCGAATGCAAAAGATGGCACGGTAAAATATGCCCAGAATTCGAATTTTCACCCAAAACACCCCACATGCGCACATAATGGCCATTTCATCGAATAGTTTACATGCAGCAGAATCTTTTACACGAAAATCAGCATGATCACATCATATTTCCTTCCCAACCATCATCAAACATCACACACAAGAAATTACACATAACAACATCAACAATTCATCAAACAACATCATAAGTTATTCAATTCTTCATCAATTTTACACATATTCACCTCAAATCCACATCAACCCCAAAAACCCCACAAAACCCATCACATACTCAATTATATTAAATCGAAACGCTCACCCTTACCTCTTAAACGTAGGCTCCAAAGAAGACGATTGAAAGCACCAACGAGTAACTACAGCAACACAACGAGCAAAGCCTTGAAGCTTGCGCAATTCCTCTTCTCCTTCCCTCTTCTCTTCGCGCGCCTCTTCTCACTTCTCACTCTCTCTCAATTTCGATTTTTCCCCAAGTGAATTGAGAGTGAGGGTTTCGCATACCCTTGGGGTTTAAGCTGTGGGCCTTTCACGCGTTGGGCTCACAGCTACACCCTCACCACTACTCGTTCCCACTCCTACACAAAACATGATATTTCCCTCTTAATTAATTAAATTACGCTTCAACTAAAAATTAATAGTTCTATTTAAATAAATTGATTAAATTAATTAAATTATTTTCGGGGTGTTACACGAGGTGTTGTGCTAAGTTAAAGAAAGGATAAGACATGAATTGTAGTCGCTTATTAGGGCTACAAGAAGAAATAAAGAAACTTAACGCGTAGTCGCTTATTAGGGCTACGAGTTAGAAGAAAATATGTCCACATAGTCGCCTATTAGGGCTATGAGTTCAAAGAATAAAAGCATAATGAACCGCTAGAGTTAGTAATACTACAAAAAAATTGCCCATTAGCGATGGATTTTTCCCTCGCTAATGGCCTCAAATCCGTCGCTAATACCCATTAGCGAGGGAATTAGCGACGGAATCAGTCCCTCGCTAATTGTCTCCTCGCTAATCCCGGAATTTGAATCCCTCGCTAATTAGCGAGGGAATGTTCCGCCGCTAATTCCCTCGCTAATTAGCGAGTGATTCAAATTCCGTCGCTAAATCTGACAGCCACGTTTTTTTTGACAATATCAGCCTTTTTATATTATTATTATTATTATTATTATTATTATTATTATTATTATGGTGTGGTCGTGGTGGTGGTGGTGGTGTGGTGGTGGTGGTGGTGGGGAAGGGTATTAGGGTAGAGAGAGAAGGAGAAGACTAAGGGAGAAGGAGAGAAAGAGAGAGAGAGAAATGAATGGTGGTGGTGGTGAAGGGTATTATGGTAGAGAGAGAAGGAGAATAGTAAGGGAGAAGGAGAGAAAGAGAGAGAGAAACGAGTGGTGGTGGTGGTGGTGGTGGTGGTCGTGGTGTTGGTGTTCGTGGTGGTGGTGAAGGGTATTATGGTAGAGTGAGAAGGAGAATAGTAAGGGAGAAGGAGAGAAAGAGAGAGAGAGAGAGAGAGAAACAAGTGGGGGTGGTGGTGGTGGAAGAGTGAAGAGAGAAGAAGAGTGTGAGAGGAGGTGGTGGTGTGGTGGTGTAGTGGCGGAAGAGTGAAGAGAGAAGAAGAGTGTGAGGAGAGGAGAAGAGAGAAGAGTGTGAGGAGAGTAGGAGAGAAGAGTGTGTGTGAGAGGATAAATAAGATGAAAAGTCAAAAAATTAGCGACGGAATTAGCGAGGGACTGCAAATTCCGTCGCTAAACACCTGCACGGAGTCCTATCATCTGAAAACTGTCAGAAATTAGCGAGGGAATTAGCGAGGGACTGAAATTCCATCGCTAAATACCTGCACTGAGTCCTATCATCTGAAAACTGTCAGAAATTAGCGACAGAATTAGCGAGGGACTGCAAATTTCGTCGCTAAATACCTGCAGAGTCCTATCATCTGAAAACTGTCAGAAATTAGCGAGGGACTGAAATTCCGTCGCTAATTTTCAAAATTTCTGTCGCTATATAATGTCTGAAATTCCGTCGCTAATTCCAGTTTTTGCGAGGGAACATTAGTCCCTTGCTAATTTCCGTCGCTAATGGGCAATTTTTTTGTAGTGTAAGGGGTTTCGATAGGTCTCACTGAGATAATGTTTATCTCACCCTTTATTATTGTGATTTTTACAGAGAAACGGGGAAAAACAAAGGCGAAGAAGCACAGTTAGCAGGTGTGACTTATGAAGTCATTGAAGATTCAGCTTTATGTTTAGGCCATTGTCCCTTTTGTGGTCTTTGTAATATCGATTGTATAACTATTATTAGTAACAGTTGTAAACCGTTTCCGCTATTTATGTTTTGGGTATTGAACACCAGGATTATATAAGTTTTAAGTCATGAGACTTAAGTACTTGGCTAAGTTTAATGAGGTTCATGGAACAATTTGATAATTATTTATCGAAAGTTTTTAGTTGTGTTCAATATTCAATAACAGGAAGTTATTCTGATGTACGCCAAGTGGTGCATTTTGGTATATCTACAAGCTAGAAATATCGGGGTGTTACGGCTAGCTTACTCGTTATTTGTTAGTTTATGTATTATCCACTACATTTTACCAAACAGAACCTACGAAAATTGTGTTATTTTTTAACACAAAAGTTGACATAAAAAATCGATAACAAAGTTAATGTTAAACACAATTCGAATTTAATCATCTACTTAACACGCGTATTTAAACTATGTTAACCAATTATTTATTGTCTATTTTTTATGACAATTTGTGTCAAAACATCATCTCTCATATTAGGACGAGGTCCATCATTCTTGCTTGGTGTGGCCTATTTTCAAAAATATATAGTATAATAAATATATGGACTACAAAATAAATTCTTTATATGTTCTATGTGTTTAGGTATATGTCTGGATCGTTTCTTTTTTGGACAATTAGGTGGTGTACGCACGAGATACGACGCGTGGGACACCAATTTGACGGAAGAATTTCTGCTGATACCATATCAATTCAGAGAAACCATGTGCGAAGAAGATGAAGAGTAAATTGCTTTTCATTTCTCAGAACCGCGTTTTGCAAAAACGGTTACTGTTCATATATATACAAAGGGGGAACCGCAGGGAATTGCTAACTGTATCCTCTAAAGTGAAGTTAAATACAGTATGTACAGTGGTGTGTGCAGAGAAACTAAATTAACCATATACAAGTATAGTTCTCATAAAAAGTACCCCAAAACACACCGTACGTTTAGCATCACAAAACATGTATTTTGTCATAAATTATTTTTTTATTTTCAACAAAACGGTTATTGCGAAACGAACTTTACGTATTTGAATATCTAAAAATTTTCTAGACTTTAAAGTACCCAAAAACTCACTACTTAGCATCGCACTTTACGTAGTTGTTTCAAAATAATTTTTTCTTTTCATCATACCGGTTATTGAGGAACAAATTTTGCGTGTTTAAACATCTAAAATTTTTTCTGCACTCTAAAGTACCGAAAATACATTGCCTAGCGCCGAACTTTACGTATTTGTCACATAATTATTTTTTCTTTTCACCAAACCAGTTATTGAGAAATGTACTTTGCGTATTTGAACAGTTAAATTTTTTTGGACTCTAAAGTACCCCAAAACACACTGTATAGTATCACACTTAACGTATTTTGTCACGAAATTATTTTTTTTCACCAAACTAGTTATTGAAGAAGGAACTTTGCATATTTGAACATCTAAATATTTTTCTAGAATCTAAAATACCAAAAACATGTAAAAAGAAAAAAAAACAAAGAAGGCTAAAGTTTGGCGTGCAGTGCGAACTTCAGCCATACTACCAGAACCCTCTTTTCAAAACAAACATCTTTTCGGAAATCAAACATCAAAATAATCCTAAGAATAAGATTTCATTTACAAACATTTTTTTCAGAAATCAAAAAACAATAAAATAGCCTAAAAACATAGGAAAACTGAATTATATCTCAAATAGTTGTATAAATATTTTACGCTCTATTAATTATAAATTAACCACTACAAGAAAAACATGTTTTAGCTACCAACATTTGCGACGGAGCTTAATCCGTCAGTAATTTGCCACGGATTTGCGACGGCTTGTATAAAAAGTAAGAAGCGGGAAATTTCCCGCTAGCGTTTGCGACGGATTAAAAAACGGTCGCAAATTTGCGACGGAGATCCCGTCACAAGTCCGTGTCAAATGTCACCAGTTTCCTTCATATCACGCGTTTCTGAAAATACCATAAGTTTCCTTCTTCTCTCTTTCTTTCTTCCCTCATGCAGTCCCCCCCCCTCACGCAGTCCCCCTCTCACGCCGTCCCCCTCCCTCCGAGGCGCCTCCCTCACTGTGTCACTCTCCACCATTGCGCCTCCACCCACACCCTCCACCATCGCGCCTCCCTCACCCTCAATCTCGCAAACCCTAACCTAACTTCGGCCTCCACCCTCAATCTCGCAACAACCGCACCTCCTAACCACATTCTTCTTTCTTCTCTCTCAGCCCGCCACCATCACCATCACCAAGCCCGATCCAGAAACCCAAGATCTCCCCAAAAAAAGTCGATGATGATCCAGAAACCCAAGATCTCTCTCTCACCATGCTGGCTTCTCGTTTCTGTTCTCTCTCTCTGGCGGCGACACTCTTCTCTTCTCACGGAGTGACGGAGTCACGGTGGTGAGAAGCCTTCTTCTCTTCTCACGGTGGTGAGAAGCTCTCTCTCTCTCACGCACAACTCTCTGCGACTCTGCCCCTCTCTCTCAGGTTAGATTTCTTCTCTGATTCTTTGATTAGTTGTTTGATTCTTTGATTGAAATTAATTTTTGATTTGGGGAAAATTTAAAACCTAATTGTTTAATTTTTGATTTGGGGAAAATTGGTAACCCTAATTGGTAATTAGTTTAATTGGTATATTGTAATTGTAATTGTGTTCTATTCTATGCACTTTGAATTTCAGGTATTCTTTGAATTTCAATTTACAGGTATTCTATGAATTTCATCAAGGGGAAAGATTTGAACGACATTGTCCTGAAAAAGGCGGCAGCTTGAATTGTTTGGTTCCATGGCCCAAAAGCCGAGATGAGGTCAAAATATGATTTTTATTAGTTTTCCTTTCAATTAAGCCAATTGGGTGTTCTTAGGTTCAATTTGGGGAGCTTATGTTATCTTATGGATTTGTTCCTTAGTCTGCGTAGTTATATACCTTCCAAAGTTGAACTTGTTACTAACTTTATGTTCTGTTTTGATCAGATCCCAATGTTTTCCTGTAAAGGTTACTGGTTGGCCATTGGAGTTAATGGCTTATGCTTATTTAGCTGTTAGTCCTTCAAGCATGAGTGGGAAATTTGAAGAGGTAATAAGCCATGTCAGCTGAATGCTGCTGCAATAGGAGATGTGTATCTAGGCTTTTGCCTAGATACAGAAGTGGAGAAGTAGATAAGGTAAAGGGTTTGGCGACAACGGCACAACAATTTCGACGTATGACGGCTTTGGCAAGTGAACCAAATAGTGATGGTGGGTTTTGATTTTTTTTTTGTTTATAGCTAATACTTATTTCCATTTTAAATGCTCTACATTTTAATGTGTTTCTTTGTGTTTTGGCATTTTGCACAGGGATGGGAGGTGAAGCAAGAAAGTTGAGTAGGAAAGCTTGAGATTTATAAGACTCCCAAGGTCCTTAGCGAGGGAATTTTGTGGATGGTTTCTGCTGTTGAGGATTTTGGTGTATCACATCTAAAGATCAATGTATGTTATCTGTAATTAAATGTTTTTCAAATACATATAAATCAATATTTTTGGTTATGAATAATTCTTTTTCAAATTTCTAAGTTTTGATGCAAGTCCTATTTTGCAGGATTTAATTGATTTTCTTAAAGAAATTGGGCTGCAGTCAAGTGCAGCTGCTACCAGAAATGCTTCAATTAAACTCTTGGCTGTTCTGCATAGATTTGTTGGTCTAGGTGATTTTCCGATAATTTCAAATTTCCATCTCTACGAATTACATTCATGAGTTTTGTTCATCACATGTTGCATGATATGTTGTGGATTTAAAATACATTTTATGTAGACAGGAGGGTTAGAGGCGTGGGATTGAGAATTTATTGATATATATATATATATATATATATATATATATATATATATATATATATATATATTGCTTTTGTTGTCCAATGGTGTATTTAACTGTTTTTGTTTTTTTGGTTATGTTTATTTTTAGTAAGGATCAAACTTTTTTTTAATCAATAAAAACATTCATCAGTTGCTTTAGTTCTTTGATGCAAGG
This sequence comes from Astragalus membranaceus, assembly GCA_039519185.1. Taxonomy (NCBI): domain Eukaryota; kingdom Viridiplantae; phylum Streptophyta; class Magnoliopsida; order Fabales; family Fabaceae; genus Astragalus; species Astragalus membranaceus. The sequence continues at coordinate 127,827,654 of CM076849.1, forward strand.
TTAGGTGCTTTAAAAAAAGAACCTAACACTTGACAGGTAAGTGAATTTAAAGGATTTGTTAATGTTCCCACTAGTACAAGATACAAACATCACTGGAAGCTATATTTTGTTTCAAATAACCCTGATAAAGCATCTGATTTAAATTAGGACTCAATCACCGGAAATGATTAATTTTAAATTTTTGAATTGCTCTTTATTTGGGCTACATTTTGTTTTTTCTTTGGCCCTTTAATAAGCCATGTCAGCTGAATGCTGCTGCAATAATTTTGAATTTAGTTGATATAGTATTCCTTTTTGGTGAAAAATACTGTGATGTGTGAAAATCTCAGTAATTTCAATGACCTTGTAATGTGAAAATCTCACACAAGAGGAACCATTCTTATGATGCTGTTCATCTTGACAAAATGGTCTGTCCTAATCTTGTATTCTGTTATTGTTTTGTCTTCGTTTCTTTGTCCTGAGCATTGTGTTACTGCAGGTTCTTTATGTTGCAATTGCTTTGGTGGATTCTAAGCTTGGCGCGGAAGGGCGTAAAGATCTTTTTGATTGGTTATCGAGGCAACTTTCCGGGCTAAGTAGTTTTGCTGTTGCGAGTGGAATGATGCCTCGTCCAGTGGCTGTTGCGAGTGGCCCCATTGATTTAGAAGCCTGGTTTCAGATTTTATTTTGCTGGATAAAGTTGAGCACTTAGTATAATCTTCTGTATGATAAACTGAACAAATATAAATTTATTATATATAGATATAATATATTACTGATTCAATTTGGTTAACGTTGTAACATAATTTAGTATAATCTGCTGGCCCTTCTTGAAGTTGTAACAAACACATATTTTAGTATGAAGAGAAAAAAATTTAGAACAGTGGCTCAGTTGTAGAAGAGGAAACCCTTATAGTAGAGGTTTCTCCTTTTGTTCTTTTCATTCTTTGGTTGTTCAAAGTTCAATAAAATCATTCTCTCCTTTTCACTCATGAGATCCTGACAACAATAATTATGTATTTCATTATTGTAGGAAATTTGAAGACATTTTTGATGTGGATCACTTCATTGACTACCTAAAGGATGATGTCCGTATCGTCCGTGATATCCCGGAATGGTTTACTGATAAAACAGAGCTATTTAGTAGTATAAGGTTTGATACATTCCTGTCCCTTTGAGTAGAGTCTGTAGAAAATGTAGATCCTAATCTTCCATATACATACATACACACACACACACACACACACACACACACACACTGTAACACCCCGATATTTTTATCTACTGAGAATACCCAGGTGCACATTAGTAATACATCAGAGATATATTTCCTGCTTAGACACTGAATATCACTATAAATTTTTCGCTGAATATAACCCAAACAGTCTTATTTACAACAAGACAATATGGTTCTCAGACCATATACCATCAGCAATTATAGTATTCAGTATCATACAAGAAAGCGGAAGAAAGATATACCTTAAATACATAATGTCTTAGTATACAGACAACAGAAGGGAAATAAGCTTAAACATAAAGCTAGGCTATCAGCAACCAGTCCGAGCTCAACCTACTCGTGCCTCTTGGATTTCCGCTGTCCCTGTGTCTCTGTAAATCAACAACAATTAAACAGTGAGATACAATCTCAGTGAGTTCTACCGAGACCCCTACTAACTCTCTCGGTCCAATTATGAAATCGTTTTAATTCAATACGGCATCGGCTGCGCGAACGCTACCCCCGATGAACCGCATAAAACATTTTAACAGATTACCGCTGACGCGAACGAAGAACCCGGTAACCTATTAGTTTAGTACGATACCGCTGACGCGAACGAAGAACCCGGTAAACGTACTACAAACAACATAACACCGCTGACGCGAACGCTGCAAGGCGGTGAACCCCCCTACCAATAGTACCTTCTCCTATTGGCATGGAGCCTAGGTAAAAGGATCATGACTGCCTCCCCCTAGTATGTTAAATAATGGGTCGTCACCCAACTCGATATACTTTATACGTATATCTACAATACTATGAACCCACGGTCCATCAAATCAAACAATCAATAAAACACTTTAATCCACATTTTATAAAATCCAAGTTCACACTCGCACTCTAGTTGACCGCTTTTCGACACAATTTTCCATATCAAAAACAGTTCATTTTTCCTTAAAAATAGAATATTCAGTTAGGCCTCTGAATAAGCTTTCCAACGCATCTTAGAACACCTCAATCGGGTTCCGGAATCAAAAGATATCGCGAAAACAAAATCAGTGTTTAGTTGCTGAAAATTCTGTAAACCGTCGCGACGCGAACTGCTACCGTCGCGACGCGAAAAACGACAGAAACATTTTGCGTGACAAAACTGGGCCAGGTCGCGACGCGAAGGGGACGGGTCGCGACGCGACCCTCTGCAGAAAGTGCAGATTTTCCGTTTTCTTACGAAATTCGCTATTCCGCTCGATTCCGATTCTCGTTCCGACTGAAAACAGCTTTGACATCCAGCAAAACCAATCCAACCAATACCACACAATCAATCAATCAAATCAAAAACTCAATCAAAACGGTTTTTATCAAAAACGACATAATTTCCCCTTAACGGTTTTTAAGTCAAAATCTTTCGAAATCAAATCACCAAAAATTCTGTTTCAACACGACACAACTCGAGACTCGCCCCGATCGATTCCTAACCCGAAACAGACAATATCAAGTAATATTCCAGACCAGTGAAAGCGATAAAACGATTAATCAATTAATTCGAAAACAAAAATCCTAAACGTGAGTAGAACTCACCCTTGAAGCGTGAACCACGATCGAGCCGAAATCACCGAGTAGCCACACGAACGCTTCCCGCTCCGGCGACACCCAATCCGCTTCCAAAGCTTCCCACTCGATCACGAAACCGCTTTTGACCGAAATGCCGAATTCCTCGAAATCCTCCATGGGCACTATTCATCATCTTCTTCAATCTCAAAAGCTACTATTCACCAAAAATCCCAATTTGAACCCTAACCCCTTGATTCTTCACAAACTCCAAATCGGACTTCAATATTTGCGCAACCCACCTTGAGCTCGCTCCCAAACACCATCCAAAGCTTTCCTTTGAGCTTGAACAACAAAAACCTCTAATTCCTCTTAAATTCGAAAATGGTGGATTTGAGGAGAGTGAGTTGATGATGAAGATTTTGGTACCAAAACGAAGAGGAAGTAACGCTGAGCATTTTTCGTGTTGGAAGGAAGTCGTTTCGGTGAATTCTCCTTCCTCCCTCTTCTCTCCTCCCTCACGCCATCTCTCTCTTTTCTTCTCCTTTCCATTCTTCTTTCCCTCTGTCTCTCCTTTCTTTCTTTTATTCTTTCTCACCCACACACACGTATACACATATTTATTTAATATTTAAGTTGCAACGCGGTCAAATTACCATATCGATCGAAATCTCCTATTTCGATTCCAAAAATTCCTTGGTCCGTATTATCCGGTTAACGATCCGATGACAATCAATAAATAATTTTAGCACTCAGTAAATTTACCAGTCAAGTACTACATTGGTTTAATTGGGTTAACACCCAAATAATTCCATTAATTATTTTGGGGATGTTACATTCTCCCCAACTTGAAAGAATTTTGTCCTCAAAATTTCGCTAAGTCTTCCATCCGACTAACCGAGAATCGACATTCTCAGAAAGGTTTAAGTTGCTGGAAAACAATCTCGAACTAACGAAATGAGCGTAGGAACTCTTCCCAAGTGGGCACATCAATCTCCAAGTATGATCCACTACTACCTTGATACGAACTCTCTGGTTACGAATCAACACGAGAAACTCCTCTTTCGCCTACATAGGCTCGGCACCGCGTTCGAAAACACTCCCTAAGCTTCATTCCTCACTTGCTCCCCAACTTTGATTAATCTAAATCAAAGGGTCTAATATAAGACACTTGATAGAAATACAGGTTGAAAATGAGATCCACAAACTGGTACTCCTCGGTAGAGGTGAAAACAAACACGATTTCCTCGAAGGGTGTAAACACTTTCTCAACTAATCTTCTAATATCCACAACAGTCTTCACACACACCGACAATGTGACGGAAAAGTCACTTGTGAAACTTCTTGACTCGCCCCCAAGATTTCGAGATAATACTTCTCGAAGGAAGATGAAGTGAGGATTTACCAGAAACGTTTATCTTAAACGTAGAAATAAACCACGGGGACATCGAATAAATTTGAACGTAATGAAAATCACCTCTGTTGTTCTCAAAACAACTATCAAACAGAACTCAGAGCTCTTTTTCCTCTATTGCAACTTCATCACGAGGTTTTTACCAACGACGCATCCGATTCCTTTCCAAATTAGTCCATAGCGTTGAGAACTTCTCCTCAACCTAAGTAATCCTCCTAGGATTTTCTTCCTCAATCTGATCCTATTAGCCTCTTGATTCCTTCCAAAAATTAATTTTAGCATGCGGGTTTTCATAAAACAAATTTTTTTTATTTTTTTATTTTTTTTAAAACTATTATATCGCACGCCAAGCTTCACTTCGGAAATTTCAGTCACTTACAAGCAGATCCATCAATTAATCCTTTGATGGTTATTCGCAACGTGAAAACAGTCAGCAGTTACCTCACCTACATATTCGTGTTCACGTTCGACTTGTCAAACAGAATCTCATAATACTATCTCATCATCGGCCGCACAGATTCTACCGTTGAAACAATTGACTCCATCACTATCCATGGTAAAATCTGGAAATACCTTTTGTGATTGTAGCTTCACATCAACTTCCTATGCTAAGCGTATAGAATCCCTTAGGGAACTAGAGATCCTCATATGGCTCAACACTAACCGGATTCTCCTTGATCTTGAATTCAGATTTAAGTCTCTATCAGACTCTAATAATTCCATCTAATGCATCATAATACTGCCGTGTGTAGCGATTTCCTATTACTCGCATCAGCTACAACATTGGAATTTCCTGGATGATACTTCAACCCGAAGTCATAATCCTTCAGAAATTCTACACACTCCTCTGCCTGCTATTCAGTCTTTCTGATCAAACAGATACTTTAAACTTTTGTGATCACTAAAGACTTCGAAACGAGACCCATACAGGTAACGTCTCCAAATCTTCAGTGCATACACAATAGATGCCAATTACAAATCATGAGTCGGATAATCCTCCTCATGAGTCTTCAATTGTCTGGACGCATAAGCTACCTCTTGTTGATTCTGCACAAGAACACCTCCTAAACCCTTCCCAGAAACATCGCCGTAAATTTGGAATTTCAAAGACGGATCCGGAAGAATCAGGAATGGAGCAGAAGTCAACCAAACCTTCAATTCTTGAAAACATTCTCCACAATCAGCATCCCACGTAAACGGTTGACCCTTTCGAGTTAGTCGAGTAAGTGGAAATCTAACTGTGAGAACCCTTTAACAAATCTCTGATAGTAACCGGCTAGACCCAGAAACTTTTGATCTCTGCTGCTGACGTCGGTCACTCCCATTCAACACCGCTTCCTTCTCACTGGGACCTACAGAAACTCCCTACTTGGGAAATCACATGTCCCAAAGACTTTACCTCTGGCACCCAAAAATCACACTCCGAAGGTTTCAAGTACAACTTATTTTCTCGGAGTACTTTCAGAACAATGCGGAGATGTTGGACATGCTCCTCAATGGTCTTAGAGTACACCAAGATATCATCAATGAAAACCACAACGAACTGATCCAGATAAGCGTGGAACACTCGGTTCATGTAATCCATGAATACCGCTGGAGCATTAGTCAAACCGAAGGGCATCACTACGAACTCGTAATGTCCATACTTAGTACGGAAAGTTGTCTTCGGAATATCTAAGGCTCTAACTTTTAATTGATGATAACCTGACATCAGATCAATTTTTGAAGACACCACGGCACCTCGAAGTTGATCCAGCAATTCGTGTATCCTTGGCAAAGGATATTTGTTCTTGATTGTCACTTTGTTGAGTAGTCGGTAATCAATACACAATCTCATGCTACCATTTTTCCTTTCGACTAACCACACCAGAGCACTCCTTAGAGAAGCACTCGGTCGAAGGAATTTCTTTAACGTCGACTCTTCAAGTTGAGACTCCATTTCCTTGAATTCTAAAGGAACATTCAATAAGAAACAATAGATATTGATCCCGTATCAGGAACCAATTCTACCGTAAACTCTACCTCTCGCTCAGGAGATTCAGAAGAAACTTCATCGTGAAAACATCCAGAAAGTCATTCACAACCTGAATGTTCGCCAAATCTAAACTAGTTTCAGTGGATGCCGATAACATACTAACATGTGCTTCCGCACCTTGGAATGAAGATTGACCGTCTAAGGTGAACTAGGTAACCGCTTCGAAATTTGTCCTAGACGATTCAACTGATTCTGAAGCGAAGCTGATAGTTGATTAACATAGTCGATTGCAACATGATTTGCGGTCATCCAATTCATACCCAACATGGTGTCCACTCTTCTCATAGGCAAACAATAAATTCTACTACGAAATTTCTGTCTCCTATGACAAGTAGACAATTCTGACTCAAGGATTGGGTCTGGACACGTTCTTCAGCAGCAGTAAATATAGTTATTGGCTCAGACAGCGGAGACAATGCTAGTCCCAATCGATCCGCACATGATTGTGCTATTATACAATGGGTTGCACCTGAATCGTGTAATATACTAACGGAGTTACTAAAAACTGATCTCATACTCCTCAGTAGATTGTCTGCAGTCGTAACTGTCTAAACATCCAGAATGTTGACTCGTCCTTGCCTTAGAGCTGCTTGTAACTTCTTGAAACTCTTCCTTACAGGGCACTATTTACCATAGTGACCCTCTACATTTCTATAATAGCACCGATTAGATCTTCGCTTGCAATCACCGCTGTGAGACTTTCCCCAGTTAGAACATCTTCTGACCTTTGAAGAATCAAAGAATTGCATCTGCTTTTCCTTTGATGAAATTATCTTAGGACTTTGCATTCGGAGTTGATAATTCAACTACCTTCTCCTTTCCCATACTTCCTATGAGGTCATCCTCGGCGACACGGGCTGACTGCACTAAGGCAACAAAATTGGTAACAGTATAAGAACTGAGACCATAAGTCATAAAAGCACTAAGGCCCTTCTTATACATCTGCATTCTCCATTCGTCATTCGAAACATACCTTACCATTCGGTAAAACTGAGACAACTTCTCGAATCTTAGCGGTGTATTCTTCCACCGCCATGTCACCTTTCCTGAGGATGCACCGGTTGGAGACTCCGGTCTTGGTCGAGGATTGCATCTTGATCATCCAGTCATAATTCCGCTTATGATGCACTAAGTATTAAGTTGATCAGGCTCAATGTCTCTTAGCATCACAAGTGTAATTACAACCAGGACTAACAAGGAATCGACTCAACCCTAAACTAAGTCCGACTAGGTCGAACTGCTCTGATACCAACTGTAACACCCCGATATTTTTATCTACTGAGAATACCCAGGTGCACATTAGTAATACATCAGAGATATATTTCCTGCTTAGACACTGAATATCACTATAAATTTTTCGCTGAATATAACCCAAACAGTCTTTTTTACAACAAGACAATATGGTTCTCAGACCATATACCATCAGCAATTATAGTATTCAGTATCATACAAGAAAGCGGAAGAAAGATATACCTTAAATACATAATGTCTTAGTATACAGACAACAGAAGGGAAATAAGCTTAAACATAAAGCTAGGCTATCAACAACCAGTCCGAGCTCAACCTACTCGTGCCTCTTGGATTTCCGCTGTCCCTGTGTCTCTGTAAATCAACAACAATTAAACAGTGAGATACAATCTCAGTGAGTTCTACCGAGACCCCTACTAACTCTCTCGGTCCAATTATGAAATCGTTTTAATTCAATACGGCATCGGCTGCGCGAACGCTACCCCCGATGGACCGCATAAAACATTTTAACAGATTACCGCTGACGCGAACGAAGAACCCGGTAACCTATTAGTTTAGTACGATACCGCTGACGCGAACGAAGAACCCGGTAAACGTACTACAAACAACATAACACCGCTGACGCGAACGCTGCAAGGCGGTGAACCCCCCTACCAATAGTACCTTCTCCTATTGGCATGGAGCCTAGGTAAAAGGATCATGACTGCCTCCCCCTAGTATGTTAAATAATGGGTCGTCACCCAACTCGATATACTTTATACGTATATCTACAATACTATGAACCCACGGTCCATCAAATCAAACAATCAATAAAACACTTTAATCCACATTTTATAAAATCCAAGTTCACACTCGCACTCTAGTTGACCGCTTTTCGACACAATTTTCCATATCAAAAACAGTTCATTTTTCCTTAAAAATAGAATATTCAGTTAGGCCTCTGAATAAGCTTTCCAACGCATCTTAGAACACCTCAATCGGGTTCCGGAATCAAAAGATATCGCGAAAACAAAATCAGTGTTTAGTTGCTGAAAATTCTGTAAACCGTCGCGACGCGAACTGCTACCGTCGCGACGCGAAAAACGACAGAAACATTTTGCGTGACAAAACTGGGCCAGGTCGCGACGCGAAGGGGACGGGTCGCGACGCGACCCTCTGCAGAAAGTGCAGATTTTCCGTTTTCTTACGAAATTCGCTATTCCGCTCGATTCCGATTCTCGTTCCGACTGAAAACAGCTTTGACATCCAGCAAAACCAATCCAACCAATACCACACAATCAATCAATCAAATCAAAAACTCAATCAAAACGGTTTTTATCAAAAACGACATAATTTCCCCTTAACGGTTTTTAAGTCAAAATCTTTCGAAATCAAATCACCAAAAATTCTGTTTCAACACGACACAACTCGAGACTCGCCCCGATCGATTCCTAACCCGAAACAGACAATATCAAGTAATATTCCAGACCAGTGAAAGCGATAAAACGATTAATCAATTAATTCGAAAACAAAAATCCTAAACGTGAGTAGAACTCACCCTTGAAGCGTGAACCACGATCGAGCCGAAATCACCGAGTAGCCACACGAACGCTCCCCGCTCCGGCGACACCCAATCCGCTTTCAAAGCTTCCCACTCGATCACGAAACCGCTTTTGACCGAAATGCCGAATTCCTCGAAATCCTCCATGGGCACTATTCATCATCTTCTTCAATCTCAAAAGCTACTATTCACCAAAAATCCCAATTTGAACCCTAACCCCTTGATTCTTCACAAACTCCAAATCGGACTTCAATATTTGCGCAACCCACCTTGAGCTCGCTCCCAAACACCATCCAAAGCTTTCCTTTGAGCTTGAACAACAAAAACCTCTAATTCCTCTTAAATTCGAAAAAGGTGGATTTGAGGAGAGTGAGTTGATGATGAAGATTTTGGTACCAAAACGAAGAGGAAGTAACGCTAAGCATTTTTCGTGTTGGAAGGAAGTCGTTTCGGTGAATTCTCCTTCCTCCCTCTTCTCTTCTCCCTCACGCCATCTCTCTCTTTTCTTCTCCTTTCCATTCTTCTTTCCCTCTGTCTCTCCTTTCTTTCTTTTATTCTTTCTCACCCACACACACGTATACACATATTTATTTAATATTTAAGTTGCAACGCGGTCAAATTACCATATCGATCGAAATCTCCTATTTCGATTCCAAAAATTTCTTGGTCCGTATTATCCGGTTAACGATCCGATGACAATCAATAAATAATTTTAGCACTCAGTAAATTTACCAGTCAAGTACTACATTGGTTTAATTGGGTTAACACCCAAATAATTCCATTAATTATTTTGGGGATGTTACACACACACACACACACACATATATATATATATATATATATATATATATATATATATATATATATATATATATAATCTGTTCTAGAGATCAATTAGCATGTATTGAGTCAGTATTTTGTTGGTTTTCTGTATCATTTATGGACTAATTAACACAAGGTTATCTAATAATTATGAGTTTAAAGTTAGATTTCTGTGCCTTTGATATGAGTCTGTTGTGCACTCAAATCCCAAGTTGCCATGCCTTTAAGAGATGGACAAGTATATCTTTGTTGGTTAATACGAATAAATATGTCAAGTGTCGGTTTCATGTTAGTTTTCTATTAACATGAAATTTCATGTTACTCTTAGCTTTCACAAATTGCTGCCACTGATATCAACATTTTTCTGATAATTGTTGTTCAATATTGGTACTTTATTGGTTGGTTGCAATTGAATTGACTAACAAAGCAAGAATGTGTTGTATTTCAGACGGACAGTAAAGAACATTCCAAAATATGCGCATGCACAATTTTACATCGACAATGTTCTGCCCCGCGTCAAGGAGAAGAAGATTATGGCTCTGAAACCCTTTGTTCATAGGCTAGGGGTAGGCCAAGGATAGTATAATTTGGTTAAAGTTGTAACATAATTTAGTATAAGACTTTGATTTATTCTAATTTTGTTAATAGGTGTACTTTGACTTTAGTGGTTTAATGTTTGTGCTTGATCAAGTTATTATTTGAACATTAGCAACTCTTATGTGCTCCAATTATTTTAATGCAAGTCTTTTTTTTTTGAATATATTAAATAGTATTTTGGAGGTATAATTTAATTTTTTTTAATTTTTTTTTTAAAAATTTCCGACGGATTTGCGACGGTTTTGTGACGAAAAGTTATCAGAGTTTGCGACGACTTTGCCACGGATATTTGCGACGGACTTGCGACGAGTTTGCGACGAATTATTTGCGACGGGAAGTGTAACAGCCCAGGTCCACCGCAGCGGCCACCCCGGTCCCACTGTTACCTCACGGTCTTTTCTACCCCCCTTGTAGAATTTTTGCCTTCCGTGGGAATCGAACCTTGCACCTGAGGCATAAGTGCAAGTTAAACCCCCTTCCCACTACCAATTGAGCGCGCGCTCAATTGGTAGTGGGAAGGGGGTTTAACTTGCACTTATGCCTCAGGTGCAAGGTTCGATTCCCACGGAAGGCAAAAATTCTACAAGAGGGGTAGAAAAGATCGTGAGGTAACAGTGGGACCGGGGTGGCCGCTGCGGTGGACCTGGGCTGTTACAGGAAGTTTCGTCGCAAACGCTTTGCGACGAGCTGTTTTGCCACGACTCTTCGTTCGTCGCAACTTCCGTGGCAAATTCACATTTGCCACGAAAAAAGATCCATTTGCGACAGAAATTGCCGTCGCAAATGAGCGATTTTCTTATAGTGAACACATTATTAAAAAGAAGTCAATCAATTGATAACTACTCCTTCCGTCCCCTCTTATATGTCGTTTTGTGTCATTTCACACATATTAAGAAAAATAGTTAATTTTGTTTGGGAAAGAGAAATTGTGAGTTAGTTTACCAAATTAACCTTATTAATGATGATTGAAAAGATAAATTAGTAGAGTTATGAAAGAGATATTATTAAATAATGAATGGTATAGCTGAAAAAATATATCAATAATTTCATGAATTGTTATTGGTTGGGTCGTAAAAACCTATACACCGTATTTTTATATAAAATTAAATTCTTAAAAAATAGACTAACGTAATAATTTTAACAGAAAATCATCACTACCATCATCATCTCAGATTCTCAAGGTGGAAAAACAAAACCCCTCTCAGTCCTATCATTTCAAAGAAAAAGAAAATAACGAATCCTATATCCAATTTTCCCTCTAAAATACATCTCATCACATCAGATCTCTCCATCACCATCACCATCTGCCTTATTCGTCTAAAAAAATAATGACCCCACTCTGCGCCAACCAGCGGCGTCATTAGCCTTTACTTGGTTTCGAAGCTCACTCACCCACCTCTCTCCCTTCTCTCTCTCTCTAATATCTATCTCTCCATAAAAACCCAAATCACCAAAAAAATAAAACCCAAATCACCCTTCTTTAATAAACAAATCCAAAAAGCCAACCCAACATTTCTTTTCGCCCCCTTCTATTATTTTCTCTTATCCTCTCTATCTTTTGTTCAGAATCCTCTAAAGATTCGAGTAAACAAAACAAGTTCAAGAAAACACAAAATCAAAAGAAGAAGAACAACACAACACATTTGAGTTGAAACTTAAAACACACTCTAAACATGTTCTCCAAACTTCAACAACAGCACCTTTTCCAACCATCCCGTGAATCCCAAACCTCCGAAGACGACGACAGCCGTAACAGCCCAATCACGGCCCAAAAGCCCATCTCCGATGGTGCAACTATCGAGATTCTTCGCAGGCCGAGAGGCCGTCCACCAGGGTCCAAAAACAGGCCCAAACCACCACTCATAATAACGCGCGAGTCTGAACCCACTATGAACCCAAACATTTTCGAAATCCCAACTGGAAGCGATGTAGTCAAATCCATAGCTCAGTTTAGTCATCGAAGAAACATCGGCTTATGTGTTCTAACAGCTTCTGGAACCGTCGCTGACGTCACTCTCCGTCAACCTTCCGTTACACCTAACACTGCCGTTACGTTCCACGGTTGCTTCGAAATTCTCTCTATTTCCGCTACCTTTATACCTCACCCGCCGGAAACGTCTTCGCCCTTTCCCAATGGTTTCTTCATCTCGCTTGCCGGACCTCAGGGCCAGATCATCGGAGGATTCGCTATTGGCCCGTTGATCGCCGCCGGTACCGTTTTTGTGACCGCTGCTTCGTTTAACAATCCGTCGTATCATAAGCTGCCTTTGGAAGAGGAGGTGCGGAATAACTCAGTCTCCGGCGACGGTGATGTGAAATCTCCGGTGGTATCCGGTGCGGAGTCGTGTATGTATAGCTCTCACCTTGCTTCTGAAGTGATTTGGGCAAGATCGCCTTTCTGATATGATGATATTTAACTTTTGTTTCTTAATATTGGTTTTGTTTTAATGGTGCTGTTGCAAAACTGTTTAGATTTTAATTAATTCATGTAGTCCACTATAGTGCTTATTTATTACTACTCGTACTTGTTTAGTTGGTAAGTTTTTAATCTACTTGTATTCTCAGTAACAACGCAGTTTGTTGTTTAGATTTCGAATTCCATAGTGGTTTTTTGGTTGATGGGAAAAGAGAACCAATATTATGTGTAATACGATACGGAGGGTGTGGTGGATTTAATTTTATGGATATTTCTTTGCTTTGCTTCGAAGAATGGAATGGGAGTAGGGAATATCTGTGCGAATCTATGAAGATAACGCTGACAAACAAGTTGCCAGTATTTGTTGACTGCTACTGTGATGTGATTTGATGTTACCTTTCTTGATTTGGAAAAAAGGGTATAGCACATGGCTAGGGTTTTGTTTACCAGTTTGTTTTCACAATCACCACGGCACAGTACAGCAGTCCTGCTCATTGGTGCGTTGCTTGTAGCCACTAACCCTCTTTGTGATTGAAAATCCCTCCACCACTTTATTTCTCCATTCCCTTAAAGAGAGAGCTTCACTTGCTTGCAGTGACTGTGCATACCCTTTATGGTGGATTCTTATTCTCAACGCAGATGCATGCATGCTGCTGAATAATCCCAAATGGTGACATCACCAGGCGTATATGAAATCTCTGTAATACCCCACTGGATCATAGCATGCATGTGTAATTGACTCTGTCAGATTTGTTTTCTTGCATATAATGAGTGAATGGATTTCCTGTGTATTTGCTATGCATGCGCATGACATCTCTAGCTTCAAGCCAAAGGTTGTCTATGTTTGTTTGTGGTTTGGAATGTGAACAAAATAACGTCATGGTCGCTTATTGCTTTATTCATTCACATTTCATATCAATGTTAAGGACTAATTTATCGTGTGATTTGTATTTTTTTAAATCAAAAAAGTCACCGAATCGCAAAAGCAAAAACACACCTGGTTTAGTTCAACTAGCGCGTGAATTCATGCGATGCACGGGGCAATAACTTCAGTTAATACAAAATTCTTGACTTGTTAAAATTTGTTTTTAAAATTGCAATATGAAAAAGTTTCATTTGTTGATCATTTGAATGCTAAACTACCTCAAAACACGTTTAGCATCACACTATGTATTTTGTCACGAAATTATATTTTTTTTCACTAAATTGGTTTTTGAGGCACAAATTTTGCATATTTGAATAGTTGGATTTTTTTCCAAATACTAAAGCATCAAAAAACATACTATTGTGATCATTAAAACATCCAAAAACACACTACATGAGAAAATATTGTTTAAATTGAAGTTAAATATGAATTAAAAAAAATATGTAATTAATAAAAAGGCGATTGCAAACTTAAAAACTAAAATAGAGTGTGCACATATTTGTCATGAAATTATTATTTTTTCACCAAATCTGTTATTGAGGAATGAACTTTGAGTATTTCATTGGTTAAATTTTTTTTTCAAACATTAAAATACCCCAAAACATGTTGTGCATCACACTTTACGTATTTTGTCACGAAATTATTATATTTTTTTCCACCAAATCGGTTATTGAGACACAAACTTTGCATATTTGAATAGTTGATTTTTTTTACTACCACCAAAGCATCAAAAAATACTACTTAGCATCGTACTTTGATGTAACATCCCTAATTTTTAAAAGCTTGCACTACTAGAAAAACGAAAAATAGTGACCGAATTAGAGACCAAATATCTTCGGTCACTATAGAGACCGATATGTGGTGCATAATATAATTCTATATTAGTGATCGAAATAGTGACCGATTTTATTATATAAATTTAGCGACCGATTTTTTGGTCGCTCATTTTAGAGACCGATTTTTTGGTCGCTAATAGCGACTGTTTATTTGGTTGCTATTAAATTAATATATCTATTGACCGAAATTGCAGTCGCGGAATCACACAACTTTTTTAAAATAAATTAAGTGATGTAAATTGAAAATTGTAGTTCCCACTGTTTTATTCCCTCCTAATCAACAGTAAATTTTTGTTCCCGCACAATTTTTCTAAAATAATTTTGGTTCCCACTATTTTTTACCACAAAAAAAGGAACTCACACCAAAAAGAGTTTCCACCCGTTAACACCAAAAAAAACCACACACAAAAAAACCCTAAGTACGAGAACAAGAGGCGACCTCGAGAGCAAGAGGCGCGCTACCACCAGCTTCTCTGTGCGTGCCACTTGCCACAAACTGTTTCTTCTAATCTGTTCCAGATTAGGTGTGTCTCCAGTTTGTTAAGTTTTCATGTTTTCTTCTATATTTCATTTGTGTTCAATGGGTTTGTGATTTTTTTTCCTTTTAGTTGAAAAGATTAGAGAACTATGTTCATCTCTTTTGAATTCTTTGTGAACAAAATGAGTTAAGTTCAGAATAAATAATCTTCTAGTGTTAGATGCCTGTATATTTCTATATTTGTGTGCTGAAATTTTTAGGGTTGAAGTGGTAATCTTCATTTTGCATTTTTGTAGTTTTGTATGTGTGTTGAAATCGTGTATATGTTGTGCTCGACAAAATGCCTTAGTCCCGCACTGCTGAATTTTGTATTTGTTTTGCCTCAGTTTTGATTGAAAAATCAACTTAGTTTGTCATAGCTGATACTTTTGTAGAATAGCCTCTAGTGTGTTTTTGAAGAGCTCTGTTATATGTATAGTATCGCAGCTAGATAGTTCATTTGGTATCAGTTCCAGGAGGCTTTTGTTGCTGAATACTACTCTCTCCCTCCCCCACACATATAATATATTCTTTAAAGTAAGGGGGTGGTGGAATCCACAAAGTGTCGCTACTAGAAAACATCAAGTTTTTCTTGCCGAATACTACAATAAGGTTACTGTTTTCTTGTTTTGATAGTTTGAAGATTGAGTTTTAGTTTGCATTAGGTTGCGGATACCTAGTTAGCATTTTCTGAATGTAATCAGGAAGGAATCAATTAATCATTGTGTGTATTTGTGGAGATTATTGGCCTTATTAATTTTTTTTTGTTCTGATTTCATGTGCAGGCTTATGATAGGCCATCCATCTAGAGGTGGTTCAATGAAGGCCACAGAACATGGCCTAATTCATTTTTTAGTACAAAGATGGGGCTGGTGCATGGTGTTGATACAAAGATGGGGCTAAGAGTGTAGGAGTTATTATGATGGCTGGAAACTGAAGTGATGTGCTGCAATTTTTATCAGATTCCATGTTTTGTTCCTAGCATCAGATTGTATATCATTGAAATACCATGGAGGGAGCTCAACTTGGAATTGTTGGCATGTGCTTTTATGAGGTGTGATTTATGAGGTGTAGGCCTTGGGGTGGAGGATTCTTAGGATTTATAATTGTTGCTTTTGGACCTTTATCTGATTGAATAGTTGCTTGAAGCTTGATCAAAGATATAGGAGTGGTATATCAATGTGTCTCAACTTGGAGCCGTGTCCAGTATTTATGGAGTGCTGCTACAAGATTCTAGATGTCCGGTTTGAAGGGAGTGTTTGCTTCCATCACAGACTGATATGCAAGGTGTTTCCATCAGAATTGGTTCTCGTGATATCAAAAAGGTGGCAATATACTCCTACTTAACAGTCTTCAGCTTGTGTATGGAGCAAGTGGTACCACTTCATGGAGATCATGCCTTTTGGATTTCCATGGTGTTTTACTTCCATCTTGGAGTGGCTTTATTTTTCTTTCTTTTCTTCCCTTAGATCAGTGTAGTATCAGTAGGTGTATGTTTTCTTCTATATTTATTTTTAGGTGTAGGTGGATTGGCTCTCACTTGATCTATAGTGTGCTAATCCTCAAGTTCTCTTGTTGTATTAAACTTGCTGTATTTTTTTCCCAATAATTTAGCACGTGATTGGACACCCTCTCAAACCCTTCATAGAAGGTGGGGGGAGTGTGCGTCAATGGTGCTGAGCTATTTGGTTATTAATATTATCATCTCTAATTATTGAAAAAAAGGGAAGGTGCATGCTGCAAAAGACAATTGCAAAATGCATAATAAATGCTGACTGTAAGAGAAATAGTTGGCCTTGTTTTGCAAGCTTTAGAAGGGAAGGTGCTATGATGTCTGTAGTTCTTGTTTCAATGGTGGAGGTATCTATTTTCATTCCTAGTTATCTTTAATCATATTTGTTTCCGTTTCTCATTAGTCTGGTAAGGCAGTTGATTTTCTGGTTGGCTTTTGGCTCATTTTCAGAACTTTATTATGTTCACATGTATATTACATCCCCGGTGCTTCTGTAATTAGTATTCTTATGGTGAAACTTGTTCGAGGAGTCACAAAATTTTCCTGAACTGGGACTACAATAGACAACGAAATGAATTCAAAGGGGATTTTCAAACATCATAAGAACCTCTCTTGTCTCTCACTATTTTGGTGAGTTTTTAATAGTGACTTGACCATGCACTTCTCTTTGCAGTCAAATGGTGCATATAAAGCAGCATCTCGTTTGGCGTTTCCACTAGGTATGCCTCATCAATAATTTGAAGAGTTTAAGGTATGTTTCATGTGTAATTATTGGGTTTAGTTTCGATATCTTGATTCATTTTAAATTTAGCTTACTTCTTTTTTCTTTTATACAGCTAAAATTTTCTATTTGTCCACCGGATGATTGACGGGCAAGAAACAACTTTGATAGTCGAGGTGCGACAATAATGAAAAACAATCTCAACAAGGCTCGTGCTGGTGGCACAATGAACAAACCGAGTTGGCTTGGAGAGAGTGCGTGGCTTAAATTATAGGATATTTGGCGAACTCAACCATTAAAAAAGAAGAGCATCCAAGCGAAAACAAATCGAGCATCTGATTGTGGAGGTTTAGGAGCGTCACTTCACACTTGTGACTCAATCACCACATCTCAACATAGAGCTAATATGGTAAAGCTTCCATTTCTCAGTCCTATACCTTATTGTGCCTTACACAAACAATGATATAGAATTATTTAAGAATTAAATATGTGATTCATTAAACCATTACTGTGTGTTGAGCATTCTGATTTATTAATTGGTTTTAACTCTTTTGCCTCACTCCTAGTCAATCTATCCCACAAACAAACTCAGTTGTTAATTAGCGATTGAATTTATTTGTATTGTGAGTTGGGTACATACTCAAAGGCATTTCGCATGTGGGGGGATTGCAACTCTATTATTTTTGAACATTTTAATAAAACAAGAGCATGTTTGATTTGATACAAAATGTTGCAACTTGACTATGTAGTTGCTAACATCTGAGAGATCCAAAGACTCCGGACTATCATATCAAATATACAGACAAGATCTTTTATGGCAGAATTGAAAAACTCTTGTGGCATAATATATCTGGTAATGATGAAACTCAAAGGTCAGCATCTCGGTGTAGTTGACCAGCTAATTTGTCTTTGACTTCATGTGATTTTTGCTTTATGGTATCCTTTCCTGCATTTGCTATGTCAGCAGCCTTCTCTTCTGATTCTTTCGCCTTCTCTGCACTGTACTCACCTGCCCCTGCATCCCATCACACAACCAACACCAATCATTAATACAAAAATAACTTTACCATTTACCAAGGACTAATCATTAACACAACTAGAAATGTTACTGATGAAGTTGAAGTTAGTGTACCAACCAGAGGTAACATGTAGTGTTCATTTTGATAATCATTTTACTCTCCTCTGTTTTTCAGTGTTCATTTGTTTTTGTTTTTCAGTGTTCCTCTGTTTTGATAATCATTTTACTCTCCTCTGTTTTTACAAAATTCACGTTCAAAGTTCATGTTCTAATTCTTGATGCTAACATGTCTTTAATTTGTATCATCTTTATGTTCTTAGACGAAGCTGAACGGAACCCCTCCAGAGCCTATAGATTTGTTTCGTCGCACACACCAGCATCATAAGGATAACACTTGGGTGGATAGAAAATCAGAACATACACATGTAATGACCTATAAATTTTTATTTCTATTATGTTTCTTATGTTGGTTTTAATTTATTTGAGTGTCCTGAATATTAATTGGTCTTATATCCATATCAACAGGAGATCTTTACACGGGAATGGGAAAAACAGACCCAAACTGCATCTTTGCAAGGATCTAATCCACCAAGTCAGATGGATGTATGGCGTGGTATAGTTGGACTAAATAAAAACACGATGTATGGCTATGGACTACATTCGACCGAAGTGCTGAGACCTTAGTATTACGGTTCAAGTTCTTCATCATCTGAGTGGGTGCAAAGGCAGGAGCTTAATGAACTCAAAAATCAGTTGGAAGAAGTGAGAACCGAAAGAGATGAACTTCGAATTGAAATGGCAAATACCAAGAACACTTGTGAGCAAGATAACAAGATGATAAAAAAATTGATGAAAATGATGAAGTATCAACAACTTCCAACTAATGAAGAGCTGTATGACGAAGATGATGAAGACGGAGATAATGAAGAGTCTAATTCAGAGGGACAAAGTGGCGAAGAGAGTTAAACATTTTATGTCTTTTGTTATGACTTAGAAACTAATTGCTATGTTATGTAGGTTTTAATTTAAATTGACTATTATGTTTTTTTACCAAATACATTATGTTTTTTTAATGTAATGACTATTATGTTTTTAACTAAATTTTTCTATTAGTTGCTATATTGGTTGCTAAAACTAGTCATCAAATAGTCCAAATCAGTTTCAAAAATTTGGTTGAGCAGTCATTAAAACAGTCACTAAAATAGTATCTAAACTAGCTGCAAATCAGTCACCAAATCAGTTGCTAAATCAGTCACAAAATCAGTTGCTAAATCAGTCGCTAAATCAGTCACCAAAACAGTCACCAAATCAGTCACCAAATCAGTCACAAAATCAGTTGCTAAATCAGTCACCGAGTCAGTCGTTAAATTAGTCACCAAAACAGTCACTAAATCAGTCACCAAATCAGTTGCTAAATCGGTCACCAAATCAGTCTCTAAATCAGTCACCAAAACAGTCACCAAAATAGTTGCTAAAACAGTCACTAAATCGGTCGCTATTTTCGGTCACAAAATCAGTCTCTATTTTCGGTCGCTAAATCGGTCACAATTTCGGTCACTAAATAGGTCACTACCGAAACAGTCACCAAATCGGTCGCCAATGGTTAGCGACCAGTGATTTAGCCACTGATTTTTTTTGGTCGCTAATTCGGTCACAAAATCGCTTAGTGACCGATTTTTCCTGTATAGTGACCGAAAAATCGGTCACTAAATGACGTTTTTTTGTAGTGTTGTACTATGATACCTAAGACCGATTAATTATTTGTGGGAATAATTGGTCGTGTCTCGGAGATTAATAGTCGAGAAATATGTCAAGAAATCCTATTCTCCATCGAATAGTGGCTTGTTTATATTTTTAAATAAGGAATTGGGGATGAAGGGCAAATCTGTCTTTTCACGTCCCTAGTTATTTAAAATATAATTATGAAAATTCCAATCAATTACGAAGCGAAAGAATCGAGGAATTTCGGATTGGAATCAGATTAATCGAGAAAGTTTTGTACCGAAGAGAAATTTCGACACCTAACCTATGACTTAATGGGCTAGGGGTAGTTTGGTCAATTCCCATCATTTAAACCCCCCTCAGCCCATACACACCTGGACCCTCCCTCACCCTCTCACTTAAACAATTGTTCCAGCTGAAAGAAAGAAAAGAAAAACAGAAGGGAGAAATAGGAGGAGAGGGAGAAATCGAGAGAGAGAGAGAGAGAAAGAAGGGAGGAGAAGTAAACTTATCCATGGCTATTGCATGTAAGTATTCAGACCTCCTTTCCACTCCATTTTCGATTCTCTTTCTATTGGTATAAGTTTCATAAGCTGATTCTCATTCTTTCTCTCAACCCCATTTTTGAACTTGGTGCTTCAATGGTGAAGAAGGGGGAACTTGCATGTTCAGGTTTTGTTGTTGTCGCGGTTGAAGGAGAAAGCTAGTGCTTGCATGTCAAATTTGGAAGGATTTCAGTCATCCTAGTTGCTGTTTCAGTTTCTCTAGTGGTGGAGATTGACGTTTTGGAAATCGGTTCGAGTTCTAGCGGGGATCGTTCGTGTATTTTCGACTCGGTGACTTCGCTTTTCTGCCCAACTCTCGGACTTCGGTGTAACGGTGAGTTCTACTCACGGATAGGGATATTTTTCGTGTCTTGAAAATATATCGGTTTGAGTCATAAGGCATTTATCAGTTTTCGAAAGATTTTGGAACCGAAAACCGTTTTTGGAGCAATATCGCGTTTTTACGGTTTTTATTGAATTGTTGAACAATTTACGAAATTGTGATTTAAACGCTTTCACTGGAATATGATCTGGAATGTGGTTTATTAAATCTGTTTTTAGGTTGGATTACGATCGGAATTTGATTGGGGCGAGAAACGAAAAAGCGGAATTAGAATCGGATTGGAAAATAGAGGAACAGAACAGACCGCACGGATCGTGCGCCCCTGGGCACGGACCGTGCGTCTGCTTCGTAATTGACTGAATGAAGGAATAAAGCATCACGCACGGGTCGTGCGCCCCTGGGCACGGACCGTGCGTGAGCTGCTGTTACCGGACTCCGATTTCTCATTTCGTCGCTCCTTTCGATCCCGAATCACTTCTAATCTTCTTCCCAACCAATTTTAAGGATATTGCCTTACTGACAACCTTATTTTGAACTTGTTCAACTAATGATTTTGAAAAAGTGCTTCGAAAGCATATTTGATCGAAAAACCGAAACCCTAGTATACGTGTGGGTACACCGACTTATGGACTGACTGAATATATATGTTTATATATGTCAATTGAATATGATTATAATGCCGGAGGTCTAATTTATGAATTCCTCAAAACGGATTATAGATCGATATGGATATTTTTTTTATCCAACTATTATGTGATTGATCCTTTGGTGATCGAAAAGATATAAATTATCTAACTCTCGAGAAATTGATGCGTATTGTCATATGTATCGCGTTGGGTGACGACCCGACAAGTAGCATACTAGGAAGGGAAGTCATGAGCCCTCACCCTAGGCCCTGTATACGTCTTGGCGTGGTCAATTCGTGGGTTACCGGGATTAGCAAGCGTTGTGCAGCCGGTTTGTGCTAAGGTTAGACACATGGTTCCCGGGATTAGCAATCGTTGTGCAGCCGGATCATGTTAAGTTGAATTCACGATTTGCCGGGATTAGCAATTGTTGTGCAGTCGGCATTTCGATTAATGAATAAGACATTGTTATGTCAGCTTTTATTGTAACGGTTTAATAAATTGAACCGAGTGTCAGTGAGGGGGGCACGGTAGGACTCACTGAGATAATGTTATCTCACCCAATCCATATTTGTTGTTTTTCAGAGAAGCAGGGAAAAAGGAAGACTATTGTGCACGAGTAGTTGCCATACTCTCGGCGGTGCTGAAGACTTAGTCATATTCATCCTTTGTTCTTTTGTGTTCCATATGGTTGTATAAACTTGTATTGGTTATGAGTTTTTACGAACCGCTTTATATTTCTGTTTGGTATCTGGACTTGGATATTGTATCCCGTTCAGTATGGAACCGATGAACTTCTATTTTGTGAAGTAATGTTATTTCCGACTATGTGTGTATTTCGGAAAGGGTTTATATGTCCAATACTTAAACAGGAACTGTGTCCTCTGATCTTCCGCATCTGTGCATTTTGGTCTCTCTACATGTTAGAAATACCGGGGTGTTACATTTGCACATTTTGTTTTGAAATGATTTTTTTCACCAAATCGATCACTGAGGAACAAACTCTGCGTATTCGAATAGTTAAGAAAATTGATATTGAGGAATGAACTTTGAGTATTTGAACGGTTAAATTTTTTTTCGAACACTAAAGTATCTCAAAACGCGCTGCTTAGCATCACAGTTTATGTATTTTGTCACGAAATTATATTTTTTTTCACCAAACCGGTTTTTGTGGCACAAATTTTACATATTTGAACACTTGGATTTTTTTGCGAACACTAAAGCATAAAAAAACATACTATTGCGATCACTAAATCATCCAAAAACACCCTACTTAGCATCGTCGTACTTTACATAAATATGTTATGAAATTTTTTTCTTCATCAAACGAGTTATTGAGGAACAAACTATGCCTATTTGAATAGTGAATTTTTTTCCGACTACTTAAGTACCCCAAAATACACTGTTTTCCATTGCACTTTACGTATTTTATTACAAAATTACTATTTCCTTTCAACAAACTTTGCGTATATAAACAACTAAATTTCTTTTCAGACTCTAAAGTAGCTCAAAACACACTGGCCAACATCACACTTTACATAATTTATCAGGAAATTAATTTTTATTTGTCCCTAATCCGATTATAGAGGAATAAACTTCACATATTTATAGATCCTATTTTTTCCCTATATTCTAGTGTACTCTTAAATGTGAAAATAAAAAAAAGAGATAAAGAAAAAAATGAGGGGAGGGGGGAGTAGGGGGAGGGGGAGGGGGATATGAAAATAAAAAAAATTAAAAATTGAGGGGGTGGGGAGTCTTGGTGCCAAAATGGGAGTCAAAGACTCCCCAAGGTTTATAGTTTTAAGACTAGTGACTTGACTCGTGTAACCCCGTGCAATATAGAATTATTGTTGGGTAAAATTTGTTTCGTAAATTGCAACATGAAAAATCTCTGTTTAAATTGAAGATAAGTATGAATTAAAAAAGTGTGTAATAAAAAAAGATAATTGCAAACCTAAAAACAAAATAGAGTGTGTACAGATATAATCCAAACTAGTATTTAACCCGTGCATACGCACGGGTGATACTGTATCTGTTATGATTTCCATTGAAATTATAAATACGTTGAAAGTTGTAAAATATAATAAAAAAAGGAAAAACTTGATAATGGAGTAAAAATGAAGAAAAAATGAAAATGAATTTGTACGTAGGTAAAATATGCATCCCCGTTGGCCCTCCCGTTTGCATCCCCGTTGGTTAACTTTCGAATTTGAGCAATGGACACACCAAGTCTTTTTGCTAAAATACCTATGGACACATGCTCATTGGCCAGTATTTCTTGCTAGTTATGACTCACAACAGAGCTATCAGTTTTACGGTAAGGCCTTATAATACTGTTAAATCAAAATCAGTTAGATTGTTTGATGTGTAAGCTTATAAATAGTTTTTTCCTGGTGGCCAAATCAAGAACCTAATTTCAGCTAGTATTGCATCTCAGTAAGAGATGTTTTCATTAGTTGCAAAAATAACATCCAAGATATAACACCTTTCAATTGCAACCTAAACATATAATCATTAGCACAACTTAAAATGTACAAAAAGTGGCCAACAATAACAAAGGAATCTCAATGACTTAATTCAATTCCATACTCTTCCTGAAGTGTGGTTCCAGTTCCGAAGCTATAGTCTTATTGTGGATAGCTGTTACCATCACATTTGCTTGCACTGTGCGCTTTATTACCAAATGAATGTAAGTCTTCCGTCTTCAATAAATGCCCATTTGTACAGTCCTGAGAAAGAAATGCTGGATAATCTTTATTTCCTTCAGTTGAATTTAAAATTGCTGCTTCCCGTCTGTATAATTAGGATCAAATAAAAAACCATAAGACCAACAATCACAAACCAAGATCAAACACCACATGTCCAGTCTATTCTATATCTAGAAAGTAAAAAGAGTTCAAAGTAGAATACAATCATATTGAAGAGACAGAACTTATATCAAATATAAATAAATTGTATTTGTGAAAGTTAATTTCCCCCGGAAGTGGCATATATCTCTGAGCCAACTTAGCCACTTCTAAATAGCATTTAAATTTTGACAACTTGAAAGAATGCATAAACATTACAAAACCATGATTGAGACTATGAAAATGCTAAGCAACAACACTGGTCTATAAATTATGAATCACCATTTTTACATCATCAACATGTTGAAGCACATAACCACTTCAAGTTTGAATTAAAATAATGTGAATTAATGTTGTAGGTGGAATGTCAGAGACCTTTAGAAACCATTACACTACTTCCTGACATAAACATAGTGATCAATGGGCCAAATTAGTATAATGGAAAGCAAATAAGAAAATTAATAATTTTTCAATCTATTGAAAAAGCTGAAATTAGTACCACAACATTTAGATATGTGTCATTGCTGTTAACAAACTCCTCAATGGCTATCTTAAGAAGTTTTTTGCACTTTTTAGAGATGAAGCATAGAGATGAAGGAACGGTGCAAGAAAAAATTATAGAGATAAATTAAGATTGAGACAACATTATTGTTTGAGGACGGATCTCTTTAAAAAGTAGAAGCTACTGACATTTATTCTTCAACCCAAGAAAGCAATCAGAAGAAACTCTGGCCGATCGAATGTTGTAAGTGCACAAAGTCAACTAAAGGATAACATAAGTCTTAAGCTCACTAAATTTACCTGCTTGCTTGTTGCATCCACTAACACTCAGTGTTACTACAACCCAATGGAAGTATTTAGTCCGTAGTTCAATTTTAGCACTTAGACCTGAATCCATACACCAAACATAAAAAATCACCTTGAGTCCCAAGCCATATGCCATTGGAGGATAGCTACACTATTAGATATTTGTTATTTGTAACCAATTTAAAGGGAAACTGCAGAATGAATAGTCACAGTATAAGCAGCAACTCAAGTCATATTGTTCTAAAAAAGTAAAAGTAATCAATCTTAATTTAATTAGTCCAAATTTACCAACTAAATCAACCCCAACCAATAAATTCAGGACACAACATCATATTTATGCTTTTATTCCATTTAAAAGCATCATGTATAGATGCAACAATAGTACTGAATACAAACCTCATCAAAAAAAGCATATTGAGTAGCGGAAGTTGATGAATAAAACAATGGGAAAGTTGAATATATATCGGGGCAGCGTTTGTATTACCCATATGGAGAGAATCGAAGCATACACATAAAACCCAACACCATGAAGATTTCTCAGCGTCACTCCTCCCAGGAGAGCCACCATAGTATCATCCCATGACCACCCAAAGCAACACCACCACTTGAATAGTTAAAAAAATGTTTACACTATAGAGAATTAAAACAAAAGGAGGGAAAGGAATTAAAAAATTGGGTTATTATCTCCATTCAGTTAATATGAAACCTGCAATAAGAGAAAATTTAAAACCTACATGGTTGCACCAGCATAAAAGGACATGGTTAGGCAAGAAAATGATGGAAGGATAGAAACTAATCTACATTCAGTTATTATCTCAACTTCTATATCCACACAGGAAATAATATAACCATAAAAGGGAAAGCTAGAAAACAATTTGACACAATAATTAAGTATAGGAGATAGAACTTGAAGCAATTTGGAATGGGATAAAATGTGAAGAAGCAAAGAATGAACAGACAGAAATAAGTCAATAATTGCTTACCTTGTGAGTAAATTCTTCCCCTTTATTTTCAAATTATTTTGCAGAGACTAACTCAAAATGAATTGCATTGAAAATAGGTAATAACGTCAAGTATATTAAGAAGCACCTAAAAGGTAGTTGTGAGAATCAGCCATCAATTGAATATGCTTAAAAGCAAAAATATTTCTAGTAGCATTAGATGGAACATTTTAAATTCCTAAACCACAAAAAAAGAACTCCAACGAAACACCACTCACTAACTCGGGTATTGAATGGAAAAAGGATTTCAAGTTGGGAACCAACTCTCTCATTAACAATGTCAAATATGTCAATTAACAATGCCAATTGATTTAGTTAGATGCCATTGTGATCTTTCCTTTTTTCTATTTTCTAGCTCATGACAAAAGGAGTACAATTGGAAAAACTAAGCAAACACCAAGAGGAAAGGTAGCTTACCTGATAATTTAGTGGAGGTGAAGTTTATAGGCTCCCCATTCTTGCATCACTTGAGTTCATGTCTTCATAAGATAGGAGAGAAATCTACATGATTGATATACAAATGAGACAAATTAGTCAGGTGCATTCTTCTTTAATACATCAAAGCAATTTACAAAGCATGTGAAGAAAATACCCTTTTACAAAATGGTCTGATTATATACAAATCAACCTTATTACTGTTGGACATGGCTAAAGGACCACCTCATTGACAGGTGTGGTTGAAAACCTCCCAGTCTCCTTGCTTTAGCCTTTAAAGACATAAGCAAAGACAAATTACAAAGATGATCATAAAAATAAAATTTGAAATCATCATAATCATGTCTACTCCTAAAAATAAAATAAAATTTCAAGCTTAATATGATGAGAACTTCCTCTCAACAACAGTTGATCAAACACCAGGTACAAAAAGAAGAAAGTTGATAGGAATTAAGAGAAAGCCAAGATAAAGCACTCGAATCCCATTCATCCACAAATGCAAAGATGTAGTAAGATGAAAAGGGTAAGATAAAGCACGTGGAAGTCACGATGAAAGCTCCAAAAGCAGGACTTGTGTTTCTAAAGCAGACTTCAACTCACCAATTCTTCATCAAAGCATAAAACACCACCCCCTCTAAGTAAGCCCTATATACATCATCCAAAAATCCATTGATGACTTTAATAGATTAAAATACTTTAATTAGGATGGTAACCTTAATTTTAGGTTATGAAAAGAAACACGATTTCATTTTAACTTGTTATAGTCTTTTCGTCTTAAGTGGGGAATAAAGGCAAACACCTAGTAGACATTATTTTGGCTAAGGGAAAAACATCACAATCTGCATTAGGAAAAAAAATGCATGAACAAAAAATAAAAACAAATGTTGATAAATACATAATTGAAGAAAAATGTTGAAAAAGAAAATGGCACTTATTGTTAAAATAAGCATATGCAGCATATGCAAAATGGATGGAAGGAAATATAAATCCAGCAACTGTGAGTTCATTAAGCGTGAGTTTGTAGAGCAACACGTCAAAACAAAAAGTTGAAAAGTAAAAGAAATATTACCTATATGGCTATATAATATTGAAGGACTTGGAGCTAGTGCACCTTCATTGTTGCTTCTTCATCTTTTATCAACCACAACAAATAGGTCTGCATCATCTTCACCCTCACTGTACATATCAATCTTATTTTACAATCCAAAACTTCTTTTTGGAATGTATCAATCTACAAACTATGAAATGCAGACAACAACAAATAATTAACAATTTAAGTCAGAAACTAAGATTTTCTAGGGTTCCTATTTGGTGGTTCTAAAAAAGGATACATACATAATGGAACTGAAAAAAAAATACCTCACCGTCACTCATGGTGGTTCTCACCACCACACCTCCGCCAGAGATCTCCGTAGACCACCGAAAAATTGTCTCTTTCGCTGTTGTTTCTCCTCTGAGTTTTGTTTCCTCCATCTCTCTTCTCTCTGGAATAAATGGAAGGAGAGTTACTTACAGAGGAAAAGAGAAACGCAGAAAAGGAAAAAGAGGGATTAACAGTCACCTTAATGAAGTTAGGGATGAAGAGAGGAGAAGAGAGGAAGAAGAAGAGAGGGAGAAGGGTTTCGAAATTTTCAGCTCATGAAGAAGGAGTGATGGTTATGAGAGAGACTTCTAGCTTTTTTGGTTTTTTATTTTTGTGAATGGTGAAGAAAGAAGATGAGATGAGAAGGAAAAGAGAGAGAGAAAGCGTTCAGAGAAAGAGAGAGCTGAGATTTGAGAATTTAGAGAGAAAGATGAAGAGATGAGTATGCAGAGAGAGATGCGTATGGGGTGAAAGAGAGAAAAAGTCCGAAGAGGAAGGTGAGAAAGAGAGATGGAATTTCAAATCGTGTTAGGTGATGGTTCTGAGTGTACGGTCACTGCAACATAGAAAGTAGAAATGAAGGAAAGGAAAATTTGAAGGGGAGTGAAAATTGAATTTTCGGACCAAAAAGGGTAGGGTGGTCAATTAAGGCCAGGAGGGAATAATAGTCAATTTGATGGTGGGTTAATGGCAACTATTCATAGTAGACAAATCGTTTCATACACATAATCCATAGTAACAGTATAGCACTAGTGGAAAAATGGGATTCAAAGTCGGACCTTTCGGACATTTAAAGTCGGACATTCACCCGACTTCTATCAAAGCGACTTAGAAAGTATGTTTTTTTAAAGTCGGATTAAGGTCCGACTTAAAAAGTACGTTTTTAAGTCGGATTATTAGTGCGTCCGACTTTAATTATGGCCTGTGGAAAACCTTTTAAAGTCGGATTATTAGTGCGTCCGACTTCAATTATGGCCTGTGGAAAACCTTTTAAAGTCGGGCGTTAGTTGCGCCCGACTTTAAATGTTCCTTTTTTTAAAAAAAAAAAACTTTAGTTGGTGCTTCAATAACTGACAGGCTTTCTTACAATAACTGACAGGCTTTCTTACATCAAGGATTAGTAAACTTTAGTTGCGTGAGTACATTACATTGCTCTGACAACCATATAGCCTGTATGGAGGCTCAAATGCACCACAATAACTGACAGGCTTTCTTACATCAAGGATTAGTAAATTCCTCAAAATTTCCACAAAAGAAGTTCTAGTTTCACTATGGGCACAAAGATTCAAAAGTAGCCTCTGCAATTGACTTTTATATAATGGCTGCAAAATTTAAATACAAATCATCAGCAATAAATTTGTGCTCCTTTTGAAGAATTTCCTAGTTCCTATCATTGAGTACTACCTGAACGATGCGAAATAATGCTTCGCCCGGCACCATTCAGGCCAGAACCAGTACCTTCACCATGCCCAGCATGTCTTACATATACGGGATTTTGTTCAACTACAAGCGCAAATCAGTAAAGTCATAGTAAAACATAGACGGATGCAATTATTTAAACTAATGAAGTAATCAATTGTGCTGATACATACCTCATTACCATGCATATTTACAAGTGTTTTCAACTCGGCTGAGGAAAAGGGCTTCATGTCGATGGCCCAGTAAATAGTCCAACAACTGGAAAACCACATAAAGGCACAAAAAACTGAGAAGAAGGAAAGGGACGGAACAAATTAAATTTTCTCCTTGCTCATTCAAAGAAAAGTAATAGAAATTCTACTCAATGGATGTCACCTTACTAATTGCAAAAGCAACTGGATAACATATCCATACAAGCATGTGGAAAAGGGAGTCACTGATGCACCAATGGCTAAACCATATGTCAGAGCACTTTCATAGGAAATGGTAGGTAAGAATGCAAACGTATTCATATTAAATATATTAAATACTAGACAAATAAATGACATGCATAAATCCAAAATTCAAAGGGGTTAAAACCACCATTCAGCAGGGCCATACTGAGGATATCATTGGAAAATTTATTGGATAACGCAAACCGGCAATTAGAAAATCGGAAATGAAAACAAGGAAACTCTACAAGCCTGCACAATTTTTTTAGGTGCAACATCTCTTTCAAAGTGTAAACTGCAAGTTGAATATATGATGAAAAAATAGGTTGCATTTTCAACTAGCATCTTCCCAGCATATCCATCACAATAAACTCTAACAAGATGGTTTTGGTCCTATGTAACTTCTATAATAATTTTCCTTATTCAAAGAATAATAAGAAAGAATAATAAGAAAGACTGGCATAGAGGCATTTAGTTAAAGTCCATGACAAAAGAAAATCGATCAACACCTGCGTTTCCTTCAAACGGTCCCCAGTTCTCCACTTTTGGACAGCCTTTCACTTCCAGCCAGATCAGTAAGGTTTAGCACGCCTTGCACCTACTGTTCCGTGTTCTACAAAACCAGATAAAATTAAATCAGGAAACAGTATCGAGATAAATGAACAGCAACTGCACACATGTATCAGAAAGCAGCACCTAGTTAATACCATATATACGCAACGTAAAGACAAAGTGACTTCGTGATGATTGTTCATTCATCTGTGTTCTTCCTACTGACCTGGAAAAACAACAAGGGACATTGATGTAGTTTTAAAAATTCTAAGGGAAGATCGGGGACGACAATGTTGTTCTTTAAAAATCAAAGGCCAGAATAATATAAATCAAGATCACAAACACTTTATATATTGTTTACTAATGAGTTAAATTTTCTAACAGGATCAAGAATACAAATTTATTATGAAATGAAAATGATTTTGCAGTAGCAAGAAACTTTACAGCTTCAAAAGGAATATTAACAGCCATCCAAAATTCATATGGAAGAGCAAATTCATATTAGCATTGTTGCACATGTTCGGCTAGAAAATTTATCCCAGCATATTTTGAAACAAAGTCACTTAAATAATATTCCATACTTAGGTATAATTTTACCTGCCTTGTGCAGCCTGTTGCAGGAGGGAGGAAATCTCATTTACACTGCAAACATCCACAATAGTCAGGTCTGAAACATCCACAATATTTCTAGAACTGAAGCCTACAAATATTTTATAAAATCTGTTAAAAGCTTCCACTGAAGCATGTAATCTAGTGAAAATAAAGAGAAAGTATATTAACCTGCATTTTGTATCTCCATCCCTGATCTTTTAGGGACTGACTTATTTGGAATATTTGTTCCAGAGAACGTGGTATCAAGCCTTTCAGCTCTGGAGCATCAGGCTTACCCATCATTGTATATGTTTTGCCAGAACCAGTCTGTCCATACGCCAAAATACAAACCTGCCACAATAAACCATAATGGAAAACATTGTCAGCCAAGGTTGTATGACATGTTAAAATTTAACAATACAAACCTGCCACAATATACAAGATCAAGCACAAATTTAAGTAGTTTTACTATTTTTTCTTTGTGAGAAACAAGGCCAGAGTTACCAGACATTCAAAAATCAATACCCATAATAATAATGAAGTACAAAATCAACAATAAAAAACATCGCGATTCAATTAACAATAGGTTGTGAAAACTGTAAATCGACCAAAATGGCTTCACAGTGTTGATTTTGCTACAAGTCAAGGTGACTCAACGAAATTGCATGTATCTGTGTGACATAAATTGTGTGCTACAAGCAAACATTCTTCCATCTTGCTAATATAGCTGTCATTCTTTGTTTTATACCAATTTTCTGTCTATGTATTAGATTATGCCTATCAAAAGAAGGAGCAGTAGAAATCACCTTGTAACTAACAACTACTACAAGCAAAAATCAACTAATAGCATCAAGATCAATAACCCCCCGTGCGTTACAAACACCCACCACAATCGGTTATAAGGGCCAATAGATATCAGAAAAATAGAACTGTGTCCCTCTCCAAATTAATCATATACTATTATACAAAGACAGAAGAGGAACAAAATCCCCCCAATTTTAATGAGACAAAGCAAATTTTCAAAAAAACAAATATAGGGAAAAGCAAAACACCTACACATTTTACTCACCTTTATGTTCTCCTTTTCAGCATCCAACTGCTGCTGCAGCATATTTATTTTCTGCCTTAGAGAAGCACATGCCTCCTACAAATAAAGTCACTATCTTATAAGTCTAATGAACCCAGTAGTGCATAATTAATCATCAAAAGGAAATGATCGAGAACAAACAATACGACACACCTCGAGAGCATTTGTTTTTTCCAATTCTGCAGCTAATCTCCATTTACACTCTTTGTATTCTGCTACTTCTTTAGTTAAAGCCTATACTTGACCAAATTGGTAATCACGATCGTCTCTGATATGTTTTAACTCTTCCCGAAGGCATTTGAGATCGTTTGCTAACATTTCTTTCTGCTTTGTAGCCTCATCTTGAGAAGCCTAAGAAAAAATATAAAGCAGGGGAATTATTATACATGCTGAAGATAATTTAGAATTTGTTTTACTGCTCTGCACAAAAAGGTTGTATAACATGTTAAAAATTATTATACATGTTGAAGGGGGAGGGGGGGTGAAGGGAGACAGAGCAGATAGCAATAATTACTAGACATGTGAATGCATAGTTTGTTCCATACTGAATTTACAGATTCATAACACTTGCATAGTTTGTTCAAATGCATATCTCTTAAGTGTGAATGTTTATATGACTATGTTCTACAGTAGTAAGTTTTGATATAAAGTGAGAACAACTTCATATTTCAAGGAATGTTTTTATATGACTGTTTTTATATGACTGTCAAATTGGATTTTCAAAACTAAATGCATATAAAGTGAGAACAACTTCATATTTCAAGGAAATGCTATAGAATTTTTGTATAAGTGTTTATGTTGAAAATCATTTGGTGAAGGCAGAGAAACATGTTATTCAATTGAGTCAAAACTAACCATGACTTACAGGTGGACCATAACTGGGATCCTCCTCATTCAGAGGAACAAATTTTGAGTCTTCAATTACCTCTTTAGGAAGTCCTGCATTATGAAGGAATAAATAAAAAAACATCCAATGCTTAGTACGGTGTTTGTTGAATGAATCTAATAGAAGAAAATGATAATTATCTAACTATCAAGTAACAAAATATGATTATGATATGTCACTGTTGTGGGAGAGGGCACAAGTACCATTCTTAATATCGAAACTAACGAATCCTGTAAACAGAATAACCTTGAATTAAACTACCGAAACTAACATGTTTATTATTTGATGCATGCATTCAAAGATGCTTCAATCAAAATATCAAGCCTTACACTAACATGTTTATTAAACAACAAGAAGGACAATTTTTTAATCCAAAAACATCAAGTTTCTACACAAATAACCTACTCTCATAACATCAAGTTTCCATAATCCAATTCAATTGCATTCAAACAAAACGAAACAACACTACACAATGCAGCAGTTAACAAGCTTAAAATCCTCAGCTGAATCTTTCATTAGATTCTACTTATAATATTTTTATCAAAAAGGACTTACTTTCCTTGAAGACCAAAATACTTAAATTCATCTCTTCGACGAACACGTCAAGGAACCTTCTTCTCTGAAACAGAATCAGCATTATTGAATTTGTCAACAATTCGCAATTTTGCCTCTTTCTTCTGCTTCCTTTTCTTGCAAACGAAAATAGAATAACTAATCAGAAATTTAACAAATCAAAAACCAACCTTAGGAAATCAGTAACAAAAACTATGTATTTCCAAATGTGTATACCAGCACAAGAACCCCAAAATAATATCCCAGAACAGAACCAACACATAGAAACCCCAACACACAATATTCTCACACTTATTAGTAGAATCACATACACAGATAAATGGAAATGAACAAATACCTAAAACCTCAATGAAGCAGTGAAAACAAACAAACAAGGATGGTGGATCCAACAAGAATCAGATCCAATCAAGTTCAAAAACAAAACAAATCGATTAAAAGGAATCGATTAAAAACAAATTGCAGAAATAAATATTAGTTGGAATCGATTAAAAACAAATCACAGAAAATTAGAGAGAGAGAGAACGAGACCTACCAGCGACGGTGACAGGGAGAGAGACCGTGAATCTTGCAAAATCAGAATGGGAAAACTATCAATTCTAAAAACTCAGAATCAAAAAACAACAAACCCTAACAAATTTCACAAAACAAAGATTTCCGAAAAGAACCAACAAATAGGTAACGAACCCTTATCTATTTGAATAGGTACACAAATAAAGGGATTACCTTTAACAGTAGCGACGGAGGAAGACAACACGGAGCTTTGGCGGAGGAAGAAAAACCAGAAGTGACGGTGACAGGGAGAGAGACGGTGACAACGAAATAGACGGCGCGGCAGGGAGGAGAGAGCGACGGAGAGAGGGAGCTTAGGGGGGGGAGCGATGGGTAGAGATGAACGATGACGGAGAGAGGGAGTTTTTCTCGAGAGCGTGGAACGATGGAAAGCGTGGAACGATCGATTGAAAGCGTATGGAAGAGCTAGGTTTTCTGTAAAAAAAATTTTGTTTTAAGTTTTTTATTTTTAGAATAATTATAAGTGTTTTGGTTTTCAGATACGGAGAAGTAAAAAATAGATTACACATTTCAAGTCGGACGTAGTACGTATCCGACTTAAAAGGGTGAGCGCCAGAATTTTTACCCTACGTTTATTACAAAATTGCCACCGCCTCCACTTTTTAAGTCGGATATTTGGGGGTCCGACTTAAAATCACCATTCTTTTCTTGTTTTTGCACTAGTGTAGCTTTATAAAATATATTGTCTAATATCTGTAAATAAAAACTAGATTATAACAACAAATTAAATAAAAAGACTACAAAATTGAAATTGGCTATCCATAGATACTGAGAAGAAATGAATTCAATAAATGAATTGGTAGTGACCCAAATAAATGAATTTAATAAATATTTCGGGTTCAGAAAGAAAAGGAGAAGAAGTGTAAAAATAATTTTTTTTAAAGATTCAGAAAAATATGGTTCTAAAAAAATAAAGAGAAGAAGTATAAAAAGAAATTGATTTTTTAAAGTGGTGGAATCATTAAAAGGGTGAGTTGCATTGGTCTGTGTCACGAAATTAAATTCTTTTCACCAAACCAGTTATTGATGAATGAATTTTGATTATTTGAACCATTAAAATTTTTCTGAATGCTAAAGTACCTCAAAACACACTGCTTAGCATCACACTTTACGTACTTGTCACGAAATTATTATTTGTTTCAACAAATCGGTTATTGAGGAATGAACTTTGAGTATTTGAACAGTTAAATTTTTTCTGAATACTAAAGTACCCCAAAACACTCTGCTTAGCATCACACTTTACGTATTTTGTCACAAAATTATATTTTTTTTTACCAAACCGGCTATATATTGAGGCACAAATTTTGCATATTTGAATAGTTGAATTTTTTTTGCGAGCACTACTTAGCGTCGTACTTTGCATATTTTGTCATGAAATTATTATTTTTCACTAAACCAGTTACTGAGAAACAAACTTTGCGTATTTGAACAATCAAAAAAACATTGACCGATAAAATACCCCAAAACATACTGCTTAGCATTACACTTTATGTATTTTATTACAAAATTACTATTTTCTTTCAACAAACCGGTTATTGAGAAACAAACTTTGCATATTTGAACAGTTCAAATTTTTTTGAATCCTAAAGTACCCGAAAGTAGGGCTGTTCATAAGAACTAAAAAACTGAACTGAATTGCCAAACTGAACCGA
Source organism: Astragalus membranaceus (assembly GCA_039519185.1). Taxonomy (NCBI): domain Eukaryota; kingdom Viridiplantae; phylum Streptophyta; class Magnoliopsida; order Fabales; family Fabaceae; genus Astragalus; species Astragalus membranaceus. The sequence continues at coordinate 127,863,448 of CM076849.1, forward strand.
ACTGAACCAAAATTAACTGAACTTTTACTGATAGTTTAGAACTGAACTGTTCAAACAGTTCGACCGAACTGAACCGAACTGTCTTAACAGCTCGACCGAACCGAACTGAACTGTCTTAATAGTTCAGTTTGGCAGTTCGAGTTCGAACCGAACTGTTTAAATTTTTAACTTTTTTTTTCGAACAGTTGAGCCCGAACTGTAAAGCCCGAATTGCCCGAACTGTTATCCAAACTGCCCAAAAAATGGAACTGTTCAATGACCATCCTCCAAGCCTTACTTACCACTTGTTGAAAGTTTCTGCTTGATCTGTTCATAAGTTATTGGCTTCTCATAAGTCAGTTGTAAACTGGTCTTAATTCATTACCTTAATTGCTAGCTATTATATGTATCTTATTACACTATTACTTAAGTGCTGGACTTCAGACTTGTTACCTTTTCAATCTTATCTTCAGCATCAGCATAATATACATTTATATACAAGCAACATGTCTAATTTACCTCCAATAATAAAACTTGTCCCTTTCCTGGTTCCCACGTCTACGAGGCTTCCTATTCAAAAAATATACTGGGCATTAAGAACGTCAAGCATTTGGGTAGGCCCTGTTTATTACAGCTTTTTCAAGATTAAAAAATTATCATAAATTAAGAATTTATTTGCAATTGGTATAACTTTTTAAAATGGGATCCTAATATTGATCTGCCCCAGATGCATATCATAATGGATAATAGGTATTATTGTGTATATACCAGATACTAGATTTCTTGATGACATGGGAGTTGGGGCAGTTTAGATTTTTTTTAAAAAAACAATTTTTTTTGGCAGTTTGGATAACAGTTCAGGTAGTTCGGGCTTAACAGTTCGGGCTCAACAATTCAAAAAAAAATGTTCAAAATTTAAACAGTTCAGTTCGAACTCGAACTGCCAAACCGAACTGTTAAGACAGTTCGGTTCAGTTCGGTCGAACTGTTAAGACAGTTCGGTTCAGTTCGGTCGAACTGTTTGAACAGTTCGGTTCAGTTCGGTGCGGTTCTCCTTGAGAACTGAACCATGAACATGCCTACCCGAAAGCACATTACTTAAAACATGAAAAAGGAAAAAAAATGAAAGTACCCCAAAACACACTACTTAGTGTCGCACTTTACGTATTTTGCCACGAAATTAATTTTTAGATTTACGAACGAACTTCATATATTTGTACATCTATTTTTTCTAATTCTAAAGTACCTAAAAACACACTCTTTAGCTTCGCACTTTATATATTTTGTTACAAAATCAATCATTTTTAACGAAATTGGTTATCGAGGAACAAACTTTACGTATTTGAACCGTTAAATTTTTTCCAGACTCTAAAGTACTCCAAAACACTGGCTAGCATCACACTTTACGTATTTATCGTGGAATTAATTTTCATCTTCATTAGCTTATAGATCTATTTTTTTCTAAATAAAAATATGAAAAAAAAAGAAAGAAAGGGGGTAGGGGATGTGTGGGGTGGGGGGTAAGTGATAACTCTAATTTATATAGAGTTATTTATACATCTAAACGTAACAAATTGCTTGAAATCCAAGTATAAAGTATGTTAAATATAGTGGTATTAATAAAATAACAACATTCTAGGAATTTTGTGATGAATAAAGCATTTTGTATATATTGGTATGTTTGATGTGTTTTCCTACAGATGATGCTTCTGCACCACGATGCTTCTGCACCATGATGCTTCTGCACCACGATGCTTCTGCACTTAGTGCTTCTACACCATCCTGCGCTGAAGATTTATAACCCCACAATGGAAGCACCTCAATTCATACCTCTGCTCCAAAACTTCTATGACATCATGCTTTGTCACAATTCACATGGAGCACATGCCCACATGCATAAGGAGGCGCCCACCATAAACATCATCATGAAAGGCTACTCACCTAAAGCATATGGCCTTACACAATTGGACCTCTCCTTATGGAAATATGCTGAACTCAATCTCCTTATCTAAAGATCAGAAAAGTAACCATGGTTAAGCCTCCTTAGGTTAACTTGGTTTTCAAGCAAACCCTCAAGCAAATGAAATCTCCAAGGCTATAAAAAGGGCTCCCACTTCTCACTTGAAAGCATCGCATATCTCACTTGATAATATGTAGATCAAACACTTTACTTATATTTTAGTAGTTTCATTTCTTGTATTTTATTCAGTAGTTAGTTGTAAGAAGGTGAGGAAGGAATTGACATCCTCTTCCTCCACTTCTTCATAGATAGACGAAGGAATCAGTGCTTCTGCACCAATCAGAATTCATGCAAAGGAACATCAGTCTGTGTAACTTCTACCCTATTGATATCTTTTATATGATTCATATCATTATGCTCCTTACAGATTCTCTCTATTATATAATGAGTAACATGAGCTAAATTCCTTTAATTGAGATGTTCTATACTTATAATGATCTTTTGAGAAAGTTCATATGCTTTTAAGTGTTGTAACATTTTGGGTCTTGTGTTATACTATATCCATCTTATTTTAAGGTTGATCGCTTAAAAGAAGTAGAGTTATATACACAGACATGGTTTATAACTAGAAATCAAGACTAATAAGGGTGAGTGTTTTAATAAAGGCTTTGTTGACTTGTTAATAAAGAAAACTTTGTTAAAACCATGTTAAGTCCTAGACATAGGATAACATAGTCCTTAGGGTGAAACAGTGGGTACCTCAAAGGCAGGAGTGAACTTATTTAGCAAGCCCAGACATGGGAAGCTTGTAACGAAACTCTGAAGAAAGTAGCTGACAAGCACACACTTATGCAACTGCACTCAATGCTACTGCACTTGATGCTTCTTCACTTGATGCTTCTGCATCATAGTGCTTCTGCATCTCTAAAAGCATAGAAACTCTCAAAAGAAACATTATCTAGTAAAGACATCTCAACTATCTTTCTCAACTGATTTCCTTCATCTTATTTTACATACTTGCATTCTGTTTTTACTTAAACTAAAAACCCCAAAATTTGTGAGTAGAATAGTAGTACTAATTTATATGTTTTCTAAACATACATAAAGTTAATCCAATCCCTGTGGGTTCGACCTTTCTTATCATTATATTACTTGTTTGTGACTGTGTATACTTGCACATCTTTTCACACACCAGTAAGGGAGGGAGGGGGGGTTGGAGTTTAGGAGGGAAAATGGAGTGGGAGACTCCCTAAAATTTATATATATTCTTAAGATGGTGGGGTGGGGGGGGGGGGGCGAGAAACAAAGGCATGCTCGTTGAATTCGACATAACGCGTGTTCTTGAAACTAATGAGGTATACACAATGTAATACATGTTCTACCAACAAGTTTCAAGGAAAGTCAAGTAGATACAAATTTGTAGGAAAAACATCTACACGCGGAAGTACCCAAAAGCCGAGAACGATTATTAACCATTCGATCAAGCAATTTTCCTTGAGTAGAAGCAATTATGGATGCAATACGTCAAGCAAGCAGGCAGAGTGACTCAAGTATACCATCTCTTTCTAAGGTATTGTCCGCTTTGGCCTGCATCAAAGCCGTCACACACAATGTTGTACTTTGTTAAAATATGTCTCGGTTAATTAAGAATGTGGGTGTTTATAAACTACCATTGGTATTGATTCCCAAGCAATGTGGGACTTTTGGTGTATAAGATCACTAGCCCCCTGAGTCAAGACCAAGGGGCTAAAGTGCTTGGGGCCCCCTATATGGCGCGCCACTACTCCAACCTCGAGTCTCGTATCGCCTTCCGAGGTATTGTTCGCTTTGGCATGCATGAAACTTTTGGTGTGTTAAGGATGTGGGTGTTTATAAACTACCTATGACCGTGATTCCTAAGCAATGTATGTGGAATTTTTGGTGTATCAGAACAGTAGCCCCCGAGTCAAGAAAAGGGGCTAAAGGGCCTGCGGGCCCCCTATCTGGTGCGTCATTGTTCCGACCTTCGATCCAAAAATTTACATTTCAATAAAAATGTACTCTTGTGTGGAATTTATCTTTTAGCGCATTTACATTTCAACAATTTAAGGTTTTCTTTTACTTTCTTGTTCAAATTACTACTTCATCTTTTCACAGTTAATTTTTTTTTTTTGCAACTGTTCTTCTTTTAAACTGTTTTTCACCCTCCTCTTTCAAAATTTGTGTTCTTGTTTGTTTTACTAGCTAGACCATTACCTGTGCGATGCACGGGGCAATATTGCATGCCATGTGCATGACTAATATGGATAGCAATAGTATATTATCAGTCATACTCATGACTCATAAATGAGTCAGAAAAGAGTCCAATTCAACGCTCAGACAACTGAAATTTGTAGTTTCAAAATACATAAAAATAAAGAAGACTCACGCTAAATCCTCGAGAACAATGTCCAAAACTTTTCTTCCTTTTTTATCGGTCTCCTTGAAGTCACGCTTCTCGACCACATTACCAATCACATCTAGATGAATTAAAACACAGGGTTAATGGATGGGAAAGTAAGCAATGCAATGCAAACACTTACCAATAGAGAGAAGAAGACACTAACCAAACAACTGAGATTCATTAAGAGCAGCAAGTAGCTTAGGAAAATCAACAAAACTGAATGAATTATTTGGAATTCGGGGGACTTCAATTAGGCTACACCTCTTGCTATGCATAAAGTTAAGCTTGTATATTCCTATAGTGACCCTAAATTTGGTATTATTCTGAGCAACTAATAAATTTTGAATCACGGCTCATCCCTGATTAAATATCACAACTATAAAAAGTTAGAGTGCGACTTAACATAACATACTATTTGAAAGACAAAGATATTGGAATTACCTTCTCATCAAGCAATAACATGTCAATACTGGATATCACACTTAGATTGTTGTATTCAGGAACCCTCCATGTATGCAGAACACAAACCTTAAGTTTCCAATCGGTCTTGCCCGTTCGTAGGTTAGAAATTAGGGTATACACTGACATCCAACAAATGATCATTGCACCAGTTGGAGGGGTTGAATCGCAGGTACGTTTTGCTTCATAGTACCAAGCTATTTGTAATCAGGTTTCTGCCCTTTGCCACCACATTTGTTGCCTCTTCAATTCCCTCTATATTTATCAATTATATATATCACTTTTCATTCCCCAAAAAATCATCATTATTCATTGATAAATGACTTCAATTTTAATTTCATGAATTAGTCAGTGGCGGACCTGGCTTATAACCAGGGGGTTCAGTTGAACCCCCTGGATTTTTTTTTTGTACTAAACACCCTATATAAATAGCTTAAATCTCCTGAAATTTTAATTTTGACACCCCTGAAAATTTGAAATTATACTAGTAGACCAAGTTTTGCACCCATTTGACACCGACCTTAAAAAATTTGACACCCTTGACCCCGGGGTCCTGGGTCCGCCACTGGAATTAGTCCACATTAATGTTAATACTCCATGCCTCTTAATATTCTCCATGCGCCTAATTCAAAATGCTTCTTTATATTCTCAATGCGCCTACATCGATTGCACCATTCGAATTCAATGGCTCATATGTTATCCAAGGTGCAATGATTAACATTTTCAATTAAGGAGTCTCAATTATCAACACATATATAATAATCTTCCACATAAAATTGTATGCTGAAAAACTACATGACATGCGCCATTAGAATTCCATGTTCAATGTTCAAAGTCGAATTCAATGCCTCTTTATATTTCCCATGCGCCTACATCAATTGGACAATTCCAATTCCATGCGTTATGTGTTCTCCAAGGTTCAATGATTAACGTTTTTAATTAATGAATCCTAATTTTCAACACCTATTAATCTTCTCCATGCGATAATTACTCCATAAAGTTAATGCTAATGCCTCTTTATATTCCCCATACGCCTACACCATTTGAATTCCATGTTCAATGCTATGCCTCTTTATATTCTCCATGCGCGCGCCTACGCTATAATTAATGTGTTCATTGGGAATTAGATAGGTTACTAAGGCAATTATACTATTTACTATCGAAAGACAATTAATATCGAAAAAGTAAAATACAAAAATACATTCCATTTTGGCGGACTTTTTCCCGCCTAAATGACCTCTTCATGGCGGACTCCGTATCTTACTTTTATATATAAAAGATACCAACAAAACTATTGTTCTGTACCGAGCAGCTTTTTGGTCGGCTGCTGTTGGTAGGTCTCTTGCTGTCCTGGCAGGAGGTCAGTGAGCGCCTGGGGGGGTACCTGCAAGCCACTCCGACGCTCAAGTCAGTATATAGAATATATGAGTGTAGGTACTAAGGATTAGAGATTGAACCTTTCTTAGGGCAAAGTTTGCCTGTATTTATAGGAAATCGTGCCCTCTTGTGGATCGTTGGATGGTAGAGTCGATCTTGACCGTCCAAGCATGTTGGGCTCGCATGAGGTGGATATGGACTGAATCGGTTGGGCTGATCCATATGACTTGCTAAGCGCACCTTCTGTTTTTGCTAATGGGACCTTCTGGTTGACTCCAGAACAACTATTTCATCTCATTTTCTAAAAATTCCAATTTCAAGACCATTTTATTCACATTTTTGTATGCATTTCTTGACGAGAATCTTCAGTCCACTGACCAAGTTGAGTTTCGCATTTAAAGTTAGCAAAATTGACAAATTCCTTATTCCATAAGGGCTTGAACTTGATTCTTGGCAATTGCGACTAAAGGGAAAACTAATGTTAATTAGAAAAGATTACCATTTGACTTGTTCGACTTCACAATCACTTAATAATTTTGTTATAATTGTTTGATGATTGATAAACACTTGGACAAAGAAACCAAATTTACACACCCGGAAATATAATTCTTCATAGTTTGGATAAGGTGTCCACGAGGTTTGGCTCAGCTTTTCTCTTCTCAGAAATAATAATTTCTTAATTTTGTTTATGTTCTTTATTCTCTATAATGTATGCGGTGGTAGATCTTCTCAAGAATTTTTAAAGTCATACATGTATCTATATAAAGAGTTTATTTCATATACATGTACCGTGTATAAGAGACTTTAGCCATTTCCAATCATATTTCATCATTTAGCCACATCAGATTATTTTATATTAAAATAAAAAAAATGAAAAAGTAGCCAAAGTAACGGCTCATCACGTCCCAGGATTCATGACATATCTATCTCTCTCGCGTTCTTCATTACTGCAAATTCCACGTTGCCTTCGTTTTTAATCTATCATTATCATTCTGTGCATGCAAAATCAGAATGCATCATGCATGCAACGTCTCTCCCATATAAATAAAGTATTCTCCAAGGTGTTGAATTTGGTGTGAATGGTGTTGAATTTGTGATTTCAATAGGTGTTAAATTTGAAGTGAATTGTCTGAAGAATTTAACTATGCTAATGTCAATGGTAGATACAAATTATAGCATATTGATTTAGGTAATATAGATTACGAATTGTGTACCTGAGATGTTGTTGAAGGATTGACCGTTGAAGGAGAAGCGTATAAGAGCAAGCTGGCCTCTTTGCTGATGACTGCTATTAGTGTTAGAGTTGATTGAATGGTTATAATCATCAAATGAGGTCAGGACCTCTCAACGGGCTAGGTTTTAGAATGACTCAACCCATCACGGGTCCTTCTTATATATTATAGCCCAATATAATTATTCATTTATATATTTATGTGCTTTATTTAAATAAGTATATATATAGATGATATCTAATTATCTTTTAATTAATTGACTAAGCATTTGCTATTATACTCTTTAAATGGAAAATAATAAGTGATATTAATGATGTGCTAATTTAAAATACTATTAGGAATGTCACACTCTTGTTTAAATACCACTGATGCTGAATTGTATTCTACTTAAAATTAAATAAATTATCCTCTCTATGCATGATATTAATCTATCACATTTTTACGCAAAGTTATTCTTAATTTGTATAATTTTAATCGCACTTATCGTCGGTACAATTGTGCAAGTTTTGTTTATATTGACCAATATGATAGATTAATATCAAATTCTTTGTGCATAGTTATTGTTAATTTGTATAATTGTAATCTCACCTATCGTGGGTACACTTGTGCAAATTTTGTATAGGTTAAACAATTAATTTTTTTAATTGTAATTAATATTATTCTAATAATAATCATATCCTATCGGCGTGTTGTTATTAATATAATTTTTTGTTACTAATGTAATTTGTTACCATTCAATATACTCATAAATTTACGCTTATGTCAAATATGATTCGAGTACCCTATCGGTATTGGAATTTTTGGCTACATAATATCTACACATACTATTATTATATTTTCTTACTTATTATCCTTGAGACCCTTATATGGGATTACAATTAGTAAGAAATTCTCTAAATGACATGTAATAATATATCCCTGTTTTATGCAATCCAGTATTGTGCATTTATCTATTTTAATGCAAACTTATTTTAAACAATTTTTTTTCTTAAAATTGGATTGCAAATATTCTTATATTATGTAGGTGATGGGCATACCCTATCGGTGTGACGTTACTAACATAGTCATTGTGTGTAGAGAATATAGTCTAATATCTATTTATACAAACAAACCTCCTATAAAATTACCAATTTGGATCTCTTATTAACAAGACACATATCTAATTTAAGGGTAAAAATGTCATTACATCTATTTATACAAACAAACCTCCTATGAAATTACCAATTTGGATCTCTTATTAACAAGACACATATCTAATTTAAGGGTAAAAATGTCATTACACTCTTTTTTTTCTTTTTTTTTTCTTTCTTTTTACACTCTCTTTCTTACTTTTCACTTTTCTCTTACACTCTCTTTCTTCCTTTTTTCTCTTTCTTCTAACACTATCATTTCTCCTTTTCACTTTTCTCTTACACTCTCTTTCTTCCTTTTTTTCTTTTTACTTTACTTTTAATTTTTCCATAAATAATTATTCTCTTTCTTTTATCACTTCACTTTAATTTTTTTAACTAAATTTCTAAATTTATACAAACACTACTCTATTCAAATTACCTATAAAAATGTAAATCTAATATCTATTTATACAAACAAACCTCCTATGAAATTACCAATTTGGATCTCTTATTAACAAGACACATATCTAATTTAAGGGTAAAAATGTCATTACACTCTTTTTTTTTTCTCTTTCTTCTTACACTCTCTTTCTTACTTTTCACTTTTCTCTTACACTCTCTTTCTTCCTTTTTTCTCTTTCTTCTAACACTATCTTTTCTCCTTTTCAGTTTTCTCTTACACTCTCTTTCTTCCTTTTTTTCTTTTTACTTTACTTTTATTTTTTCCATAAATAATTATTCTCTTTCTTTTATCACTTCACTTTAATTTTTTTAACTAAATTTCTAAATTTATACAAACACTACTCTATTCAAATTACCTATAAAAATGTAAATGAGTCACACTAAAAAACAACTAAAGAAAGACAACTGCAATGATATATAAAAATGTAAATGAGTCACACTACTCTTATTGATAATCTACTAACACCTCTTATTGATAATCTACTACCTATCTTTTAATATCTATTATAATCAACTAAAGAAATCAATTGAAACTACGAGATAACTGCAATGATATATAAAAATCACGGGATAACTGCACTGATATACAAAAAAACACAAGATTAATATTTGTCATTGATAATTAATATCTATTTATACAAACAAACCTCCTATGAAATTACCAATTTGGATCTCTTATTAACAAGACACATATCTAATTTAAGGGTAAAAATGTCATTACACTCTTTTTTTTTTCTCTTTCTTCTTACACTCTCTTTCTTACTTTTCACTTTTCTCTTACACTCTCTTTCTTCCTTTTTTCTCTTTCTTCTAACACTATCTTTTCTCCTTTTCAGTTTTCTCTTACACTCTCTTTCTTCCTTTTTTTCTTTTTACTTTACTTTTATTTTTTCCATAAATAATTATTCTCTTTCTTTTATCACTTCACTTTAATTTTTTTAACTAAATTTCTAAATTTATACAAACACTACTCTATTCAAATTACCTATAAAAATGTAAATGAGTCACACTAAAAAACAACTAAAGAAAGACAACTGCAATGATATATAAAAATGTAAATGAGTCACACTACTCTTATTGATAATCTACTAACACCTCTTATTGATAATCTACTACCTATCTTTTAATATCTATTATAATCAACTAAAGAAATCAATTGAAACTACGAGATAACTGCAATGATATATAAAAATCACGGGATAACTGCACTGATATACAAAAAAACACAAGATTAATATTTGTCATTGATAATTAATATTTTTGAAGACTACTATAAACCTACTATCTAAAAACAATAATATTTAAAGACTATTTAAACTACTGATTAATATTTAAAACAGATATTTCTTATTGATAATCTACTATCTCTCCTTTACTATCTACTACAATATACTAATCAACTAAAATAATCAATTGAAATTACGAAATAACTGCATTGATATATAAAAAAAACACGGGATAACTCCACTGATATTTGAAAAAAAACACGAGATTAATATTTGTCACTGATAATTAAATTTTTTGAAGACTACTATTACAAACCTACTATCTAAAAAATAAGAAGACTTAATGACTATGTAAATTAGTAATTAATATTTAAAACAAATATTTCTTATTGATAATCTAATATCTAACTTTTACAATCTACTATAATCTACTAATCAACTAAAATAATCAATCGAAACTACGAGATAACTGCACTGATATATAAAAAACACGGGATAACTGCAGTTATATATAAAAAACACGAGATTCATATTTACCATTGATAATTATAATTTTTGAAAACTACAATAAATCTACTATCTAAAAAAACAAGAAGGCTTAATGACTATTTAAACTGATTAATATTTAAAACTCATGTGACAATATTTGTCACTAATACCTAATTAAAAAAGGACAAATAATTGTTACTGATATATAAAAAACATGGGATAGATATTTCTTATTGATAATCTACTATCTATCTTTTACTATCTACTATAATCTACTAATCAACTCAAATAATCAATTGAAACTACGGGATAACTGCAATGACATATAAAAAAACACGGGATAACTGCACTGATATATATATATATAAAAAACACAGGATTTATATTTGTCATTGATAATTAAAAATTTTGAAGACTACTATAAACCTACTATCTAAAAAAACAATAATATTTAATGACTATTTCAACTACTGATTAATATTTAAGAAAAATATTTCTTATTAATAATCTACTATCTCTCTTTTGCTATCTACTATAATCTACTAATCAACTAAAATAATCAATCGAAACTACGAGATAACTGCACTGATATATATAAAACACGGGATAACTGCACTAATATATGAAAAAAAAAAAACACGATATTAATATTTGTCATTGATAATTAAATTTTTTGAATACTACTACTACAAACCTACTATCTAAAAAACAAGAAGACTAATTAATATTTAAAACAATTATTTCTTATTGATAATCTACTATCTAACAAAATTACTATCTACTATAATCTATTAATCAACTAAAATAATCAAATGAAACTACCAGAAAACTGCACTGATATATAGAAAACAAGGGATAACCGCAGTGATATATAAAAAACACGGGATTAATATTTGCCATTGATAATTATAATTTTTGAAAATTACTATGAACCTACTATCTAATAAAAGCAGAAGACTTAATGACTATTTAAACTGATTAATATTTAAAACACATGGGACAAATATTTGTCACTAATACCAAAAGAATGACAAATAATTGTTACTGATATATAAAAAAAACACAGGATGTATATTTCTTATTAATAATCTACTATCTATCTTTTACTATCTACTATAATCTACTAATCAACTCAAATAATCAATTGAAACTATGAGATAACTGCACTGATATATAAAAAAATACGGGTATAACTGCAATGATATATATATATATATATATATATAAACACGGGATAGCTGTACTAATATATAAAAAAACACGGGATAACAACACTGATTTATAAAAGAACACTTCACTGATATATAAAAAACACGGGATAAATGCATGTATTGTTTTTAAATGATACTTTTACATTTTTAGATTTTAATATTTATCTATTTTTAATTTGAAACTCCTTTTTTATGTACTTTAAATTTGTCTCTATTTTCACGGGGTAATGTTCAAACTATTTAAATACTGTCTAAATTCATTCATAAAAATAACACGACAGCACCCGTGCGTATGCACGGGTATCCTACTAGTTGAATATTTATTTCAAACATTTCAGAAAATTTAGACTCACAATTCAATCACAATTCAAGTACCTTTCTCTATCTAGTGGGAGAATCTTTGATACTTAAATTTATATTACCACTACAAGAAAATCGCTGATTTGCGACGGAAATATCCGTCGCAAATGCAGGAAATTCCGTCACAAAATGACAATTCCGACGGCATTTGCGACGGACTAACTTCCGTCGCAAAAACACTCATCGCAAATTTTTTGCGACGGATTTTTCCGTCGCAAAATATTCCGTCGCAAATTAGTCGCAAATCCGTCGCAAAATTTCATCGCAAATTCGTCGCAAATCCGTCGCAAATATAAAAAAAATTAAAAAAAAATTAAAAAAATTAAATCATACGCCGGCAACAACCAACTAATAATAAATACTAATACACAAGCAATATTACAAAATAGGAGCTTCCATTGGATGAGATCAAAGTTAATCATTACAAAAATAGTTCATTTCCTTACAAGTTATAACTATATTCATCCCCTATACTTATAAAATTTCTGAAAATAACTATCCATGTCTGCAAACACAACTAATTACCAATACTACTATCCATTGACCTGCATCACACCAAATGAACTATTGTTCCCTTATAATTCAAGTCATTGCTTGTTCACCTGAGCTAGAGCTGGAAGAGAGGCCTTCCAGTTTCTTCAAGGAAACCAGCACAATCTCCAAGAGCAAACACATCTTCACAGAGGGAACACGCATCCATCCATCAACACCAATTCTGTGAAATTCAACAACATCCAATAAGAATGAAACTTAAAATAAATGCATAAGTATATGTGCAAGTGCAACACCTACTACTCTATATATATCTAATCTAAGTTTGATTCATCATCAACCTGGAATGCATAAATAGAATATTAAATGGAATAAGATAGCAAAGTGATGAACAGAGTGTGTATCAGTATCTCGTAACATGTCATTTGATATCACATTTTCTTATCACAACACGCATAGTTCATAATAACCAATTCATCAGTGTATAAATATTACAAACAGTATAAATTAAAGCAAGCTAGAAGTTCTCATGTACTAACTACTAACCATAAGGAACTGGAAAACGTTTCAGCAGGTAATATTCCACAACAGATATAGATGAGGAGAAAGTCATGGCGAACGTCGCTGTGGCGCTTGACACCTTCACATAAGATGTTGAATCTAGTCAACAATAGCATCAGCAACAAAATCATTTACCTTCTGAAAAGAATAGCATAACAATTCATATTTACTGTAATTTGGAACTCATTTGAAAAGGGACTCCCAGCTCGAGAAAAAGTGGACCCATAACAAATCCTCCTCCTAGTCCCAGCAAGCCACCAACTATACCAACCAGCACACCAGAGACACAATAGATAACTAACTGAAAACAGTAAAACACAATATAAACAGTTTTTACAGATTGTTGTAACAGAGCAGACATTCGAAAAAAATCACAGAAAATCGAGTCTTAATTAATTGGATATCGTGTGCAATCAAGAAAAGCAAAATGACTTGTAATAAGTTCCTGAATAGAATTACCTGTAGCAAGTTCAGTATCCAATATGTTGTTGAACAAGTAGTTGTGTAGTTTTGCTGTCAATAGGATATTATTAATCTCAAGTTAGATGAATTGTGAAGGAGCAGCAAACCTTGACAATCTGTAGTACGAGGAGCAAAATCCATGTTATTATTAGACATGAAAATATCACCCCATCCATAAGAACTCATAGAGAATAATGGCATCATGTACCTCGATTTTCTTTTCGGTGTCACCATTTGGTTCTGTTGGAATAGGTTTGTATTCTGCTTCAGCCCCAGAACCTGCAAAAAAGAAAGTTTCATACAATCTGACATCAGGGAAAAACAAAATGCTGCAAATAGATAACAACTGTTTCTTATTCCATTTAAGAAGCAAAAAAGAATGAGAAATATATCTTATTGAATATTGTTTATTAGGGAGTCGTAGAGCTATTTCCATTTACAAAAAAGATATTCTGGATGTAATATATTCTGAAAAATAAAGATAAAAGAGATGCAGGGCATATCTAAAGGCAATTCAGTATATGGTACGTTAAATTTTTCTATACTACATCAGTAAAGCATAGTACATGTTTTTTTTGTTACCTTGATTTCTGGTGGGCACTAGCATTTTCCCAAGGCGGATCCACCATTATGAGGTTGAAACCACTATCACTGTGAGCTGCATAAATTCATTGAAAGCCACATGAAGAATGAGCACCATAGGGTGAGGGAAAGTGAGGCACAAACATAAGTTGCAAGCATGACGACTGAGCATTCACTCTCACCTACTCTAAATAATTGAGTAATTGTACCTGAAATGGAAAATACATAAAACAAGTATATTAATATACCTATCAGTTATTCTTGAAGATTGGAACAATGTTCTGGAAGTGTAATCACACAACAGAAACATTGAATTCAATATACTTGGATCTACTTTGAATATAAAAAACACTACAACTTACCTCTTTTGGGAGCAATGGCAGCTTGGTAATGTTGAAGTCATCATACAACATGTAAAACTGGTCCAAATACTTATGTTGCATTTTCATTCTTGCTTTAAGTAACTTGGATTCAACATCTACAGGGATAAATAAACCGATTAGCAGACGATATTTTAAAAGAAAAGGCAAAGAAAAATATATACAGCAAGGATATATCCTGCTCATTACCTTCATCACCAAAGATTACTTGATTAATGATGATATTGTGAGTGTTAATCTCAAACTTTGTAAGTTCTTGAACCAATCTCTCTGTTTCGTAAAGTGAGAGGAATTCGGGAATGCAAACACAGACAAAGGTTGTCATGTCCTGTGAATAAAGAAAACACAACTTAGTTATTGGTTTGAGAATGGTTAAATTTAGTTTTCTTTTTGCATTCCTTTAACTATTGGACTCTTCTATTGATAGAGATGAAGAAAATGGGCCTGCTGAAACAAAACATTTAGTTACACTTGAGGAGAAGGATAGGCCCAAGATATGGAGGGTGTATCAGAGAAAGCGTGAGAAGGCCAAGGGTGCTAAGCTGGTGGAGAATGAGTAATGATGATGCTTACAAGTGGAGGTGAGGTAGTTAGTTATAAAGGGAATAATGAGGAGAGAGGGGAATCATTCTAGAACTCTTTTAGAAGGGAGAGAGGGATCACAGAGAACTTTTCTCTGCTGAGGTAGCCACTTGGCTAGGCTGTTATTTGATGTACACAGTCTTGCCTCCACAGCCAGAAGTCTGTCTTCAGGATTTGAACCCGTGACCCGAGGTCAAAAGGAAACAACCTTACTGCGGATCTAAATTAACAAATAAGATAACAAAAACAATACATCAAGAGAGCAGGATCAATCTAATTAGTACACACATTGTATCAAGGTCCAAGCCATAAAAAATAAGACCCTACCTCTTAGGCGTTAATATGAAAAATAGAAATAAAGACAAAGTGTGTTCAAGGAGATAAAAAAATTATCTTGACAGACCATACCAAAGATTTTCGAAAAATGTTGTATCCCATACCATACCCATACCCATACCCATAGGCTACCATCAATGTGCCAGTTCAATCTTCCTTCCCACAATTAGATCCTAGTTTTCATGGTTTACAAGGAATCAAGGATTATTAGGTCAATTTCTTTCATGAATACACAATTCTGTGGTTTAAGTTTACCCAAAAAATATAGAACATAAAAGTACAGTCAATGATTGGCAGGAATATAAATCGCAATACAAAACAGAAGCTGGATGAAATTCTTACTGGATCTTTGAATTGCTTATTAACTTGTTCAATTACATCCTTCATGCCTTCAAGCCTCCCAAGGATTGCATCATCACCAAAATCATCACCCATGCCAAATAAGTTTCCAATTACAGAATCAATAATGAAGCTTACACATGCCATGTTCCATGTTCCATCTTGAATTGTAGTGCCAAGACACACAATATAGTTGGGATAGCTATACTTAAGAGACCAAACAGATTTGTAGATGAATCAAACATAGCTATAAGTGTGTCTTTCAACTTAATAATAGAGAAACGATGATGATGAAAAATGAAAACGTAGAATGGTGGAGACTTACGACTTTGCCGAGTGCGACGGCGACATTGAGAAAAGTGGAAAAAGGTGTTCTGAAATTGGAGGAACCGTTGGCTTCCTCAACATCTTCATCGGCGGTCTTGACGCATGGAATCGGTGAGCTCCGACAACTCCTGGATCGCCGCCATTGATGATCAATCAGCAGATCCAAAATTATAATTAACATTTGCGACGGGCTTTCGACCAACCCTCCGTCGCAAATTTGCGACCAACATCCTCTTCCGTCGCAAATTAGTGACCAAACATGCCTTTCCATCGCAAATTATGAGCGGGATTTTTAGCGCCAATGCCCAATCTCACTCTTCGTCGCAAATCCGTCGCAAATTAGTGACGGACAGTTCTCTGTGGGAAACGTTGGTGGCAATATAGGCTTATTCTTGTAGTATACATTTCCAATTCCTTATAAACTAAAAAGCAAATTCATTTATTTGCTTACTCTTTAAACTTTTTGTTCCGGCCCTAGATCCACCTCGGGCTGACGTCAGCGGATCACGACGACGCAGCTCGGCACGCGCGGGACCAAAGAATCCAACGTAGGCAGGCACGGATCGCTATCCGTGCCTCACCCGGATTCAGGGTCATGATCGAGCCGCATCCAACGGACCAGAACCAACTCGCCTGACTCTATAAATACCCGCATAATTTCATGCCCCATGTAAGATCTCATATCTCATCTCACCTTACAATCCACTATACTGACTTGGGCGTCGAAGTGTGTGCCGGTACCACACCCACGTCGGGTCATCAACTCTTCAGCTCGGAGCGTATGCCGATCTAACCCGTATTCCACCTCAACTCAGGGTCTACATCAGGACACTTTTATTTATCACGTGACCTATAATGAGGATACCATAGTCTTTCTCAAAAATTATTATATACTTCCATATTATTCTATATATAGAAGCATTATAATTATCAAAGCAACTACAAGAAATTTGCCATATACGAACAAATACTTATAGCCACGGCAGTTTGGAACCGAAGGTATAGGTCTCCTATACCTACAGCAGCTTCTAAAACCGTGGGTATATGGATCCTATACCTACGGATATTAAATTCTGTCACTATATATGTTTACTAGTGACAGTTTTAAATCCACTGGGTTTAGACAAGTTTTAAATATTTACCCCCTTTTCAATATTTTTCATTTTCCCTCTCAGAATTGTTTTCCCTCTCTCCCTCGAGATATCAATTATTGAAAGGTTCCCTACCACCGAGTGCCACCGCTTTGCACCTGTGAAGCCTTCTTTTAAACCAAATTTGCAGAACCCAGGATTATAGACACCGCCCTAAACCACTGAGTGCCATCGCCGTTACCATTCATTGTTGACACAAGCCGTTCGATACATAAAAGACGCAGAATCCAGGATACAGGGAAGCCCTTTTCCCATCGTAGAGAGAGGGAGTTGAATCAGACCACGATAAGGACAAAGGGAAGCCCTTTTGAAGAAACCCGCATGGAGAAGGCAAACCAATCAGCTTAAAGAGCTTGTCATTGTTAAGGCAAAATCCCTAAATCATGTTTTGATGAGAACAAACAGTTTTGATAAGCTTCTTAAGCTTTCTGATTCATTAGTAAACTAATGAGTTCTCTTGAGTTATCTTATAGACATGTATAAAAATGCAACATCTCAAGAAGAACATGTGCTACAAATTAGCACATCATGAGAATAAGAATTGAGTCTTAGAAGATACTTGCAAAGCTCAATAAGGTACTCAAAAGACAAAAGCAAAGAGACAAGGTTACATGGACTAACATGAAACAAAGGAACAAATGGCAATCAAAGATATTCTTCTGAATAACATGTACTCATGTTGGTAATAACTCAGAAGATACTTCAGAAGACATTCTGTTGGTATCTCGGAAGGTTATTGAGAAGACAATATTCAGAAGCTACTGTACAGGCTTCTGAAGCATAAAGGAAAATTGTCACTCTACTCTCAACGGTCAAAATGTCACATCAACAATGGTATTATGCTAAGAAGAATCGTTTTAAGTGAAAGAAGCCATTGCAAACGGAATTCATGTGGTAACAAGCTCAGAAGCTCTCAACGGTCACTTGCAGCAATTTACAAAGCCTGCTATAGTGTACCTGTCCAGGCGCCAAAACATCAACAGATCTATTATTCTTTGCTAAAGCATTCCAACAGATCTTTTAAGGATAATTGACGACTCTATTTTATATAGAGTAATTTATGCTTCTAAGACTTAAATTATTGGTTGAATCTCATAATATTGTCTTGTAAATAATCAAATATGCAAAACAAGGGTTAAGGAAAGGAATGTTTTCATTACAACTTGGCACTTTTAGATGTTTTGTGGTATTTTTATGCGTTTGTTCAATGCTTCAGCATTAGATGCCACAACATAGCTCGCAACTTGCATTTTTCTCAGAAGCACTAGCCCATGCTTATAGGCCTACTTTCTAGGGTTGAAAGATCAAATCAACTTTTTAAAAGCAAGTGATGCAAGTGGGGAATTACTACTTCACCTTTAAGTACTTCACCATGAAGAAACATCTCTCAAGGGAGCCTATAACTTGCACTTTTTAGGGACACTTGTCCTTACGCCATAGGACCTCTTTGGTAGTAGTTTAGTAATCAAATCAATCTTTTTGAAGCAAGTGGGTACAAGTTAAGTGAACCTCTTTTCCAAGCAAACCTCACCATGAAGAAACCTCTCCCATGAAGCCTATAAATACCCTTCATCTCCTCATTCACAAGCAGAACAGAATTTATCACTTAAAATCAAGGTTTTAAAAACAGGACCGGACCGGCCGGTTCAACCGGTTGAACCGGGAACCGGACCCCTGGCCGGTTGGTTCAACCCCATTTGAACCGCAGGCCAAAGAACCGCCCAGAACCGGGTTGAACCGGTTTGAACCGCCCGAAATGCAATTTTTTATTTTTAAATTTACTTTTTTCTCCAAAATTTAATATTTTTTATTTTTTATTTAATAAATTACTTATCCGGTTCAACCATGGTTGAACCGGTTGAACCGATTGAACCATGAACCGGAGGTCTTGCCGGTTCGATCTCCGGTCCGGTTTTAAAAACATTGCTTAAAATCATATTGGAGCTGGTTTCTAAGGAGAGGGAAGAACTTGACAACTTCTTCCTTCAAATTCACGCAACTACAAGGATTGCTCGAAGCGATGTTGCAGCATTACTGGGCTGATTCATGCAAATGAAATTAATTGTGTACTTTCAACCCTATTTCTTTTCCTTTGTATTTTTCAGTAACATGAACTTAATTATTATTTCAGTAATGTTAAGCATGAGCTAAATTCATTTGTAGTTGGAATGCTATACGCTTTGTAATGATCTTTTAATTAACTTTGTGTTATATATTGATGTTTGCATTTTAGTTCTTGCATGATAATTCTTTCAAATTCATCTTTAGAATTGGCCAACTAAAAGTGAATGCAATTTACAAATTCAGACATG
Source organism: Astragalus membranaceus (assembly GCA_039519185.1). Taxonomy (NCBI): domain Eukaryota; kingdom Viridiplantae; phylum Streptophyta; class Magnoliopsida; order Fabales; family Fabaceae; genus Astragalus; species Astragalus membranaceus. Next base: position 127,883,261 of record CM076849.1, read on the forward strand.
GTTTATAATTGAAACTCAAGAACTAATGGGGATAAGTGTTTTAACAAAGGAAACTTTGTAATTCTAAGCTCAACCTAGGCATAGACAGCATAGTCCGTAGGGTGATACTGTGGGTGCTTCATATACATGTGTGAACCTATTTAAGGGCGCAAACATGTTGTCCCTTGTAATGAAACTTTGACGATAGTGACCGAAAGACACGTATCAAATGCTACAGCATCCAATGCCCCAGCATCATATGTAATACAATGCTACTAAAAGTGACTTACTAGTGGAAAGCATTCCAACTACCTTCTCATCATATTTTCCAACACAACTTCACATGTTTGTTTAATTTTCTGTCTTTTACATTCTTGCATTCCTCTTTTGTGTGATATTTTGTTACTCCTCACTAGAGTTATCAATTTAGACTTTGAAATTAATTCAATCCCTATGGGTACGATCTCAACTTACTAATATATTACTTGTTACGATTGTGTATACTTGCACATACATTTGTGTATATATATCAAGCACAACAAGTTTTTGGCGCCGTTGCCGGGGATTGCCATTAATTTTATAGTTTAAATTAGTGATCATTTTACACTGGTGTTTTCCCGTGTTTAGAATTTTTATGCCCAGGACCCACACACCAGAATATCAGTTAGACCCTGAGATAGAAAGGAGATTTAGAAGGTTGCGAAGGATTCAGAGACAACAAAGAAACAGAAGTAGTTGCAGATACACAATGTCTGAACATGGTACTGTTCGAGGTTCTGGTAGGAATTCCAATAGAAGTGGCAGAGGACCTATAACAGATTTCTCAGGCTCTGTGAGTGATCATGAGGATGGTTACAGGCAGAAGTTCATCAAGCTATCAACCACAGGTATGGCCAACGATAGAGACAAGCCTATGAGGGATTATGTTGTTTTTAACCCTCAAACTATGCAAACTAGCATAGTAAGGCCCGAGCTCAATACAAACCATTTTGAGTTTAAACCTATGATGTTTCAAATGCTTCAAACAATTGGTCAATTTAGTGGTGCACCTACTGAGGACCCACATTTACATTTAAAACAATTTCTAGAGGTTTGTAGTAATTTTCTCATACTTGGAGTTTCAGAAGATGCTTTTAGACTCAAAATTTTTTCATATTCCTTGAAGGATAGAGCTAAGGCTTGACTTATGTCATTGGAGCCTAACTCTATCCACACTTGGAATGAAATGGCTGAAAAAAATTTGGCAAAATATTTTCCAAAGCTAACTGCCAGGATGAGAAATGGGATTACTTCTTTTAGACAAAAAGAATTTGAGACACTGTTTGTAGCATGGGAAAGATGGAAAGAGTTGTTGAGAAAATGTCCCTACCATGGAATCCCTGTTATTATTCAAATGGAAATATTTTATAATGGATTGGAGCCACAAACCAGACTCATGCTTGATGCCTCATGTGGTGGGGTGTTATTGAATTTATCCTATAATGAAGCTTGTGAGCTTATAGAAAATACTGCAACCAACAGCTACCAATGGCCCACTGAAAGGGTCAATGCTCAAAAGAAAATAGCTGGGGTGCATGAAGTCAGTGAAGTCACGGCTCTATCAGCTCAAGTAGCTTCCCTCACCAATATGATAAAAAATCTCAGCACCCCCACTGCTACAACATCTAGTGCTGGAGCATTAACAGAAACCACAGCAGCTGCAATTGAACAAACCCCTCCAGGAACAACTAGTTGTGTATACTGTGGAGGTGGACACTTGTATGAAGAATGTCCCGGCAACCCTAGCTCTGTCAACTATGTAGTGTACAATGAGAATAACAAACCCTGATCAAATACCTACAATCCTGGTTGGAAAAATCACCATGATTTCAGTTTGGGAGGTAATGCAGCTACAACATTCAATGCTGCAGCACCCTCCACTCCACCAGGATTCCCTTCTCAACAAGTCCAAAGACCACATGCACCAGTACTAGAAAACTCCATGGAAGCCTTATTGAAAGCATTTATGGGTAAAACAGATGCATTTATGGATAGGACAAAAGCATTTATGAGTGATACAAAAGCTTAAATTAAAACTCATAATGCTTCTATCAAAAATTTGGAGATTCAAGTTGGACAATTAGCCACAACCCTTTCCCAAAGTCCAAGTGGATCATTACCATTCACTACAAAAGCTTCAGCTTCACAAACCCCTGGGAAGGAGCATGTCAATGCTATATCTTTGAGGAGTGAGAAGAATTTGATAGGGCCATCTACTGTAAAATGTGATGATAGAAAAGAAAATGAAAAAAATGAAAATGAAAAAAATACAATAGATGTTGCAGCACCCAATGCTGCAGCATCTGACACTGTACTTGTGCCACCACCTAAGTTTGTCTAAGAGTACCCTCCTCCACCTTTTCCTCAAAGGCTGAAGAAGGCTCATGGAGACAAACAATTTGGCAAATTCTTAGAGGTGCCTAAGAAACTCCACATCAATGTTCCGTTGGTGGAAGCACTTCAACAAATGCCAAACTATGCAAAGTTCATGAAGGAAGTGCTCACAAAGAGGAAGATATTAGGAGAGTTTGAGACAATAGCAATGACTGGAGGATGCAGCATGATCATGCAGAACAAGATCCCAAGGAAGGTCAATGATCCTGGCAGATTCACCATACCATGTTCTATGGGTAAATCTTATTCTGGTAATACACTATGTGATTTGGGGGCAAGTGTCAATTTGATTCCCAAATCCATATTTAAATAGCTTGGTATTGGTATTGTTAGGCCTAGCACTGTTACCCTTCAGTTAGCAGATGGGTCCATAGCCTATCCTAAGGGGACAATAGAGGATGTGCTTATTAAAGTTGACAAATTTGTTTTTCCTGTGGATTTTGTTATTCTTGATTTTGATGCAGATAAAGAGGTGCCTATCATTCTTGGGAGACCATTCCTAGCTATTGCCCAGATTTTGATTGATGTCTAGAAGGGAGAATTGACTATGAGAGTCAATGATCAAGAGATTAAGTTTAATGTCATGAATGCTCTCAAGTATCCCACTGAGGATAATGAGGAGTGTTCATTTGTAGTATCTCTAGATCAAGTAGTGCAGAAGCATTTCAACAAGTAGCATGACCACTTGGTCAATGCTCTAGCAATGGCAGGAAAAGCAAAGCTTGTGGAAGAAAGTGTGTTACAAGGTGTGGCTGCTGTCAAAGAAATTTGGACAACAAAATATGAGTCACTAGAGCTGAAAGACTCAAGCCCCAAAGGAAATGTCCCAGCAACTAAAAGTTTTAAGGAGAGTGAGGGAGGAAGAAATGGATCAGGAGAAGAAGAGAGTGCTAAAGAGATTGAGCCTGAGCCAGGCCCTAAAGCATCCCTCAACCAACAACCAACTCCCTCACCCCAATCCCCACCTCACAAAAATCCAACTCCACAATCTTCTCCCAAATCAGCTACCACCACACCAACCAAAACACCACCCAACCAGCTTATACTGACACCCTCACCACCAAAATTCACCAAAGAAATTCAAGGTACTACTGAGATCCACCAACCAGAAACCATCCAGTCACCACCTCAACTAGAACCACAAGTTGAAGTGAATCCTGCTGTAGCATCTGTTGTTACAACATTTGCTGAACAAGTGAATGTTGCAGCAACTACTGCAGTAACCAAGAAAATTCAAGGACAAGAGCTAAATAAAGGGAAACAAGTTCTTCTGTCCAACTCAAAGCTTAAATTACTCCCTGGAAAGCTCAAATCTAAGCAGTTAGGACCTTTTAAATTGGTGAGAGTGTATCCTAATGGGGAAGTGGAATTGTATGATGAAGCCACTAGTTCCACATTCAAAGTCAATGGCAAAAGGGTGAAGCAGTATTATGGAGCACATGTGGTGAGGGACAAGATCACCACAGAGTTACCAGAACTCTAACCTAAGCCTTAGTCTGGCTGAGGACTCTTAAATCCAGCTCTACTGGGAGGCAGCCCAGAGTTTTAAAATTGTTTTTGTTTTTATTTTGTTGTTGTTGCGGGACTGGTGAGTTGAATGAGTGAAGTGAGCTTTCACTGTGAAGTAGTAGCCTCTGATGCTACAGCATCACATGCAGCATCCATTGCTGCAGCAATATCTATTGCAACTGAAGAAGAGCCCAAGAAGAAAAAGCCAAAGCAGGGGCCCAAAAGAGCAAGCATGCCAAGCCAAGTATCACATATAAGTAACCCTTCCCTTTTAATGTTTTTTGTTATTGTTGTTATGAGTTTTTCAATGAACCTGCTGGATGATGTACCATCTGTAACAACATATATCTAGCAGTTATATAGGATTTCAAAATTTTGTTGTGTTGTGTTGTCTTTGGTTGTTGTGTTTTTGTCTGTGTTGTCTTTTGTTTTCAATAAATCTGCTGGATGTTGTAGCATCTGTAATAACATTCAGTAGTTGTGTTGTGTTGTTGTGTTAGATGTTTTTAATTTTAGTAGTGTAGTGTCCAAATGGCCTCTCTCATTAGAATTGCTTGGGCAGTGGGGACACTGCTGAGTCTTAAGTTGGGTGGAGGACCTAAACATGTTTTATGAATAATGAATTAGTAGTTTGTGTTAAATGTTTTGGAATGAATCTGTATCTTATGGGCTAAATTTAATAAAAATTAAATGTGTGTGTCTAGAGTAGCATTGTTGAACAATGATTAGTCTTATTGCTGTTTCCACACATAAAATCTAAACTTAGAAAGAAACTTAGTTAGCTAGAAATAATCTAATGCTAAGACTAGTGTTAGTAAACTAAGATCAAGGTCAAATTTCTACTAAAAATTTAGAATAGCATATGAAACTACGTTTGGGGGTGCATCGGTTATACTAAGGCCAAAGTATTAAGAATGCAAAAAGGTTGGTGCACTAAACAATAGAAAAAAGAAAGAAAAGAGAGAATAATGATGTAGTTGCTTAGAAAAACAAAGAAGAAAAGAAAGTAAATCAAAAACAGAAATACAAGAGCAATGCGGCAGAGTTGATCATTGAGTAGGGAGGCCATTTTGTGGAGACACCATTATGGTTTCAGTCAAAAGATGATCAACCTAGAAAGAAAATGAGAAAAAAAGAAAGGTTTTTTAGGAAATAAAAAGTGCACTGACCAAATTATTCTGAAATGCTTGAATCAAACCCTTTGCTGTGCTTTGAAGCCCCCCAATACTTATGATGAAGTTGTTAGCTTATTCTACTTTTTGAAAAATCTTTGACGTGATTGAAAGCAAACTACTCTTTCCAAAGCTAGGAGGACTTTTAAAACTAGCTAAGAATTGCTCTAAGTTCAGCAGTGACACAATCACACAAATGAGCAGTAATAATACTGAATGTTGTAAACAATGGTGTGTGCATTGTGAAAAATCTGAAGATTGAACCTCTAAGTCCATTTTTGAAAATCTGTTTGAACAAGGGATGTAGCTGATCTGTTCTTCTAATTTTCAAAGTCTAATCTAGCTGTCTTGTTCCAAGTGTCATTACTTGAGGACAAGTAATGGTTTAAGTTTTGGGGTGTGATGACTCTATTTTATATAGAGTCATTTATGCTTCTAAGACTTAAATTATTAGTTGAATCTCAATAATATTGTCTTGTAAATAATCAAATATGCAAAACAATGGTTAAGGAATGTTTTGATTACAACTTGACACTTTTAGATGTTTTGTGGTATTTTTATTCGTTTGTTCAATGCTATAGCATTAGATGCCACAACATTAGAAGATGGGAATGCTACAACACTATATGCAAAAGCAATGGATGCCACAACATTTCCATGCTGGCGTTACTATGAGCTCAAAAGTCAAAAAGTTAAGCAAGTGGCTAGAGTTGCTCATCTCAAGCACAACTTTATGGACAACATAGGTTGCCACTTGCACCTTTTTCAGAAACATTTGCCCATGCTTATAGGCCTATTTTCTAGAGTTGAAAGATCAAATCAATTTTTTAACAGCAAGTGATGCAAGTGGAATTACTACCTCACCCTTAAGTACTTCACCATGAAGAAACATCTCTCAAGGAGCCTATAACTTGCACTTTTTAGGGACACTTGTCCTTACGCCATAGGACCTCTTTGGTAGTAGTTTAGTAATCAAATCAATCTTTTTTAAGCAAGTGGGTGCAAGTTAAGTGAACCTCTTTTTCAAGAAAACCTCACCATGAAGAAACCTCTCCCATGAAGCCTATAAATACCCTTCATCTCCTCATTCACAAGCAGACCAGAATTTATCACTTAAAATCATATTGGAGCTGGTTTCGAAGGAGTTGACAACTTCTTCCTTCAACTTCACGCAACTACAAGGAATGCTCGAAGCGATGCTGCAGCATTACTGGGCTGATTCATGCAAAGGAAATTAATTGTGTACTTTCTACCCTATTTCTTTTCCTTTGTATTTTTCAGTAACATGAACTTGATTATTACTTCAGTAATGTTAAGCATGAGCTAAATTCATTTGTAGTTGGAATCAATGTTTTGAAAACCGGACCGAAAAGTGAACCGGTGAGACCTTCGGGTCATGGTTCAATCAGTTCAATCGGTTTAATCGGTTTAACTACGGTTGAACCGGATAATAATAAATAAATAAATAAATAAATATATAAATAAATACATTAATAAATATAAATATAGTATTACACTTAAATGTACTCTATTAAAATTAAAATACCAAAAAATGTACTCTATTAAATTAAATTGTTTTTATTATTATTCGAAAATATTATATTTGAACACATGGGAACTTGTTTAGTGTCTGAGACATTGAATGGACTTGGCAGTGTAGCATGCTAGCATCAATACTTCGAGGCAACTGTGAAGCTAAATTGATACTCCCTCTGTCTCAATTCAAGTGTCCTCTTTGCCATTTTTCTTTGTCTCAAATTATTTGTCATTTTAGAATCTCAATGCAACATTTGTTGTTTTTTTCAACAATACCCTCATTTAGTTTGAGACTTTCCTCCTACCAATGTAAAGTTTTCCATTCCTCTCTCCTCATAATAATATAGGGGTATTTTAGTCCTACCATACTTTTTGAGCATAAAAATTAGCATATCCAATCATTTTCTTAAGACCCGCGCATAACCTTAAATGACAGTTAAATTGAGACGGAGGGAGTAGCTATTAGCTCATAGCCTTTCATCATTTCCTATAAGATTTTCAAAAAATAATAGTATAATGGCTTAACGTTTAAGTATTCAAAGCCACGTTTTCTTCTTTTTCGATGTACCTTTAACTTTTTTTTCTTTTAATATTCACATTCTGCTAACTATTTTATGAAGCGTTCCAAAATCCAAAATATTGAAGCATCAGTCCTGTACAAAATTCATCTCTCTATCTTTTTCTTTCTTCATCTTCCACCTATATCTCTTCTTCAACCTTCATCTCTTCTTCTTCTCTTCTTTTTCTTCTTTTCTTCTTTTTCAACCTCGATTTGTCTGTCTCTACATGCATTCACCATTTTTTTAGGGAGAAAATCTTAAAAGAAACGGATTGAGTGTTGGAAAAGAGAAGTTTTGAGGGTGAAAAAGAAGTTGCAGAGCGTTTTCTTTTGAACCGCCGGTTTTCGAAAACCGCCCCCGGTTCGGTCCAACATCCGGTTTATATCGAGTTGACCCGGTTCCCCAGGTTTTTCCCCGGTTCCAACTAACTAGCGGTTCATATAGACGAACCAAACCGCTCTAGACCCCGGTTCACGGCCAGACCGGTTGAACCGCCCGGTCCGGTCCGATTTTGATAACATTGGTTGGAATGCTATACACTTTGTAATGATCTTTTAATTAACTTTCTGTTATATATTGATGTTTGCCTTTTAGTTCTTGCATGATAATTCTATCAAATTCATCTTTAGAATTGGCCAACTAAAAGTGAATGCAAATTATAAATTCAGATATGGGGATAAGTGTTTTAACAAAGGAAACCTTGTAATTCCATGCTCAACCTAGACATAGGCAGCATAGTCTGTAGGGTGATACTGTGGGTGCTTAATATACATGAGTGAACCTATTTAAGAGAGCAGACATGTTGTCCCTTGTAATGAAACTCTGACGATAGTGACCGAAAGGCACACATCAATGCTACAACATCCAATGCCCCAGCATCATATGTAACACAATGCTACTAAAAGTGACTTACTAGTTGAAAACATTCCAACTACCTTCTCATCATATTTTCCAACACAACTTCACCTGATTGTTTAACTTTGTCTTTTACATTCTTGCATTCCTCTTTTGTGTGATATTTTTTTACTCCTCACTAAAGCTATCAATTTAGACTTTGAAATTAATCCAATCCCTGTGGGTACGATCTCAACTTACTAATATATTACTTGTTACGATTGTGTATGCTTGCACATACATTTGTGTATATATATCAAGCACAACAATAATGGCCTATAAATACCTGGTTGAGACCTCAGAACTTCTCTAAGGAAGACGGCACAAAATTGGTCAAGACATCAGAAGCTTCTCAATAGCTTCTGAGTAAGTCTACACTCTCTCCTAAACACACTCATAGCAAATCAACATTACTGGGACTTTATTGAGTGTGTTCATAGCTTGGTGTCAATAGTCAAATGTATTTTACTTAAGCTATTTCTATCCATGTTCAGAACCAAGCGTATTTTCATATGTGTACCCTCCAAGCAGTAAGCATAGGTTGTTGTATTGTGAGGGAAGAGGGCTAAGAAAGTCTTTCTTAGAGGTTAAGTTGCTAGACTTGGAAAAAACTAGTGGTTAAGTTGCTTGACTTGGAAAAAACTAGTGTTTAAGTTGCTAGAGCTTGGAAAAAACTAGTGGGACAGTTGATAGAGCTGTGTAAGAAAACTATCAAGGTTTAGCCATTGGCTGGCTTGTAAATCTATTTGGGAAATAGTGGAAAATCTCATTGGGTGTGAGGAGTGGACGTAGCCCTCGGTGAGTTGGGTGAACCACTAAAAATCTCTGTGTGTTCTTTACAAGCTTTCTTTACTGCTTTCTCACTAACTGTTTTCTAAACAAAACAACTTAAACAAATTTTTTAAGAACTAAACCTTACCTTCTAAACAATACGCAAAAGGTCATCTTTTCAGATAAATACCAAACAAGCTTCTGAAAAATTTGTGTCTAGAAAATGACGGGTTCCTCTCCTTCGCGGGATAGGGCACATTCAATTCCATTCCGCCATAACCACGCTTTCCAACTCGATCCAGCTCTCAAACTATATGGGGGGTGAACCTGTCAAGAACAATAGTTTGTAACGCGCTTAAGGTAAGGCCGGCTGTTAGCAGTCGATTCGGTAATAGAACCCTTTCTTTTCACTTATATTTGATTTCAATTGGCATCATAGGAAGGCCTCTGGTTGAACACACTCAAAAACTGTTAGAGGAAAGATCTTAGAAGAAGTCATGGCCAGACCAAATTCTGTTGCATTTCTACCAGAAGGAGCATCTTCAAATAGACGTCCAAGATTCAATGGAGAACACTATTACTACTAGAAGAATCAGATGAAGCTATAAATGGAAGCCCAAGATACAAACATCTGGGATATCATTCAAAATGGTCCTTATGTTCTAAAGGTAACAATTATGATTATGGGAGAGTTGATGACAAACCAAAGGAAACATGGAGTGCAGAAGACAAACGTTTAATCCTGCTGAACTCAAAAGTAAAATTCTAACTCACTTGTGCTCTAAGCAGAAGTGAATATGATAAAATAGTTGGGAAAGAAACTGCCAAGGAAATATGCGACACACTCCAAGTGGCTCATGAAGGAACAGATCAAATCAAGGAAGCCAAAACGGGAATTCTAGTTAGAGAATATGAAATGTTCACAATGAGTGAAGATGAATCAATTGATGAAATGTATGCAAGATTCACCACAATGATAAATGACTTAATCTCTCTCGGAAAGAAATACACCAGCCTGGAGAAGATCAGAAACTGCTAAGTTGTCTACCAAAAGCATGGAGAACAAAGGTAACAACCATCAAAGAAGCCAAGACCCTATCTACTCTGAATATTGATGAACTACTTGGCTCACTGAAAGTCATGAGCAAGTAATCAAAGAAGAACTTCACCCAAAGAAAATCAAGTCCATAGCTCTCAAAGTTTCTCAGAAGATAGGAAACTCATATTCTAAGAAAGGAGCTGCATTAAAATCCTTTCAAGAAACTGATGAGGAAGATGATGATGAAGAAAGTGAAGAAGATTCAGAAGGAGAAGAATGGTCATTGATATCAAGAAGGGTGAATAAGTGGTTTGCTAACAGAAAGAAAGGAAAAACATTCTCTCAGTACAAAAGAGAGATTTCAAACAGTGATTCAAAGAAACAAAAAATCACATGCTTTGAATGTAGAAAAACATGTTATATGAGACAAAAATGTCCTCTTCTAAATAAGAAAGGATTCAGAAGATCTTCAGAAAAGAAGAAAGCATTTATGGCAACTTGGGACGACTCAGATGATTCCTCCTCAGGACAAGAATGAGAAGCTGCAAATCTGTGCCTCATGGCAGGATCAAGACAAGATGGGCTATCTGACTCTGAACCCTCTAGATGTGATACATGCAAAGAAATTGAATCATCCTTTGATAGCTTGCTTTATGATTCAAACATTTTATCTAAAAAATGCATGCTTTTCAAACAACAACTCTGTGAATCAAAAAGTGAGAATGAGGAGCTGAGAGCTCAGAATGTCTAAAACCATTCATACTTTATAGCAATCTCATTTCACGCTATCTGAGCAACATAAGCATCTAAGTATAAAATTAGATGATGTAGCAAATGAGTCAAAAGATCCCAATTTGGAAATCATTTGTGAAAACAAAGTCTTGAAAGAGCAAGTAAAATTTTTGACACATGAGTTGCTTATGTGTGCACAAAATCTCAAGTCTGCTCAAGAATGCACTATTGCATCTGAGAAGGCTGGGATTTATCAGAAAAAGGCTTCTGAGAATCACAAAAAGTCAAGATCAAAATGCTCATATTGTAAACAGTTTGGACATTACATTTCAAGCTGTTACAAAAAGTAAAAAGGTGGGATTTGGAAATACACTAACCAACAAGGACCCAAAACGCAATGGGTACCTAAATCTTTGTTAACTACAATTGCAGGAGTGCCTCTTAGCATCAAGGAACATGACAGGGGAGAAGGATAAATTTCTCTCCATGAAGAGCTTTAATGGAGGCTTTGTCACTTTTGGTAATGATGACAAAAGCTAGATCAAAGGTATAAGTACAGTAGGTAAAATAAACTCTGCTCATATTCAAAATGTTCAATATGTTGAAGGCCTGAAACACAATCTTTTCAGTGTGAGTCAATTGTGTGATGCTAGAAATGAAGTATGTTTTAAATCTGATGCATGCAAAATAAATAGTTTAGGTTCTTGGTAAAATTGTGTTTGAAGGTCATAGAATAAACAACTTATATAGTGTGTCTTGATGATTTGCCTGATGAAACATGTCTCATTTCTAAAGAAGATGATAAATGGATGTGGCATAGAAGACTTGGTCATGTTAGCATGAGAAAAATTTCAAAGTTGCCTAAATTAAACCTTGTAAGAGGACTTCCAAAGATGAAGGATGAGAAAGATAAATCATGTGAAGCATGTATCCAAGGGAAACATGTAAAATCATCTTTCAAAACTCTAGACATGATATCTACTCACAGGCCTCTGGAACTTCTCCACATGGATTTATTTGGTCCAACTAAACATGCTAGTTTAGGTGGAAAAAGATATGGTTTTGTGATTGTTGATGATTATTCAAGGTATACATGGGTAATATTTTTGAAAAACAAGGATGGTGCCTTCGATGAGTTTAAACTTTTTACAAAAAGGATCAAAATGAAGCTTGTTGTAACATTATTGCAGTTAGAAGTGATCATGGGGGAGAATTTGAAAACTCCTCCTTACAGGAATTTTTTGATGAAAACGGTGTGTCACACAATTTCTCCTGTCCAAGGACTCCACAACAAAATGGAGTTGTTGAAAGGAAGAACAAAACACTGTACAGGCTTCTGAAGCTTAAAGGAAAATTGCCACTCTTCTCTCAATGGTCAAAATCTCACATCAACAATGGTATTATGCTAAGAAGAATCATTTTAAGTGAAAGAAGCCATCGCAAACGGAATTCATGTGTTAACGAGCTCAGAAGCTCTCAACGGTCACTTGCAGCAATGTATGGAACCAAAGCATCAACGGATCAATTACTCTTTTCTAAAGCATTCCAACGGATCTTTTTAGGATAATGGCCTATAAATACATGGTTGAGAGCTCAACTTCTTTAAGGGAGACTGCACAAAATTGGTCAAGACATCTGAAGCTTCTCAGTAGCTTCTGAGTAAGTCTACACTCTCTCCTAAACACACACATAACAAATCAACATTACTGGGACCTTATTGAGTGTGTTCATAGCTTGGTGTCAATATATAGTCAAATGTATTTTACTTAAGCTATTTCTATCCCAGTTCAGAACCAAACGTATTTTCATGTGTACCTTCTAAGCAATAAGCATAGGTTGCTGTATCGTGAGGGAAGATGGCTAACAAAGTCTTTCTTAGAGGTTAAGTTACTAGAGTTGGAAAAAACTAGTGTTTAAGTTGCTAGAGCTTGGAAAAAACTAGTGTTTAAGTTGCTAGAGCTTGGAAAAGACTAGTGGGACAATTGATAGAGTTGTGTAAGAAAATTATCAGGGTTTAGCCATTGGTTGGCTTGTAAATCTATTTGTGAAATAGTGGAAAATCTCACTGGGTATGATGAGTGGACGTAGCCCTTGGCGAGTTGGGTGAACCACTATAAATCTCTGTGTGTTCTTTAGAAGCTTTCTTTACTACTTTCTCACTAATTGTTTTCTGAACAAAAACAACTTAAACAAATTCTTTAAGAACTAAACCTTACCTTCTAAACAATACGCAATTTAAAAGGTCATCTTTTCAGATAAATATCAAACAAGCTTCCGAAAGAATTTGTGTCTAGAAAATGTTTTAAAATTCAAACACTCATTTCTTGTGACTTATATTTGACTTCAGTCATCTTCTCCCTTTTGCGCCGTTTGGATCTCAAACCATCGCGGTCGTATGCCTTCAATGACTGTCTGAGCATAAAACTATCTCGTCGCCGCCAAAGCTAGTTGTCGCTGTCTCTATATTCTTCTCTGTTTGTTGGTGAGTGATTCTCACCCTTAATAGTCTAATTTCGTCATAGCTCCAGATCCCCCAATTCTCGTTTCAAAACCCTAACCCCCAAGTTGACATTTTTAATTTTACTGTAATTAAAATCCCAAAACTAGTTATTTAAACTAACTAATTTTCCTAGTTTGCTGCTCCCTCTTTGTTTCAAAACCCTAACCCCCAAGTTGACATTTTTAATTTTACTGTAATTAAAATCCCAAAACTAGTTATTTAAACTAACTAATTTTCCTAGTTTGCTGCTCCCTCTTTGAATCTCAGTTCATGTTTTCTCAAATCTCTCAATTGTTATTTTCTTGTGTTTTCCCCAATTGATTTGTGCTTCTTTTCCCTAGTTTGTTGCATTGTTATTAAGTTTATTAAGTTTTCCCAAATCTCAGAAGTCTGCCAAAGAAGCCTCAATTGTTATTAAGTTTATTAGGTGGAATAGATATAGATATACCAAACATATATGCTCGCAACTTTTATGTTGGCCTAAAACAAAAATCAAGTAATTTCCATGCCTTAGGTTTGCATCATTCTTAGAAAAACAGACAAAATCATTATTGAAATCTAGTTCTAAACTAGCAGATCAATTATGTAAGATTGATAACACAACCTAGTCCTACAATCATATAAAACAGAACTACCAAAAGTTGAATATGAAGAAGCAACATGTCATTAAATTAATACATGAATTAAGACAGAATCCATATATTAAGTGAGTTACCTTCTGATTGGTTCCAAAGAGATATGTTGATGGGTTAAGTACATACTAAAGGTAACTAAATATTAAATGAGTTACCAAGACTATCTAGACTGTTGAAACACAATTTAACCATCAATGTATATAACTGTACTTTGGATATGATCATCTATATGTTATTGTAGCAGTTGTCCTTAACTGTTTCACTATAACTGTCTTACCCCTCTCAATTTGTAGATTGCCTTGGATAAAACAGGTTATAAGATGGGGGTTTGTTAAGATTTTTAATATATATAAAATTATGTGTTTGTGGTTACCCAATCAGGATAGAAAAAGGTTATCCATTCAAAGGCGAAATCTTCGGTTAATATCATTATCAAGACAGCAAATGATGCATGAGAAACATTAAACAAGACGACAGGGGTGTTAAAAGACAACAGGCCGCAAAGCTTGGTCTATACAAAGCTCAAACAAAAGCTTCCCCATAATGTATGTTATATTTTACTCCTAAACTTTTTATGAATGAAGTATGGATAAATCTACTAAATTTGATATATAAGTTGTATTCTTTTATTTTCTTGTGTCCCAGGCCAAATGAAATCTCCATGTCCAGATACTAATGAAGATAATGACACTAATGAAGTTAGAAGTTAATTTTTAGATAATGGAATTAACTTAGAAATTAAGTGTATGAATTCGATTTCATTGTAACTTTTGAAATTATTACAAGACTTTTTGTTTGAATTGCTTGATTGTTTGATGTTGATTGGACTGGAATATTGCCTGGTGTGGTCTGTTTTCGAGTTAGGAATCGATCGGAGTGAGTTTCGGATTAATCGGAAAGCGAATTTTCATGAAAAAGGCCATTTTTGCAATGCTGTCAAATGAGCACGATCCGTGCGTCCCAGGGGCACGATCCGTGTGCCTGGTTCGGTTGCTGTTTTTCCAAGTGTTCAACAGGGCGCACGATCCGTGCGTCCCAGGGGCACGATCCGTGCGCATGGTTCTGTCCAAATTTTTCAAAGTGCCCGAAATGATTCCGTTTCGATTCCAAACCTCTCCTAATCCTTTCCTAACCCTTCTAGAATGATATTAGGCTTATAATGCCATGATTTTGGGTATGTTTCAAAAGGGTTTTATAAAATACTTTCGAAATTGAAATTGTCTCGAAAAACCGAATAATAGCATACGTGTGCGGATATGTTTTATTGATACCAAAGCAAACTATGAGTCCTACGTGGTACAGTATAATGCAAATGAACTATGAGTTCATGTGTCTGTAGATATATTTATTATATCGAGTTGGGTGACGACCCATGTTAACATACTAAGGCGGGGTAGTCATGCACTCTTACCTTAGGCTCCATGCCAATTGGGAAACACCATTGGTAAGGGGGTTCACCGGTGTTATACCCCAATTTTGTCCGATCATTTATCGCAATTGTTTTAGCCCCCGTGTCACAAGTCCATATCATTACGAGAACGACATTTCGAGCGCTGTCTTATTTTAAATTAGACCGGTTTGTCTAATTGGGCCAATTCTTAGTAAATGGGCCTATGTTCGGTATTTTGGACTTAATTTAGTCCTTTTGATCAAAAAGCCATAAAAATAATAATGAAATAAAATCAGAAAATAAAAAATATATTACAATAAAGTGTCCAAATAATACAAAAAGCCCAAAAATACAAAAATAAGAATAATCCAAAAAAATAGAGAAGAACGAAAATAATAAAATAGGGTGTCAGTAGCATTAACCTTCAGCCCAACAAGCTACTTGCCCAACAAGTCGACTTGCCCAACAAGTTAACTTGTCCAGCAAGTCTCTTCACCTGACCCTTCACCTATAAAAGGAGGCCCTGTCCACAGTGAAAAAGACACTACAGTGATTCAACAAGAACACTGAACACATTCTCTCCCTCTCCTAGCGAAGTTCTCGCTTTCTCTCTCTCCCCCTCCCTTTTTTATTTTATTTTTCTTTTAATTAGTTTATTTTTAAATATTAATAATAATTATTTTTCACTAGTTGCGCTCTTCATTTTTTTTTCGTTGTCAACTTTTCGTTCATATTAAAACAGAAAAACAAAATAATCATTTTCCTCCAAAAATAAAAATCTTATTTTCAAAATAAGGGACTAAGTCGACTGTACAGTCGGGTTAGTCTGCTTTTTAGGTCACTAATGAACCGTTACAGATCATGACCTAAAATCCCTATTCCAATAAAATCAAACCAACACACTTCAAACCATTTTCCAAACTCCAAAAACTCCAATTTTATAAAATAGGGGACTAAGTCGACCGTACGGACGGGTTAGTCATCGTTCTAGGACAGATGAGCTGTACAGCTCAATAATCCTAAAACCCCTATATTAAAAAATACCAACCAACAAACCTTTTTCTACCCAAGAACTACGTGTGATTTGATTCTCTACCAAGAGATACGTAGGAGCAGGGGGCGGCCGACCTCTGTCAATTGCATTAATAAAAAACCTTTTTCAGTCTTCTCCTAAATAATTCCCTTCTTAAATTCAAATAAAAAAATCAATTTTCTCCTTTCTTTTTAATTCACAATAAAAGGGTAAAAATAAATGTTTCCAAAATTAACTTTCTTTCCTACAACTAATTAGCAGGTAACCTTCCTTAGGAAGGATGTCGTGGGGTGCTAATACCTTCCCCACGCATAACCGACTCCCGAACCCAAATCTGGTCTCAAGGACCCTTATCCAATCCAAAAGGGATTTTCCAATATTTGCCCTCAAACTAAACTTTGGTGGCGGCTTCATTTTTGAACCTTCGAGAGATCCTCGCCCGGATTTTTCGGTCGCTACAGCTGGCGACTTCACTGGGGACTTATTAAGAGAGTCAAGCCTAATCAGGTTAGTTGTAAATTTTGTTTGTTAATTAAATGTTTTATTTTACCCTGCCCTTTATGTCTTTTTTTTATTGCATATTATTCTTTTGTGATATGAAAACCCTAGGATAGAAGACCACTTTTCTGTATGTATGTTTGTTTGTTTTGCAGTTTGGGGGGTATTCTTGATATTTTGCTCCTTCACACACTCCACTATCAGACTTTTGCACACATGTGAGAATAGTCCTATACCCGGACTGGAGAATAACCTAAGTTAGAACGAGACTGCGTAGTGATGGCCTACTGGATGTGCGTCCTGTTGGGTGGTCACGAAAGTCTCACATAGAGTTTGGTCCCTCTTGAGAATGCTGGCACTCCTAATAGCTTGCCTATTGTTGTTGATCAGTGTTCTTAACCGGGGTCGTTGGCTCTAGGAACCTTATGTAGGACTCTTTAAAGCTACCCTTTGAAAGGTTCACTCAACAGACAAGCCCTAGACCTATTCTCTAAGGAACCCTCGTAGGACACAAAAGAGCCTTATACCCCTGCATTCAAACAAACACTGATACATTTTTCCGGTCTTTTAAAAAGAAAAAATTCAAAAAATCATATTTTATTTTTGCAAGTTATTCTTTAGAAACATATCTCATGCATTTGCATTTTCATCATTCATATCCATCATCATGTGTTATTCATCCATTACATTTTATTTCATAATTTTAAAAAAAACATGAGCATACTTTTTGAAAAATTTTGATGAGAGATGAGGCGTTCTTGCAAATACATTTCAATTGATTGTCCTTCCTTGAAAAAGTTCAACCTACTAAATTTCAAACGAGATCGAACTTAGCTAAAAAAACTCAATGTGTTTCAAGGCACTCAATTTTCAAAAAAATTTCAATGTTGCAGCTCGTCCACAATTTTTGTCAGCAAAATAATGCATCTCATTCATCCCATGATAAACGATCAAAATAGTCCATTTTGTTAACTAATGTGTTATCAAAAATTCTTATATCATGTCTCTAACTATGTTAACTCTCTGTGAAGCATTCGTATAGTGAACTTGAATGCAATATGCATTTGCTCTCGTTTGAGTCAGTTAGTGTCCACACCTTTCCATCCTATCATCATCCCTTGTTCATGTCCAGTCTCACCCCGACCACTCCATAAAGTGCATATTCTCCACACAAGTTCTTAGTTGACTCTTTGGTTTTGTTCCCAATGATGAAATTTCATAAACTAATACTTGGATCCTCCAAACTGGGGCAAATTTGTGATCACTAGATATCTTGTCAACATTGTATTCCCTTGGTGCAAGTCCTTTACAAAAAAAAATAATCAAAAAAAGCTTGTTAGGTTGAAAACTCGCGAGAGCAGCCTAAGCAAAAATTAGGGCATATAAAAAGAAATAAAGAAAAAGAGCAGATATATAAAAATAAATAATTTTTTGTCCTTGGGTTAGCCTTTGAGAAAACAAGCAATCGTGATTTGAAATGACGTTTGGTCATCTTCTCACATCCTCAAAAAGCATAAAAAAAAACACATACCCTTCGCAACCCATTTTGAGCCAAAAAATCAAAAATCTTCCAATCACCCTAGACAATGATCTATTCCCCATTTAAGATCGTGCACTACTTTCTTTAGTTTATTCAGCTCAAGAGAAATAGGCTGTCAAAGAATGAAAACTGAGAATCATATTTCAAAAAAAAATGACAAAAGTCTTGAATAAAAAGACGGCATAAATCTTTGAGTTGATACATCATATCATGAAGTGCACCACTGAATAAAAAGATCATTTGTCTCATCAATCCCCAAACACTTTGAGCCCAATCACCCATTCTTTCATAAATTATCAACCACTAGCCACATTGCACCGCAAATAAAAAGATCATTGTCTAAAGTCCTCAAACACCTTATTGTGCCAAATTAGCACTTCTTTCACGAAACTCAAAAATGGACCTCAAACACTCTTTTGGGCCTACTTATCCTTTCTTTCATGAAAGATCATTGTCTAAACCCCCAAACACTTCTTTGGGCCCAATTATCATTTCTTTTCATAAATCCCTAACCGTTGGTACATTACCCCCAACCATTGGCCCCATTACAAACCTTTTCTTTCATGAATCCCTAACCATTGGCCACATTACCAACCCCTTCTTACATAAACCCCTAACTGTTGGCCACGTTACAACCCTAAACAAGTCCATTCTGATCGATAACTGATTGCTTTCGTTTTCTTAAAGTTTTAATTTTAGGACAATTGAGTTTATTTATTTACAATATGTTTGCTCAAAAAAAAATATGACAAAAAAATCAAGCTAAAAAAAAAAGGCTTGCGCTCCAAGATTATTCAAGTTGCACTGATATCAAGACAAGGTTTAGTGATCACCAAGTGAAATTTTCATCATATCCAAAAATCATGACTATCATAGTCCATGGGAGTCATCTTAAAAGAACCAAAAGTTTATACTAGGACCATCACCTAGATCCCAAAGTGGGGCAGTCCCTTCACCTTTCATGCTTCTCGAACTTGGGGAAATTTTCCAGCGTCCGTCTCATTCATATACCACATCCAATCCATATAGGCATACGACCAACTCACAAACCCATTACCTTAACTCTGTCACCTTTCCCCTACCTCACTCGAACTAGAAATATCATTCCAAAGTGGGGAAATCCTGTCACCATTAACCCCTCACTCCGCTCAAAATTGGGGAAATTCGCTCTACACCCATCTCATCCTCTTGTCATATTCACATTTATAAAACCATACCGGGGCAATTTCTCAACCCACCATCCTAAATACAGCTTTTTGCAAACTCTAGTCAGGGCAACATTGTCCTTGTCATAGGTGGGGCAACACCAAACGCCATGGGTTGAGACAAAATCTTTTGCGTTCCACCTCTCATTCCAAAGTCACAGCATTACTAATTCATAATTTCCTCTACACCCCTAGTTGTTGTCACCACTAGACAGGGGCAAGTTATGCATTCACCGTCATCAACTATGAATTAGGGCAGTCCCACATTTCTAGAGTTGGGGAGAACATACCTTTCATGACTTTGGCAAAAACCTACCATTCATCCCCTCACGTGCCATATCTGTCCATACCCCGAGTCAACTGGCTCATTCATCTGTATTTGCACTACTCTACATGTTCATTAAAACAATGCTTCAAAGAGAGAGAACACAAGTTACTAATATGAAGTTGGAAACTCACTCAGTTAACTTTGTGGACCTAAAATTCAATCGTCATGGGACATCATAATCAAATGGAAGAACAATGTGAACGAGCTTGCAAATGCAATCAAATACTTTTGTGCATCAGTGCATGTGAATCACAACCTTGAGGTTGCCACGTCTGAGTTCAAACCTTTTTCCAAGGAATAATTACTTCTCTGCCTCTCGCATCAAAAGTCTCATTTCTCATCATTACAAAAAAAATTTCTACATCATCAATAAATCATAGCATAAATCATTCCATCATGCAATCATGCATCTACCATAGCACCTGCATCTAAGCAATACATTTGCATTCACATGTTATCTGTATTCGCATACACGGCTGATCAATTTTTGTTTTCGATCAGCTCTAGCATCCACAATTCACAGGCTTTTGTAGTTTATCTGCTTTCATATTGCACACATTACACGCATGCACACATATAACATTTTGCTTCGATAGACGTGCCAAGTGTCGGTCTCATCGTTGCCAAACTTTCTACATCAGTAATCATATCATTGTACCATGCATTCGTCATATCATTATACCATGCATGGCATTCGCATTAAAGCATTACATTTGCGTCACATTTGCACTTTGCATTTCATACACTCATCATATACCAAGAAAAAAAAAGGAAAAGCAAAAAAGCAAAAAGAGGGAAAATCATTCATTCCATTACATTCATCATTAATCAGTACAATCACATTCATATCTTATCTGCATTCACATACGTTATTTGTCAACCTCCATGTTCCACCAACTTCAACTCACATCATCTGCCACGTTTCATTCATCCCATCGGGCACCTACCATTTCACACACCCATATTGCACGCATGCATCATTCATCGCATTTTTAGGCATGCAAAATATAGATAGCTTTTCCCCTCTCAGGTAAATGCATTCATTAGGTATGTCCTAGGCAAGTACGCCGTGTGTCAATCCCAATAGTTTGTTCCCTCAAAGTCAGTGCTCCAAGCACTGGTCTCATATCACAATTCAGAGTCTCGGACCCCTAGAAGTCCCTCGTAGCCCCAGCGCTCCTTTAGACCTCCAATGGTCATTCATTCCAGATCGCACGTCGCGTTATCGAGCAACCGACGGATCATCCGACCCCAGGTCCATCAGTTCAGTTCGACCCAGTATGTCAAAGCAACGACTTCGAACTCTACCTTCAAGATCACTATGTCGCCACTGAGCGCGGCGGATCACCCGACCCCAGGTCCTTTAGACTAGCTGTGTCAGCCTAAGACATGGCGGACGTCCTTGGAGGTGAGCAAATTAGGTCAACGACCCGATCTTGCCCCTCCGGCCGCTCGAAAAAGGCCACCCCCGAGCATACCATTTTACTAGTACCATTGCTAGTTTGTGCTCTTTTGGACCCCCAGTGGTCCTTCAAAGCCCCAGTGCACCTTCGAACCCCAAGTGGTCCTTCAGGGTTTAGGCAACCCCATGGAGCCCCAGTGCTCCCTTAGAGCCCCAGTGCTCCTCCAGATCCCCAATGATCATTTCTTTATTGTTCTCGGTTAACACGCCAAGTGTTAATCATCCCTCTTTTCCCTAACTCATCTTCCCCCTAAGCGGACAAAATTAGCGTCTATTCTATCTTTATTTTTATTTCTACTACGAAAATCTGAAAGCCATTCACCTTTTCTAGTAAAATATAAATAAAGAGGGGCAGCTGTTATACCCCAATTTTGTCCGATCATTTATCGCAATTGTTTTAGCCCCCGTGTCACAAGTCCATATCATTACGAGAACGACATTTCGAGCGCTGTCTTATTTTAAATTAGACCGGTTTGTCTAATTGGGCCAATTCTTAGTAAATGGGCCTATGTTCGGTATTTTGGACTTAATTTAGTCCTTTTGATCAAAAAGCCATAAAAATAATAATGAAATAAAATCAGAAAATAAAAAATATATTACAATAAAGTGTCCAAATAATACAAAAAGCCCAAAAATACAAAAATAAGAATAATCCAAAAAAATAGAGAAGAACGAAAATAATAAAATAGGGTGTCAGTAGCATTAACCTTCAGCCCAACAAGCTACTTGCCCAACAAGTCGACTTGCCCAACAAGTTAACTTGTCCAGCAAGTCTCTTCACCTGACCCTTCACCTATAAAAGGAGGCCCTGTCCACAGTGAAAAAGACACCACAGTGATTCAACAAGAACACTGAACACATTCTCTCCCTCTCCTAGCGAAGTTCTCGCTTTCTCTCTCTCCCCCTCCCTTTTTTATTTTATTTTTCTTTTAATTAGTTTATTTTTAAATATTAATAATAATTATTTTTCACTAGTTGCGCTCTTCATTTTTTTTTTCGTTGTCAACTTTTCGTTCATATTAAAACAGAAAAACAAAATAATCATTTTCCTCCAAAAATAAAAATCTTATTTTCAAAATAAGGGACTAAGTCGACTGTACAGTCGGGTTAGTCTGCTTTTTAGGTCACTAATGAACCGTTACGGATCATGACCTAAAATCCCTATTCCAATAAAATCAAACCAACACACTTCAAACCATTTTCCAAACTCCAAAAACTCCAATTTTATAAAATAGGGGACTAAGTCGACCGTACGGACGGGTTAGTCATCGTTCTAGGACAGATGAGCTGTACAGCTCAATAATCCTAAAACCCCTATATTAAAAAATACCAACCAACAAACCTTTTTCTACCCAAGAACTACGTGTGATTTGATTCTCTACCAAGAGATACGTAGGAGCAGGGGGCGGCCGACCTCTGTCAATTGCATTAATAAAAAACCTTTTTCAGTCTTCTCCTAAATAATTCCCTTCTTAAATTCAAATAAAAAAATCAATTTTCTCCTTTCTTTTTAATTCACAATAAAAGGGTAAAAATAAATGTTTCCAAAATTAACTTTCTTTCCTACAACTAATTAGCAGGTAACCTTCCTTAGGAAGGATGTCGTGGGGTGCTAATACCTTCCCCACGCATAACCGACTCCCGAACCCAAATCTGGTCTCAAGGACCCTTATCCAATCCAAAAGGGATTTTCCAATATTTGCCCTCAAACTAAACTTTGGTGGCGGCTTCATTTTTGAACCTTCGAGAGATCCTCGCCCGGATTTTTCGGTCGCTACAACCGGGGATATAGCAAAGTTGCAGTTGGTGTTATGTTAAAAGTTGTTGTGCGATACACCGGGGATATAGCAGAGTTGCAGTCAGTGCCGTACTTTGTTTGTTGTGCGATACCGGGGATATAGCAAAGTTGCAGTCGGTATCGTACGGTGTCATAATAGGTTCACCGGTGATATAGCAAAGTTGCAGTCGGTGACCTGTTAAATTAATCGTAAGTTATAATTTGACCGAGAGTGTTATTAGGGGTCTCGGTAGAACTCACTGAGATTGTATCTCATTGTTTATGTGTTGTTGTTTTACAGAGAAACAGGGACAGAAGAAACCACAGAGGCACGAGTAGGTGGCCCCGGGAGATGGATGATGACTTAGCTTTATGTTTAAGTTTATTTTCCTTCTGTTGTCTATGTATCACAACACTATGGCTTTAGTGTGATGTTTTTAGATTTCCGCTTTCCTGTATGATACTGGATACAATAGTTGCTGAATCTTATGGTATCAGAGCGGTTCGACCTAGTCGGACTTAGCTTTTAGGGTCTTTGCTTTCTTCAGTCATGATTTTCTTAGTATGCTATTAGACATTGAGCTTGATCAACTTAATACTTTGTGCCTATTTCGCAGAATCATGGCCAGAAGAGGTAGAGACGTCCCTCCTCCTGTTGATCCACATCTCGAATGGATGCAGAATGTGGTTGAGAATCAACAAAAAATGATGCAGGATATGTTGTAGATGCAGCATAACCATATGGGTTTGCAGCAGCCTAACATTCAACCACATCAAGAAGATCCTAATAGGACATATTTCCGATTTCAAAAGATGAAACCCCCGACTTTCAAGGGCGGACCAGATCCAATGGTTGCTTATTATTGGATAGACTCAATGGAGAAGATCTTTCAAACCCTACAATGTGGAGAAGAGGAAAAGGTAATATGTGCAGCTAATGTACTCAATGAAGATGCCCACACCTGGTGGTGTAATGCAAGGCGAATGATGGAACTCCAAGAAACTCCCCTCACTTGGGAGAACTTCAAAGAGATATTTTTGAAACAATATTTTCCTTCAGTGAAGAAGTTAAGCAAGCAAGCCGAATTTGTGAATCTTAAGCAATGTGACTTGTCAGTGGGGGAGTATGCTGCTAGATTTGAAAGATTGTCTCAGTTTTATGAGTTGGGAAGGTATGCCCCAAACGATATGTGGAAGATGCAGATGTTTAAAGAAGGTCTTCGTGCTGATATAAGTCAAGGACTCAGTTCTTATACTTTTGTTAATTATCCTGCCTTAGTGCAACAGGCATATGTTGCAGAGGAGGATCTGAGGAAGATGTATGAAGAAAGAAGAGATAATTGGAAGGGTAAGAAAAAGGTTGCTGAATCTTCTACTCCATACAGGCCTTTCAAAGGAAGTAATTATAAAGGGAAGCAGGTGCAAACAGCCGACCAATCGAGGTTTAGAAATTGTCCAGCATGCGGGAGGTATCACCGTGGGGACTGCCCACAAAAATCCGGTAGGTGCTATGTTTGTAATGAAGAGGGCCATTATGCAAATAAGTGCCCATCAAAGAAGAATTTCCAAAGAGCACCAAATGCTCCTGGTCAGGGGCGAATCAACACTTTGGATGCTCGGACCATCACACCTACTGATAATCTTCTGAGGGGTACGGGATCTCTTTTTAATAACTCAATCAGTATTTTATATGATTCCGGTGCAACTCACTGTTTTATTTCACAAGCATGTGTAGATCGGTTGGGACTAGCATTGTCTAAGCTATCCGAACCGATAACTATATTTACTGCTGCCAAGGGTCGTATCCAGACCCAATCATTGTGTGAAAATTGCCTACTTGTCATAGGGGACAGAAACTTTGTTATCAAATTTATTTGCCTGCCTATGAGAAGTATGGATATCGTTCTGGGTATGAATTGGATGGCTGCCAATCAAGTAACCATCAACTGTGTCGATCGAACCATCAGCTTCGCCTCAGAATCCGTGGGATTGACACAGGCAGATTCTGAAGCAACGATCTCTTACACCGAAGCAAGCCAGTCATTATTCCAAGGTGCGAAAGCAATTATTATTATGTTCTCTGCGTCTACGGAAACGGGTTTAGATTTATCTTCTGTTCAAGTGGTAAATGAATTCCTAGATGTCTTTCCAGATGAAGTTTCATCCTTACCTCCTGACCGAGAGGTAGAGTTTCCAATAGAGTTGGTTCCTGGCACAGGGTCAATATCTATTTCTCCTTACAGAATGTCTCCTTTAGAATTGAAAGAATTGAAGTTTCAACTTGAAGAATTAATATCAAAGAGGTTCATTCGACCGAGTGCTTCTCCATGGGGTGCTCCAGTGTTGCTAGTTAAGAAGAAGGACGGAAGCATGAGATTGTGTATTGACTACCGTCAACTCAACAAGGTGACGATTAAGAACAAATATCCATTGCCGAGGATAGATGATCTTCTTGATCAACTTAGAGGTGCGGTTGTGTTTTCAAAGATTGATCTAAGGTCGGGGTATCACCAAATCAAAGTTAAAGCCTTGGACATTCCGAAGACAGCTTTCCGTACGAGGTATGGACATTACGAGTTCGTAGTAATGCCCTTCGGTTTGACTAATGCTCCAGCGGTATTCATGTATTACATGAACCGAATTTTCCCCACTTACCTGGATCAGTTTGTTGTAGTATTCATTGATGATATCTTGGTGTACTCTAAGACCATTGAGGAGCATGTCCAACATCTCCGCATTGTTCTGAACGTACTGCGAGAGAAGAAATTGTATGCCAAGCCGCCGAAGTGTGACTTCTGGATGCCGGAAGTGAAGTTTTTGGGACACGTGATTTCCCAATCGGGGGTGGATCCCAGTAAGGTGGAAGCTGTATTGAACTGGGAACGACCAACATCTGTCACTGAAATAAGAAGTTTCTTGGGTCTAGCTGGTTACTACAGGAGGTTTATTCAAGGGTTTTCACAATTGGTTCTTCCACTTACTCGGTTGACTCGTAAGGCCCAACCGTTTACATGGGATGCCGATTGTGAGGATTGTTTTCAAGAATTGAAGGTTAGGTTGACTTCTGCTCCAATCCTAATTCTTCCAGATCCATCTTTGGAATTCCAAATATACAGCGATGCTTCAGGTTTAGGATGTGTTCTAATGCAAAATCAGCAAGTGGTAGCTTATGTGTCCAGACAGTTGAAGATTCATGAGGAGAACTACCCAACTCATGATTTGGAGTTGGCAGCTATAGTGTATGCGCTGAAGATTTGGAGACATTACCTTTATGGGTCTCGTTTCGAGGTCTTTCGTGATCACAAGAGTTTAAAATATCTTTTTGATCAGAAGGAGCTTAACAACAGACAAAGAAGATGGGTGGAATTTCTGAAGGACTATGATTTTGAATTGAAGTATCATCCGGGGAAAGCCAATGTGGTAGCCGATGCTCTTAGTAGGAAATCCATCCACATGGCGGGGTTCATGATACATGAAATGAAATTGTTAGAGTCTTTTAGAGACTTAAATCTGAAGGTAAGATCAAGGAAGGACCGGTTAGTATTGAGCCATATGAGAATCTCTAGTTCCTTGAGGGATTCTATTCGTTTAGCGCAGGAAGTTGACGTGAAGCTACAATCACAGAGAGTATTGCCAGAATTTTCCGAAGATAGTGATGGAGTTATTTGTTTCAAGGGTAGAATATGTGTGCCCGATGATGGAGAAATCAAGAGGCAAGTGTTAGAAGAAGCGCACTGAAGTTTGTATTCTGTACATCCTGGGTCCACCAAGATGTATAGAGATTTAAAGCATATGTACTGGTGGCACGGAATGAAATTAGAGATTGCTGAATTTGTGTTACAGTGCTTAACTTGTCAAAAGGTTAAGATAGAACATCAGAAGCCTGCTGGCCTGTTACGGCCGCTTGAAGTACCCGTGTGGAAATGGGAGGACATTTCTATGGATTTTGTAATGGCGTTGCCAAGGTCTCAAGCCGGTAACGACTCCATTTGGGTAGTTGTGGATCGGTTAACCAAATCAGCTCATTTTATTCCAGTTCGTTCGAGCAGTAAAGTATCCAAGTTAGCTGAGGTGTATCTGAAGAACATAGTGAGGTTACATGGGGTTCCTACCAGTATTGTGTCGGATCGAGATCCGAAGTTCACTTCTAGATTTTGGAAGGCTTTGAATGAAGCATTGGGGACTAAAGTACTCCTTAGTACCTCTTATCATCCGCAGACAGATGGCCAGACAGAGAGGACTATCCAGACATTAGAGGATATGCTTAGGGCTTCAGTACTTGATAACGGAAAGAAATGGGAGGATCATCTTCCATTGGTGGAATTTTCTTACAACAACAGTTATCACTCCAGCATAGGTATGGCACCTTTTGAGGCTTTGTATGGGAGGAAATGTAGAACTCCGTTGTGTTGGTGGGAAGTTGGTGAGAACCGCTTGTTAGGACCGGAGATGATTCATGAAACTACTGAAAAGATCCATCAAATCAGAGAGAGGATGAAAGCTGCTCAGAGTAGGAAAAAGAGTTATGCCGACAAAAGGAGAAGGCCGTTAGAGTTTGAGTCGGGTGACCATGTGTTTTTGAGATTGTCACCGACAACGGGTACGGGTAGGGCATTACGGGTGAAGAAACTCAGCCCTCGATATATTGGACCTTTCCAAATTATCGAGCGTGTGGGGCCACTGGCCTACCGTATTGCTTTACCTCCACCATTGTCAAATCTACATGATGTATTCCATGTGTCACAGTTACGGAAGTACATTCCCGATCCAAGTCAACCGTTAGATTTTGAGACGATTGACCTTCGACCGGACTTGTCTTTCCAACCTCATCCAAATTACATCATGGAACGTGGCGAGAGGACACTGCGGACGAAGACAATTCCCATTGTCAAGGTGGTTTGGGATGGTTTTTCCGTCGAGGAAGCTACTTGGGAGTTGGAGGACGATATGCGGACTCGGTATCCGTATTTTTTTTCTTGAGGTACGTTGTGTTTAATTTTGAGGACAAAATTCTTTTAAGTGGGGGAGAATGTAACATCCTCAAAATAATTACGCGAATTATTTGGATGTTAACCCAATTGGATTAATTTAGTGCTTGATTAGTAAAATTATTGAGTGCTAAAGTAATTATTTGGTCGTCTCAGGATCGCTAAACCGATAACAAGGAATAAGGGCAATATGGTCATTAGACCATATTACCACTTAGTATTTTAAATAAAAGAAAGAAAAGAATTAAAGAAGAGAAAGAAAGAAGGGAACGCGAACAGAAGAAGAAAAGAGGAAGAAAAGAAGAGAAAAGAAGAGAAAGAAGAAGAGGGAAGAAGAAGAAGTGAAGCCCATCCCTCCAAATTTCAGCACCATCATCATCTCCTCTCCATCACCATAACCCAATAACTTGGTGTGTTTTCCTCCATTTTTTCCCCTATTTTAAGACCAACGAATTTTATGAGGGTTTTGATGGAAATTGTTGAAATCTTGGATTGTGAGATGAAATTGGTGATTTAATCATGTTTAGGATCGAAATCAAGAGCGGTTGAACGCGATTGGAAGCTCGAAACGAAGTTAGGAGCGGTTTGGTGTTGATTGGGTTCGATTTGGAGATTTTCGAAGTTTCGGTGATTTCGGCTCAACCGTCACTCTCGCTTCAAGGGTGAGTTTTACTCACATTTAGGTTTACTCCGTTTTGAAATGAATTTTATGTGATTTGGTTTCGAAAGATTTTGAGTCGAAAACGTTATTTTGAAATATATCGCGTTTTGACGAAATTCGTATTTGTTGAGTTTTTGTTTGAATTGCTTGATTGTTTGATGTTGATTGGACTGGAATATTGCCTGGTGTGGTCTGTTTTCGAGTTAGGAATCGATCGGAGCGAGTTTCGGATTAATCGGAAAGCGAATTTTCATGAAAAAGGCCATTTTTGCAATGTTGTCAAATGAGCACGATCCGTGCGTCCCAGGGGCACGATCCGTGCGCCTGGTTCGGTTGCTGTTTTTCCAAGTGTTCAACAGGGCGCACGATCCGTGCGTCCCAGGGGCACGATCCGTGCGCATGGTTCTGTCCAAATTTTTCAAAGTGCCCGAAATGATTCCGTTTCGATTCCAAACCTCTCCTAATCCTTTCCTAACCCTTCTAGAATGATATTAGGCTTATAATGCCATGATTTTGGGTATGTTTCAAAAGGGTTTTATAAAATACTTTCGAAATTAAAATTGTCTTGAAAAACCGAATAATAGCATACGTGTGCGGATATGTTTTATTGATACCAAAGCGAACTATGAGTCCTACGTGGTACAGTATAATGCCAATGAACTATGAGTTCATGTGTCTGTAGTTATATTTATTATATCGAGTTGGGTGACGACCCATGTTAACATACTAAGGCGGGGTAGTCATGCACTCTTACCTTAGGCTCCGTGCCAATTGGAAAACACCATTGGTAAGGGGGTTCACCGGGGATATAGCAAAGTTGCAGTCGGTGCTATGTTAAAAGTTGTTGTGCGATACACTGGGGATATAGCAGAGTTGCAGTCGGTGCCGTACTTTGTTTGTTGTGCGATACCGGGGATATAGCAAAGTTGCAGTCGGTATCGTACGGTGTCATAATAGGTTCACCGGGGATATAGCAAAGTTGCAGTCGGTGACCTGTTAAATTAATCATAAGTTATAATTTGACCGAGAGTGTTATTAGGGGTCTCGGTAGAACTCACTGAGATTGTATCTCATTGTTTATGTGTTGTTGTTTTACAGAGAAACAGGGACAGAAGAAACCACAGAGGCACGAGTAGGTGGCCCCGGGAGATGGATGATGACTTAGCTTTATGTTTAAGTTTATTTTCCTTCTGTTGTCTATGTATCACAACACTATGGCTTTAGTGTGATGTTTTTAGATTTCCGCTTTCCTGTATGATACTGGATACAATAGTTGCTGAATCTTATGGTCTGAGAACCTTTTTATGGTCTTATGTGTAATAAGACTGCTAGATTGTTATTCAGTGAAAAACTATGTTGCAGTGTTCAGTAATTATGCAGGACTTGTATATCTCTGATGTGTTACTAATGTGCACTCGGGCATTTTTAGTCGATAAAAATACCGGGGTGTTACATATAGTGACGCCATTTTTCTGTGGGTATAGCCAAATAAAGATCACGGAACAAACCATCCGTCGGTATAGGTTTTCGGTGCTATACCTACAGTTTTTAACCCTTTTTTACCCATAGATTTTTGCCGTCACTGTATGTCAGTTTTCTTGTATGCACAATATAACTTTTCTTATTCTTATACATGATATTGCTATCCTTTAATTCCTATGAAAGTTTACAACTGATTTCTCTTATATCCTCAATAATAATAAAATACTAACTCTCATCTATTTTCGCTACGTGTAACCTTTTAATTCTCTCAAATGTGTGTAATTATATATTGTATATGTAGCATTTGAGTTCTGAGTGAATTATTAAAAACTTGTATATAATTTTGTATTCTTTATAAATTAGTAGGGATTAAATTTCACTCATTATTGTCAAAAAAAATTCACTCATATAATGATTAACCTTCTTTTATATGGTCATTATATTATCTCAAGTGAAGGTTACTTTATTTATAAAATTCTTTAGAGAATTTTATTTTCAAAGGATCGAGGCTCTACATTATAAATTAATATGTGAACACTTAAATCTTATGCAGAATATATGGTTAACTATGAACCCAAATTTTGATAAAATCTGCCATTTTTAAATCATATATTTATTGGGTTTCATATTGTCATTGTGTAACCACTTATCTTTATAACTCTGCAAAATTTATTTTATGTGCAAAATATGTGATTGAGTTTGTGAAACTCTATTAATGATAAATTGTATAACAATTTTTCTTGATAATTTGCACTAAAAACTTAGTATCCCACTGTTAAATATTATATCATTAGAGTATTTCAATTATAGCAAGCTCTAATGAGAATCTTATTATGGTTTGTACATACCGAATCAGTGGGAGTGTGTGCACAATTATGTATATTTTAAATTTATCAGTGTCATATTGTCACTATTGCCACATATGACATATTCTAAGAGAGGTTGAAATTGAGTCTCATTCTATTATATTGTGATATATATATATATATATATATATATATATATATATATATATATATATATATATATATATACTCTTGTAATCTTAATAAACATCATAATTTGATGTTTAGGTCGAAATTGTTGGAAATGCACAAGAATCTTTTAGCATGCAATTATATTGTACTTCTTTTAATTTACAAACATTTTTAATTTGTTGGAAATGCACACGAAACCTTTAGCATGCAATTATATTGTGGTTCTCTTTAATTTACCAACATTCCACACTTTCTAAGGTCATAAACATATGAGTACATTATAAGTATAGTGTCAATACTCCTATCAAGTATGATTTTATACTATTGAGATACTTATAAATTCTATAATCATAAATGTTTGTGTATTATTGATATTCACGCGTTCACATTGATCTAAACCATTTTTCTTATTCAAATCAAATTTCAGTTTATTTTTTAATGAGAAATTTTTTATTTCATAATTCTTTATGAATATTTTGATCACTTATTTACCAAACTTGGATCAATTGAATGCCAAACATTGTGAAACATTTATTCATTTTGACCAAAAGTAAATACTTGTATGAATAGGCTATACCTATATGTAATTACTATTCTTTGACTAAAATGTGGATATTCTAACACTACAGCATTTTTGACTTTAGGCCACGCCAATCGTTGCCACAGCTAAAAAACTGTGGCTTGAACAAAGAATAGGCCACGCTTTTATAAGTGTGGACAATGAGATGGATATTAGGCCACGGTTACATTAACTTACCGTTAGGCCACACTTTAAACCTGTATAGGCTACGGTTAAACAAACGTGGATACCTAAGACCACGTTTGTCCAACCGTAGGCTTTAAAAATTTATTCTAAAACGCTTAAAACCGTGGACTAAAAAGGTTTTATTTAGAGACCATGGTTATAAAATCGTGAACTAATAATAAATATAACACAACCGTGGACTAAATATGTCCAAAAATTAGGCGCCATATTTTTGGAGAAAGCGCTCAGCCAAAAGCCTAAATTTCGATCCCCACGAAATATCCATTCCCTTCCACGCACAGCCTTCCACGCCTTCATTCGTCTCATCTTCCACGCACAACCCTTCCACGCACAACCCTCCAATCCCACGCAGAACCCTTCCACGCACAACCTTCGCAAGAAATTTCAGTTCCCAATCCCACGCAGAACCACACTTCCGCCTCACCTTCGTCTCCGCCTCGCCTCACCTTCGTCTCCGCCTCGCCTCACCTTCGTCTCCGCCTCACCTTCGTCGTCTCCGCCAAACACAAACAAACGCAGAAGTTACTTGTAGAAACCCAAACGAAACCCCAGTCGTAGCCAAGCACCTTCGTCGTCGTCTCTGCTGGTTCTTTGTTGAAAGGTTTGTTCAAGGTAAACTTCAATTTGTTTGTATTATAAAAATTAATGAGAGTGAGAATTGAGAAGTTTCAGTTTTAATTTTAGTTAAATAAAAATCTGTTAAATCAGTTTTAGGTAAGTTTTAGTTTTAGTTTAATAAAAATCTGTTAAATCAGTTTTAGGTAAGCTTCAGTTTTAGTTAAATAAAAATTTGTTTGTGTTTAGGTTTGAGAATTTAGAAGTTTCAGTTTTAGTAGATATGTTAATTCACTCTAGGTTGTGTTTAAAAATCAGTTAAATCTGTTTGTGTTTAGGTTTGAGAATTGAGAAGTTTCAGTTTTAGTAGATCTGTTAAATCACTCTAGGTTGTGTTTCTGTTTGTGTTTAAAAATCTGTTTGTGTTTCTGTTAAATCACTTATGTTTGTGTTTCTGTCCAATTTCTTTTTGCTGCATTATTAAGGTTTCTGAAGATGATGGATCAAGGGATATACAACAACTTACAAAAAAAAAGTGTTGGAAATGACCTTTCAGAGCAAAAGCATCAACAAAAAAAAAGGGTAATATCTAAAAAACACACTTCAAGTGAAAAGGAGCAACCTAAGAAAAGGGTGGTTGAAGAAGATGAGTCAGGGGCATGGCAGGAAAATGTAGGCAAGAAGCCAAAAAGGATCCCGTTGTGTCGATCAACGACAATTGATGAGTTTCTTAAAGAAAACGGAGAAGTAAATGAGGAGTTGGAGAATGAAAGTGATGATGAAGAATATGATGTTATGGAAGAAGAAGAGGAGGAAGAAGAAGAAGAGGAGGAGGAAGAAGAAAAAGAAGAAGAAGGCAATGCGCACAAAGGTGGCAATTCTGAAATTAATGGCAATGAAATTGAAGGTAAAGTTCAGTTTCTTGAAAACGTGTAATGGTTAATTAAATTTTTTTCATTTGATAGTGATAGTGATTATTATTATCTTACTTCACACAACTTTAATGTAAAAATAGGGACAAGAAAGAAAAGAACAAGGGGACCAACAAGGTGTTTAAAAATACATGCAAGAACTAGCGAAGATCGTCAAGAAGTTACTTTAGATGAGGATGGAGAACCAATTGGACCCAATGACAAAACTGTATCAGACTTGAGCTATTTCCTTGGATCTATAGCAAGGAATGCAGAGTTTTGTCCCTTGATCTACACAAACTTTAAAGCTTTGTTCAAAGATCACGAGGATCGTTTATGGAAATATGTCAATGTATGAGATCTAAAGTTTCGTATTTGTTTGAAATGATCAAATAATTGTCAAAGGTTGATGACTATTTTTTTTTCCAGGATAAGTACATTATTTCTGATAGAGGACAGAAAGCTGTGTTTTCTCTCATAAATGATGCTTGGAGAAGCTACAAAAGCGAGATAAAAAGAAAGCACTTTTTGAAGTACAATAGTATGAAGGAAAGGTTAAAACACCATCCCAAGAACATATCTGAGTTTCATTTCAAAAAATTGGTGGCATATTGGTCAAATGACACCGTTCAAGTAAGATAATAGCATTGCTTATTAATTTAAATTTATATTTAATTTTCAGAATATAATTTCTTTTTCCATGCAGAAAATTAGCCAAAAAAATGCAGAAAATAGGGCTAAGCAAAAGTACATGCATCGTGTTGGACCAGTAAATTTTGCTAGAATTCGTGCAAAATTGGTATGGTGGTAATCATGTGCTTTTATGTATCATATTATATATGTAAATAAATAGTCTCTTAATTAATTCTGATTTCAATCTATGTAGCTTGCAGAGAAGGAGGATGGAGAAGAAGTTACCCAAGCTGAAATGTTTATCCATACTCGCAAAGGCAAGAAAGGAAAAAAAGTGGATGATCAAACACAAAATGCAATTGTAAGTTTCAAATATTTAGTTTCTGATTTAGTTTCATTGGCTGGATTTAGTTTCTGGTTAGTGTAAAAGAAAACAATTGGAATCTGGTTTAGTTTATGGTTAGTTGCTGGTTAGTTTCTGGTTAGTTGCTGGTTAGTTTCTGGTTAGTTGCTGGTTAGTGTAAGAGAAAACAATTAGAATACAATTTAGTTTCTGATTTAGTTTCTGGTTAGTTGCTGAGATTGTAATAGTTAATCTAACAGTCCAGCTAATAAATAAGAAATCAATTTAGTTCCTAGAACAAAGTTCAAAGAGACCCCACCCCACCTCAACCTGTCTTGAGGAATGGGCAATTAGCAAACAAATACAATAATACTACATACAACAAATCAATCATCTCTTTCCCCATACAAAGGAAAAATAACAATACTCAACCAGTCAAGATCCACCACATATTATTTAAGCAACAAAACAAAACAAGGAAATAACTATTGACAACACTTTCTATTCTTTAAAATGAACTACCACAGTAATTGCCCATTCCACCTCACACAACCGTTAACAATTCAATTTAGCTACAATCCAAATCCCCCCAATTGAACAACTTCAAAATCACCCACACACATAACAGATCCACTCCAAATCTCAGAAAATTTTAACCAATGAATTCAATTCCATAACCGACACAACAACTCAGTTCATAAAACACTCAAATGAGTCTATACAACACGGTTTATATGCATAACTATATAGAATTACAACAAGGAAAAGAAAATGGCAATAATAAATTAAATGCAAAAATATATAAAATTAAGAAAGGAACATAGATATAGGTTTTGCCGTAATCAGCAGAGAGGCAAAGCTTACTACTCATTGGCAAACAATCATTAACCACCATAAACTGATTATGATAATATCCATCTGATAGAGAATCAAGCACTGTTTTAATAGTACTCTTTGGAGGAACATAGATATACTCATCCACATCAAAAAAGAACATCCACTTAGCCATAAACTTATATCTATGCAAACAATCATTAACCACCATAAACTGATTATGATAATATCCATCAATTAATTTAGATTGATTTAAGGCTGGTATAATTTAGATTGATTTAAGGCTGGTATAATTGCTGAGATTGCTGAGTTGCTGAGATTGGTATAAGGGAATAATGCTTCTGCTGGGGGAATAATGTTTCTGCTGGGGGAATAATGAGTCTAGAAGGGAATAATGCTTTATATTCAAGAGATTCATGTAGATTGGCAAAAGTGTGTGACATGCATGTAGATTGCTCTTGCAAAGCAAATTAAGTAGCATATCTGTCAATAATGCTTCAATTCTTTTGTATTAGGATACTCTTGAAGAATCAATTGAAATTTCCAGTGAAGATGCAAAAAAAGCATTCCAATTATTGCTTGGCAAAGAAAAGTCCGGTAGAGTGTGTTGCCATGGAAGAACTATGACTCCATCAATAATGAGGAAAAATGAAGAAATTGCTTCGGTAAAGAAGCAATATTCTAGTAAAATTACAGCATTGGAAAGGAAGATGCAAGCATATGATGCTCTTTTAAAAAGTGTGTTGATGCAACAAAATCCAAATTTAAGTGAAGAAGCTGTCAACAACATTATGCAGTGTGCTTTTGAAAATGACAATAGTGAAGCACCGCACAATATTGATAACAATTATGTACTACGTTCTTCTACATCAACTATTGCTCCTCTTGAAAAGGTATGATATTGTAGAAGGTGTTTACAATGTTTGTAATGTTCTTGAATGTTATGTAACTTTTGTAATGTTTTATGTTTATAGGTAGGAAATGATTTTGAAGAAGATATTGAAGATGATCTTGAAGGTTTTGAAGAGTGATCAGATGTGATGCAAGCGGAAAAGACTACTTTTTGCATTTTGAAGAACAATGTAGCTACAAGCATGAAAATTATTTTGTAGATTTTATTTTAATTAATGAACAAATATACGTGGCCTCAAGCATAAATATGCTTTGTACTTTCAAATGATGATGACTTTATCCTTAAATGATGTATAATTTTATACATGTATGTTGTTTAATTTTAGATGATCTGTCCAATTGGTTTCGATATTGGTCTCTTATAATTCAAGTTTTTGGTGTCTATTTTTGTTGTGACTTTTGGGTGAATTTTTTTATAAGATCTAGAGGCTAACCTATATACATTAACATTAACAATGTATCTACAGGCCTTAAAAATTTCTATTTTTGTGGCTTGCTTCTATTTCATGGTGACTAATTATTGATATTTGAAAGAGAAAAAAAAAACTGGACTTTAGGCCACGGTTATTTATGTGTGGCCAATTGAAAACCGTGGCTTAAACCCATAGGCTACGGTTATTTAGGTGTGGCCAATTCAAAACCGTGGCCGGAAACTATACTAATAAACCGTGGCCTGTTTTAATAACTCTAGCCACGGTTTTAATAATTCATGGCCTAATGTGCCAAAACCGTGGACTAAAGGAATAGGCGACGGCCACCTAGACAGTGCCTAAAAAACCGTGGCAAACCCGTGGCCTAAAGTTCAGGCCGCGGTTTTTTCACTTCTGGCCACGGTTTTGTCACTTCTGGCCACGGTTTTTTGTTGTTGTCTAAACTACTTTTTGCTGTAGTGTAAGACCTTTTATAAAATTAAAACTCATTGGCAGAACCACTGACCAAAGACTTATATGTATGAGTATTGTAACTCATACTGTTTTCAGATAGTCTTTTGGTGTTTCGGGTTAGTGGAAGTTTGTTATAGCATTTTTTAAATACTTGGACTATTCTTGGATTGCTCATTTCTCAATTCTATCGTGTTAATCCATATTCATCATCCTTATGTGAAATGTGAGTGTTTAGCATGTATGATTTGGTTTTCTATCGGGTACAATCTCTACATTGTTAAGACTTATGTTTCTTATTCTAATTCAAATATAAGTGCTTGTATATAGTTGATATTTTAACTCTCCTATTCTTTTATGTTTTAATAATTGAGTAATGCTATCCACGTGGGAGAATTGTTGGATTTTCTCTATAATTATGGATTAGCTCATCTGATGATTATAAGGTTGACTCCTCATTCAGTCAACTCTAACCCAAATAGCCGTCATCAATAAAGAGGCCAGCTTGCTCTCATACGCTTCTCCTTCAACGGTCAATCCTTCAACAACATCTCAGGTACACAATTCTTGATCGATATTACCTAAATCAATATGCTATAATTTGTATCTACCATTGACATATTATAGTTAAATTCTTCATTGTCTTCAACCGCTTTGGAGTGAATGGGAAGCCTGCACCGCTTCAAGCGGTTACCTTTTTTTTTACAATAGCAGGTACCTTGACTAAATGGTGAAGTTTTTTATTTTAATTGAAAATAATCTAACGTGGCTAAATGGTGAATTGTGATTGGAAGTTGTTGTAAAGGCTTCTATACACACTAGGTGTGTATAAATTAAGCTCATACAAAAAAGAAAATTTAGTCAAAAGTACATGCAGCATGATGCAGGTTCTACACCTCCAGCCAAGTCTTTTTGTTTTTTCAGGGCTGGCTAACACTATTTTTCCAAAAATAATGCAAAGAGGATGCTCAACAGGATTTGAACAACATCCCTTTTCTTTGAATCAAATATAATTAACCAACAAAACACTATTATTTTCTTTACTTTAGTGAAATAAACTTTATATAGTATGCATTAATTTGACCCCTTTAAAGATTTCTGCCACTGAATATACAAAATTAATTCATTGGGCCTAAAAACCCACTATTCCAAGGCCTATATAGACCACAAAGCCCATAAAGCCCTTGTGGGCCCAACCCAATTCATGGGCACTGAATTTCTGTTTTTTTTTTAAAATGGCCCACCCAATTTGCAGGCCTAGTCCAGCCCATGGGTTTTTTTAGAAAAATTCTGAAAATTTCTTTTTAGGCTATGTTGTTATTGATGTAGTTATTTTTTGGTCTAGCCTTTATTTTTGGATCATCAGATCAAAGACAAGATACCACAACGGAACAACTTCACGACATTGATATAACACAGATACCATTAACATCATATTTTAGAAAAGATCATAAAATATGTGACTATTTAACCTCAGTTACAATGACAATGTGCAGATAACTCTTTAACATGGAACTTCTATCACAAATATATTCACCACCACTTCCATCTGTGATGTATCAAATAGTAAAATATTAATAGTAAAATATTAATAGTTAAGTGCAAAATTGATTGTAGAAAAAATAAAATTAGGGAGCTAGAGTGCTAGACAACCCCAAAAAATCAACGCACCATTGTAATTTCCATGCATTGATAAATAGGAATACACTAGTATTTTACCCGTACATACGCACGGGTGATACTGTATTTGTTATAATTTGCTATGAAATTATAAATACGTTGAAAGTTGCAAAATGTAATAAAAGAAAAAGGAAAAACTCGATAAAAGGGGATATTTCAAATTTATTAAAATAGGTTTGTTGCAAAAAGTTTAAAAAAAGTCTGTATCTTCTTATAATATTAATAATCGAGTAAAATGAGGGAAAACAAAAATGCGATTTAATATAAAATGTGCAACCCCGTTGGCGCTCGCTCCCATTGGCGCTCTCGTTGCTACTCCCGTTGACGCTCCCGTTAACGCTCTCGTTGCCGCTCCGTGCGGCTCACGAAAAAAAAAACAAATGAGATTTAATTATTGAATTTTTTAGAAAAAATAATTTTAGAATTTTTGCTAGCGGTATCGCTTTTTTGACAATTGGTAGTGATTAATTTAATTGGTTTTAGTAGTTTGAGTATATTATAGCAAATAGTAAATTCTACATAATTTAATATTAATTTTATGTAATTACTGATTTTTTATAGATTATATTAGATTAGATTAGATACATAGATTAGATTAGATTATATATTAGATAAATTACATATGTTTATCATTGGTTTTGGACACTTAACAATTGTATAACTGAACTATATACTTTTGACATTTTGCTAGATATATTTGAAGTGAAATAAAATAGAAGTAACTGAGAATAAATATAGATGGAAGAATAAAAAGAGAAAGAAATGAGAGATGGGATATTATGAAAGAGAGAAGAGAATAAAATAAAATCTAATATCTAATATCTAATATAATAAAATGATGTGCAAGCAAATTGACATTTTTAGACATTCCACTAACGCGCCACGTGTCCAATTTTATGGTCATTTTAGACTTTTTGTCATTTGCCATCTAATCTAATATCTATCTAATATAATAAAATGATGTGCAAGCAAATTGACATTTTTAGACATTCCACTAACGCGCCACGTGTCCAATTTTATGGTCATTTTAGACTTTTTGTCATTTGCCACTAAAAGACAAAAAGTCTCAACTTTTTACTTTTCCTCTAATATAATAAAACGATGTCCTAGCAATTGACATTTTTAGACATTCCACTAACGCACCACCTGTCCAATTTTATGGTCATTTTAGACTTTTTGTCATTTGCCTCTAAAAGACAAAAAGTCTCAACTTTTTACTTTTCCTCTAATATAATAAAACGATGTCCTAGCAAATTGACATTTTTAGACATTCCACTAACGCGCCACGTGTCCAATTTTATGGTCATTTTAGACATTTTGCCCCTAAAAGACAAAAAGTCTCAACTTTTTACAACTTCTTACTTTTTCTCTTACACACTTTCCCATCATCTCTCTCCTCTTTATTTATTTATTTATTTATTTGTATTTGAAAAACAAAAAAAAATAAAAAAATATTGACCATTTACTAAAATCTACTTAAACCAATCAATTTAACCACTATCAATTGTCAACAAAAAATCATATCGCTAACAAAAATTCCAAAATAATTTTTTTTAAAATTGATAATTTAATTAAAATAATTAAATTAATATTAATTGATCTAGAAAAAATATATAAACAAATGGCAACAAGAGCAGCAACTGCGACCCGCAACGGGTGTGGCAATGAGAAACTGTTAACGGGAGCGTCAATGAGAGTGACAACGGGAATCGGCAACAGGGAGCGGCAACATGGTGCATATCTTATATCAGAACTCATTTTCTTTTTCCCAATTTTTTCTCTATTATTAAAATTAGAAGAAGATACTGACTTTTTTTAAACTTTCTGCAACACAAGTTAAAAAAGCAAGTTGAAATATAATT
Source organism: Astragalus membranaceus (assembly GCA_039519185.1). Classification (NCBI taxonomy): domain Eukaryota; kingdom Viridiplantae; phylum Streptophyta; class Magnoliopsida; order Fabales; family Fabaceae; genus Astragalus; species Astragalus membranaceus. The sequence continues at coordinate 127,923,739 of CM076849.1, forward strand.
TTTTTATCGAGTTTTCCTTTTTCATTTATTAAATTTTACAATTTTCAAAATATTTATAGGTTCATAGCAAATTACAATAAATAAAGTGTCTGTCACCCGTGCGGATCCACGGGTGAAGTACTAGTTAGTATTAGAATTAGAATATTAGAATTCATCCTTTGATTACATATGGTCTTCAACAAGTGCGTCCTCCAACTAAACCTTTTCTGTCTATAAGAAGCAAGCATCACATTAGACTTCTTTAGAAACTTGAAAGCATATCTTCTAATATAATAAAATGATGTGCAAGCAAATTGACATTTTTAGACATTCCACTAACGCGCCACGTGTCCAATTTTATGGTCATTTTAGACTTTTTGTCATTTGCCATCTAATCTAATATCTAATATAATAAAATGATGTGCAAGCAAATTGACATTTTTAGACATTCCACTAACGCGCCACGTGTCCAATTTTATGGTCATTTTAGACTTTTTGTCATTTGCCACTAAAAGACAAAAAGTCTCAACTTTTTACTTTTCCTCTAATATAATAAAACGATGTCCTAGCAATTGACATTTTTAGACATTCCACTAACGCACCACCTGTCCAATTTTATGGTCATTTTAGACTTTTTGTCATTTGCCTCTAAAAGACAAAAAGTCTCAACTTTTTACTTTTCCTCTAATATAATAAAACGATGTCCTAGCAAATTGACATTTTTAGACATTCCACTAACGCGCCACGTGTCCAATTTTATGGTCATTTTAGACATTTTGCCCCTAAAAGACAAAAAGTCTCAACTTTTTACAACTTCTTACTTTTTCTCTTACACACTTTCCCATCATCTCTCTCCTCTTTTTTTATTTATTTATTTATTTGTATTTGAAAAACAAAAAAAAATAAAAAAATATTGACCATTTACTAAAATCTACTTAAACCAATCAATTTAACCACTATCAATTGTCAACAAAAAATCATATCGCTAACAAAAATTCCAAAATAATTTTTTTTAAAATTGATAATTTAATTAAAATAATTAAATTAATATTAATTGATCTAGAAAAAATATATAAACAAATGGCAACAAGAGCAGCAACTGCGACCCGCAACGGGTGTGGCAATGAGAAACTGTTAACGGGAGCGTCAATGAGAGTGACAACGGGAATCGGCAACAGGGAGCGGCAACATGGTGCATATCTTATATCAGAACTCATTTTCTTTTTCCCAATTTTTTCTCTATTATTAAAATTAGAAGAAGATACTGACTTTTTTTAAACTTTCTGCAACACAAGTTAAAAAAGCAAGTTGAAATATAATTTTTTTATCGAGTTTTCCTTTTTCATTTATTAAATTTTACAATTTTCAAAATATTTATAGGTTCATAGCAAATTACAATAAATAAAGTGTCTGTCACCCGTGCGGATCCACGGGTGAAGTACTAGTTAGTATTAGAATTAGAATATTAGAATTCATCCTTTGATTACATATGGTCTTCAACAAGTGCGTCCTCCAACTAAACCTTTTCTGTCTATAAGAAGCAAGCATCACATTAGACTTCTTTAGAAACTTGAAAGCATATACATGTATATATGAAACAGGAGGTGGTGGTGATAGTGGTGGTGGTGGTGAGAGGGGGAAAGAGGTGGTGGTGGTGATGGTGGTTTGAGGTAAAATGAGGTGGTGGTGGTGGTGGTGAGTGAGTGATGGTGGCGGTGATAGTTGTGAGAAAGAAAATGAGGTTGTGGTGGTGAGTGGGAGGTGGTGATAGTGGTCGTGGTGGTGGTGGTGGTGATGGTGAGAGGCAGAAGGAGGTAGTCGTGACAGTGAGGGAGAAGAGGGGGGTGGAGATGAAATAATGAAAGTCGAGGTGGGAAAAGAATGAGCCAAAAAAAAATTCGGGTCATTCCTCAAAGCTCTGACCCTAACATACTAAAAAATAAAAAAATAAAAAAAAATTTATTGACCAAAAAAAAAAAAAAATTTAAAAAAGCGTAGACCGAGGCTAAAAACGCCCCATTAATAGAGGGCTAAAATTTGGCCTATGTTTTTCCCAACCCCCTCTCCTACTCACCACATACCCCTAAACACAGCGAAAGTACCAAAATACCCTTAATAAAGCGAAATGTTCCAAACGTGTCCGTCTTTTTTTTTCCAGATTTTAATGGGTTCGGAGAGTGGCAATCGAACCAGTCCATAGGTCACTGCCGGCCGGGGCTGTTAAAATCACATTTTTTGCAAACACCTCCCTTTAACAAGTACGGTGCAGTACACTCCCAAACCTCTCTCTACACAGTCCTAGCTCGACAGTTTTTGACACCCCCGATACAGTACGCTTGACATTTCATCTTACTACACTGTGTTGAAATCGTTTTGGGAAGAAATCAAAATATTTCGCCCAATTCGTTATTGTTCCTGCACAATTCATCGTACGTGTAAAGTTGTTTCTGATGTTAAAACCTATTGAAAACAAGATTACGTTCTAAACTTCCTAAAAAGACTCAATGATCAATACGATGATGAAGCCCTTGCCTTCGACTCAAAAGGCTTTCTCGCTGGTTATTCAACAAGAGTGAAATCATCCTGCATCACCTCTTCCAGATTCTACCACGGGACCAACTAGCAATGGCTATGCACATCCAACAGGCGAATATTGCTTCGTAACCTGCAACTCGCCCCTCCAACAATGGCAAGCCTTGAGGATGCGCGGACAAGGTTCAAACTATTTTGTACTCACTTCTCTCACTTCACACAATTGATACCTGCTATCTCAAGCACAATTATACTCCCAAATATCAATAGCAAAGCAAATTATAGAACACCAAGTTTGTCAATATTGAAAGCACAAATTATGCATCCTCTTCAGAATCCAATGTCACACGACTCTGCTCAGAATTCTACTATGTCCTCATTACTGACTAAGTTGCAAGGACGGGTTCAATAGATCATGAAGGTTTTTCAACAATCCTCACCCACATCCACCTCTAATCCTTCGGTTAACACCACTGCTACCCCTTTCTATGGTAAGCCCACTGACATTTGGGTAGTAAACTCAGGTGCAACTGACCATATTACCTCTTCTATCCATTTATTTACCAAATACAATGCCATCCAACCTATTTCAATTTTCCTTCGCAATGGACAAAAATTCTTAGCCACCACTTCTGGTTCTTCTATACACCCATCCAAAGACCTCATATTAGAAAGTTTTTTACATTCCTGAATTTAACATCAATTTGATTTTTGTTTCTAACCTTTGCCCTCCTTTTGATGTTTATTTTCACAATAATTGTTTTTCTTTTGCAAAGTTCCGACCTCAAGGTGAATGGTATAACTGAGAAGAAGGGAAAATTGTTCATTTTGGCCTATAGTCCTAAAGTACATGCCTCCACAACTATTAATTATGTTTGCAGTTCTACTTTTCCCCTAGTACTGAAATTTCTTCTCAAGTCTGTCCAGACGAACTTGGACATGCTTCTAATGTAATTCACAAACCAAATATTACATCAATATCTCTTCATTCCCTTTAAACATAACTCTACTGCAAGTGATACTTTCCATTTTGTCAAACAACATAACCTCCCTTTCCCAAACAGTGCAACACACTCTACACGCATATTTAAGATTTTACATGCCGACATTTGGGGACCTCATGGTGTTCCATCAATGGATGGTCACAAATATTTTCTAACCCTTGTAGATGACTATTCTCGCTTTCTTAAGAAGGCTAAAAGTGAAATGAGAACTCATTTAACAATTGTGTAACTTATATTGAAACTCAAATTTCCACTAAACTTCAAACCTAACGAAGTGATAATTATGAAATGAGTTTTTGATGAATGATTTCTTTCTCTTTAAAGGCATCATTCATCAAAGATGATGTGTTGAATCTCCTCAATTAAATCGCATTGTTGAGAGGAAACACCAACATGTTCTCAATGAGGTTCGAGCCTTGTCTTTCCGAGCCTCATTGCCCTCAAATTTTAGGCATTTCTCACTTATACATGTTGTCCACCTAATAAATAGGCTGCCCACTCCCCTTATCGAAGTTAAAAACACTTACGATTGTTGTTTGAAAAACCTCCCACTCTCCTTCGCCTTAGAACCTTCAGTTGCCCAGCCTATGCCTCTTCCAATCAAGCAAATCGAACCAAATTTATGTCTAGAGCCTGAAAAATTATGTTTCCTGGATATAGACGCACCAAAGGCTTCCTCCTATATGATCTCACTTCTCACACCTTCCTCATATCCAAAAATGTTTTTATGAGAAAACCTTTCCTTCCATAATACTTCACAGCCAATTGAACCCACCCCCTCATCTTTCCTTTAATAATTCTCACTTTGACCTTGACACTCGCATCGAAACCATTCCTCCTATCCCAACCTCACATCCTGAACCCACCACCCCTATTGTGCCTAATGACACAAACACCCCTATTGAACCTCCGATGGAACCGAATCCTACTAGGACCTCAAACATAATTAGTAACCAATAATATCAGTTTGCTATCCATCGTGATAGATTTCCTCACGATGTTGAGCATTATCCTATATTTTATTGCTCCTCTTCAACAGATTTCCAAGAACGCAACTGGCAAAGAACTCAGAGATCAAGTGCAGAGGAAGTAGGAGATGCTACAAAAAGTGCAATGAAGTACTCGTTGCACCTAGATTACGTGGTTTTGGTTCACCATTATGCTAAAAGTTTACCCGCTTGTAATACCCTCTTGTTCCTCACCCTTACCCAGCTCCCTCCCCTTTAATGCAACACATAAGAAATAGAAGATCTTGTGCTACTGGACAAACATTTTCCACAAGATTTCTGCATAGACATTACCAAATGTTCTCATATAAAAAGCTCTATAGTAGGACTGAGGGATACGTTTATGGGAAATGAGAAAGAAAAATTAGCGACATGATTCATGCTAGGTTTAAAGACCAGCCAGTATATATGTAATGAATGATAAAGCAAAATGTATCGTCTACATTTAACTTGAATGTAATTTACAAATAAAGAATAAAGTAAATAAAATAAAAGCAGGGATAATAAAGAGCGGGAGGACGAGGAAAATGAGGGGAGGGATTGCATCATATACGAGCAACGTAGGAATTTGCCTGTGTAACATATCTAACCCACCGATATGGCTCATGCGTTCCAGATTTCTTTCCTATCTGCAAATATTTTACCTGCATTTATGAAATGTATTATTAAGCACTTCGCATGTTCAAATGGATCTTTTTAGGAGGCAGAATATTCAAATGAACTTTGGTTATACAACACTAAAAATGTAGATGGCCACGTTTTTTCTTGTTCTGTTCAGCAAACGGTTTTTGGCATCCATAAATTTAATTTCTCAATTAAAAGAAATGCAAAACATTTGATATTGGCAAAATTCCTGAATTAACTGACCAAAAAAATTGAATGGCGGCTCTGTTTCTCCAATCTTAATGAGAAAGGGACAAAATGGGTGGCTCAAAAGTAAGGGTGGTTCAGCTAGCAGTCACGTTGAGTATTTAATTATTATAAAGAGGATTCTATTTAATTATCATAAATAGTATTTAACAAGATGACTAGCGTGACCCGGTTTACAAGAATGTTCAATCACAAATAGAAATAACATGAAAAAATAGAGAACAAGAAAATAATACGTCTAGTATGACGCTAGTGTTCAATAAACAGTTTAAAGCGAGCACTGAATGGAACACTAATAAATCAATCTAGTATGGTAGCAGAAAAGACACCTTTGATTGAGTCGAGGTTTTTGGTTAAATCAAAATGATAGAAGAAAAACAGCAAGTTGACATGTCAGTTTACCTGAAGCTGTGATGCATTATACATTGGTATAGTAAAAGTCATGCTAACAGGTCCACATTCTTTCGTTATATTACCTGATAAGAAATATATTTGCATAAACATCATATATTAATCATTCAATCAAAAAAAAATATTATCCTTCGAGTACATGCAGTAACTATAAGAACAAATTATCTAGTCTTACCATGTGATTCCTGAGAAAAGGTTAGCTTTGCACGTAAAGTATGCTCAGATCCCCCATTAATCTGTTTCGTTGCATTTATCAGAGATTGTTTTCTCCAGAAAAACATTAGTAACTAGAATTAAAATTCTTAAGCAATGATGAGAAATATTACCTTCTTTAAACTCCATTCTAGCCTCTTATTGGCTTCCTTAAAATCAGTTGTTTGTCCAAAAGCTCCAGGTTCCATTTCAAAACTAACTCTGAAACAATTCCACGTGACAACTCAAATCAGCGACTATGATACCAGACATCATTAATACCTTCTGCACATATATTCATATTCAAGGAAATGTTTTCCCAGGTTCCTGTATTGGAACTTATCCATAGGACAAATGTGCAAGAAGCAAGATAAGCTATAACTGTCAGAAATGAAAGAACATGATAATATTATTGAATGATGATCTTGATACACATATAGGTTAGATGTATATAAAGTCGGCCTTGATATGAAAGGAAATAAAGTAATCCATTTTTACTTTTTGGGTCCCATATTTTTCCGATTTCGTAAATGGTTAAACTAAACAATTAATTGTGCCTAATTCTAGGTGTGTAATCTGTTATTTCCTAACATAGATAGCAAAATCACATTATGATTTTTCATATTACTCTCTCCGTTTTCGTCTATAAGCAACAGTGGCTATGCACACACTTCAAGAAAATCATTTAATTGTCCAAAAACAGTTACTCCCTCTTTCCTTTTTTATTGTCAAATAAGTGTGAATGAATAATAAACAACTAAGTGAATAATAGGAAAAGAGTTATAATTTTATAAAAAAACAACAAAATTAATTGGTTTTGCGGGTGTGGGTAAAAAGCCTTAAGAAGACAAATAGAAATGAACGGAGGTGTGTAAAAGAAGAAATATGATTCCTAAATTAGTCATATATGGGAAAAAGGAAAGCTTGAAAACTAAAAGTTACTTGCACTGGAAAAAGACAAAATGGAGAAATTAACAAGGGTAAGTGTGATACATCAACTAAAAATAGTTTCAACATATTTATATTTGCCAACATAAATAAGTGGAAGTTTTTGCTTCAAAACGAAAATGGAGGGAGTAACCTTTACGGTACAATTAGTGTTAGATATAAAACCACTCAAAAGCTTTCACCTAATTATTAAGCTTGTAGGAGGTCTGGTCCTTTATATGGTATCAAATTTTGATGAACAAAAGGTCAGAAGAACAGTCCATGCTGACTCACATCTTCATATAGATATCAAATTTTAGCAAAAGCAAAAGTAGGTCATTCATAGTACGCACTTCATGATCAAAGTTTTCCTGCATGAGTGGGCATGTAGTAGATATAAACCTAGTCATGGGCTATTACCTAGGCTAATAGGATCAACTCTTAGATGAGTTGGTTATTGACAAAATGGAAGTTGGCAATTCTTTCAATATTGATATAGGGTGGTCCTCTCCTTTGAACTCTTTTTTCAAAATTATGTTCAGCCTCTATAATTAAATGGTGTGAACCACATGTGTCTGACAATGATCACAAACAATCAATGCAACAAAATATCTGATGATATCTCTAGAGTCTAGTCATACACATTAATTGGCAGTAAATAGTTGGTGTTCAAAATTTCTTTCAGCACAGCCAGTGGAGAAATGCAATCATGTTGCCCCAAGGGAAACATTTTAAAAAATTGTTTTCAATTAATTAAGGAATATAATTAGTCAACAATCTCATCCACGAGCTCTAAACCTAGCGCTCCTGCTCAAAACCTTTAAGGTATACTTTAGTAAAACAAAATCACGGCCCAATATTTCAAAGACTTCACTTAATGAATGCATCAACAAGTTGTTAGGTTTCTAGATTAATCCTCCATGGGTCTAACACAATTTCTGTCAAAGTTTATCATTAATACTGTCAAATATACTTTCTCGTCATTTATCAATTGATATAGAGAAGTGTATCATAATACCTGGTGGTGTATTTTGGTAGTGACATCTGCACTTTGATAGTGTTTGCTGTTATACTTGAGGCAAACTCGGCACTTACTTTAAGAATTACTTCTGCCTGCAATATTAAATTCAGAAGTGTTATTGACTGCAAGGAAAGACAACTTTGAGATTTTAAAAATGATAAATACCAAAATATTTAACAATGGAAACTGTATCTTCATCTGACCTAAGAAGAGGGAAAAGGTAACAGGGATATTCTAACAGAGAGGGAAAATTAGGCTACAAAATCTTCGTAACTCAACACATTTGATTCCAATTTGATACAATCTGACACATCTATAAGATCTAACTTCAAATGTGCAAAAAAGAATTTATAAAAAGAACATTCAGAATTATGACAATAATATTTCTTAGCTACTCTTGTTATGGTTCAAGATGCAAGAAAATAACAAAGAAAAACACTGCCGCGTCTTAAAGGATTATTAGTAAAAAGATGATGAATAAGGAGTATAAAATAAAAAATAGAGTGGGTATCACCTTAAGGGACCCTGCTTCTTCAACCAAAGCATTGATACGAAAAGGAGGCTTAAATGCCTGGGTCATACGATAATTCATGACTGGAAATTCACCATCTGGCGGTATCTAAAAATGTCAGTACAAAACAACCATTAAACATAATCAAAAAGAAAGCAAATTTATTAAGTACTTATATATTCTGAAAATTTTGTGATCTTCAATACTAATTTTGTACTTACAAGGGATAGAGTTTTGTTCGTATCAAAACTGTCAAGACGAACAGATTCATGGAAGTTACAGTCATCTAATATCACTGCTCCTGAGCTAGAGGAACTCCTATAGCCTGCAGTTTTTTCATAGACCACGGATACAACTGATTATAATAGAATTAGTGAAAATCTCTATGGGAACAGATACAAGTACAACAGAAATAATAAAGAACAGTAGAAGAAATAGAAAATTCTTTATGCCCCATAGTTAAGTCATGTACAGGTTCACTTCGAAAACATCAACGAATATGCAAAATTAGTTATCATTATATCCATTGAATACTAGTCATTAATCGAAATCCATCAGATCAAATGTTTTACACTGCCAAAACATAAAATCTGCATATAAAATACGCCTACAATTTTTTCTTTCTTGGAATAGAAAAATGAAATCCTAAGCATGAATCATCTATTGTGAATGAGAACGGAAAACTAGATATGAAAAACAGCCAAAACTCAAAAAAGATACCGTAAGCTGGTCCCTGGCTTCTTCCAATAGAAAGGTCTTCATTAAGAGCTAACCGAATTTCGGGATTGCCAGTAAGATAGCTCTTCATTTGTATGGTACCATCAATCTCAGAAGTCAATATATATCCCTGAACCATTAAGAATATTAAGACGACAAACAAAACATATGACACATGAACAACTTGAAATAAAACTAACAATAACCAAGAATATCACACTAGATAGCAAATCAAAATGCAAATTTACAACAATGAAAGCTGTTTCGAACTAGGTAGCTACATGGATGAACAATGTCATTTTTATCGAATACCAAGTTTTTAGAAAAGTCTTGGCCTTCCTCCACATCTGTTTATTGGGATAATCCTACATCTTTTTCATACAAGAGTATCTACTGATTCTCTTCACATAGCCAACCCATCTTAGGCTAGAGATTTTCTGTCAAGTTTTCCTCAAAAGGAACCACTTTCAATTTCTCCATGCTACATTCAATCCTGACCTCATTTGTTATTGTATTATGTCCACTTATTTACCACAAACAATATTTTTATCTTACAACACTTACCTTGTCCTCTGGCCAAAACTTTACCACCTAAAATAACCATAAAGCATCACCCGCATCACAAAAAAATCATTCAACAGTGACTCAGTATGTTTCATTACATGAATTTAGCCATTTAAGAAGCAAACAGTCAATCAATAGATTTTTAGTTGAACTTGATGGTTCTTTATTTGGATTAAATAGGTTTCAAGTACTCAAGAGTTGGGAAAGAAATACAAGTACCAATATAAAATTCAGTCAAATAAGATCTATGTACTCACACTAGAGCTAAAAGTGACGCTGATTTTCTCAATTATATCAACAAAGATTTCCTCCCTCCTTCTACCCCCAGGCTCTGTTGCGACAACAGATTTTGTTACAGCTATACCTGGCATTCTTTTTGTCCCTTGCTGTAAGAAACCAAAATTAAGAATTAATATTTTTAAAAATGCAAGTCATAATCGCAAAAGCTATGAGGTGCTTGACATAAAAGATATTAAACATACCGAAAACATTGCAGCAGGTCCAAGAGGCGACAGATGTGCTGCATCAATTACAAGTGGCTCATTGAAAACATGGGACTTCAACAATTCGGTAGATGTTGTTTGTACATAACCAAAATCCTGGTTCAAATAATGTCATTAGGTCCCTCATATATAAATTTTTTGGAAACATAACTGATTGAATAAAAATCTCAGGTCAAAGCAGCAATAAAACATAAATAAAAATGCAAATAGGTATTTTTCATAGCTGTTCTAATTCTAAAAACAAGAGATACAACATCAATTAGCGTGGTTTGTATTTTCATTGTAGTTCCATAAAAATATTATGAGCATGTCTGTCAAACGTAGCGAAGGCCACTGCAATTAACTGTCCAAAAAATGACTTCATATTGATAGCAAGACTTAACAGTGAAGAAAATGAACCTCCAATATGAAGATTAGATTAAAAACTAAAAAATGGGAGACAACCAGGATAAAGTGATAATTCAATTCAAAGAAAAAATTATTGTCGAGAAAATATAGGACAACAATTAGGTTATAAAACAGTATAGAACCAAATAAAGTATGAGAGAAAGCTCACAATAACTTCATCAAGTAACTCGTACACAAGGACAAAGTTTTTTCGTAATGAGTCTTCATTGAGAATCCCAAGGTAATCCTTAATAACACGGGCAATTCTTTGTAAAAGCTCCAAGATAAAGGAAGGTGATATATTAACCCTTGTAGTTGCAACAAACAATAAGCCAACAACTTTCACATGAAAGTAATTTACACCATCAACATTCTGTCAACAAGCAAATAACAAAACATAATAAATCAGCATTTTCTATTAGAAGTGTTGCTAATGACATAACAAGAATATACATTTACAGCTTCAACAAAATCAATGCTATGACTTCAGAGATCTAAGCGTATGTTTTTGACTTTGAGAAAATTTGATATTTGAATTATTACTATCAAAACAATGAGCAAAATAATAGTTATCAATAGTAGGGAATGGATATAGCCCATCTGCATATGTCAAATAAGTTAAGGGTAGGAATGGGATATAGCAATAATTAGCATGACTGGCCATTATCCCAAGTAGGTAGCTCAGTTGGCGAGCTAAGGGATATCGAAGGAGTGCACCAAAAGAGTGCAAGAAGGAGGTCCCGGGTTCAAACCCCGGAAACTAACATTCTCCCACCCCACTAACATTGCTTATCAAAAAGAAAAAAGCATGACTGGCCATTCGCCAACAAATTCACATTTGCAACGCTGCTGAAATTTCAACATTTTTCAATTGTATTATGCAAAGCAAAGATGTGAGACTGGGGGTGTTCTAAGGCGGCTGATGCCCAGTGAAAATAACTACACTACATGATACAGAAGAAACATGAAGGTGCAATTTTTAGTTATGTTACATACTCAGTTAAAGTTTAAATCATGCTAAAATATACTCTTCCTGATTCAGAAAGATAATACCTACAAAGACAGGTGGTGCTTCCTCCAGTCCACCATCTTCCCAAAACTTTACTTTGCGAAAAAATATCTCGGCACTTCCCTTTGGGACCTCACCACGGTCTGCAATAAAGAAAATAAAACAACAATAGCCATTGAAAGTTTGACACTTAAAGATCCAAGCATTAGGATAGACTAAAAATATTAGTTAACATAAGAACTCTCATATTAGTATAGCATTGTTCTAATGAAAATGTTTATATTTCACTCCAATCACCCTTCTAAAAAAGACTACCAGATAAGCAGCAGCAAATTTTAACATTTTAAACTTCAATTTGCTTGACCTAGGAAATCTAAAATAGGAAACACACTGTGAAGAAACTGAAAAAGTGACAAGGTAAATAAACCGAAGCACCAAGACTGTGAACTATGTTTAAAGAAACTCCACTGCCAGCAAAAGTCCAATGGCTCTAAAATTTTGAGAAATTAATAATAAATACCAGCATATAAAAAGAAAAAAAAAACATTTCCAGAGCTCCTTATAGGCCAACAACCAATATTGATCACACTAAGTCCAACTGTTAGGGTCTTTTTTAGGTCTACAGACGGAGTGGCAAGCACCATCTATAAACTCACACGCAAAGTGGTGACTCCGGGTTCGAAACCAGGTAACAACGGAGAATATCTAGCCTAACAGCGTCGACTTTACCCGTAGTGCTAGGTCTTATGAATCCAAATGTTGTGGTCTGTTTACTTCGTTTTAAAATTTGCATTTTCTATTTTGTTATAGAATACACATTTAGTACATAGAGCCAAAGAAATGATGTACAAAGTGAGATGATACACATAGTCAAGAATTAGCATATTTGAAATGGTGAAAATGCTACAAATTTGTTTTCACCATTTTCAACTATGCTATTTCTTCTTGCACTACTAGTACTAATCTCCGTTCTAGATATTATCTTTTTTGGCTACATGTGTACTAATATATGCATCTTATTGAAAAGAGAAAATGAAAAATTGAAAACAAAGTAAACCGGCCCTTAGTTTCTCGCAAATCCACAAACAGGTTCAAATTCTAACTATTCAAAATTCTTAGTTTCTCTTGAAATGCAAACCACAAACAGGTTCAAATTCTAACAAATTAAAATGTATTCTAGTGCTTTGAGCTCGTGCAACATAATTTAAAAGTGAATACACCTCATCAAAATCAGCATTCCGATACTGAACACAGATTAGCAACACAACAATCTTTGTTTCTAGATTTTGAAGGAGGTAATCAGTTACAGGCAATTAGCACGGGAAAAAGATAAAATTCAAGTAAGATCTGGATGCGTGAACTTCAATTATAGAATAGTGAGTAAGCGGTAACCTCACAACGGATTATCAAATTAAACTAAATAACTTTAGCTTAACATATATCGATTAAAACATTGAATCAAACAAACAGCATCAGATCCAAAAAACAAAGAACACAAAAAATCGCAATGGAAAAAGTGTAGTTGAGAGAGAGAGGCTTACAGTCGCGGAAAACGATATTATCGCCGCGCTGTGAAAGGACGAAGAACTGCGAGATCATGGCTCCGCTGGATGCACGTAGCTCCTTTCTACAGCTGCTGTCCTTGTTATGGCTAATTTTATGAGGGATAACAGTCAGTCTTTATTGCCATTAACGGCGTGTAATATATTTTCAAGGAAAAATAAATAAATAAATAAATAAATAAATAAATAAATAAATAAATAAATAAGTGGTTTATTTTACTGAGAAAAAAATAGAGATAAAAAATGAAAAAATTCGATTTTCTTAAAAGGTAGTTAATTAACATGCTATGGCAATAGGAATTTAAAAAAATTGTTAAATATATTTTTCGTTTTATAAAATTTGAGTTTTTTTTTTAATTTCTCAAAAGATTTTCATCGATTTTTGGTCCTCAAGTTTTATTTTTTCATCGGTTTTAGTCATTCACGACTTTAAATAGTTCTTCACGACATTTAATAGTGCTTATAAAAAGTCAAAAATATGCTATTAAAAATCATGAAGTGTTATTAAAAGTCATGACCAACTAAAACTGAATAAACAAATAAAATGTAGGGACCAAAAGTAAAAATTTGAAGACAAAAACCAAAACATCCAAAAGTAAAAATTTGAGGGACTAAAACCAAACCATAACAAATACAAAAATGTTCTTATATTTTCTTTTTAGTTTAAATATGTTTTGTATACATGCAAATATAGAGATTTTTTTTCTCGTTCTTATAAAAATATTCTTTTGGCTATGTAAAAAAAATATTCTTTTGATTTTTGTCTCTACAATATAGAATTTTTGTTTTTAGTCTTTGTTGCTTTGTTTTAGTTCCTATAACATTTATGTTTGGTTCTAGTCCCTAAATTTATAAACCATTTTGATTTTAGTCCTTGAATCATAGACTAAAGGAGGACTAATTCCAAAAATAGATATTTATTGCATGGACGAAAATAAAAAATAAAAAAAATTCTATAGAGACGGAAAAACAAAATTTTGGAAATTACAGAGATGAAAAACCAAAAAACAATTCAAGGACGAAAAACCTCAATATTTGTAGGGACGAAAAGCATAATTAAGCCTTTCTTTTTTGTAAAAAAAAGTGTCCATATTGTAAGAAGTAATTTTAGTGTCCGCCTTCTAACCCAAGTACATATACTTTTATTGTACGTTATTCGTACTTTAATTAAAAAAGGGTGACGGCTAAGGTACCCATCAAATAAAGTTGGGTACTGCACTCAAAGTGTGTCAATGATGCAATTTTGAGACTAACACAATGCAGTTTTTAGGGTATGGTTGCCAACGATGAGAAGAACAAGTTTGCCGAGTGGAGTTAAGAATGATGAGAAGAAAGCAACAATCGCACAATGAAGGATGAGCAGAAATCAAACATTGGGGAATAAGAAAGGGGGATTCTACTTCAAACTGTAATTAGGGTAATACTATAATTTTTATAAACTGAAAACCAATAAATAAAAATCAGAAAATAAAAATGAGTTGTAAAATAGTGTTACACATCAATTTGTAAGTAAAACATGTCATTAGGGTGTTGCACCCTACTTTTTAAATAGGGTACATAATAATATACCTATATAAAAAACAATAGGCTTAAATATGTTTTTAACCCATGCAAATAGGAGGTCATTTGGTTTTAGTCTCTCTAATTTTTTTTAAAAAAAAAACCTTGGAAAATTCACTTTTTTGACGTTAGTCCTTCAATTAGATGGACGTTACAAAAAACGTTTACGTGACATTTTTTATTCTTTTCTAATTTTTTAATGCTGACTGGGCTTTACCAAATCATTACTTTTAATTTTGTTTTAATTTTAAAAATGCTGACATGGATGAATTGATGAAATCCCAAATTAATTAGGGTTTGTCTCTGCTCTGTCTTCCCTTCTACTCTCTCTTCCCATCGCCAGTTTCTCTCTCTCTCTCTCTCTCTCTCTCTCCAAATCGTTTCTTTCCCTCGCCACTACAGAACCCACTTGGAGAAGACGAAGGGATTTCTTTCTCTGTTTCTGGTTTCTGGAAATGGAGAAGGGATTAGATTGTATGAAAAAAAACCCTAATTTGATATGGTGGTGAAGAGATGAAGGAGAAAGGAAGGAAACGAAAAATCAACATAAAGGGAAAGGTTTCGTTGTGGTTCACGGCGGTGGTTTCGCGGTGGTTCACGGTGGTGGTTTCGCGGTGGTGAGAACACAAGCAGATGAAGATTAAAAGTTGAGAAGTTTCGCAGTGGTTTTCACATCCATTGGAAACAGCAACCACAAATTGGAAAGAAGGAGGTTACTAATTGAGGTCCAACAATTTTTTTCATCGTGAGCTTTGTGGGTGAGATTTGATGGTGAGGTTTTGTGGGTGGGGTTTTGCTTACCTTGTTCTCATTTCCTAACCCTTGAAGATGTTATTGATGGTGAGATCTGTGGGTGGTGAGATCTGTGGGGTATGGTGGTGAAGAGATGAAGAAGAGAGAAAGGAAGGGAACGAGAGTGAGAGAGAGATTGTGGAGGTTGCTGTTGATTCATGGTGGTGTTGAGAGAGAGATTGTGACTGCAGAGAGGAGGAGGGAGGATGGTTTGCGGTGAGGAGAGAAGGTGGTTTGCGGTGAGGAGAGAGGATGAGACCGAGAGAGTGATGCTTGCGTTTTTGCATCAAGAGGTTGAAGATGGGTTGAAAGAGAAAATGAATCTGGGTAAGGAGGTGAGGAGGATATGTGTTGAAGATGAAGAGAAAATGAATCTGAGAAGAGAAAGATTTCTGGGTAAGGAGGTGAAGAATAGAAACGGGGGAAAAAGAAACGGGATTGAGCAAATCCAGAAACGGGAGAACAGAAACGGAGGAAAAAGAAAGGGGATTTAGGGTTTTCTAGTGAAATGGGATTCATTAATGACGTGGCATATACAATCAGCATTTAAAATAAAAGAAAACGAAATAAAAATGCCAAATCAGCAATCTGTTAGACACGTAGGCTATTTTTGTAACGTCCGTCTAACAGAAGGACTAACATCAAAAAAGTGAATTTTGCAAGGAGTTTTTAAAAAACATTTGGAGGGGCTAAAACCAAATGACCTCCTATTTACAGGGGTTAAAAACATATTTAAGCCAAAACAATAAATAACATAAAACCACATCTTTTTTTTTCAAGGGGTTGTTGCCTTTAAACTAGGTGTTGATTGTAAACAAAGAGTGTGTTGTGCACTCAAGATTGCAGTGATTCTCTCGAGACTGATTAGCGTGCTTTTTTGATTGCCCCAAGGCGGTGGAGGTGTGGGGGAATAGATGGACTTTGAGGTAGTATTCAAAACCTTAATTTAGGGTTGTATTCACAACCTTCTGAATAATGCAAAGGGGTTTATAGAGCTCCTATTCAATTTGTTCTTGATGACATTGAAGGAAACTTGTATCACTACTGCCGCTGTTTTCTGGTGTTTGTGGAAATAGAGCAATACAAGGGTGTGGGAGGATAAGGAATTACCCATATCAATGGATTTAAACCGACAACGAAAACACAATCATAGTAATGTTGCTAAAAGAAGCTCACAGTGGAGAAAACCAACTCATGAAAGGATAAAATGTAATGTTGATGGAGCTCGGTTTAAGCAGCCTCACGGCTACAGGATTGGGATGCCTCCGAAATGAGGACGAAGACTTTCTAAATGCAATATCCATGTGGTTCCCTGGGGCGGACAATCCTCAAGAGATTGGAGCAAATGGGAACTTACCAGGTTGACATCGAGACAGATTGCAAGACTGTTCTTGACGGGGTCAAAGGAAACAATTCAGCAAACATGGATGGGTGTCATTCTCAACAAGTGTGGGAGTCTACTCAATAATTCACATGACTATACACTTAGTTATATTTGGATACAAGCTTATTGTGTGGCGTATGCTTTAGCTAGAGCATCATGATTTTTTTTCTAGTCACCAGGAACATGACTTTATTCCATTTTGTATTGAATAAATTTTGATTAATGAAAATGCTTGAGTTTGTTTGCTAAAAAAACATAAAGCTATATTATTTTTTACGTGGAAAACATTTCATTAGGACCCTCTTAGATCAGAAGCCAAAGCAAAAGAAATACATGGAGGGATTTTCTCAAACCAAACGGTATCAGAGTTTGAAATGACATATTTAGCAAAATTATGAGCTACCACATTGCTCACCCTTCTAATATGTATCAAATGAAACTTCTAAAATTTTGTGAAAAACTACTAAAATCAAGAATAATTCTCCCAGCATAAGTGAGTATTTTTAAGCTTGCATGTCAAAAACACTCATCTCAAGCGCAAATCTTAGAGTAAACCGCATAAAAATTGCCTCTGCAATGTACCAATCAGGTAGTCCTTGAAATGACCAAGTTGCAGTTGCTAAAACGAAACCAATGTGGTCTCTTGTAGCACCTCCCAATCCGATTTACCATCCACGGGTCTGGCAGCATCAAAATTCAATTCAAATCTGTTGACATGTGGTGGAGACCAAAAATTTGGTGGCACAGTTTAGTTGATTGAGAGAGTAGTTGTGGAGTTTTTGCTTGCCACGACGACCAAATAGTAGTCATTGACTTTTCCCATTGCACGTGAATCACATCACCCACTAAAAATGGTATTTCCAGGGAAACAGAGAGAAAGCGATGAGAGATAGGGAGAAGAGAGGTGGAGAGAGATGGTGTGAGCGATGGAGGGGAGGGGAAGGGAGGTGCAAGTAGAGGTTATGGTTGGGATCATGAGCATTACTGGAGAAGGGAAAGGAAACAAACATGTTATGGATGAGGGGTGGTATAGGGAAGGGAGGAATAGAGATATAGAGAAGGGATGGCAGGAGGTGAGAAGAAGAAAAAGAAGGTCAGAAGGGAATTATAAGCAACAAATGGATATAGCTCACAACACATTCGACGGTAAAAAAGTTTATAATGATCAGATTTCATATTACATAACAAACTTTCCCGAGTATGTTAATGCAAACGATATCTTCAACATTTTTGGGTGCTATGGGAAGCTTGTCAAAGTGCTCATCCATCAAGGAGGAACAATATGGGAAAGAGGTTCAGTTTTGCACGCTTTATCCAAGTATCAGGACCAGAAATATTTGCAACGGTGTTGGATAATGTTTTTGCCGGAAAGGGAATATCCATGCTAACCTACCACGGTTCCAAAGGGAGCATCTGTATCAAGTGGGGAAGTCCAAAGGGGATGTGGTTAATTAGAAGCCTCTTCAAAATAAAGAGGAGCAGCGGATGTTACTAGGATGGAGAGTAAATGCACCAAATATATCCCAAATAGTTGGCCAAACATACCAAAAGTGTTAACAAACAAGATTGAGAGGAACAATGTGAAGTTTGAGACGACGTAGAAAGTTTATGGTGGGAGAGGAGTTCATAAGGGAGGGGTGTTTGATATAAAAGTTACACCTCTATGAGCAAATTTAGTTCTACTAGAAAGTGGAGAGGAGGAGGGGGTATAAAGGTGTGTGGGGGAGTTTTTTGTGCATTTGACGACACTCTTTGAGGTATATGTTAATGCAGATGAAAACACAAGGAATCAGAAATCAATGGATATGGCTCGGTTAATAGTTCGCAACTGAGGTCAAGAAGCAACAATCGGTTGGTTAAGGCGGATATTAACGGTGTTACTTTTACAATCAAGGTTGTTAGGGATTGGTTTGGTCCAATGCAATGGAAGGTTCCTTCGTTTGATGACAACATGGAAACAGTCTCAGAAGGTACATTAGTGGATGACGCAGAGGGTGACTGGAATTCACATCGGAGATGGGATTGGTGGGCGAGGAAGGGGGGACGAAAATGAAAGTTCTGCTCACATAAATGCGGTGTTAATTATGAGTTCAAATTTGAATATGAGTGAAGAGGCTAACAATACAGAGGATAATTCGAAACCAAATAATGGGGAGCATTTTAATAGGAGTAACATAAGTGGGGATAATAACGTAGTGGAGAGAATTCCAATTCAAAAGCTGAGTGTGCTAGTTTTGTTCCTAGAAGAATGCCATCAGATGGTAATATATCAGCTAATGAGCCTGATGCTATGAATGAAACGGCCCAACAGGGTGTGGCAGCGAGGAAACCTATTCAAAGTGGAGCTCTCGCTTTGGACAATGTTGGCCCATTTCGTGAATCAAATAATAACGAGGTGGCCTAGAACTTCATTCAATCCAAATCAATAATAACAACCTTAACCCAAACCCAAACCACTTACCTAAAGCTACGAAAACAAAGAAGCTATCTGAGAAAGGCTTCCTGAACGTGAAAGTTAAGCTTCAAAGAAGAATAGGGTGGCTCACAAACTCGATAGTGGATGTAGCGAGGTTGTGGGAGATTTTTCAAATGAGGTGGTTTCTTTTACATCTCTTTCATCAAGGATTTCTAGTGGGATTGTTTTATGTGGAGGTTCAATTTCATCTTTAGACATCAATTGTGCCAATAATAGGTTTTGAGCACTCCAAAACAAGGTTGTGGCGAAGAGAGTTTAGGAAGAAATGAAAAATTGGGAGAAGAAGGGGCGAGGCAGATTGTGTGTATGTGAATCAGATTGAGGGTATAGAGTTATGTGCCAATTATTGAGTTTAATCAATTCATTATGGATATAGAGTTATGTGATACTTCGTGTTTTTCTAAAAAGTCTATGTGGTTTGGTTTTGATGGGTATTCTGTTAGCGGATTGGATAGGTTTCTTTTATTGAATGGTTTAATGGCGTTGTGGGAAGTGAAGGGGCAATGGGTGGGTAAGAGAGATATCTCCGATCATTGTCCAAATTGGTTGATTTGTTATGATCAGAACTAGGGTCCAAAGCCGAATCGGATGAATAATTTTTGGATATTGAACATGGGGAGTTTAAGTCTTTTGTCTCTGAGGCTTGGAATTCTTGTTTGGCTGAGGTAAAAACAGCTTTTCCGCCAGTAATTTTCGGCGGATTTTTTCCGCCGGCAATGCACATTTCCGACGGATTTTTTCCGTCTGTAATGGGCACTTCCGGCGGAATTTTTTTTAAAAAAGTAATAATTTTGAAAAATCCGCCGGAAATGCACATTACTGGCGGATTTTTTTTAAAAAAAAAGTTATTTTTTTTTAGAATTTTTCGAATTTTAAAATTTAATATGTAATTTAATAAGATGTAAGAAAAATGAAAATGAAGTAGAATATGAGAAAAAATTATATAGAAGAGAATGAGAAGAAATAAAGGAATGAGAATGAAAAAGTAGGAATGAATAAGACTGAAAGAGAGTATGAGAAGAAATAATATAGGAAAGAATAAGAATGAAGAAGTAAGAAGGAATAAGCATGAAGGAGAGTATGAGAAGTAATAATATATGAGAGAATGAGAATGAAGAAGTAAGAAGGAATAAGAATGAATAAGAATGAGGGAATAAGAATGAATGAGTGAGAATGAATGAGAAGGAAGAAGAAAGGGGAAATATAGAAGAGAAATTTATGGAGAATATTGGAGAGTATGAGAAAGAAGAAGAAAGATAAGATAGGAAATGTGTAGAAAAGAATGAGAATGAAATAAAGAGTGAAATGGGAGAATGGGAAGAGTGTAGGAGAAAATTTTATTTATAGACATTTTCGGACGGTTCCGGCGGATTTTAAAAAATAAATAAATATTTTTTTTTAAAAAAATTGCCGGAAACGCACATTACCAGCGGATTATTTTCGTCGGTAATGTGCGTTTCCGACGAATTTTTAAAAAATAAAAAAATTTGAAAAATCCGTTGGAAATGTGCATTACCAATCCGTCGGAAATTTCCGGCGGTAAAATCTGTCGGTAATGCACACTTCCGGTGGATATTTTTAAAAAAAATTGAAAAATCCACCGGAAACGTTACGAGAGAAAAAAAATCCGTCGAAAAGTCTATTTTTTCGGCCGGAAAAACGCGTTTTTCTTGTAGTGGTCGGGCAATTTGGACATTTAAAATCGGGCAGCAGCCCGACTTCTATTAAGGTGATAAGTCTATTTTTAGAGTCTTTTTAATAGTTATTTTCATTAAGTTTTTTTAGGTATTTTAATTATATTTTATATCTTTGAGCAATTTTACTACAAATGTTTGCTTTTTATTTTCAGGTTTTATTTTGGAGCAAAAGAGAAAATATGAGCTAAAATGAAGAAAAAAGAAAATATTTGAGGAGGAGCAATTTTTAAGGCACTAGACACCCTCATGGGCGCCAAGGGTCCCAAAAACCCAAAACTGGCCAAGGGCGCCAAGTAGCAAAACTGGCGCAGCACAGGGCGCCAAGGGCGCCAAGCAACAAAAACTGGCGCAGAGCCTGCGCACGACCCTGGCACATAGGCGCACGACCCTGGTGCAAAACTGGCGCAGAGCCTGCGCACGACCCGTGCGTGTTTTCAACTAAAAATGGCCCATTTTGGCAGAACAATGCGCACGACCCTGGCACATAGGCGCACGACCCATGCTTGCCAGCAACACAGAACAGCTGTTGCCAGCACAAGGCGCACGACCCTGGCACCATAGGCGCACGACCCTGGTGCAAAACTGGCGCAGAGCAGCCAAAATTGACTGGCCAGGGCGCACGACCCAGGCACATGGGCGCACGACGGTGGCACCAGACAAGTCAATTTTGGCTGCACCCACTTGCTGATGGCTTTCCCTTGCCACTTGATTTGCCACTTTTTTATGACCATTTTGTCCCTCCTCTCAAGTGCCTTAGACCTCATATTTTCCTATAAATAGAGGCTTGATCCTCACTTGTAACCAAGCTAAAATTTTGTGAGAAAAATCCATGACAAGGTTTCCTCTAAGATTCATGACTTCACTTTAATTTCTCGCTTTTTTCTTTCTCGCTTTTTACTTTCTTGCTTTTTACTTTCTCGCCCTTTTATTTTTCAAGTCATTTACTTTCCTTGCTATTTACTTTCTTGCCCATTTATTTTCCAAGTCATTTACTTTCCTTGCTATTTACTTTCTTGCCCTTTTACTTTCTCGCTCTTTTACTTTCTCGCTCTTTTATTTTCTCGCTCTTTTATTTTCTCGCTATTTACTTTCTCGCCCTTTTATTTTCCAAGTCATTTACTTACCTTGCTATTTACTTTCTTGCCCTTTTATTTTCCAAGTCATTTATTTTCCTTGCTATTTACTTTCTTGCCCTTTTATTTTCCAAGTCATTTACTTCCCTTGCTATTTACTTTCTTGCACTTTTATTTTCTTGTCATTTACAATTCCGCTATTTATGATTTTGCAATTTACCGCTTTCTTTTATTTCTCGCTATTTAATTTCATGTCTTTTCTTCTTCTTCTTCTTCTCTCATATTTAATATGAGTGAGTAGATACAAAGTCTTGGGTTATTGGGAGTAATCCAATGATAGGTCCCTAATAATTCCCAAGACTATTCTCCACTCCAAATTGTTTTATATTTCAATCTAATTTTATTGTCCTTCAAATCTTATTCTAAACATCAAACGAAGAACCGAAAGGTGAAGTATTGATGTTGGATCTATGAAATTAGACAAGGGAATCAACACATGAGAATAGTTTTGAAACTCTTGAGACATTATAAAGGTGTTATGCTTAATGGGTTTTGGTGACAATCAACCATGAGAATAGGCTTGATTGTTAGTTCAAAACACGCTCTTGTACTCCGAAAGGAGACATTAGTTATATTCGCTGCATTGTCTTTGAAATATATTACTCTTATAATTTGTTGAATAGTCTAAAGAAATTATTTTGGTTCCTTATTGTTGTGATAAAACTATAAACCTGAGATTGTTTGTTTTTATTTCTAAATTTTACAACTCCCAAAAACCATTCCTTCTAGCTAATCAACTTTGGAAAATTAAATTGGTAATCACTTAGGCTCTCCCTGTGGATCGATAACTCTTTTATTACGCGATACGACTCGTGCACTTGCGAGGCTATCAAGTTTTTGGCACCGTTGCCGGGGAGGTAGTGATATTAATTAAGTTTTTCGAAACCGGTTAGACTGAAGTTTTATTTTCTTTATTTTTACTTTTTCTTCTCTTGTCCCTCGAATGCGAAGAACCAGAAGTTTCGGTGAAACTGTTCAACAAATTCCCGAAATCGAAAGGTTCTTACATAGAAGGAGGAGAGAAATTCCCGATAACCAAATGGCGGCTAATGAAAATCGTGCTCTCAAAGAGTACGCAAAACCTTCAGCAGAACCATCGGCTGTCATTGTACATCCAAATGTGGAAGCAAATAATTTTGAACTCAAATCATCTCTGCTTTCAATGGTTCAACAGAACCAATTTTCTGGTTCTCCCACGGAGGACCCAAATCTTCATATTTCAATTTTTTTGGAATACTGTGGGACTCTCAAATTAAACGGGGTACCTCAAGATGCCATAAGACTAAAGCTCTTCCCTTTTTCATTAAGGGATAGAGCAAGAGCATGGCTACATTCTTTGCCTTCGGAATCCATCACCAGCTGGGGCCAATTAAAACAAGCCGTTCTTACTAGGTTCTTTCCCCCAAGTAAAACAGCTCAAATGAGAAGTCAAATTACTCGATTTTCTCAAAACAACGGGGAATCTCTTTATGATACTTGGGAACGTTTCAAAGAAATGTTAAGGCTATGCCCCCATCATGGACTAGAGAAATGACTCGTTGTTCATACTTTTTATAATGGATTACAATATGCAACAAGAATGACTGTTGATGCAGCTGCAGGTGGAGCTTTAATGAACAAAAATTTTACTGAAGCTTATGCACTCATTGAAGATATGGCTCAAAACCATTGTCAATGGGCAAGTGAGCGAGCCATAACAGATAAACCAGCATCATCAAAAGAGCCAGGTAAGTATGAAATATCTGTTGTTGATCATCTTGCCTCAAAAGTGGACGCACTTTTTCAAATATTTGAAAAATTAAATGTAAGTGCCGTTTCACAAACTTTTTCTCCTACTACTCCACCATGTGAATTATGTGGGGTTGTTGGCCATATTGGAGCTGAATGCCAGCTTGAGGCATCTAGTACTGGAAATGAGCATATTAACTATGCTCAAAAAGAAGATCCGTTTTCAAATACTTATAATTCTGGGTGGAGAAATCATCCAAATTTTTCTTATAAAAATCCTCCACCCAATCCAGCACCTAGACCACCTCCTGTCTTTCAAAATCAAAGCGTTTTTAACAACCCACATAACAACCCGCAAAAGTCGAACTTGGAATTTTTGATGGAAAAATTTGTGTCATCTCAAACAAAACAAAATGAAAAATTCAAAAATCAAACTGGTTATTTGAATGACAAACTTATCAAATTAGAATCAAAAATCGACTCTATTGCCGCTCATAGTGAGATGCTTGAAAGTCAAATAACTCAAGTGGCAACACAGGTGGCTTCATCCTCTAAATCTTCGGGGGTATTTCCCGGACAGCCTGAACAAAATCTAAATGGCCAAATATATGCCGTCACCCTTAGAAGCGGAAAACAATTAGAGGAACCAAGAGCAAACCAAGGAAAAATTGTGAGTGAAAAACATAATTTACCATGTGAGCAAGAAGAGAAAGAACCAGAAAAAGAAAAAAAGAAAGAACCAGAAAAACAAAGAGAAGAACCAAACATCCCCCCACCACCATACGAAGCATCTCCTTTATCTTATTTTTCACCTTCCTTTGTGAAAATAACATTTGATCTGGGGGGAATTGAAAATAAGATCTTATTGCTTTTACAACTTCCATTTTACAAGCCATGGGATCCAGGAATATGTTTTCATTTTTCATGTGTCACTTGGTCTTTATGCTTCAAGCAATGGGACCCAGGAATAACTTTACAAAAAAACCAATCGTCAAGCTAGTGACGTTAAAAGAGCGTTGCGTGGGAGGCAACCCACGAAGTAACTGTGTGTTTGTTTTGCAAGTCAGCAGTAAATTAGGTGAACTTTCCTTTACCCTTTCATGTTTAAATTGTTAAAACATTGAGGACAATGTCTGGTCCAAGCGTGGGGGGGGGGGGGTATCTTGCCCTGTTTTACTATTTTCTTGTTTTTAATTTCTAGTTTATTTCAATAAATAAAGTTCGTCTCCCATTACTGAAAATCCTTGTGAGTTTTTGAAGCATGTTTTAGATAAGCCTTTTCTGAAAAAAATAATTTTTCAATTTTTTATTAGCAATCATCTAGGTGGGCTGTTTGGGGGCAACAAAAATTGTATCATGGTTCGATTTCTACTTCTAGGGCTTTTTCACACACACACACACACACACACACACACACACACACACACACACGCACACACACACACACTATTGAGACCATTTTCAGTTGCTAATACAATTAGAAGGACTAAAGAGAAACTAGTAACCTGGTTCTCTTGGTGACATTCACTGGATGCGCGGTTACTGAAGAAAAACGTCTGAGTTGGGGTATCAAATATATATATATATATATATATATATATATATATATATATATATATATATATATATATATATATATATGCAAAACCAATTCAAAATGCAAAAATTGGTGCATTTTAAATGTCAAAATGAATGGTTAGCATATAAAATCAAAGAAAAAGAAAAAGAAATATTGCTTGAATGCCCAACGTATAAGGACCCTCCTTTGAGACCCGGTCTTAGTGAATGGGGGACCCAAACTTAAGAATGCTGGGGAACCGGTTCTCTGATGACATTGATATCCTCTCTAATGTATTGATACTTTAAATTTATCTCCCAATTCCACAAGAAGCCCGGATAGTAGTTCTCAAACCAAAGTGTTAGAATTTCCCCACAGTTCGCTTAATGATTCGATCTGAAAATAATTTTCCTTCAAAATTGGCCTAAGGATTTACACTGTTTTTGTTTGAGGACAAGCAATTGTTCAAGCGTGGGGAAGTTTGATAAGTCTATTTTTAGAGTCTTTTTAATAGTTATTTTCATTAAGTTTTTTTAGGTATTTTAATTATATTTTATATCTTTGAGCTATTTTACTACAAATGTTTGCTTTTTATTTTCAGGTTTTATTTTGGAGCAAAAGAGAAAATATGAGCTAAAATGAAGAAAAAAGGAAATATTTGAGGAGGAGCAATTTTTAAGGCACTAGACACCCTCATGGGCGCCAAGGGCCCCAAAATCCCAAAACTGGCCAAGGGCGCCAAGCAGCAAAACTGGCGCAGCACAGGGCGCCAAGGGCGCTAAGCAGCAAAAACTGGCGCAGAGCCTGCGCACGACCCTGGCACATAGGCGCACGACCCTGGTGCAAAACTGGCGCACGACCCTGGCACATAGGCGCACGACCCTGGTGCAAAACTGGCGCAGAGCCTGCGCACGACCCGTGCGTGTTTTCAACTGAAAATGGCCCATTTTGGCAGAACAATGCGCACGACCCTGGCACATAGGCGCACGACCCATGTTTGCCAGCAACACAGAACAGCTGTTGCCAGCACAAGGCGCACGACCCTGGCACCATAGGCGCACGACCCTGGTGCAAAACTGGCGCAGAGCAGCCAAAATTGACTGGCCAGGGCGCACGACCCAGGCACATGGGCGCACGACCCTGGCACCAGACAAGTTAATTTTGGCTGCACCCACTTGCTGATGGCTTTCCCTTGCCACTTGATTTGCCACTTTTTTTATGACCATTTTGCCCCTCCTCTCAAGTGCCTTAGACCTCATATTTTCCTATAAATAGAGGCTTGATCCTCACTTGTAACCAAGCTAAAATTTTGTGAGAAAAATCCATGACAAGGTTTCCTCTAAGATTCATGACTTCACTTTAATTTCTCACTTTTTACTTTCTCGCTTTTTACTTTCTCGCCCTTTTATTTTCCAAGTCATTTACTTTCCTTGCTATTTACTTTCTTGCCCCTTTATTTTCCAAGTCATTTACTTTCCTTGCTATTTACTTTCTTGCCCTTTTACTTTCTCGCTCTTTTACTTTCTCGCTCTTTTATTTTCTCGCTCTTTTATTTTCTCGCTATTTACTTTCTCGCCCTTTTATTTTCCAAGTCATTTACTTACCTTGCTATTTACTTTCTTGCCCTTTTATTTTCCAAGTCATTTATTTTCCTTGCTATTTACTTTCTTGCCCTTTTATTTTCCAAGTCATTTACTTTCCTTGCTATTTACTTTCTTGCACTTTTATTTTCTTGTCATTTACAATTCCGCTATTTATGATTTTGCAATTTACCCCGCTTTCTTTTATTTCTCGCTATTTAATTTCATGTCTTTTCTTCTTCTTCTTCTTCTCTCATATTTAATATGAGTGAGTAGATACAAAGTCTTGGGTTATTGGGAGTAATCCAATGATAGGTCCCTAATAATTCCCAAGACTATTCTCCACTCCAAATTGTTTTATATTTCAATCTAATTTTATTGTCCTTCAAATCTTATTCTAAACATCAAACAAAGAACCGAAAGGTGAAGTATTGATGTTGGATCTATGAAATTAGACAAGGGAATCAACACATGAGAATAGTTTTGAAACTCTTGAGACATTATAAATGTGTTATTCTTAATGGGTTTTGGTGACAATCAACCATGAGAATAGGCTTGATTGTTAGTTCAAAACACGCTCTTGCACTCCGAAAGGAGACATTAGTTATATTCGCTGCCTTGTCTTTGAAATATATTACTCTTATAATTTGTTGAATAGTCTAAAGAAATTATTTTGGTTCCTTATTGTTGTGATAAAACTATAAACCTGAGATTGTTTGTTTTTATTTCTAAATTTTACAACTCCCAAAAACCATTCCTTCTAGCTAATCAACTTTGGAAAATTAAATTGGTAATCACTTAGGCTCTCCCTGTGGATCGATAACTCTTTTATTACGCGATACGACTCGTGCACTTGCGAGGCTATCATAAGGCTACTTTGAATGTTAGGAGATTTAAAGTCAGGTGATAGCCCGACTTAAAAAGTATATTTTTAAGTCGGATAATAAGCATCTGACTTTAATTACCTGTGTAGGTTCTGATCTGGTCTTTGTGAAACAATTTTAAAGAGAAACTCAAGTTTTATAAGGAGAAGTTGAAAGTGTGTAATAAGGAGGTTTTTAGGTGGTTAGATCTTAAATTTGAATCTATTGTTGATGATTTGAATGAGCTGGATCTTTTAGCCTCAGAAGGGCTCGGGTTGGAAACTGTGGTCAAAAGAAGAGAAGTTCAGCTGATTTTTGGTAGAAAATCCATTGGAAAGAGAATTTGATTAAACAAAAATCTAGATCAAAATGGATTAAGCAAGGTGATGCAAATACAAGGTATTTCCATGCGTGCTTATATGCGAAGTTGTTCGGTGTTTGTGTAACATAGAAATGGGGGTTTGAATTGTGACCCTTTTAAAATTATTTTGCTTGACCAACCGAGTCACTTAGAAGAGTTTCAAATAGACTTCCAAGATAATAGAACTTTGAAGGCTTTGAAGGTACTTGCTTTCTTATAAGATGATAGTCATTTAAAGATATAGAGACAATAGTTGATGATAGGTAAGTCACTAAGCTAAGAAGATATAGAGGGTTGGAGAATATGAATATTGTATCTTCTTAGAAATTGGACAGTGTAAGAAGACACTTCGATAAGTGATGTGTAAGTGTGTCATTTTGTAACATCCTCAAAATAATTAGTAGGAAATATTTGGGTGTTAACCCAATTAAACCAATTTAGTACTTAACTGGTAAATTTATCGAGTGCTAAAATTATTTAATTGTTGTCATCGGATCGTTAACCGGATAATACGGACCATGGAAGTTTTGGAATCGAAATAGGAGATTTCGATCAATATGGTAATTTGACCGCGTTACAACTTATATATTAAATAAATATATATATGTATACGTGTGTGCATGTGAGAGGAGAAGAAAAGAAATTAAATGAAAGAAAGAAGGAAAAGAGAGAAAGCAACGAGAGAAGAGAAACAGAGAGGAGAGGAGAAAAGGAGAAGAAGAGAGGAAGAAAGGGTGAGGAGGAAGAAGAGGAAAAAGGGGAAGGTTAGGCTCATCAAAACGACTTCCGTCCAACACGAAAAATGCTCAGCGTTACTCCCTCTTCGATTTGGTACCAACATCAACATCATCAACTCTCTCTCTCACTTTGCCATTTTCGAATCTTGAAGGAAATGGAGGTTTGTTGATGGTTCAAGCTCAAGGATGGCTTGGGATGGAGTTTGGCGCGAACCCAAGGATGACGGATCGTTGATTGAGGTTCGATTGAAAGATTGGAAGCGAGTTGGGTGATTTGGGGTTTTGTGAATAGTGATTAGAAGTTGGAGAAGATGATGAATAGTATTCATGGAGGATTTCGGGGAATTCAGTAATTCGGTCAAAAGGATGCCTCGAAGTCGGGTGGGAAACTTTGGGAGCGGTTGCGGACGTCGCCGGAGCGTGTAGTTGATTCGGGGAACGTTCGTGCGGTTTTGTCAGAAAAGCGGTGTCGCGGAAAGTCTCGGTGATTTGGCGAAGTCTCGGCGATTTTGAAGTCTCGGTGTCGGCACACGCTTCGAGGGTGAGTTCTACTCACGTTTAGGATTTTTGTCTTTCGAATTAATTGATAAACTGTTTTATCGCTTTCGCTGGACTGGAATATTATGTGATACTGTCTGATTCGGGTTAGGAATCGATTGGGGCGAGTCTCGGGTTGCGTCGCGTTAAAAATGGAATTTTTGGTGATTTGATTCGAGAGATTTTGATTTAAAACCGTTATTTGAAAATATGTCGCGTTTTAATACGATTCGTTTTGATTGAGTTTTTGATTGGATTGATTGATTGTTTGATGTTGATTGGGTCTGATTATATGTGTGTGAAAACTGTTTTCAATCGGAACGAGAATCGGAATTAAGCGGAATCGCGATTTTCGCGCGAAACCGCCAAAATCTGCCCTTGACAGACCCCCCTGCTGTCTGTTCGTGCGCCGTTTGCGCGCCACGCGCCACTCGCGCGCCAGTTGGCAGAACCTGCTGTCAGTTCGCGCGCCGTTTGCGCGCCGCGCGCCACTCGCGCGCCAATTGGCAGAATTTCAGCAACCAAACACTGTTTTTCGTTTCGCGATAACTTTTGATCCGGGAACCCGATTGAGGTGTTCTAAGATGCGTTGGAAAGCGTATTCAGAGGCCTAACTGAATATTCTATTTTTAAGGCAAAATGAATTGTTTTTGATATGGAAAATTGTGTCGAAAAGCGGTCAACTAGAGTGCGAGTGTGAACTTGGATTTTATAAAATGTGGATTAAAGTGTTTCATTGATTGTCTGATTTGATGGACCGTGGGTTCATAGTACTGTAGATATATGTTTATATATCGAGTTGGGTGACGACCCATGTGTAACATACTAGGCGGGGCAGTCATGATCCCCTTCCCTAGGCTCCATGCCAATAGGAGAATGTACTATTGGTAGGGGGGTTCACCGGGATTAGCAATGTTCTGCAGTCGGTGTTATGTTAAAGATTATTGTACGATACACCGGGATTAGCAATGTTCTGCAGTCGGTGCCGTACTTTGTTTATTGTGCGATACACCGGGATTAGCAATGTTCTGCAGTCGGTGCCGCACTGTGTTTGTTGTACGATACACCGGGATTAGCAATGTTCTGCAGTCGGTGCCGTACTTTGTTTATTTTGCGACATACCGGGAGTAGCAATGTTTTGCAGTCGGTGTCGTGTTAATCTAAAAAAGAGCTAATAAATGAACCGAGAGTGTTAGTAGGGGTCTCGGTAGAACTCACTGAGATTGTATCTCACTGTTTAAATGTTGTTGTTTTACAGAGACACAGGGACAGCGGAAATCCAAGGGGCACGAGTAGGTTGAGCTCGGATTGGTTGCTGATAGCCTAGCTTTATGTTTAAGCTTATTTCCCTTTTGTTGTCTGTATACTAAGACATTATGTATTTAGTGTATATCTTTCTTCCGCTTTCTTGTATGATACTGAATACTATAGATGCTGATGGTATATGGTCTGAGAACCATATTGTCTTGTTGTAAATAAGACTGTTTGGGTTATATTCAGCGAAAAATTTATAGTGATATTCAGTGTCTAAGCAGGAATTATATCTCTGATGTGTTACTAATGTGCACTTGGGTATTTTTAGTCGATAGAAATACCGGGGTGTTACACATTTGCTTCTTACACTAGTGATGATGTTGGGCTATGGTAATGCTTGTTTAAGAAGATGAGAAATGTTGTAGAGTATTGAAAATATAGCTCAATATGTTTTGGCTTGAGATTGTAGGATGATTCCTACAATGGAGTGGAAGCAAGCTTTTCTTTTAAAACAGGTTGTAAGGTAAACTGTAAAGAAAGCAGTAAAGAAAGCAGTAAAGAACACTTAAGAGTTATAGTGGTTCACCCTAATCGCCAAGAGCTACATCCACTCCTCACACCAAATGAGAATTCCACTATTTTCCAATAGTTTACAAGCCATCATAGGCTACAACACTGATAGTTTTCTTCCACGGCTCTATCAACTGTCACACTGATATTATCATTTTCATTATTCTAGTTCTCTCTTTTATTATTTTTCTATGTCCTATTATTATTCCATTTTTCTTTTATTCTTCTATTATTAATTTAATATCTGATTTTAATCCTTCTTCTATTGTTATTTTTATTATAAAAATTGTAACTTTTATGTAATTTTTTTACTATTAGACTCCTACCTTGTGTGTTATTTTAAAATACACACAAAAGTTAACACTTTATTACTCATTTAAAAATTTTACTCAATTTTTGAGTCAATGGTCTTATTTTCATTTTTTAAATTTTATGCTTAACAATAAATTCACATTGAAGATGGTTTATTTAACTCCTAAGGAAAATATCTTAATGATTTTTAAATCACTTTAAAAACTCTATTAAAGTATATAATATTTATTACAATATTTTATGAGAAAGATTAAGAAATGAAGGAGTAGCAAAAATAATTAAAAATATTGATGTGTGATTTTTTTAGAGTGAGCTACGCTTTGGTACACGCGTAGTGCACAAATCAAGATTGAGAAGAACCTTGGGGAAATCACGGTGCCAGACTCTACAAGGGACCAGGTAGTAGCTCCCCTGTGTCGTGGTATTCGATTCCCCACTGTGATGATCCTGACGAGACACTGCAAGAACTCAGGATTGGTAGTAGAGTGTTCCATTATGAAATTGTGATATGAGATTAGTACCAATGAGAATATTGAAACGAAACACGTCCTCCCGGTCGCTCCTCTAATTTAGAATCTCTCCATAGAGTAGATATGGGCCCATGCATATTTTTGTTTTTGTTTATATTTGTTGATCATTTAATACACTAAATATTTATATTTAATTACTTATTACTTTACTACATTAAATATTGTTGATGTGTACTCACCCATTTGTTTCTTGTTTTGGCTTTATATTCGTTTTATTAAGATGGCCAACCCGAATGAACCCCGCACTAGAGTAGATGTGGAATTCATGAATGGATTTTGGATGCCCGATTATCCAAACTCATCAGTTATGTGTGATGGAGAGTTTATATTTTTTGTCACTACAGAAACCTATCCTAATTTCAGCACTCGTACGTACCTATCACCGTAATTTGATAGTTTCTTTTTGTCTACCCTTGGAAGACATGTTGGTTTCCGTTGCTCTGGCACCAAATCGACATTATATGGACCCCTCCTCACTTCCCAAGGCATTAGAAGGATCAGGATTATGTGTGAAGTCAGTCATGAATAAAATAATTTGGATGTCTAATATCTTTGTATAATAAAGGCTGATTATGTTATGGGTGACTGTAAGACTTATGTAGTGGATGATTGTAATACTTATGTGAACCGTTGTACTTTCTATGGGTTTCTAAAATAAGTGTGAATCAGTAGTTGTGTGAAATTTACTATTAACGTTTTAGTATAATGATAATGTGTTTTAAATAATATTTAATGTTTAAAAAAATATGTCTATACAAAAATAAATTGCTAAAAAGAATATTAATATTTAACCAAATAAATAACCAATTGATAAAAGCATATTACCGGTCACAACATTAGAGAGTGTCTCAATGAGTGGTGGAGTATCTAATGGAATTTCAGATCACTACGGTTCTTCCAAAAGCGTTCACTGCGTCTTTTTTGTCTTTAATTTCAAAAATGGACAATCTGCAAGGTCTAAAAGATTATCGGCCTATTTCTCTTATTGGTTCTCTTTATAAAATTCTTTCCAAAGTTCTAGCGGTGAAGCTAAAAAGGGTTATTGTTAAAGTGATTTGTCCTTTTCAATCAACTTTCATTACAGGTAGACAAATTTTAGATGGGGTGTTGGTTATTAAATAGATTATTGATCTTGTGAAGAAAAGGAAAGATGAGTGCTTATTGTTCAAGGTGGATTTCAAGAAGGCATATAACTTTGTTTCTTGGGATTTTTTAATTTATATGTTGAGGCGTATGCGTTTTGATCAGAGGTGGATTACTTGGATGCAAGCTTGTATTTGTTCTAGCACAATGTCTGTGTTGGTGAAGGGGAGTCCTACAAAAGAGTTTCAGATGCATAAAGGTTGGAAAACAAGGCGATCTGTTTTCGAATTTTTTGTTTCTTATTGTTACTGAAGGCTTGATTGTGCTAATTTATAAAATGCTGAGGTTGGGGATCTTTGAAGGGTATGAGGTGTCTACTTCTATTCACCATTCTCTGATGCAATTTGCGGATGACAGTATTCTGCTGGAAAAAGGGACTTCGAATAATCTGTGGAGTTTAAAGACGATTTTCAGAGGATTTGAACTTGTCTCTGGTGTGTGCACGAACTTTCATAAGAGTAAATTGTTAGCCATCAACCTTCATGAGGATTTTCTAGATGCAGCTTCAGTATTTCTTTCCTTTCATAATAGTATTCCTTTGTATTTTTTTTTTCATTCTTTAAAGCTCCTAAACTAGTTTTAAAGGAATTGATTAGATACAAAGGGATTTTCTTTTGGGGTTCCAAGAATGATGATGATAAGAAGATTTGTTGGGTGGCTTGGGATAATGTGTGTATACCTAAAAAGGAAGGAGGTTTAGGGATAAAAAACTTGGAGCTTTTCAATATTTCTTTGCTTGCAAAATTGAAATGGAGGTGTTTACTTGATAGATCTAAAGTTGTTTGGAGGGATATATTAAATTTTAGGCTTAATTGATGTTTTGATCCCCCTATTTTATTACATCCGCAATTTTGGTCCCCCTATTTTATTTTCCGCAATGTTGATCCCTCAATTTTATCAAATTCGCAATTTCGGTCTCCCTATTTCATTTGTCGCACTTTAAAATTCTGCTCTTACAATTTCGCATTTTATTTTCTGCACTTTACTGCTTTCATTTACGTTTCTAAGTCATTTACAATTCCATTATTTATATTTCCGTCATTTACAATTCATGTCTTCTTCTAAGTCTTTGTCTACTATGATCATGAGTGAGTAGACCCTTCTAGTCTTGGTATTGTGGGAATAATCCAATGATAGACCCCTAAACAATCCCAAGTCTAGACTCTGTTTTGATAAAGTTTATATTTTAATTTAATCCCATTAATCATAAAGTTTTATTTCAAATATCAAACGAAGAACCGAAAGGTGAAGTTTGATATTGGAACTATGGGATTAAACAAAGGGAACAAAACATGAGAATAGTTTTGGGACTCTTGGGACTAAAAAGGCTTGTACTTAAGGGGTTTTGGCAATAATCAACCATGAGAATAGGTTTTATTATTAGTTCAAGACACACTCTTGTATTCCGAAAGGAAACTTGAGTTACCATTGAATGCCTTGTCCTTAAAATATGAACCTTACATAAAATAGAGAATGAATGAGGGATTGTGCATTGTTTCTATCATTGAGACGAAACCGCAATCCTAGGACGTTCTTTTATCATTGTTAGAATGGGTAGATTTGGGTTGAGAATAATATGAAATTATTCTCTGTTAAGTCTTGTTATAACATATTGCTTTTGTTGCAGCAAAGTGTTGATTCAATTTGGGTGTTACAAGCTACTCTTGATAATGTGTGGTGTAACGCCCAAATAATTTAATTATTTATTTAATTAAATTATTTAGGTATTTTATTAGTATGGTCATAATAAATTAAGAAAATGATGTTTTATTTAAATTAGGGAGTGGTGCTTAGTAATTAAGCTGAGTAGTGGACGGGGGCCCGTGATCCAAAAGCCCAAAAGGCATAGGCGCATGAAGGAGGGTGTTGGCTAGGGTTTTAGTCATTTGCGAATTTTTGGAGAAAAGAAAGAAAGTTGCGAAGAGGAGAAGAGAGAAAGGAAGGGGACGGCGCACAAGGAGAAAGAGGAGAGGAGCTCTGTTGCTGTGGTCCTTTGGGAGTTTTCGTGCAAGAGGATCTCGTGTTCGGCAAATCTAAGGTAATGGTGGGTTCTATTCTTATAATAGGGTGTATGATGGGGGTTATGTGGGAGATAGGCTCTATGTCACCCTTATGATGTTGTTTGATGATTGATAGATAATTGTTTGGTGATTTTGTACGTATTAGTGATTCATTGTAATTTGGTGTTGGTGATTTATCATGGTGAAAATCTGAAAAATATGTTCTTAGGCGCCATGGGCGCCATTGGTGATGTTGTGTTTGCATATGTGGTGTTTGATGGTTGTTGCGTCGTTGTTGTCGTAGTTGCTGGAAAAGGCGCCCTGTTGCTGGGCACCATGTCTATGTTGTTGTGCTGTTTTGGTTGCTGAAAATGGCGCCCTGTTCCTGGGCGCCATGCTTGTGTCTTGTTCTGTTGCTGGATGTGGCGCCCTAGGCGCCCAGTTGTGGTCCTGCCTTGGTTGCTGAAAGTGGCGCCTTAGGCGCCCAGTGCTGTGTTGCGTAATTCTGTGTTGCTGTGAAGCGTGCCCTAGGCGCCCAGTGGTGTCCTGTGTTGTGTCTGGGTGTTGCTGTGTTGTGCCAGAATTTTCTTGTGTCGCTGGGAGAGGCGCCCTAGGCGCCCAGTAGTGTTTCAGTGCTGCTCCTGTTGCTGAAACTGGCGCCCTAGGCGCCCTGTGTTGTTGCTGTCTTAGGCGCCCTGTTGCTGGGCGCCAAGCCTGATGTTGCTGTTGTTGTCTTAGGCATCCTGCTCCTGGGCGCCAAGTCTGTTTTTGCTGCTGTGGTTCTAGGCGCCCTGCTCCTGGGCGCCATGACTGATGTTGTTGCTGCTGTGCTAGGCGCCCTGCTCCTAGGCGCCAAGTCTGTCTGTGTTGCTGATGTTCCAGGCACCCATTTGCTGGGCGCCAAATCTGTTGTGTTGCCAGTTCCTGTTGTGCTGCTGTCTCTCTTGGCGCCCTGTTGCTGGGCGCCAGTTTCTGGTTGTTGTTGTTGCCTGCTAGGCGCCCTATTGTTGGGCGCCAGTTTCCTGCTGTGTTGCTGTCACTGTAAAAAAATAATGTTGCTGTCACGGTGACCAAATGTTGCTGTTTTTCCAAAAACAATGTTGCTGTCACTGTAAAAATAATGTTGCTGTCACAGTGGCCAAATGTTGTTGTTTTTCCAAAAACAATGTTGCTGTCACAGTGACCAAATGTTGCTGTTTTTCTAAAAAAACGATGTTGCTGTCACTGTAAAATAAATGTGCTGTTGCTGTAAAAATGGTGTTGCTGCCACTGTAAAATAAATGTGCTGTTGCGGTAAAAATGGTGTTGTTGTCACTGTAAAATAAATGTGCTGTTGCTGTAAAAATGGTGTTGCTGTCACTGTAATATAAACGTTGCTGTTTGTGGTAAATCTATTGGTGTTTTGGTGTCGGTGATTGTTGGTGTTATCGGTGGTGATGTAACAGGTGATGTGCCTATTTCATGGGCTAAGGTGATGGGTCTATGGCCACTTGGTGATATTGGTGATGTTGTGTTAATTAAATGTCGATTGTTGTTGATTGTCTCTGGTGCATTGTTCATGGTGTCGCATATATTGCATATGCATTATTTTGGTGATGATGGCTTCGGCCTTGGAGCTATAGGTGATGATGGTGATGCTCATACAGGTGATGATGCCCTTATTGGCTACTTTATTGGTGATGATTGGTACCACATGCATATACCCGTTGGTGTGGGTTGCATCTCATATACTTACTCATGATGTTGGTGATAATTCTTGGTGATTTGTAATTGATGTGTTGTGAAGCGGTAGATATAGTTGTCGTAACTCTAGCATGTTGCCTATCATATGTGCTATTATAATGTTAGATATCTCACCCCTTCTGTTTGAATGTTACCCCTATGTTGGTAACGTGCAGGTGACTGCGAGTGAAGGCATGTCTACCTTCGCTAGTGAGTCGGTGTCGTCGCTTTGATACGTAGCACTCGGGGGGATGAACGCTAGTTTTATTAGATGCCTTTAATATTTAATTTTCGAAGTTTTATGGTGATGTTATAACCATTCAACTGAACCTTGATTTTTATTCCGCTGCTTGGTGATGTTATAACGTGCTAGGTGTCGCACTATTTTAACGGTGAAACTTTATTATTGGCGTGTGATGTTTAACGGTGTAAATGTGGCATCCCTTGTGGGTGTATTAAAAAATGTTTTTGAAACTCTGATTTTTGTCAAAAATTTTCCGGGTTGAAAATGGGTGTTACATGTGGCGAGTTGCTTGTCCCTCAAAGGTGTCGATTTTTGTTTGGCGTCTCTTGTTGAGACGGTTACCCATTAGAGATAATTTAGCTTTGAGGGGTATTTTGGTTCATGCTCACAGTTTGGTTTGTCCTTTTTGTTTTGGGAAAATGAAAGTATTACACATCTCTTTTTTGTTGTAAGTTTTCACAGGGTATTTAGAACATTGTGAGCTCTTGGATGGGGATTGAACCAATTTTTCAATAGAGGTGTTGGAGCATTTAAATTATTATGCTTTCAATTTGAGCGGTAGAAAATCAAGAAAGAGGAAATACTTGAGCTGTTACTTGGTGCATCTGGTTAGAAAGAAACAATGTGCTTTTTCGGGGCAAAGTGCCAGATGCTCCCACAGTGGAGAACAACATTAAAAATCTGTCTTGGTCTTGGTTCATCAATAAAACTGGTGGGAAGTCTTTTTATTCTAGGGTAAACAGTCATTTTGGTCCCTCAAAGTGTTAAGTGCTGTCAAATTGGTCCCTCACTCGACCAAAAATGCAAAAAGGTCCCCACTGTGAATTTCGTCCGTCAATTTAGTCCCTCACGTTAAATGTCATCCTTAACTCCGTTTATGTTGCAAATGTGGCACGTTAAGTGCCACTGTGGAGGATTACGTAGCACTGTTTGACTGCTAACTCAGATTAATGAGGTGCCACATAGGG
Organism: Astragalus membranaceus; assembly: GCA_039519185.1. Classification (NCBI taxonomy): domain Eukaryota; kingdom Viridiplantae; phylum Streptophyta; class Magnoliopsida; order Fabales; family Fabaceae; genus Astragalus; species Astragalus membranaceus. The sequence continues at coordinate 127,962,084 of CM076849.1, forward strand.
AGGGACGAAATTGAAAGTAAAATTAAATTATTTCATCTTCTTCTTCATCTCTCAAATTCCCAATTTTTTCAGAACTTATAAGTTCCATCCCAGCTTTCTTTCTATTTCTTACACAAATCAAGGAACATTTAGGGGAGAGGGGGGATGGATATACACTGAGACAGTGAGAAAGAGAAAAAAGGGGAGCTAGCGGTTGTTCATGGTGGAGAGAGAAGAAGGTGATGGTTGTGGGTGAGAGAGAGAGAAGCAAAAGGGGGAAGGAAATCTGTGAGAAGAGAGAGAGAGAGAAAGAGAGAGAGAGAGAGAGGGAGGGAGAACGATTTGGGGCTTGCCATGGGAAGGAGTTGGAGGTGAGGACTGTGGTGGAGGCTCGCAGTGGTGCTCTGGTGGATTGTGGTGGTTCACACGCTGGGGTGAGGTGGAGGGCCTCCTCTTTTGTCTTCTATTCTCAAATTTTTTACATTTTTTCCCTCCTTTTGACTTCTCTACTTTTGTAACCCCGATTTCGTCTTCCAGATTATCCCCATTTTAATCCTCATTAGAACCTTTAAAAGTATCAGTGGATTCAAAATGGTTCAGAACCTATAAAAAATTAAAAATACATTTATGTGGAGATTTGTTTGGATTCACGGATTGAACTCAACATTTATTTCAAAAACAGGAATCCCTTGGAATCCTTAATTCTCATTTCAAATCCCTTAGAATCCCCAATCCAAAAAATCCCTAACATCACTTTAATTTCTACAAGAAAACAAGAACAAACAGAAAATCAGAACAACCGTATTTTCATAGATTTTATGGTTAACATGGATTTGAAAGGGGAAGGGGAAAGATTAGATTTACCGCCAAATTTGTCCCTCTATACGTGGCAACTTATCTCTCTAATAATGCCACATTACCGTCCACGTTGGCAATAAACGTGACACATCATCACATTTAACGGAGTTAACAGGGTAACTAAACAGCAGGGACTAACTTGACTAACAGATTTATCAGTGGAGGACGTTTTTGCATTTTTGTTCAAATGAGGGACCAAATTGACAGCGAATTACACTTTGAGAGACCAAAATGGCTATTTATCCTTTATTCTATCAAAGATTGGTGAGGAAATCCAGTACTCTGTCTTGACAATGATTAATTGAGAAATTAATTCAGGTTTACTATTGAGCAGTTTAATCTATAAGTTTGAAGAGGAAGTAGTGGAGGACTGGAAGACTTTCGAACAACCAGAGATGGTTTTAAGTGTTTTTCATTCCCAACTGTTGTGTACACTTTTTCACCCTTAACTTATTGTGGTTACTATCCCCGGGTACTCTTTTTCCTTTTTGGGTCTTTGGGTCTTTTGTTTGAAATTGATGAAAGAGATGTTGCTTCAAATGTAGTATGTCTTGTTCATCACTACCAGTTATCACAATAATATATACATAAACAATAAGATATGTTCATCCTTTTCTTGAATGGCGATAAAATACAGAGTGGTCGGCTTCGCTACGAATCATACCCAGTTATTGCATTACAAGGTTGAATCTGCCAAATCAAGATCGTGGAGACTATTTAAGACCACAAAGAGATATGTGAAGCCGACACACCATATTAGAGGACTCCCCCTGAGCAACAAATCCAGGTGGTTGCCCTATATACATTTCCTCTTGAAGATCGCCTGGCAAAAATGTATTTTTAATGTCAAGCTGATGGAGAGGCCAATGTCAAATGGTTGCAACAGAGAGGAGTCTAACATATGTCATTTTGGCCACAGGTGAGAAAGTGTCAATGTAATCCAACCCAAATATCTGAGCGTATTCTTTGGCTACTAATCGAGCCTTAAAGCGTCAATCTTTCCATCGGGCCCAACTTTATCAGTATAAAACCAACGACAACCAACCAAAGACTTCCTAGGAGGTAAAGGAACAAGTTCCCAAGTACCACTACTTTGAAGAGCACACATCTCGTCAGTCATTGCTTGCCTCCACTCTGGGTGGGATAAAGCCTCACCAATAGATTTAGGAATAACTATGGAAGACAAAGAAGAAAGACAAGTGTAATGTAAAAGAGAGAGACAATGATAACTTAAAGTAACATAATGAGGGGATGGGTTTTGAGTAGATCATACACCTTTATGAAGAGAAAATGGGAAGGTCAAGTTCAGGTGGTTGAGGTGATAGGGCAAAATCCGGTAAAGGAGATGGCGCTGGTGGAGAGTTTGGGATGACCTTAGAAGAAGAAACAGGGGCAAGGACATGTACCGCAGAGGGTTGATGGCGCCGATGATATGTTTACGTAGTGGTCGTGTAGCCGGGGGGTTCACAGGAGGGGTCTTAGGTATGACAATCTCAAGAGGACTAACCACAGGTAGCAGAGGGAAGATCGTAGAAAGAGGCTTAGGAGGCAAGTGGATTGACTCAAAGTATGGGACAGACTTGAAAAAGGTAGCATCGGTCGACATAAGGTAACAATGAAGAGTAGGAGAATAACAACGATATCCTTTTTGGGACCGATGATAACCAAGAAAGACACACTCGAGTGAACGAGCCGAGAGATTGTCAAGACTCGGGGAGAGGTTGTGGACAAAAGGACTCGAAGACTAAGCCTGAAGTGCGTGTAAAGGAGTATTAGGAAAAAGGATCGAATGAGTTATTTTGTCATCAGTGACAGAAGAGGGCATGTGACTTATTAGATAACATGCCAATAAAAAACATCCCCCCAAAAACCGAGACGAGACATTACTGTCAAGAAGAAAAGTCCGAGGGTTTCAATAAGGTGTCGATTCTCGCGTTCGGTGACCCCATTTTGTTGAGGTGTACGACGACCACAAGAAGTTTGGTGAAGAAAGCCATTAGATGCAATAATTTTTTGAAATTGGTGGGACAAATACTCACGGGCATTATCACTACGCAAAGAGCGAATGGAAACACCAAATTGAGTTTTGATCTCTTGATAAATTTGATCAAAAAATAGAGAATCACTCTGACCTATTTTTCATTAGAAGAAACCACGCGCAACGGGAAAATCATCAATAAAAGTAACAAAGTATTTGCACCATAAAGTAGGAGTGCGAGAAGGACCCCAAACATCAGAGTGAACTAAAGAAAAGGGGGGTGAAGCTCATTTATTTACTCGATTGGAGAACTGACTACGAATGTGATTACCTAGATGACATGACTCACAATGTAAACTAGATAATTAGGAGAGGTTAGGTACAAACTTTTGAATTTTGGAAAGGCCTGGATGACACCGTTGAGCATATTTAGTAAGAGGGGAATCTGTGGTAGAGCACACCCGAGGTGCGATAGAAAAATGGTACTGGCCATGAGACTCATATTTGATAGGCACATATTTTTGCGATTATTTAAAGCATTTACGATTCTGTAGGAATATATTGACTTTAATTGTGTTGTTTGCTTATAGTTTTTTATAATTTAGAAAGTTTTGTGCCATGATATGGACCAAGAAATGAGGACCGAACCCAAAATTACCAAGGTGTATGAGAGCGATATATGAAGGTTTTTTTCATGTTTATTCATACTTTCTTTTTCTCTATAAACACCATATGCCAGATTTAGGTTGATCATCAGTTCTAGAGTAAATAAATAGAAAATTCAATTGTTTTTTCTTATTTAATTTGTTAGACACTTAACATGCCATCCGCCTTGATTCCCGAATTCCGGTCATGCAAGGTAAAATCTTCTTCGGTAAATGTAACTTTGCATTATGAGAATGAGTTAAACGACTAACAAAGATCAAATTAAATGGACACTCATGTATATAAATAACAAAGTCAACTGACAAGGAAGAAGAAATGCAAGCACGACCTATCCACTGTGCTTGTGTTTGAGAACCATTAGCTGATGTTACAGTTGGTAAATAGCCAGATGTAGAAAAAAAGGCAAAAAGAGATTTATTACCAGACACGTGGTCACATGCACTTAAATCAAGGACCCAAGGGTCAATGGAGGGTTTAGTTGAGCAAGAAGATGAATTACAAAAAAAGATATTGCGATGCAGGGAGGAGATCCGTGCCTTATAATTTAAAGTAATTTTACACTAAGGTCTTCGGTGCCAAACTCATGGTATTGTTCTAAAGTACTATTTATTGATGATATAGTGGCTAATTTTAACTTCAAACAATTGTTAGTTTTTTTTTTATCTTTTCCTAAGTTTTAACTTATCTTTGGTATACAAACATCAATATTTATCCTCTAACAAACAATAGAAACGCAGAGCATGTGCAAAATCAACTACTGATATCCTCTAAGCAAAAAGAACGCCGGTTAAAACTGTAAGATATAGGTCTCTTGAGCCATTGTGGGGAACTAAAGAAAGCCATCACATAGTTAAATTAACTATTATGAAGTATTCCACTCCAAGACTGCCATGTCAGCACTAAAATATACATAATATATTACAATGTTTTGAAAATTCAGTTTGCTATACAAAGAAAAAAGGTAATAGGAGGAATTGTTCATTCATGTGTTGAACAATTCATGCTCAAATTATTGCACAGTCAATGATAATCTTGAAACAAAGCATTCTCTCTAAAAACCAAAAGCGCTTTAGATCCCCATGTTGACATTTGCAAACCAAATGACATTTGCAAATCGTTAATCAATTAAAGAGAAGAGGGCTATATGTGTGATGTGTCCATCGAAAAAAGCGATAGCATAATTTTCTGCACTGAATTGGCATGAGATAGTTAAAAAAAATGTTGGCATTTTAAAAAAGTTTCCAATGCAGTTTGTCATATGTAAAGCTCATAAGCTTTGAGGTGTGAACAGAGTATGCTTGTGTCATATAATGAACCCTAAACAAAAGTACAAACTTATGAAGTCCATAAACCCTATCACAGTTACCATGATTGGCCTTCTTCCTAGATTTTTTGATGCACCATAGATAAATGAAGAAATAGGAGAAAAACCCATATCATTGAAACCAATAATGATGTGTGTTGTCTTTGTTGTAAAAACCCTATATTCTCCATTATTCCATCATCTGAAGTCTTGTTAAGTACCACGAACGAAAAGTGTACTTTGTTTTAGAACCTGTAAAAACAGAAACCACTACTAGCATTTCTACTCTCTAGTCTAATTTGAAGAAAAAGAATGATAAACATTGAAGTTTAAGGAGTAATCAAACATTTTGTTTTTGAAGTTGCAGAGAAAAATCTCCGGTTCCCTAATTTAAGTATTCTCCCTCATTTTAGTAAGAAAATTTATACTAGGACAATATCATCATGAAAATAATTAGGAAAAGACCACTTGAAAAAAAATATAGTTAATAGGAAACACCATAACTACACAATGCTATAGTTCAAGGATTCACATTCTCTAGGGTATTAGTTGGTTGGAGAGATTGATTGTAGAAAACCCCCTAGCGTTTCCTCCTCAAGAACTTGCGTAAGTCTAGATTGAAAGCTGGTTAAAGTCGGCAAGATTTGAAATGATGTTATTAAAAAGATATGAATAAAGATGGCATAATATACAAGAAAAACAATGAATTATGATTAGCTTATTAATGCAGATAATGATATAGCATATAAACTAAGAAGCCTACCTATTGCAAGTTTTCAAAGACTTCTTTATACACTACATTTAAAGTGTTATTTGTATGTTGATCTTCATCATTGATGATCAATATTTTTAGACCCTTCCTTGAAGTAACCCTCGAAACTGCAACATATAGTTGACCATGACAGAATACGGGATGTGGAAGATAAACACCTACATGTTTCAAAGATTGACCTTGACTTTTATTGATAGTCATTGCAAAGGAAGTCGCCAAAGGAAATTGTCTTCTTTGGAATTTGACAGGAATTCTTGGATCAGAAGGAGTCAATGATAATCTTGGGATGTACAACTTTTGGCCATTGTTGCTTTCAGATATGACCTTTCCTTCAAGTACATATTTACCCATCTTTGTGATGATAAGTCGAGTTCCATTACATAACCCAGAAGATTGATCAATGTTTTGTAATAAAACCATAGGCACGCCTACTTTAAGTTTCAAAGCATGGTTTGGTAATCCCGAAGCCACAATTGTATTCAAAAATTCTGGGGTATGTACATCATCTTGGCTGTCAATATCAGAATTTATTGAGCATGGTGCATCAAAACTAAGATATGTTTTCTCTTCACTGGGAACTAACGACAACATATACTCATTAACGATATCAACAACATTATTCCTAGTGGACAATATCGCTCTATCTTGAAAAAACGAAGGATCACTCATATTATCTAGAAACGATGGATATGTGGTATCCACAATAGTTTGAAGTGAATCAACCGTATTTTTTATAAGCAAATCATCTGGAATTTGAATAGTGATATCCAAGTCTTCAATTTGTCCAACACTACCATCACCAATTCCTAGGACCCAATCAGAAAATTGTTTCCTTTCACTAACATCAGTGTCTGAACTCCCAATTTGCAGTCTCATATTTGTACTCAAAGTCAACACTTCACAAAAATTCCATAAGTAGGATGAATTAATAGTAGCGTGCACAAGATCATGTCTACTTCCTGTTGGTATGACTGGTAAAATTTGGCGAAAATCACCTCCTAACACAACAACTTTTCCTCCAAAAGGAATATTTAGATTGGCATTGTTAGAAAACTTAAGAATGTCACGAAATGTTCGATCGACAGCTTCAAAACAATGTTTGTGTGTCATTGGTGCTTCATCCCAAATGATTAGCTTGCATCTGGATATCAAATCTGCCAATAGACTTCCTTGTTTAATATTGCAAGTAGAGTCTTCATCCACATTTATAGGTATGACAAACCTTGAATGCGCAGTTCTTCCTCCAGGAATTAGAAGAGCAGCTATCGCACTGGACGCTACGGTTAAAACAATTTCCCCCTTTGATCTTAAAGCCGCGGAGATTGACCTCCAAATATAAGTTTTTCCACACCCCCCATATCCGTATAGAAAAAAGAATCCAGGTTTATTACTATCCACTCTCGCCATGACAGTGTCATATACTTCCCTTTGTTCGACGGTCATGGTTGACATGAGATGAACATGCTCTGCTGCCAAAGATTCTCGATCATAATTTAACTCATCAGATATAAGTCTATTCTGACTCTTTGTAATCAAGGATGTATTTGGTTGAGGCATCGTAGAGAAATCACTCAAACTTCTATTATTGTTTTGTAGGAGTCTCTCAATATCCGCTAATGCAAAACTTTTCAATTGGGCAGGAGACAAGACTAAGTCTGCAATTATATGTAGAAAAATCCATCATAAAATATAAACATGTTGTATCACTGATAAAGATAAAAGAGGTTAACAACTATCTAACCTTGAAATGGAAGAAGTAATCTCTGCCTATGTAATATGTCATCACACAAATACTTCCAAGTGGCATCCCACACAAATTCCGGTCTAGATATCTGATTTGACATCAACAAACTTGCAAATAATTTTCGGAGGCAATCTCCTGTACCCCAATGACTAGCTTCTATAATAGCATGAATGTACTCTTTATCATCATCTAATAAACCCATGGCACAACTAGCAGCCTTAAACGTTGGATGCACAACATTCTTCACTGTTCTAATATCTTCATAACATTCAGGCCCCTTAACATAATTAAGCAAAGTTCTTAAATAATAAATCTCACCAGCTCCAAGCGGTGTAAAATGAAGTCTTCCAATTGATGATCCTTTTTTACGTGGACACCATTGATTTTCATTTTCCTTCCAGACAAATTTTAAGGGAAACTGACTGTAGGTAATTTTTTTCGCCTCTGGATATCTCTTGTTTGCATCCATCCATGCCAAAAACTTAGTATTGGAAATGTTTTGTTTATCAAGAACCGATTCAATATGATCATCATCTCCAAACACAACACACTGCTCATTTGGCAAATGAAATGGCAGTCTCTCTACTGCAGGTTCTCTATGGTGAATATCAAAAGAAAATATCCTCCATGCAGCTTCACATGATGAAAGATATCTGCAGTCATAGTACATTTTAATCTCATCAACACATTCTGAGTCTTTGGTGCCTTGAGAACTATTGTAAAAAGTTGTTGTCACACGATTATGACCTTTGTTTATGAATTTGAACAGATATTTGATAGATCGAGCCTGATTGCACCACTCAACATTGATATGAGAATTGTATTTGAGCAGGAGTGTTTTATTATAAGACACCACATATCTATTGTCTAGAAATGATTCACCTTTTTTGACATACACACCAGTGTCTCTCCTTCTATAGAGTGGATATCCATCTGGGTCAAGAGCAGTTTTATCAACAATTTTTTTTGGAAAATATTTTGTGCACTTGCCATTTCGCATGCAAGGAGATTTTGGATTTTGAGATCCGCAAGGCCCGTGAATCATAAAAGAAGTAACAACTTCAAATAACTCTGGATCATCATATTTATTTGGAATTTCAGCAGAGATTATTTTGTCAATATCATCAGGATGTCTATATTTAGAATTAGAATGAAGAAAAACCAATATGTGAGCATGTGGCAAGCCGCGCTTTTGGAATTCTACTGTGTAAATCACTGAAAATTGAAAATGAATAATATTTGTGTATTAAAACAGGTAGAGATGAAATAATATATGTAATGAATACCAGATTTTATAAATAACACATACCTGCTTTAACTTGTCCAAAAATGTTGCCTTTCTTTATATCTTTAATCAAGCGATCAAGTTTGATCTTGAAGAGTCTACAAATTAAATCAGGTCGGTCTTCAGATTTCAATCTATATTTTGTAAAGTAGCTAGACAACTCTGGCCACTTATGATTGCAAGTAAAAGTTATGAACAAATCAGGATACCCAGCCCAAGCACAAATGGCCATAGCATCTTGGTAATTTTGGAACATATAACGGGCTCCTCCAGTAAAACTAGATGGCAACACAATTCTCTTCCCGACTATTGATGCATTAGTCTCACCTCTTAGAATTGACTCTGTAATGCCGTTATACATGTCAACTCTCAATTCTTTCTGATGTGATCTAATCCATTTTAACCTGCTAGACTCGATCATGCTATAACCGTCAACCAAAAATTGTTGAAATAAATGCCTACCAAACAATAATGTTGATTGTTCAGTCTCTCTATGCTGAATTCTGTATGCAAACCATTCTCTAAGTGTTATGCTTTCTCTTTTTATTGTTGTGGACGTTGGCTTTTGTTCATATCTGATGTTTTTAAGAAAACCATCTTCTCCACGGGGAAACAACAAAGGATATTGTAATGGCAAGTATGCTGGACTTAATAATGGAATACGCTTCAAAAATTTTGATTGGGTCTCAACAATGATATCCCTTTGAAAGTCAGCAGTATCGAAGTCACCTACAATTAAGGCTGCAACCTCTGATGTAGTGGGCAAATTATACTGCCTACCATCACGACTTCTCTTACCTAATATTCGAAGCTTCATTGTTGGAATGTTGGCTTCAGATATCTTATCACGAAGCATTCGATGTGTTTGAGCATATGGGTTATATTGGTCAAGAACTTCCTTTATATCAGTAACAATTGTAGCTCTAAAGTTCGCAGTATCGTTCTCCATTCTATGAAACAAAGATTTATATTTAACATGTTAAGTTATATAATAGATCATATCAATAAGCAAAAAAACATAGAAAACAATTTATTTTAAATGAAGCAAAAGTAAAGCACATCTCAAATACATATTAGTGTTAGCATACCTGACATCCGACATTCGATTAGATACTTCATTCTCAGTGCCGTAAATGTACAATTGAGAAAACTTGGGCTGATTTCCTGGAAGCGGAAGCAAACTACCAATCTGATGATAATTTTCTCCGTTCATGATAAATATTGGAGGTGCACTTCCATCATTGATAGTCCTATGTATCTTACCTCCCATTGACGTGAAAGCAAACATACTATTGAATGACCTAATGTTCTTCAAAAAATACCTGCTCCTATCATCATGTTTATGAAATAAATCATACAACAGTTGAGGAGGAGGATCATAATGAGGAATGACAACTCGGCCATGCATGCAACATATATAAAATCTGGGCCGCTTTGCTTTATAGGATTTTTGAATTCTTTCTTCATACCACAACATTGCACCACAATACTCACAACTATATGTTGGTTCTCCAATGTTCTCGTATTGCGAGCCATGAGCTTGACAAAGATAATACAAAATCATGTTATAAAGTTGAAGTCTGCATACGGAGTAATGACATAGAGATTCTAAAATCAAGCATAAATAACAAACCAGTTGTATCAGTAATCAAAGGAAGAGCATCAGTGGAGACACTGCTAGGCTGTATTGGTGGTCTATTTAAGGTAGATACATTAACTGAATACAATATTAGATTTAGTTAGGTTCTACACTATATTGACTTTGGCAATTATGATATCAGGAAATAGAAGAAAGTAATAGAACAAACCAGTTGTATCAATAATCAAAGGGGGGGCACATCTAGGCCTAAGGATATACTTTCCAGGACCAAGGCCCCTTGTTGGAGATACTGGTGTAGATAAAGCAAGAGAATGAAAGTCTTAGATTTAATAAGTGGATACAATACTTTGGACAATTAGTAAAAATACTTACTAGTTGAGACTAGTAGAGGGGACCAAATTCTATGGTGGAATTCATGAGGGACATTGAGCTTCCTCTTTTTCGATATTTCCATGAGAATAACCTGTCAATTATTGAAATCCAAATGCTAAATAAGACATAAATTTAATGTGGATACTTAACTATATTTGTGCCTGTAAATTGGCAAAATACCATATAGAAGGAGCAAGCTTATTATTATGGTGTAAGAAGAGCAAAAGAGAGGTATAAGAAAAGTGAGCACCTTAAGTAAACACAGACCTGGAAATCAATGAATAAATCTTGGTGAAACTTGCAATAGACAACCAACTCAATTTAATAATGTAAATGCAACTCATTAGTTTTAACTTTTAACTAAGAAAAATGGAGATTCAATAATGTTTGATGGAGTAATTTTTTTGGCGTAATGTGTATCTTACAGCTCCCAATATCAGATAAAAACCAGCTGGAACCAGTAGAGAGAAAGATAGGATGGGGATTGAGTAAGTTACCTGTAAAATGAGGAACAAATCAACCACAAAGGATGATTCGCCTTCAAAATTTCAGATTATATTTCTTTAAGTTCATCAACCGAGAGAATATTGATAAAAGTATATGTAAATTAAAAGTGAAACTTTCATGCTCCTTGGAATGACGTTGCCCATTTCAACGACCAATGGCTGCTTTTAGGAATCTGTGAAGTGCAGACAGTACGCAAAATTGAAAGCAATAACAGTGTGAGATGCAAAGTTACGAAAATACCCATGAAATTTGGGTAGTAAAATGAAAGAAAGAGAGGTACTCTACAGGGGGAATTGTATCTGTTCATGGTTCAATTTTCCAAGCAAAATGGGTTTTCATTCATACTTTCATCATTTTAGTTTGAAAAATTTGGCAACAGTTTCAGCTAGAGTACGTGTCCTTCATGCAATATATTAAAGAAACTAGTGCCAAGTACCCGTGCATGATGGCAAAATATTGCAAATAATTGTATTAAAGATTTATAGTATATAAGTTTGGAAAATTATTGTAAGTATGTTCGTAAATATGATGTTAAAAAAATTAAGGATTAAACTGATGAATATAAATTAGTTAAATGACTGAAATATAGATAACATTAAGCAGAAATAAGTTAAGATCATGAGTTTTGAGCAAGAAAGAGCAAATATAAAAGCAACTTATAGTTACTCCTAAATGGAGATACAATTTTTGGATTGGAAAGTGTGGTGGTAGGCACCTTAAAAACATGAGGTACATCGATGATTCCAGATCAAAGGAAATCAGAATTGCATTTTTTTGTTGGAGCCACACTTGAAAAAAGCATATCGGACAGAAGCCTAGGAATTCACACAAAACTCTTACCAATACCATGGGGAAATTTAAATGTTTAGAAAAATACACAAATTGAATAGCTTATTTTCAGCTGTCTTGTGCCCAAAATGAAGAGATTTTTGTCTAGTTTCCAGAGGAACAAAGCTCACGTTCATAGGAGCTGTGTGCAGGGAGATATAAGGTGAGGCTTTTCAACAATTCACTTCCCTCCATTTCAAGCACCCTTTTGAGTTTTGTGCATTATGCTTGTTTGTTATTTCCAATTCTTGCATCAGTTAGTGGGTACACATCAATAGCAAGAAAAAGAACAGTGAAGGGAAGGGTATTGTTATAATATTATGTCATTTTACTTGTTTAGCCATTGATGGTTGTATTTAGTAAGGCTTTGTACCTCATTTGGAATCAATTAACATTTTCAGAAAATATCTCTTCTCTCTACTCTCAACTCTGAATTTTACTTTTATTGTTCTTTAATCATTTTGCACCAGAATTCACTCGATCCATTGAATTCTCTACTCGTCCGTGTTGAGTCTTTCAGATTTCATCCCTAAGACTCAAATTCCATCACATCTAAGCTGCTAATGGTTTTAGACTTTAATTGAACACGTACATGAAAAACGAAACATTTTTGCTTTATAATTTTCATTAGCTTCCTTTACAGATAGAATCATGAGAAGGCTGAGACCACATTCAATGTTGGAGTCCCACGTTGGACAGGAATATACTAGCTTTTGCGATTGAGTTAGGTCTAAACCCGAATTCTAATAACCAACATAACTCACGGCCCAGCCAAAACAGCAGAGTCAGCACCAGAATTCTTGTTCTTTGACAGCATAGCTTCTTCCTTCTTCTTTAACATTGCAATCCTTAAAATCAAGGGACCATTTCTCAAAGGAGCAACTGGAGAAATTATAATATCCTCCATGAATAGAAAGCAACTCTTTCCTCACTCTATCTTCAATCCAAGGATAACTCATCAAGTTCAATAATGATTGATTAATAGATTCCTGTTTGTAACAAATCCAATCAACAACACTAATTAGCTTTTGAATATGATTGCACTACTAAAAAATCTCTATTAAAAAATCTCTATTTAGCGACCGATTTAGAGACCGAATCTTCAGATTGGTCGCTGAATCGGTCGCTACTCGTTAGCAACTTCCCAAATTCAGTCGCTAAATCGGTCGCTAACTAATTTAGCGACCGATTTATCTGAGTTGTTAGTGACACAAATATTTAAGTACACATAATTATGTTGGTATAGTATAATGAAATATAATGGAAACCTTCTCACAAAATTTGCATTGCTGATCAAAGCTAAGATGTGATGTGGCAGCTTTGGTTCTTAATTTGGCTAATTTCCCATTGGCAACCCATTTGTGTATGAAGTTTCTGAAGGATGAATGAACTCAAATGAGAATTAGAGCCATAATAACCCTTTTAATGGTGAAATTAGATATTGTGAATTGCAAAAATTATTAGCAAGAGGTACCTTGGTTCTGCATTTTCTTGCATACTCATCAGAGCTTCAATTCCAGCACAGCTACTATGACCAATGACTAGTATATTCTCAACCTAAAATTTCAGCAACAATTCCCAATTACACAGTTATCAGACCCATCTATAAGCCTGTGCAGGCTTGGCTACTGCACACGGCCTCAGCCCAATACCATTTTTTTAGGGCCAAAATAAATTAGTATATCTATTTGTCTTTTTGGTGATTCATTTGATAAAAATATAACTAAGGGCTCAATTTTCAAGATTCGAACAGGGCCTCCAAATTGTTTGAGACGACCCTAATTAGGCTAGGACATAACTTATCAGTGTAACTCACCTAAAATTGCAGTTCAAATCTATGTTACAACTCTTACAATACAAATACTTCATAAATTTATGTGTGTACCTGAAGAGTGGTTACAGCAAACTGAAGAGCAGCATTACACTCTGATGGTCCATTCTGCCCTCCAACAGAAGAAAAAAAATGATAAGGAAATAACAATTAAAATCTAGTTTGGTTTCAATGTCCTGGTAGTTATGTAGGCAAAAATAATCAAAAGTAATTATGTAAATACCTTCATCAAAGGTACAAGATTCGCGATGTTACGTATCATAAAGACTTCTCCAGGCTGGAATCCTAATATGTTAGAAGGGCATACCCTTGAATCTGCACATGCAATTACCATAAACTGTACTTGGATTTATCAGTTAACAGCATAGCATAAAGGAACCAGTGAAATCAAGTTAAAATGTGACAGTTATGTCTAGCTAAGAAAACAAATCTACTTGTTATTATCACCTTTGGGTATTGAGCTTCAGCAAGAGATTGAAAATGCTCCAACTCTTTCCTGTCTAAAAGAAAAGAAAGTAGCTTATTACATATTTGACTAAAAACATGAAAAAGATGTTTGCAAAGATGAAATTGAAACTGGGAAAGATGTGCAATCCAACTCTTACATATATTTTTGGTTCTTGAAGCTTAGAAACCTCTGTTTCATCAAACCAAATAAATTAATGTCACCACCAATTGTAGCCATACTCCCTATATCAAGACCTTTAGAAATCTCCGTTTGCTTCTCCCTACAATTAATGAAAACAATTATTTCAATTTTCAGGAATTTTTTTTATTTTACCTTCAAACAAAGAATTCAAATTATTCCTCAGAATTTTGGATTCGGTCTAACTCAACCTTACAAAACCAACATGTAAGGTAAAGGATGTCTCCCACTTATAAACATTTTTTCAGACATATCATATTCGATATGATGTAAGACTCTTAACACACGCCCAAGACTAGATAGCTGGAGCGCAATCTAAGTGACCGGATAGCGTTGACCCAATAGATCTCAGATAGTCTTTGATACTATCTTAGAATTTTGGATCGCACCTAACTCAACCATACAAAACTAATTTGCATGTGAAAACTAAAAAGCTCTATAAAAAGCAAAATTTCTAACCTAAATCTTGAACATGGATTTTCTAACCATAAAGTTTACCCACAAACTTGAATTGTACTACAAACCCAAACTTACTTGAATGAAGGCACTGATGCTGCTGCTGCTGCATGGCAACCATCTTTTTTTACCCAATTCATCTAAAAAAATCAAACAAAAACGAGATTAAAAGCACTGAAACAAACATCGATGATGAAAGGGAAAGAGATGAACCACGTGGCACATGCTTAGAAGCTTAACATGGAAGATAAGAGAGGAAAACTCACAAATTTAGGGTAAGGCCTTGTTATGGAGGAAATCACAGAGGAGCTTGTTGAACCCACTAAAGGTGCATTTGATTGAAGAAGTGAACTAATTCTTGATCCTGCAATGCATTCAGTTAGTGATCACATTAAATTATTGATTTAATTTAATTGCATTATTAAAATTAACGGAAATAAAAAGAAGAAAAGAAAAGACGTTGAAAACTGCTACTGTGTTACTCACGAATTGGCCACACCATCTCTTCCTTCCCCGTCTCTAACAAATACAGACTAGAAACTACAAACTACCTTTGCATCACAACGCATTCCATTTATTTATTTATTTTCAGAAAATAAATATATTATTTGATAGCAATCCCTTTGTAAAGCATGTGTACACTAGAAGGAATAAGAAACATTAGGAGGGGTAGAATAGTAATAACACAATGTGATTGAATGTATAAATAACAAGCTGATACTGTTTATCAGTTAGGCTGAAATTTGTAAAACAGAATGGTAACAGATTCTTCTAATTGAATGAAATCCTCAATTTTCCCTCCAACTCCCAGTTGAACCCTATCAACTGGTATCAAAGCAACTCGTTCCTGGAAGATTCATGCCGAAGAAGAAGACCACGACTTCATCAATGGATCCACGAATTGAAGAATTGCTGGAACGGAGACTTCAAGATGCTGAGACCCGTAGTGAACGACGACTCCAAGAAACGCTCGCAAGAATGGAGGCGATGATCGCAGGGTTGCAAAAGAAGGATTCGGGTCAAACTGTACCCGGTAACCCGAAGGGGAAGGAAAACGTGAATGTCGCGGGAAATCAGGGCGATTGCGAGCGAAGGCTCCGTAAGGTGGACTTACCGGTGTTCAACGGCGACGACGCCACCGGTTGGCTCACCAAGATCGAACGTTTCTTCAAGGTGCGCAAGATCGACGAGAGCGAGAAGTTAGACGCGGCGTTGATGGCTATGGAAGGAGAAGCGCTCGCGTGGATGCAGTGGTGGGAGGCGAACAACGACGTGCTCACTTGGAATGGTTTGAAGGACGCCGTACTCCGCCGGTTTCAACCGACGGTGGTGACCAACGCGTTCGAACTATTGATGGATATGAAACAAGATGGTTCGGTGAGAGAATATCGTAAGAAGTTTGAGACAGTGGCAAGCCATATCAAGATCCAGGATCAATCTCTATTCGCAGGAATATTCTCAAATGGGTTGAGAGAAGATATCAGGGCTGAAGTTCGTCTCCAACGGCCAAAGGACCTTGCGGAAATGATGGATATTGCATTGCTTGCTGAAGAAAAGATAGGAGCGGTGGGTCGGTATGGGGGTCGGGGCCCCAATAGCTTCAAGAACAGTAGTTGGAACAACAAGAACACGATAGAGACGGGGGGAGGCGCCAAGATGGCTGAAGCAAGCAAGAACACGACGCCTGCAAACACAAGATCAGTGGGAAGCAAGGAAATTGAAGAGAGAAGAAAGAAAGGGCTGTGTTTTACCTGTGAAGAGAAATATGTACCTGGACATGTTTGCAAGAATAAAGTTCTACGTATACTCTACATGGAAGATACAGAGGAGAACGAGGAAAAGAAGGAACAAGAGCAAGAAGAAGACGAGGAAATTGTCTGGGAAGCCACCATCAAAAGCCTGCATCTCTACAGCTTGGCAGGTTTGTCTTCAAATTGTTCATTCATGTTAAGAGGGTTGATTGGAATCTTAGAAATATTGGTTCTGTTGGATTGTGGCGCCACACACAACTTTGTTTCCAAAAAGTTAGTGGAAACACAAAACTGGAAGGTTCAGAAGATACCACCTTGCTGGGTGAAAATTGGGAACGGTCAAAGGATTATGATCAACAGTGTGTGCAGAGATGTGGAGTTAATGCTGCAAGGATTACATGTGAAGGTTGATTGTTTCGTATTTCCATTGGATGGAGAAGATATGGTACTAGGCATTGACTGGTTGGAGAAATTAGGTACTATTAAGGCCAATTTCAAGGAATTGACCTTGAAGATGAAGGTGGGAAAGGAATCTGTGTGCCTAAAGGGGGATCCTGCGTTGTCCAGAAGGGAAGCAACAGCTAAAGAGATAATGTTGGAGGGTCAGTCCAGTGAAGAGCTGCTGATAGTAGATTGCAGAAGCATGGAGGTCAGTGATACAGAACCAGTGGACATACCAGAGGTAATACAAGCTGCAATTCATCAGTTTGAAATTTTATTCCTTGAGAAAGGAGAGTTACCACCATCTAGGGCTGTTGACCATGCTATAGTTTTAAAAGAAGGTGCTAGCATCCCCAATCTAAGGCCTTATAGATACCCTCATTTTCAAAAGAATGAAATTGAAAGATTAGTAGCTGACATGTTAAGAACAGGAATTATTAGACCAAGCACTAGCCCCTACTCAAGCCCAATCATACTTGTAAAGAAAAAGGATGGTAGCTGGAGATTCTGTGTTGATTATAGGGCCTTGAACAAGCTTACAATACCCAATAAATTCCCAATACCCTTGATAGATGAGCTACTTGATGAACTCAATGGAGCAGTCATTTTTACTAAATTGGATCTCAAATCTGGTTACCACCAGATCAGAATGAGGCCTGAAGACATCCCTAAAACAGCCTTTAGAACACATGAGGGTCACTATGAGTACTTGGTAATGCCCTTTGGATTAACTAATGCCCCCTCCACGTTCCAAGCATTAATGAATGAGGTTCTAAGACCCTTTCTAAGGAAGTTTGCTCTGGTTTTCTTTGATGATATTTTGATCTACAGTAAGTCAGTGGCTGAGCATGTTGAGCACTTAAGAAAAATATTCACTGTGCTGGCTGAGAACCAGTTAGTGGTCAACAAAAAGAAATGTGATTTTGGAGTCACAAAGGTAGAGTATCTGGGACACATAGTAACTGCAGAAGGAGTCTGTGCAGACCCAAAAAAAATCAGTGCCATGTCTGAATGGCCCACTCCTAAGGATATCAAAGGACTAAGAGGATTCTTGGGGTTGACAGGGTACTATAGGAGATTTGTTAGAGAATATGGCATTATTGCCAAGCCTCTCACAGAGTTATTGAGACAAGGACAGTGGTGTTGGAATAAGGAAGCAGAATTGGCCTTCAATAAGCTGAAACAACTGATGACTACCTTACCTGTTCTTAGAATGCCTGATTTTTCAAAACGGTTTGTCTTGGAAACTGACGCATCTAGTAAGGGAGTAGGTGCAGTGCTCATGCAAGAGGAGAAACCAATAGCATATTTCAGCCAGAAATTATCAGCTCGAGCTCAACTGAAATCAACCTATGAGAGGGAGCTGATGGCCATAGTCTTAGCAGTGCAAAAATGGCGTCATTACTTGCTGGGGCAGCAGTTCATAATCAGAACAGATCAGCAGAGTCTGCGGTTTTTGAATGACCAGAGAGTATTAGGGGAAGAGCAAGTGAAGTGGGCCTCGAAACTATTGGGATTTGACTTTGTCATCCAATACAAATCAGGAACAGCAAACAGAGTGGCTGATGGACTATCTAGACAGATGATTTTTGCTGCTGTGACAAGTGTAACACTGCCTGAATGGAGTGAGTGGGAGGAGGAAATACGCAGCTGCCAGGTGTTGCAAGAACTAATGCAACAAGTAGTATTGAAATTACCATCTGCCCAATAGTACTCCATCAAACAAGGATTCTTGTACAAAGGATCAAGCTTGGTTATACCTCAGAATTTCTCCAGAATTCCTACTATTCTGAGAGAGTTTCATGCTTCACTGCAAGGTGGTCACTCAGGCTTCTTCAGGACGTATAAGCGCATTGTTGGGGTATTTTACTGGAAAGGAATGAAGAAGGATATCAGAGAATACATTATGCAGTGCCAAAGTTGTCAGCAAAGTAAGATCCAAACACTGGCACCTGCTGGTCTCTTACAGCCACTGCCAATACCAGCCAAGGTTTGGACTGATTTGTCTATGGATTTTGTGGGAGGGCTTCCTAGAGTTGGTAAGAAAGACACTATTCTTGTGGTGGTTGACAGACTAACCAAATCTGCACATTTTCTCCTATTGAGCCACCCTTACACAGCAACTGATGTAGCAAGAGTGTTCATCTCAGGGGTCATTAAACTGCACGGTTTTCCAGAATCAATTGTGACTGACAGGGACAGGATTTTTCTCAGCAACTTCTGGAAGGAATTATTCAAAATGGCCGGCACTAAGCTCAACTACAGCACTGCTTTTCACCCCCAATCTGATGGCCAGACAGAGGTCACAAACAGATGCTTGGAAATCTATCTACGATGCTTTGTTGGTGAACATCCAAGGTCTTGGACCAGATGGATTGACTGGGCAGAACTTTGGTTCAATACAAACTATAATGTCTCTATTGGAATGACACCATACAAGGCCTTGTATGGTAGAGACCCCCCCTATAATCAGAGGGCCTGCTATACCCTCTAACATTGAAGAAATCAACAAGCTGTACGAAGACAGGGATGCCCTGCTGGATAGACTGCATCAGAACCTCACTTTGGCCCAACAACGCATGAAGAAACAAGCTGACAAGAAGAGAAGAGATGTTACACTAGAAGTGGATGATTGGGTGTATTTGAAGGCAACTCCATACCGCTGGAAATCCCTAGCTGAGAGAAGAAATGAGAAACTAAGCCCTCGGTTCTATGGTCCATACAAAGTGCTGGAGAAAATGGGCCAAGTTGCTTACAAACTTGAGCTTCCTCCAGGGTGTTTAATTCACCCAGTTTTCCATGTAAGCAAGCTCAAGAGGGCTGTTCCAGGACAGTACCAACCACAACAGGTTCCAGCTGCACTAACTGAAGATGGCACGCTCCAACCACAGGTAGAAGACTTGATAGACCTACGCTACAATCGCAGAGGTGAAGCAGAAGTGTTGGTGAAGTGGAAGGAACTACCTACTTGTGAAAACTCATGGGAAAACACAGAGAAACTACTGCTACTATTTCCTAATGAGCACCTTGAGGACAAGGTGAAAGCTTTAGGGGGGGGTAGTGATAGCAATCCCTTTGTAAAGCATGTGTACACTAGAAGGAATAAGAAACATTAGGAGGGGTAGAATAGTAATAACACAATGTGATTGAATGTATAAATAACAAGCTGATACTGTTTATCAGTTAGGCTGAAATTTGTAAAACAGAATGATAACAGATTCTTCTAATTGAATGAAATCCTCAATTTTCCCTCCAACTCCCAGTTGAACCCTATCATTATTTTATGTCTGAATTAATTGCAAGATTGTTGGGAGGAGGATGACGACATAGAATAGAAGAGAAGACACGACTCAATTATATAAAGCTATCCAGTTGTTAGTTTACACGCATGTACCACGTAGTTATCCATTTTTATTTTTTGTGGGACTTCTTTCCTTGCAGCTTAAAACTATATCTTTTTTTTTGGTAAATGCTTAAAACTATATCTTTATCTATTATTATTGTAAAGTCACTTTCTTTCGACATGATGTAGTATAACTGGTAGATATTTGGGTTCCTTAACCATTTAATTTTGGGTTCGATTTCTGACCGGTGTGTATGAAAAAATATTTGTTGGGAGATATCAACCCCTTAAATGAATCTCAGATAGGATTAGTCTCCACAGTCGCCGTGGAGGATAGGTTGGTTTAGAAAAAAAAGTCACTTCCTTTGTTGTTGTTGGCAACGCTATCTGCTCCTCTCGCTTTCTCGTGCCAATCTTCCATTTTCAAAGACGATATATTCTTAATTTATGTTGGGATAAATAGTTATTTATAGCTTCTTATGTATTAAAATGTCAAACATGTCTTTAAGTGTCTTTTTTTTTTAGTAATTTTAGAGTTAAAATTGACTTATAAAAAAACATTTAACGGCCAAAGTAACTAATAAAAGATACATTTGAGGACTAAAAAGACTTTTATTAAAGAAATACTTAAAGATGCGTTTGCAATTTGAGACATTAAAATACTATAACGACGACCCATTATATATTCACGAATCAAAATGTATGTTTACCTTTTATTTTAATAAAATATTATTTTATCACGTGTTTCAAATAAACCAGAGTTTTTACTATTTTTAGTTCCCCTAATTTAAATATTTTTAAGCTGCATTTATTGATGATTTTTTAGTTTTTGTGTTATATTAAATTAAAAAGTTATTTGTGTTAAAAGAAAAGATATCCTTTCTAAAATTAATTTTATAAGGGTCAATACAAAAAAATAATTTCTTACGTTATTTTATTGGTTTCTGACCGAACACACTTCCCAGATAGAATTTTAACTACATGCATAAAAAAAATTAACGGTTTGGTCAAAAAAAATTAACGGAATTGAGTTACATAATCCTAGATTAGAGTAGAATATAATAGTTTAATATATCATGTCTCTCTTAACCTGATGTAACACTCCCAAAGTAATTGTTTTAATTACTTTGATTGATTGAGTGATTTAATTATTTTGAATTTATGCCTGGTTGTTAATTTTAGGAAATGATTGCTTAAATATTATAATTGTATGCATTGTGAGTTGATTGCTAAATGAATTATTGATTGAAGTGGAGCTTATTAGGAAATTGAGAAAAGAGTTATGGTATAATAG
The DNA here is from genome assembly GCA_039519185.1 of Astragalus membranaceus. NCBI lineage: Eukaryota > Viridiplantae > Streptophyta > Magnoliopsida > Fabales > Fabaceae > Astragalus > Astragalus membranaceus. The sequence continues at coordinate 127,983,738 of CM076849.1, forward strand.
GCATTTTACCCACACAACACTCACTAACACCCACACCCAAGACCAGCTGACCCCAAAGCATTTCCACTCATTAGCATTCATTTCAGATTTTTAAAACCAAACATAAGAGGAATGAGAGTGAGAGAGAGTGACGAGAAAGGAGAGGAGGAAAAGAAAGAGAAGGCTTCAAACCCTCACTCACCATGAACCTCAATTGAATATCTCTAATTCATCTCACTCCCATTCACTTCCTTGCATCCAATTCACTTCCTCATTCCATCTAGAAGAGAGAGCAAATCGATTTAGCCACCCTCACATTTCCCTCTTAAGATTTCGAGTTGCATATGGGTAAAGGAAGTGCTAAGAGCTGGGATTCAACTTGCATGTGTGCTATTCCAGTTCATTGGAGTGATTCAAGGGCTACATTGTTGATTGGAGCCACAAAATAGGAATTTTGAGGGTAGGGATCGAATTTTAGGAAGCTTGGGAGAGTGCTGAAGTTTCAAACTCTTGTTGATTATTGTTATGCAACCAGTTTTTGAGGTGAGTTCCTCACTTCATTTGATGATTTTCGAAAATGCATGTCAATTTAGGGTGTGTATTCGGATTTTAGGTAATTTTCATGCCCTTAGATTATAACGTTTAACTCATGAAATTCTGAAAAGATTTAATAGTGTTTGTTTCATGAAAACTTCATGTTCAATTGGTTGTTGTATTTGAATTCAAGTTGCTATTGATGTTGTGTTGGTTATAATGCATCTATTTATGCTTGAAATGATGAATTGATGACTGTTTGGATGCTGGATATAGAAGTGGGAAGGGTTTGAGCACTAGAGAAATTGGAGCAGAGTTTTAAACCTGAATTTCGTGCACTCTGCAGTAAGGACACGGTCCGTGTCCAAACGACGCGGGTATCCGTGTCCGAATCTGTCCCTTGCAAATTTTTTTTAAAACACAGGGACACGGTCCGTGTCCCCTATGACGCGACCCGTGTCCTGCCCCAGGTTTTTGTATCTCATGTTTTCTTCAATGTAGGTCCTCCAATTTCCCTAATTGCTACCTTTAATCACCTCTATAATACCATGGGCTACGAATTGTATTGAATAACATGTTTACCGAGTGAGAAATACTAAAGATTGATAAGCGTCATATTAAGAATTATTTGATTACAGTTTATCGTATATCGTTGAATATGTGTGAACTGAGGGAACATGAGTCAAGAGGTTAAGTAAATTCATAAGATACCATGGGGATGACGATCCCAAGTAGTTAATGGCACACTTGGCGGATGGAAGTCATGAGCCCGGAAACCAAGGCTCCCGCATTACTCAACTGTGATTGTTGGGTTGGAGTTCTCCGTTGAAATTGAAGAAATAATCTCTCGGGTTGTGCTAAGAAGATCAAGGAAATGATAATTTAAGAAAACACCGAGAGGAAAATTGTGAGGGGTCGCGAAGGAACTCATTGAGATTGTAATCTCATTGTTTATTATGTGGTGTTTTTCAGATACACAAGGTCAAAGCAAACAAGATCAAGAGAAGTAGCAGCTGGAGTATCGTATTGTATTCATGTAGGGTCCTCGGGATTTACTTATGTAATGTCCCGTTCACGGGAAACCCTTATGTATTTTGAGTTGTATTTTGATAATTGTGCCAAAAGACCAAGTTGTAGGACAACCGTTTTTTGGATTTGAGTCATGTTCATGTAAGAATCAAGGTTCGTCAAGTAATACTTGACGTTCATGTATTTTTATGGTAATTGAACCTAAGTAAACTAAGTTGAGTGAACTTTTATTTTAATTTCAAAGAAAATCTCAAATCCATGTCGGTTAATATTTTCTGAATTATTATCGATTGTTATCTACCATTTATTTCTTAGTTAGTGGAATAATGGGATGTTACATTTTGGTATCAGAGCGGTTCGACCTTGTCGGACCTAGTTGAGTAGTTGTTTTATAGTGTTCCTTTTATCCTTTAGTAGTAGTTCTTCTTATTATGCTAAGAGACATTGAGCCTGATCAACTCAATACTTGGTGCATTGTTTGCAGAATTATGATAGGAGGACCTAGAGGAAACGCACCGGTGGATCCATATTTCGAGTATGCGCCAAATGATGGAGATGCAACAGATGCTTCAGTTCCAACAAAACTCTCAGCCGCAGCAACAATTGCAGCAGCCTCCGGAAGACCCTAATCGGGCTTATTTCCGTTTTCAAAAGATGAATCCGCTAGACTTTAAGGGAGGAACCGATGTAATGTCATCTCAATATTGTATTGACTCCATGGAGAAAATTTTCAGGACCCTTCGATGTAATGATGAAGAGAAAGTAGTGTTTACAGCACACATGCTGGAAGGAGAAGCGGAAACATGGTGGCGTAATGCCCATGACCTTATGGTGAATCAGGAGACTCCTATTACATGGGCTAATTTTAGAGGATTGTTTCTTGGGTACTACTTTCCCACAGTGAAGAAATTGAATAAGCAAACTCAAGCAAGGCAACATGACTGTGGGAGAGTACACTGCTAAGTTTGAGGAGTTGTCTCAGTTTTATCAGTTGGAAAGGTATGAACCCAGTGATGAGTGGAAAATGTAAATGTACAAGATGGGTCTTCAGGAAGATGTGGCGCAAGGTCTTAGTTCCTATACCTCACCACTTATGCTGCTTTAGTGCAACATGCATATGTATCAGAGGACGGCTTAAACAGGCTGTATGAAGAAAAGAGGGAATACTGGAAGGGAAAGAAGAAGGGAGCTGAGACTTCAAATTCGAATATGATGCCAAAAGGGAACATTAACAAAGGGAAGCAAGTTCAATCATCAGAATCCGTAGGTTCAACAATTGTTCTAAGTGTGGAAGGTCCCATAGGGGTGAATGTCGTTTCAGAACTAATCAATGCTATCACTGCAAGAAGGAAGGTCATTATGCCCATGATTGTCCTGAGAAGAAGAGGACTCAATCTGGATCTACCGCACCAACACACGGAAGGGTGTACACTTTGGATGCAAGAAAGGCCAAAGTTTCTGATAATCTGCTAAGGGGTACAGGCTTTCTCTTTAATAAACCTATCAGTATTTTATTTGATTCTGGTGCCGCTCATTATTTTATAGCTCAAGTGTGTGTTGAACAGTTGGAATTAGCTTTAACCCCGCTATCCCATCCGATTTCTATTTTGACTACTACTGAGGGTAATGTTTAGGCCCAAGCTTTGTGTGAAAATTACTTGCTTGCTATAGGAGAAAGAAATTTTGTCGTAGATTTTGTCTGTTTGCCAATAAAGGATATGGATATTGTTTTGGGTATGAGTTGGTTGTCTACCAATCATGTTACGATGGATTGTTTCAACCGAACAATCAGTTTTACTCCTGAGTAGGTCGAATTGCCCAACACCTATTCTGAAGCTGTAATCTCATTCACTTCTACAAGTCAATGTGTTTTTCAAGGAGTAGAAGCTTATGTAACGATGCTGTCTGCATCCTCTGAAATGGGTTTAGGCCTAACTTCTGTTCAAGTTGTGAATGAGTTTCTTGATGTCTTTCCGGATGAAGTTGCATCCTTACCTCCGGATCGTGAAGTTGAATTTTCTATTGAGTTGGTTCCAAGAACCGAACCAATTTCAATTACTCCCTACCGAATGTCTCCATTAGAATTGAAAGAACTCAAGTCCCAACTTGAGGAACTTATCTCCAAGAAGTTCATTCGACCGAGTGCTTCACCATGGGGTGCTCCAGTATTGCTAGTTAAAAAGAAAGATGAAAGTATGAGGTTGTGTATTGACTACAGACAACTCAACAAGGTAACTATCAAGAAAAAATATCCATTGCCAAGAATCGATGATTTGCTAGATCAACTCCGGGGAGCAGTTGTGTTTTCAAAGATTGATTTGAGGTCTGGTTATCACCAAATTAAGGTTCGAGCTTTGGATATTCCAAAGACAGCTTTCCGTACTAGGTATGGACACTGTGAGTTTGTAGTGATGCTCTTTGGATTAACCAACGCTCCAACAGTGTTCATGGATTATATGAACAGAATTTTCAGTCCGTACTTGGATTAGTTTGTGGTAGTCTTCATTAACGACATCTTGGTGTACTCTAAGACAATCAAGGAACATGAGCAACATCTTCGTATTGTTCTTAATGTACTCCGAGAGAAGCAACTTTATGCCAAGCCAACTAAGTGTGATTTTTGGATGTCGGAAGTGAAATTCCTCGTGCACGTGATATCTCAATCAGGAGTTGATGTGGATCCTAGCAAAGTTGAAGCAATGTTGAGTTGGGAACGACCATCCACGATCACCGAAGTAAGGAGTTTCTTGGGTTTGGCAGGTTTCTACAGAAGGTTCATCCAGCGGTTCTCTCAATTGGTACTTCCACTCACTCGGTTAACTCACAAGGGCCAACCATTTGTGTGGGAATCTGACTTTGAAGAATGCTTTATGGAGTTAAAGGCTCGTTTGACATCCGCTCCAATACTTGTCATTCTGGATCCAGCCCTGGGGTTTCAGATTTTCAGTGCGCTTCGGGGAAGGGTTTGGGATGTGTGCTTATGCAGAATCAACAGGTGGTTGCCTATGCCTCAAGGCAATTGAAAATTCATGAGGAGAATTATCCTACCCATGACTTGGAGTTAGAGGATATTGTGTATGCACTGAAGAATTGGAGACATTACCTGTATGGTTCTCGTTTCGAAGTGTTCAGTGATCACAAAAGCTTGAAGTATCTGTTTGATCAGAAAGAGTTGGATAACTGGCAACTGAGATGGGTGGAGTTTTTGATGGATTGTGATTTTGAATTAAAGTATCACCCAGGGAAGGCTAATGTAGTGGCCGATGCTCTAAGCAGAAAGTCGCTTCACACAGCCGCATTGATGATTCATGAAATGGATCTTTTGGAGTCTTTCAGGGATCTCAATCTGAAGGTAAAGGACCAAGAAGAATAGATTGGTGTTAAGCCACATCAGATTTCTAGTTCATTGAGGAATTCAAGAGTTGTAAACATCATAAGTTGTGATAAAACAGTATTAAGTTTGAAGTAATTAAAGGTGAGTTGGATAGCTCAATAGTATGTAAGTTCCCAAGAGTAATGTAACTGTAGCGTTAAGCGCTGTAGCGCTTCAGAATCCGTAGCTGTAGCGCCTTGGTGGCGTTCCTTTCAGTCACTATCGTCAGGGCTATGTTACAAGACTCCTATGTCTAGGCTCTAAATAAGTTTTACCCCTGTATATTAAGTTCATACAGCATTTACCTTATGAACTATTACTCCCCTATGTCTAGGGTTAAGTACACTTCATTTAAATGTCTTTAAATGGTTTTTCATTCATATCATTCCTTGAGCTCTCTTCGTGAACCATGTCTGTACCCACGAAGCCCCCTTATTCTAGTTGATCATTCCCAAAACAAGGTTGAAAGCATTATAACGCAAGGAATGAAACGCAAACGTCATAATATTATATAAAAGCTACTCAAGGTTCATTAGAAACTAAGAGAAATCCAACTACAAAGTGATTTAGCTCATGACAAGCTTCATCAACACAATATAAACAAACAAGCTTATATTGCCGTAGGTAGAAAAGAGGAGAATGGTTGCAAAAGATGCACTCCAAGAATCCCAAGTCATATACGTTGGATGAAGCTATGGCGTGAGCAAACCTTGAATGAAATCTAAAAACTATAGTAAAAGTAAAAGCATCAAGAGTGGAATAACAATGGAGGAAGACTAAGATGTCAAGATAGAATTCTCCAAGTTAAAACTCTCTCTACGTATGAATTATGTGTGTCTTTTTTATGAAGATGATGGACTAGATATATATCCCCTAATAGATATCTTAATAATTAGATATTATCCCAATTATCCATAAAGCCACTTTACAAAAAGGTGTGATGATTAAAATCACCAACTATCACGTGAGCTTCAATTAGGAGGCGCCAAGTGTATTATTGCATCCACTTGGAGGCTGAAATATCATGCTGAGAAGAAGAAGATCAGATTGGTGACTCATCACTCAGCAAGTGGCTTCACAAATATCCAAGTGGTCAACGTTCCATAACGCTGTAGCGGTTACTGCTGGCCTACCGCTGCAGCACTCTTGCAAAACATCAAAATATTCACAAAGGCATCTATTATACCCAATATTTATAAAATTAAGTCTAAACCTATATTAATACATTCAATTACATATTTACATATGAAAGTACTAAAATTACTTGAGAATTCAGTTTGGTTTATGTAGTAAGAGCATAAATAACTTATATAAATATGAGTTATCAGCTCTAACCATAAATTTTCCAAGCTAGTGGATGAATATCTCAAGAATATAGTGAGACTTCATGGAATTCCAACGAGTATCATTTCGGATCGTGATCCAAAGTTTGCTTCTCGTTTCTGGAGAGCATTGAACATGGCATTGGGGACTAAAGTTTACATGAGCACAACCTATCATCCCCAGACAGACGGCCAGATAGAGAGGACTATTCAAACCCTAGAGGACTTGCTTCGGGCCTCTGTTCTCAATAGTGGAGGCGGATGGGAAGATCATCTTCCATTAGTGGAGTTTGCTTACAATAACAGTTATCATTCCAGTATTGGGATGGCTCCGTATGAAGCATTGTACGGATGGAAGTGTCGAACACCATTGTGTTGGTGGGATATTGGTGAACAACGATTGATACTGGATTTGGTTCAAGAGACTACGAAGAAAATCCGTCAGATAAAAGAGAGAATGAAAACAGCGCAAAGTCGTCAGAAATGTTATGCTGACAAGCGGAGAAGACCTTTGGAGTTTGATGAGGGTGACCATGTTTTTCTTAGTGTTTCACCTACAATTGGTACTGGTAGGGCACTGCGAGCTAAGAAACTCAGTCCTCGATATATTGGACATTTCCAAATCATAGAAAGGATTGGGCCGGTAGCGTACCATATTGCTTTGCCGTCATCCTTGTCAAACTTGCACAATGTGTTCCATGTGTCACAGTTACAGAAGTATGTACTGGATCCTAATCAACCGTTAAGTTTTGAGGAGGTTGAGCTTCGATCCGATCTTACTTTCAATCCTTATCCAAGCCAAATCATCGAGCGTGGTGAAAAGACTCTCCGAACAAGGATGATTCCGATTGTCAAAGTTGTTCGGAATGGATTCTCACCCAAAAAAGCAACATGGGAACTTGAGGACGATATGCGGACTCGCTATCCGTATCTTCCTCAATTGGGAATGTATTTCCTCAGTTGAGATACATGAAACACATCATGTAAATTGGACAAAGCTGGAGGTAAGGCAACTCGCTCGATAATTTGGAAAGGTCCAATATACAGAGGGCTGAGTTTCTTCGCCCGCAATGCTCTACCTATACCAATGGTTGGAGAAAGTCTCATAAACACATGATCGCCTTCATCAAATTCCAACGGTCTTCTTCTCTTGTCTACATAGCTCTTTTGTCGACTCTGGGCGGTCTTCATTCTTTCTCTAATCTACCGGATCTTCTCAGTAGTCTCTCGGACCAAATCAGGACCCAACAACCTTTGTTCACCGACATCCCACCAACACAATTGTGTTCTACACTTCCTTCCATATATGCTTTATATGGAGCCATTCTGATGCTAGAACGATGACTGTTGTTGTAAGCAAACTCCACCAATGGAAGATGATCCTCCCATCGACCTCCACTATCCAGTACGTAAGCCCGAAGCATATCTTCCAAAGTTTGAATGATTCTTTCAGTTTGTCTATCTGTTTGAGGGTGATAAGCGGTACTAGCACAAACCTTAGTTCCCAGCACCATATTCATTGCTCTCCAAAATCGTGATGTGAACTTGGGATCACGATCACAGATGATACTGGTTGGGATTCCATGCAGCTTTACTATATTCTTGAGATACTCTTCTGGTAATTTTGCAATCTTATTGTTTGAATGTACCGGAATGAAATGAGCAGACTTGGTCAAGCGATCCACCACTACCCAAATAGAATCATTTCTGGCTTGGGACCGTGGTAATCCCATCACAAAATCCATAGAAATGCTTTCCCATTTCCACTCTGGCACATTCAAAGGTTGTAACTGACCGGAAGGCTTCTGGTGCTCTATCTTAACCTTTTGACAAGTTAAGCATCGAGACACAAACTCTGCAATCTCCACTTTCATCCCTGGCCACCAATACAACTGCTTAAGATCTTGATACATCTTGGTAGATCCAGGATGTATTGAGAACTGACTCTTGTGAGCTTCTTCCAAAACCTGTATCTTAATATCTTCATCATTAGGTACACAAATCCTACCATTAAAGTAAATCACACCATCACTATCTTCAGTGAAATTTGGCAGCCTCCTCTGAGCCTGCATCTCCACATCAATCTCTTGGGCTTAGCGAATCAGATTTCTTAAAGAGCTCGAAATCTGAATGTGACCCAACACCAATCGGTTCCTCCTAGTTTTCATCTTCAAGTTGAGATCTCTAAAAAAATCCAAGCATCAGCTACAACATTAGTCTTCCCTGGATGGTACTTCAATTCAAAATCATAATCTTTCAGAAACCCTACCCATCTTCTCTATCTGTTGTTCAGCTCCTTTTGATCGAATAGATATTTAAGGCTCTTGTGATCACTAAAGACTTCGAAACGAGAACCGTACAGGTAATGTCTCCAAATCTTTAGTGCATACACAATCACCGCTAATTCCAAGTCGTGGGTTGGGTAATTCTCTTCATGGGGCTTCAACTGTCTGGAGGCATAGGCTACAACTTGCTTGTTCTGCATAAGTACACATCCTAAACCCTTACCAGAGGTGTCACTGTAAATTTGGAATTCCAGAGACGGACCTGGAAGGATTAGAATTGGTGCAGAAGTCAAACGAGCTTTCAATTCTGAAAAACATTCATCACAGTCTGAGTCCCATACAAACAGTTGACCTTTGCGAGTTAACCGAGTGAGTGGAAGAACCAGCTGAGAAAATCCTTGAATAAATCTCCAATAATACCCAACTAATCCCAAGAAACTCCTTACTTTAGTGATTGAAGATGACTGTTCCCAGTCTACTACAGCTTCAATCTTACTGGGATCCACTACAACACCGGACTGAGATATCACATGTTCCAGAAACTTCACTTCAGGCATCCAGAAATCACACTTAGAAGGCTTCACATACAACTTCTTCTCTCGGAGTACATTCATCACAGTCACACTTAGAAGGCTTCACATACAACTTCTTCATGCGCGTCCATCCTGTTGTTGTTGTTGTTGTTGTTGTTGTTGTTAGTAAGGGCATTATCGGGCAAAGTATCCCGTTCGGGCATGGTATCCCGGTCCTCATAGTCCTCTTGTTGTTGTTCTTCAGGGCATTATTAGGTAAGGTATCCCGTTCGGGCATGGTATCCCGTTCGGGCATGGTATCTCGGTCCTGTTGTTCTTTGTAGGCATTATCGGGCAAGGTATCTCGTTCGGGCAAGGTATCCTGGTCCTATTGTTATTGTTCATCGTAGGGCATTATCGGGAAAGGTATCCCGGTCCTGTTGTTGTTATTGATGATGGTAAGGCATTTTCGGGCGAGGTATCCCGTTCCGACATGGTATCCCGATCTTCCTGTTGATGTTGTTGTTGTTGTTGTTGTTGTTGTTGTTGTTGTTGTTGTTGCTGTTGTTGTTGTTTGTAGTCTGTTGAATATTACGATTGAGTTTGGTTTATTCATGTGTCCGTATGAAATGAATTAATTTGTTGTTATTGTAGAACTTGATGGGTTTGTTTGGTGTGCAAACTGCTTAGTTGTTGTATTCGTTGATTTTGCATGCTGCATGAATATTGTCTTTCACATGACTGCCTATTAGTTGTTGGGTATGTGTGTGTCGGAAAGGCTCACTGATATTTTTATCTCATTCTTTCAATTCCTTTTTTCTTTACAGTTAACCAGCAAGGAGCATTGCAGATGAACTGTTAATAATTGGCTTCTTGGTAGTTGAGATATATTTTTTTTTGGTAAACCCAGGTATCCACCGCACGGACAGTAGTGACTAATCCCTCGCTCATTGTAGGTGCCTCGAGGGGCAGGACAGTTGGCCCAAAGTTAATTGAGATATAATTTGTAAATAGAGTTATGAGAATGTAAAGTTAATTAGTATAGAGAGAGCTAATTTGTATTGTTGTATTTATAACAAAGTAGAAAATGACTCATTATTAGTCCAATGTTGTTGATCTTTTAAAGTCGATGATATTTATTTAAAAGGGATTATGTTTTTTAGAAATGTTACAAGTAAGTGATTTTTGATTGAAAACAAAAAGAATGGTATTTCTTTTACTACGGGGAATGAATAAATCATGACCCTAGAATTTTTAAAGTAAAAAATGGTTTTTGATTTCCGATCTTAAACAATGAGTTTGCGAAAAGAAAGTACGAGATATTTCTCTCAAAATTTTTCGCAACTACGTTTTTTGCTATAAAATAATCTATAGCTAAATAGGGTGTGACACAAACAACTTGCTGACAGTTCTCTAGCAAGGTGCTTAGGCGATCATGAAGCCTATATCGCCCTAGCAGAAGTTCATGAAGGGATATGTGGAGCCCATCAGGCTATAGAGAAAATGAAATGGGTTTTGAAAAGGCAAAACTTAATCTGGCCAACAATGATGAAAGATTGTCTTTCTTTCGCAAAAGGTTGTGAGCAGTGCCAGAAACATGCCCCCATTCAACATGTCCCGTAGATGAATTACATTCCATCATTAAGCCATGGCCATTTCGAGGTTGGGCTCTAGACATAATAGGCCAAAATAATTTGCCTCTTCACATGGACACAAATATATTTTAGTGGCCATCGATTATTCCTCAAAGTGGGTAGAGGTTGTACCTTTCAGGAAGATAGACCAAGTTGATTTTATTAACTTTATCGAAGATAAGATTGTTCATAGATTCATAATTCCTGAGACATTATCGACCGATAAAGGAACGATATTTGTTGGATAAAAAATTCCTCGAAATATAGAGTTGGTAACATCTACGCCTTATTATGCTCAAGCAAATGGCCAAGTGGAGGCTGCCAATAAAATCTTAATCGATTTGATAAGCAAACAAACAAAGCAAACGCCAAAAAGTTGGCATGAAACGCTTACTCAAGTTTTATGGGCTTACAGAAATTTCCCAAAATGAGCAACAAAGAATACTCCTTTTTGATTAGTTTATGGCCAAGACGCTGTCTTACCAGTAGAAATTAATCTTCAATCTTCGAAGGCAATACGTACCCCGACATGTTCATATTCTATTGTGGCTAGTTTCTTTCGATCATGTAGTAAGGATTGAACTTCCCGAAAAGCCATTTCTCCGTTAACCTTGATTTGACCGTCCCGTTTCGAAATATTATCCAAGAGTGTATCTCGATTTGCAATGGATTTCCGAAGCTCATCTTCAAGCTCTTGAACACGAGACTTGGCTTGGACTACGTCCAGCTTTTCCTTCTCATTGGCGGCAGACTTAGCAGACATATCACAAAGCCGATTAACATGATTGGTAATACTCTTAGTCAGTTGATGTTTAGATTCTTCTCGTGTCTTCAAATCACGGTAACAAGAAGCCATTGTGTTGACCAAGAGCACGGTACTTTCCATTTCGATAGCCTTGTCCTCGGGTGTAACACCTTCGTATTTCAAACTTGGAAGAAAAACCGAGACTTCCACAAATAACATACATCAGAGTACTAATTCTACTTTCAAACATTGAACAAATCTAATCTCGATGAAACATTCATCCTAATATCCTTTAATTAAGTAAAGTTCTCAAAAGAATAACAAAGTGACATTAAAACATAAGTTATAAGTCGTTACCACACCCTGTTGTCCAATATCCAAGAGTAGAATCAAAATAAACTGATACACAACTTCGAATCAAATCCTAAGTCAAAGTATCGAAATACAACTTAGTTATACAAAATAACTCTAGGGTTAGATAAGCAAAATATAAACTTGATCACAAGGATCCTTCGAATCTAAGTAACCTAGTACATCAGCTACTCTTTCTCATTTTTTTTGGACTTTCCCTGCTTATCTGTAAAACACCACATAAATAAACAGTGAGATATAAATCTCAGTGAGCTCTTCGGGACCCCTCACCTTAATCTCTCGGTGTTTTAATTATCTTTTCTCTTGCTCTTAGCACAACCTCGGGTAATACATGCTCTCTTACCACGGAGAACCCGCCCAACAATAATTATTGCTAGGTCAACTAAAGTGAGCCTTGGCTTAGGGTTCATGACTTCCCCTTACCAATTGTGCTATTAACTTAGGATCGTCATCCCCTTAGTATTTTATGCTTTTACTTAATATCTTGGTTCAATTCTCACTCGACAAACGTATCCTTAAATCAATTATAGATACCGTATAACCAAAGTTTCATATAATCATACTAATACAAATCAATTCATTTATGTGATTAGATATTTCAATAAGCTTTGTAACGCATTTGAGAACACGTCAATCGAGTTCCCGGATCAAAAGTTATGGTCAAAACTATTTAGGTAAAAAAAAATTAGGTGGTAGAGTGCGCTGAGTTATGCGTACACGCAACATACGCGTGAAGAGACAGTAGCTATCACGCGTGAATTTCGTGTAAGCGTAACGTATGCGTGGAGAGACGGTAGCTACGATTTCTATAACTCAAACTCTTCCAAATCGAACACTAGTGATAACAGTAACAGTGATGAGCAAGGAAGTGGTAGTGGTGATAGCTACAGAGGAAGAGGGAGTAGAGGTGGCAGAGGATATAGAGGAAGAGGGAGAAGATTCGACAAGAGCCATATACAATGTTATAACTGTGAGAAATATGGACATTTTGTTGATGAGTGCTACAGCAATGTTAATGGCAATGATGCTAAAATGGCTGAAGAAGAGGAAGAGAAGGAGGAATCTCTGTTGATGGTGATTGAGGAGACAGAGAGCAGTGATGAAATAGTGAAAATGGTGACAACTAAGGAGGAAGGTGAGAGTGGTGAGCATTGGTTCCTAGACACGGGCTGTTCGACACACATGACAGGGAAGAGAGATTGGTTTGTCGAACTTGATTTTTTGATCAAGAGCAGAGTGAGGTTTGCTAGAACCATGAAGGTGGAAGGTGTGGGGAGAGTAAGGATAAGAAAGAAGGATGGTTCACTGTGCTTCATTTCTGGTGTACTGTATGTGCTAGGGATGAAGAGCAATTTGCTGAGTATTGGACAGCTATTGGAGAAGGGATATAGGATGGTGCTTGAAGACAATGCTATGAAGGTGTATGACACTGAACAGAGGCTGTTGATAAAGGCAACTCTCTCCAAGAACAGGACATTTAAGATCGAATTAGGTGTGCTGATGCAGCAATGCTTAGCCACAGCAGTCGACAAGGAAGAGTGGCTATGGCATTTCAGATATGGACACTTGAATTTTGGTGATTTGAACAGGATGCAGAGCAAGATAGTAGTGAAAGGTCTGCCTCATATCCATGTTCCAAAAGATGTATGTGCAGAGTGTGTGGAGAGCAAGATGCCTACGGGTTCCTTCAATCCAAGTGTGCCCAGTAGAGCAAAGAGGAAGCTGCAGGTGAGTTTCTCAGATGTGTGTGGCCCCATAGTGCATGAAACTCCTGCAGGTAACAAGTATTTTGTTACATTTATTGATGAATTCACTAGGAAACTTTGGATTTATTTGATTAGGAGGAAGAGTGATGTGTTGGGAGTATTCAAAAAATTCAAAGTCCTAGTCGAAAAACAATGTGGACAGACTGTCGAAGTGTTAAGAACTGATGGTGGTGGAGAGTATGTGAATACTGAGTTTAATGAGTTCTGTGAAGTTGAAGGGATAACACATGAGATCACACCTCCATACACTCCTCAGCATAATGGAGTGGCTGAGAGGAAAAATAGGACATTGCTTAATATGGTGAGGAGCATGTTAAAGAGTAAGAATATGCCTAAGAGATGGTGGGGAGAGGTAGTTAATACTGCGGCATATATCATTAATCGAAGTCCAACAAAGAGATTGGAAGACATCACCCCTGAGGAGGCTTGGACAGGTGTCAAGCCAAACGTGTCGCACTTCAGAGTATTTGGATTTGTTTGTTTTCGACACGTGCCTGATCAGCAGAGAACGAAGTTAGATGATAAAGGAGAAGTGATGGTTATGATAGGTTATCACTCGACTGGGGGTTACAAATTGGTGAATCCTGTGAATAATAAAATTGTGATAAGTCGAGATGTGGTGTTTTGATGAGGGGGAAACATGGGAGTGGAGTGACAAGGGAGAAAGTTCGACTGCTGTCGAACAAAATTTATTCGACATACCTGATGGTGTCGAAGAGTCAGAACTTGAAGGTGAAAGTGAGCCTGTCGAAGAGAATGACGGTGAAGAGGGTAGTTGTTAACTTTTCGGCAAGTGTACCGAATCGTGCAAGTAATAAACCGGTAAGTACCGGGATATCGTCCTCAAGGATCGAAGTTATTTTACTAAAGATGTTAACAACTACTAATAGGAACCAGGTTTAAAAGGGTTTTGGTTTGATGATTGTTGAGCTGTCAAGCTCGAAGTAAAGCAATAAAATATTTTTGTGTTTTTAATAATAACAGCCGAAAAACGAGTTGAAAAGGATACGATGGTAAAGGATGCTAGGGACGAATTCCTATTGATTTCACCCTATTGCCACTGATTTAATTTGAAAGTTAATATCTCTCTCTAATCTTGCTATCAAACTCACAACATTAACCAATTCCTAGTTCCTTAGGTAACTAGTCCTTTGTCGATAACTAAAAGTCCTAATCCCTTAGGTGATTCTAATTAACAACAAGCATTAAAGCAAGAGTTTGCAATATACAACAACTCATAGATTATTCCTAAACTACCAATTGAGGGTACCGAATTTCAAACATTCAAGAATAAAACTCTTATTTCATAATTGAACAAAATATCATTGTATGAGTTTTCCAACCATAAAAAGCATTAAGCGTAGAAATTCGATACACAAAATACGAGAGAGTACGATACAAATATGATTCTAAACCAGCGACAATAGAGTTACATCAATATTCCTTCATCCCTAACATAAAGATGTTTAGCTATTCATGATTAATGAAGAGAAACAAAGAAAATTACAAGTGGAAGATGATGATGAACACATATGAAGCTTCAATCCTTGTTCCCAAGTCTTGATTCTTCGGTAGCCGTCAGACGGAATCGCTCCTCTCTAGTTCTAGGGTTCCAAAAACGTCCAAAAGTCCCCTACAAACGCGTGCTGGGCCTGCTTTAACGTGTTTTCCGGCGTTTCGCGCCTCACTGGCGCTCCCAGCGCAACTTAAGCGCAACTCTGCGTGACTGTTCCTGCCAATCCGCGCGACTCGCGCTTCCAGCGCCACTTAGGCGCGGATGGAGGACGCTACAGTGGATTTTTGCGCCTCACTCGCGCTCCCAGCGCAACTCCAGCGCGATTTGGCAGAAACCTTATTTCCTTTGGATTTTTGAGTCCGCTTGCTTGCATTTCTTCGTTCTTCTTTTCACCTAGTCCTTGGGCACAAAAACACCACAAAACCCAGCATAAACACTGCAAAGCAATTAAATCCCAAATAGAACAACTTCTTAATTTTCTCCTAACACTTTCCATTCATTCATCAAATTATTAAGTAAAATTCCCCTTTTTTACAGTGAAAAACATCATGTGATGGGGATTCATCAGTAGTCGAGAAATACCAAGAAGATCAATGAGTCAAAGACAGGTTCCTGCAAGACTAAGTGGCTGTGAGGTGATGACTGATAGTGTAGTCAATGACGAAGGTGATATAGTGCATTTTGAACTTCTTGCTGAGACAGAACCAGTAACTTGGCAGGAAGCAATGCTGAATTCGAAGTGGATGGAAGCTATGAAAGAGGAGATTAAATCTATAGAGAAGAACATGACTTGGGAATTGGTCGAATTGCCCAAAGGAAAGAAAGCAATAGGTGTGAAATGGATATACAAAGTGAAAGTAAATCCTAAAGGTGAAGTAGTGAAGCACAAAGCAAGATTGGTGGCTAGGGGGTTCCTACAGAGGTATGGTGTCGACTATGAAGAAGTCTTTGCACCTGTTGCAAGACTTGAAACTGTGAGAGCTGTGGTAGCTCATGCTAGTATGCAAGGGTGGAAGATACATCAACTTGATGTAAAATCTGCCTTCTTAAATGGAGAATTAGAAGAGGAGGTGTATGTCGAACAACCAGCAGGTTTTATTCGACAAGGAAGTGAGAACAAAGTGCTGAGATTGAGAAAGGCATTGTATGGCCTAAAACAAGCTCCACGAGCTTGGAACAAGAAGATAGACAAGAGCTTGATCAACATGGGGTATATGAAATGTGTTTCTGAGCATGGGGTGTATGTGAAGTCAGATGGTGGTGATGTGATAATCCTATGCCTCTATGTTGACGATTTATTGGTTACGGGTAACAATGAAAATAAAGTGGCAGAATTCAAGAAGAGAATGATGAATACTTTCGAAATGACTGACCTAGGAGAGATCTCCTATTTCCTAGGGATTGAATTTCGAAGTACTAGTGAAGGAATGCTGCTATCACAGAAGAAGTATGCTTCTAATATACTATACAGGTTCAATATACAACACTGAAACAGCGTCGAAACACCAACAGAGGTAGGGCTATGGCTCGACAAAGATGCTGATGAACCAGAAGTGAATGCAACTGAGTTTCGACAGGTGATTGGGGCACTGAGATATCTCTGCAACACCAAACCTGACCTTAGCTTAAGTGTTGGTCTGATTAGTAGAGTTATGGACAGGCCTAGAACATCGCACCTAGCTGCTGCTAAACGAATCCTAAGATATGTCAAAGGCACTGTGGCATATGGAATTCTGTTGCCTAGTAAATGCAGAGACAATGAGAAACGTCTCTATGGCTTCACTGATGCTGATTGGGGAGGTGACAAATCTGATCGAAAGAGCACTGCTGGCTCTGTGTTTCTGCTTGGCTCAGGTCCCATCTCATGGAGTTCGAAGAAGGAATCCGTGGTGGCATTGTCCTCATGCGAAGCTGAGTACATTGCTGCTTCAATGGGAGCATGTCAAGCAATCTGGCTAGACAATCTGATGCAAGAGCTAATGATCAAGAAGGAAGGTGCTGTGGAGTTATATGTCGATAACAAGTCTGCAATCAGCTTGGCAAAACATCTAGTGGCACATGGACGGTCGAAGCACATTGAGACACGTTATCATTTCTTAAGAGACCAAGTCACAAAAGGAAGGCTGAAGCTGAGCTACTGTAAATCAGATATGCAGGCAGCTGATTTGTTCACCAAGGCAGAGTCATTCAAAAGGCTAAGGAGCATGCTGAATGTGATTGATTGTAATAAGTTTGCGTAGCTATATTTTACTGTATTTTGTTGTTATTTGCTTATGTTAGTAACTAGCTTAAGGGGGTGTGTTGAATAAGTAAGCTAGTTCGACTAGCTGTTTCGACTAAGCTAGTTCGACCACTCTCAACTTGTCTGTCGAAGTGGAGGGTGTCGAAGTTTCCCTTTAGATTTGATTTTCATACTTTCATTAATTGCTGACTCAGCATACGTAATGTACTATATATACAATCTCAGTTATGCAATGAGTAGTGCACACGTTTACAGTTTTCATTCTAACTGAATTCTGTTATTCTCTCTCCTCTCAAGTGTGTGCGTGTGTGTGAGTGAACACAGAGAATCTGGAACTTCCAACAATTGCTATTTTCCAAATTTGTTGAAATTGATTGAGTTATGTTCTGATACGGTTGCTATTTTCCAGATTTCTTCTTTCGATTTCCCGTTTTCTTGAAATTGATTGAGGTATGTTCTGTTGAAATCGGTTCTTTCCATCTCCCTCTCGACCTAATTATTTTAGGGACCTCATTGTTGGATGAGGTATGCATTAAGATGCATTAAAATGTTGATTAGGGTATGTTCTGCATCTCCATTTTGGATTGAACTTGGGAATGGAACTGATTTACAGGTTTTATTGAGGTATGTTTTGCATCTCCATTTTCTCACACATGTTTCCTTCTTGCTTTCTGTCTCATCTATTTCTATTTTTCTTCACGCACGTTACCTTCTTTGAACACACCTCAAATGCTTTTTTTTTTCTTTACCAATTCCTCTAGCTTGTGATGTATGGAATAACAACTCTCACACATAAGTTCGTTGGAAATTCTCTGTGGTTTCTTTGAAATTAGTAAAATACATAGGAATATATTATATATGATTTATGAT
The DNA here is from genome assembly GCA_039519185.1 of Astragalus membranaceus. NCBI lineage: Eukaryota > Viridiplantae > Streptophyta > Magnoliopsida > Fabales > Fabaceae > Astragalus > Astragalus membranaceus. The sequence continues at coordinate 128,001,917 of CM076849.1, forward strand.
CTTTCATTTATTGGAAATATGTTTCTCAATATGGTTGTGATATATGGCAGGTATGTTTTAGTTGTTGATTCATAATTGAATATGAATCATGTAGAAAATGTTTAAATATTTTTACAGTTATATGTATTTACATCAACTTATATCGCATGCAAAATAATTTCAGGGGTACAGTCCATTATGCTAGTGTGCATGCACATTTGGGGAGAAATGGAAGCAGGGGGATGACTTGGAATCTCTTGCATATACACTGATTTTTCTTCTTCGAGGCCGGCTTCCATTGCAAGGATACCAGGTTTGTCTTATTTAATAAACTTTTCACTTTGTTCTTATGTTCAGAAAGTTGCTCTTGAACATTTTGTTCTTGATGAAGAGCCTAACTATGCAAAATACATTTCTCTATTTGATGGGGCTGTTGGTCCAAACCCAGATATAAGGCCAATAAATCAGAAGGTGCACATAAGGTATCAGTTTTGCTAACCTTTTACTCGTGTTGTCTTTATGTGCATTCTAAGTTTTAGTCTGACCCTTGATATTGCTAATTGTATTTTGTATGAAGTTCATTGGTTGTTCTTTTTTGTGCATATTTCAGACATTAGTCTTCTGATGCATCTTGTTACAACTGTCTGAAATATGCATCTTGGTGAAAGCATATTATTATATTTTTTTCCCTAAAACCACATTTAGCGGCAATAAAAATTGCCGCTGTAATGGCCATTAAAAGTTCTCATGTTTTAGCGGCAATAAAATGACCCTTTACCAGCATTTGTCTAAATGGTCGGGAAAGCCTTTTAGCGATGCTGGATACAACGACCGTTCATTAAATGCTGGTAAAATTTTTAATGACTATTTCTATTGCCGCTAAAAGCATTATTTATTGCCGCTAAAAGCCTTTTTTGTTGTAGTGTATCTTCTAAACTCTTTTAATGCGTGCCAACTCTATGATTAACCGTCTCTTAAATAAAAGTAGTTAGGTCTTATGTATAGATGTTTTTAATAGTGTTGGAGATGTTTGTAAACCGTTTAGGATGTAATTCCCTTTAATCTACCGTACTGTACTAAAAATGAAAATTCATGTAATGTCTTAGTTTGTGACATCTTATGTAATGCGATGATGGCTTAAATAAAATATTGTGTTCCTATTTTTTCAAAAATGTCTATATTCAAATAAGTTCAAGTTCTTCTGGTTCTCATGATTTGGAATGTCTTCCAGAGGATTGCATTGGTTTAACTTGGGAATTAAAGGTGTCTTACAATATCAAAAATAGGTCACGTGTAATGGTAAGCAGATATAATTTATCTAACTCATTTCACAATTCATATTAGAAAATAATGTATATTTTAGAATTTTAATTTTTGTTAATTTTCTACAGCATTTCCCTTGAAAAATATTTCCTGATTCAGAAAGAACTATGACTCTTTATGATTATTTGAATGAAATGCCCTATGAAGTACTTTCCGTGCTGCCTCACGTTCTAGGGAGGAGAAATATCTAATAAGAGAAGAATGGTCGAAATTTGTGAAAGAAATTGGAGATCTTCTCAAATTTGCAATTGATTGCTCACCAATTACCGTGTTCGTGGACATTGTGAGGAAGTCCTCAAAGAACAACAAGTGATATTCATTTCAAATCATTTAAAATTCTCTGTTGTTCACTTACTTATTATTGTATTTTGCTGAAGTTTTTAAATTAACTTATTTCCTTCATCTTCTAAGCATGTTTGAACTAACTTCTTTGATGATATTCGTTTGCCTTTTTTGTACTTCCATTTCATCTTTAAAACAATACCTATTAATTCCCTATGTACAATTGTATCTAATCTATGTTCTTTTTATTGAGAATCAGTTTGATTGAATATTCTGTTTTCATTGATTGAAGTATCCATTACATTTTGATATATATACACTGTTGGAAGACTAACAGAATCACCTACGGTTTGGTGCTGTACTAACTGTACATTTGATTACAATTACTGAACATTACAATTGTTTATTAGATACACTATCTATATCTCTATTACTCCCCCTACAAACCCAAAGGCTGGCTGGAGAACTTGACAACTTTGAGTTTGTACCTCAGGTCCTGAAAGGCAGCAGTAGGCAGTGGCTTTGTCAATGCATCTGCAATTTGAAGGCTGCTGGACACATGCTTAACAGATAGCTTCCGAGCTGCAACTTTCTCCCTGACAAAATGAATATCCAACTCCAAGTGTTTAGTTCTAGCATGAAGTATAGGATTGTGGGAGAGGTGCACAGCACTCAAATTGTCGCAGAGTAGCAGAGGGGACTGTGTAGGAATCTGCAGTTCATGTAGCAAAGATTGCACCCAAAGCAGATCAGCAGTGGCATTGGCCATGCTTCTATACTCTGCTTCTGCACTTGAACGTGCAACCAAGGACTGTTTCTTGGAACTCCAGGAGACCAAGTTGGGTCCAAGAAAGAGACAGGAACCAGAAGTGGATCTCCTGTCATCTGGGTCATTGGCCCAATCTGCATCACAGTACACTCTCAGTGAGAAAGGTGTATCTGGTGGTGCTGGTTGCAACAGAAGACCAAAGGTGGGAGTGCCACTGAGATATCTCAATATTCTCTTCACAGCCTTCCAGTGTGTGTCAAGAGGTTGAGAAAGAAATTGGCAAACCTTGTTTACACTGAAAGACAGTTCTGGCCTTGTAAGAGTAATATACTGGAGAGCTCCAACAATGGACCTGTACTGAGCAGGATCAGGTATCTTATCAGTCCCAAAACGACTTAGTTTGCAATTTGCTGTCATTGGTGTGGACATAGCACTGCAGTGGAGCATATTAGCACGAGCAAGCAGGTCTTGGATGTACTTAGCTTGAGTGAGAATCAATGAACCATCAATGAGATACTTAACTTCAAGGCCCAGGAAGTATTCAGGTTTGCCCATCTGTTTCAAGGCAAACTGATGATGCAGCTTGGTAATAAGATCTTGAATTAATTCAGATGATGACCCTGTGATTAGAATGTCATCAACATAGACAAGTGCATACAAATGAACTCCTCTGGAGCTGTACACAAACAGAGAGTGGTCACATTTACTATGCTTGAAGCCAAACTGAAGAAGAGCCTTGTGGAGAGTTTCATACCAGGCCCTAGGAGCCTGTTTTAAGCCATATAAGGACCTGTTCAGCTTGCAGACTAAAGTCTTATCACTGCTAACAAAGCCAGGAGGTTGCTGCATGTATATATCTTCCTTCAAAGCTCCATTTATGAAAGCATTGTTAATATCAATCTGTTTGATATCCCATTTGTAAGTTAGAGCCAGAGTTAGGATAATTCTGATGGTGGTGGGTTTGACCACTGGGGAGAATGTCTCTCCATAATCCTGACCATGCACCTGACTGTATCCCTTTGCCACTAGGCGAGCTTTATACTTGTTGACTGTCCCATCAGGATTCTCTTTGATCCTGAACACCCATTTACATCCAATGGACTTCCTATTGGCAGGAAGAGAGGTGAGAGTCCAAGTATTGTTCTTCATTAAGGCATCATACTCTTGTTGCATGGCTGCAAGCCAATTTGGGTCACATAAAGCTTTCTTGACAGAGGTAGGTTCCATGCTAGCAACAAAGAGTCTTGGTTTCAGGTTGCCAGTCTTGGATCTAGTTAGCATAGGATGAATGTTGGGTGGGGAGATGAGGACAGGTTCTTTAGTGGATGAAGTGACTGAGTCAGTATCATGGGAACTTACTGGTGTAGTATCTGGTGAGGATACAGGGTCAGGAGCAGGTGAAGTATCTGGTGTAGGCACTGGAGCAATAACAGGGTCAGGAACAGGTGAGGTATCTGGTGTAGGCACTGTATCAGATGAGTGTATGTGTGGCCTGGACTCAGAAGTGGCTGAAGTTGACTCTGTGGATGGCAAATTTAGTGGGAGGGACACAGATGAAGGGAGGGGTGACTCAGTAGAAGACAATGCAGACTTGGGAGAGGAGGGAAAGATTATTGGATAGGGAAAGGAATTCTCATGGAATGTAACATCCTTAGAGAGATAGACACGACCACTAGGACTTAGACACTTAAAGCCCTTGTGATTTGGAGAGGGTCCCAAGTTAATACACTCCTGACTATGTAGTTGTAGTTTATGTTTGTTATATGGTGTAAGAAGAGGGAAGCAGGAGTAGCCAAATGATCTAAGAGATGAATAATCAGGTGAAACCTTATGGAGGGCCTCATATGGGGAAATGAAGGTAGATAAAGCTGAGGTGGGTAGCCTATTAATTAAATGAACAGCATTTGTAAAGCTGTGGTCCCAAAAGGTTAAAGGCATGGAGGCATGAGCTAGCAATGTGAGTCCCATTTCTGCTATTTGTCTGTGTTTGCGTTCAACTGAACCATTTTGATGTGATGTGTAAGGGCAAGTGAGTCTATGCTGAATGCCAAGAGTGGCTAAGTGTTTGGTGAAGGGAATGAACTCTCCCCCATTATGTGACTGGATAGCTTTAATTGTGGTGTTAAATTGGGTCTTAACCAAAGCTAAAAACAAGTCAAGAGCCTTAATTGCATCAGATTTATGCTTAAGTAGATACATCCAACTAAACTTGGTACAAGAGTCAACAAAGGCAATATAATATAAGTAACCACAGCTAGAGGGAGAGGGAGAGGGGCCCCACAGATCTGTGTGAATAAGTTCAAATGGTGTGTGATATTGTGTAAGTGATGGTGGTGAGTGAGTTCTGTGAGACTTAGCAACAGCACAAGATTTACACAATTCAAAAGACTTATTAATAGATGTAGAGACATTACATTTTTGCAACACAGTGTGTATAGCCCTGCTGTTGGCATGGCCCAATCTGTGATGCCATACAGTATAATTGTTCATATTACTAGTGATAGCATTAGTAGATGGTATACTACTTACAGACTTAGAAGATGCAGTGACATTAACAGACAAGGAAGCAGGAATGGAGGACTTAGGAACAGCAGCTAGGGAAGGTACAAAGTACAGACCATCAGCACCTCTAATACCTTTAAGAAGAACCTGTTTAGAGACCTGACATTTCACAAGGCAAGTAAATGGATGAAACTCAACAAAGACATTATTATCAAGAGTAAATTAGCCTACAGAGATAAGGTTTCGAGTTAGGTTTGGTACCAGCAAAAGATTATTAAGTTTAAAGGTTAGATTAGGTTGATGTGTGGAGCATAATGTGGTTGTGCCTACAGCTTTAATGGCTATAGGATGACCATCTCCCAGATAAACATTCTTATTACCTCTGTAGGGTGTGCTTGTGTGAAGGAATTGAGCAACAGAGGTGAAATTAAGTGAAGCACAAGTGTCAAGGAACCAACCTTGAGTTACATCAGAGGGAACGGGGAAGGCCTCTGCAACATTCGGATCAAAGGGAGTGTAAGCAGCCAAAATCCTAGGATCTGAATCTGAATTAGCCGCAGTAGCCTTCACAGCAGGTGCTTTAGCAGTTTCCTTGTGAGATTCAGCATCATGATGTGCAGGTTGAGGAGGCTCATAGTTTTCATCATACCTGTACCAGCAATTAAGAGCAACATGACCTTGCTTGTTGCAGACTTGACACGTAGGCCTATTGGCAGATGATGGAGCGCGGCCCCGGCCACGACCACGACCACGCCCAAACCTTCCACGACCAGATCGTCCACCGTAACGTCCACCAGCATGACCTCCACGAGCGTCAGTGTGCACAACGTTTGCAGAGACAGACGGTGTAGCAAGTTCTTGACGAAACTTGTCAAGTTGTGCTTCCTGAACAAGCAGAAGAGACTCCAATTCCATGAGATCTAGAGTATCAGGTTTGGCAAACGCGAAGAGTACCAGGGAGTTGTATTCCTCTGGTAGTCCATCAAGAGCGACGTCAACCAGATCACGATCAGAAATGCGATCTCCACTTGCAGCAAGGGAACTCGCGAGGACACGAATTCGAGAGATGAATTCAGTGATGCTGCGATTTCCTTTCTTAGTGCTCTTCAGTTCAGCACGCAACTGACGAGTCTTCGCACGAAGATGAGCAGTGAAATGCTTATGAATAGTGTCCCAAACTTGATACGCGTGGTGACAATCAAGCACGCGAGGAAGCATGGAATCAGAGATTGTGGAGAGTAGCCAGGTGAACAGCGCCTGATCCTGAACAAACCATTGATCGTAAGCATCGGATACTTTGTTGATGACGCGATCTTCACTTGAATCGAATTGATTGGGTATCTGAGGGTTTACGAGGAAGCGATGGAGTCGATGCGTTGCCACAACACCTTCAATTTGTTGATTCCAGAGCAAAAAATTCTTCTCGTCCAGCTTGATGCGAAGCTTTGGACCTGTGATGAATTGCGAAGAGCTTTGCGTGGAATGTTGCTGAGGAATTAAAGGAGTTGGTGACGACGGTGGTGACTCCATATCGGAACCATCAAGTGTCGACGCCATTGATGGAGTTGCGATCGAGAGCTAGAGAGCGGAGCAGAAACGGAAAGCGAGAGAGTGGCCAAGGATCAGTAGAGCGAATGATACCATATTGAGAATCAGTTTGATTGAATATTCTGTTTTCATTGATTGAAGTATCCATTACATTTTGATATATATACACTGTTGGAAGACTAACAGAATCACCTACGGTTTGGTGCTGTACTAACTGTACATTTGATTACAATTACTGAACATTACAATTGTTTATTAGATACACTATCTATATCTCTATTACTTTTCCCTTTAAGTTTTTTCAATTTTCAAACTTCTAAAACTGATTAATTCTTTCTTAATGTATTAACTACAGCTTTTACCCTGTGCGTCGCACGGGTAAATGCTAAAGTATCTCAAAACGCGCTGCTTAAAATCGCTCTTTATTTATTTAACATGATTTTTTTTACCAAATCGCTTTTTGAGGAATGAACTTTGAGTATTTTAACGGTTAAGTTTTTTTCCGAGCACTAAAATACTCCAAAACACGCTGGTTATTGAGGCACAAATTTTGCATATTTGACTAGTTGATTTTTTTTTTTGCAAACACAAAAGCATCTGAAACCACATAACTTAACATCGTACTTTACATATGTTGTTATTAAATTACTTTTATTCACGGAACCGGTTACTGAGGAACAAAACTTGCGTATTTGAACAGTTAAGCATTACACTTTACGTACTTAATTGCGAAATTACTATTTTATTTCAACAAATCGGTTACTAAGAAATACACTTTGCGTATGTGAACAATTAATTTTTTTCGGACTCTAAAGTATCTCAAAATACGCTGTCTAACATCACACTTTAAATAAAAGTATGAAAATAAAAGGGATGAAGAATTAAAAAGGGGGAGAAGGGATTAAAAAAAAGAGGGGGTTGGTAAGGGGGGAGGGGTGGGGGTAGGTGGCTTGGCGCCAAAACAGTGGGAGGGGCCCACTGGAGACTTCACAATGTTTATATTTTTAGGATTAGATCATTTGGTTTTATTTTGCTGTTAATCCTCTTTCACCTTAAAAATATAAAACCAATTGAGCAACTTGGTATCATACTAGGGGTACTTTATTTTTTCGCTTGTTTTTTTGGCCTATAATTAAATGTCTTCCCCTCTGGTTGCAAATGCCATGGCTATTGGATTATTCCCTGTTGTAAAAGAAACCGATTAAGGTCGACTCAAAAATCTCTATTAATTAGTGTAGGCTAAAGCTAATTTTAATTGAGGTATTTTTCTTTTAAATAAATAAGAAAGTTTTGTCCCTCAGTGTTGGTTGCCTTGACAATTTCAGTGACATGAGAACGTCGGCTCCCTGGTTCGAATTTGGGTGTGAGGAGTGATAGTGCCTGTGCAAGGTATTTATTTGTCATTTCATTTAATTAGACAAAAAAATTAGAAAACTTTAAATTCAGTAGTATTTCCATTAGGTCAACCATATGGAATAATGAGGAAATAAAAAAGGAAAGAAAGATTGTACTGATAAAACAAATTTCAAATCATACAATATTAGAAAACTAGCATATGCAGAACTTTCATACATGTCCTTTGTTTCTCTTTTCTAACTACCGGTGTGTCATACCCTAATTTTGTCCGTCTAATTTATTAAAAGTCCAAAAAAGTTTTTTTTTTATTTTCGTCGTACCACGGGTCATTCTAATCGCGTGCACATATCTTTAACGCTCATCGTATGACGCTTATTTTGATACTCGCTTTTTGTTGTTATGGCTTGTTGTAATAAAATAAAAATAAATAAGATGTAATACAAAATAAGCTAATTAGCCAAGTTTTTATTATTTCATAGCCATGTCCTTTTACACACATGTAGCCAAAAACAAAAAAGAAACAAATAGTACAAAGATTTAAAAGAAATTCAAAAAGAGAGGGGTGGCGCAATCTGGGTGCCCTAGCTGAGGACCATTTTAGGAATGGTCCAAATTGCTTTTCCCTATCCTTTTGCTTTTCCCATTTCAGGCAAAAATAGCACAGCATACAAATTGCCTTGGTTGTCCTTTTTTACGCCACCCTTGCTGCTGCCACCAGCGCCCACTACCTCTGGTGCTGTCCTTTTTGTTGTTTTCCCCAGCTGCTGTCCTTTTTCCTAACCACAGCACCAAAATCGCCCATGACCCCTGCTGCTGTCCTTCCCACAATGTGTATCCTCTGTTAATTTTTGCTCCCCTGCAGCAGCACCACACCTACACCACAGCATTTTGACTATAAATACAGGGGGCAGCAACAGTAACAAGGAGAGACACAATCAGCCACTGAATATACACAATCATCCACTGAATATACACGCAGAAAAATATGCACACATAGAGAGACACACAGTGACTAAAAAATACACCAAAACAGCATACACTGAAACCCCAATCTGAAAGTAAAACGAAAGTTCCCGAAGCAGTGGGTAAGACAGAAGCAGCACTAAGCAAGATCAACAGCAAGCAACAGGAGTAGGTAGTCTTCTTTTTCTCTATTATAGAATCCGAAAATACAAGAGCATGTAGATTTTTAGATACTTTGGTTTTTAAAAATGTTTTATCTGTCATGAGTTATGTTGTTTTTAGCATCATATTCTAGAAAATAGCAACTGTTTTAAGGCGTTCGTTATTAATTAGTAGTAAATCATTGCTAGTCTGAGATGGTTGCTAATTAGAAAATTAGGTTTTATAGAAAATAAGCCAATAATAAAAAAAAAACAACAATAAAGATGATGATACAGGAATCAGTAGATAAGAGCAGACAGTAGAGAAGGGTACAGTGAGGAAAAAGGGAAGTTTTGTACCTCCGGCCACCGTTTACGGTGGCCACCGCCGTGGCCTCGCCGTGAGCCGCCGAACGCACCTCCATCCGCCACCACCAACAGAACCGACTCCTCTCCCAACCTCTCCCAACCGAACCCAACTACCCAACCGTCGTAACCCACATAACTCGCCACCGAACACACCACTCCCACATCGCCGTAAACCGCCAAATCACCCACACCGAGCAGCCACCACCGCAGTACGGCCACCATACCCTCCTCTCCATCCAGCGCCGCCCCTCGTCGTAGCCACTCCACAGCTCACCACCGTACACACCAAACCGTGGCCCAAACACCACCCTTCCCCCTCCACGAACCAACGCCAACCGAACCACCACCACTCACGAACCCGTGGCGAGTCCGGATCTAACCAAAGCCACCGCCGTAGACCACCCTCTCTCCTCCGTTTTTTTTTGAAAAAATGCTTCGTGTTTGGTGAGGAAGGGGAAGAGTGAGAGTAAGAATATTAAGGTCAACGAGGTGGAGAGAAAGGGGACGGAGTTGGGTTTGAGAGAGAGAGGGTTGGAGTGAAGCACGACGAGTTTAGGGGAGGAGAGGGTGAAGGTCGGTGTGAAAAGGGGAAGAAGGGCGAAGGCCTTGGCTGAGGGACGGCGAGAAGACGAGATACGGCGGTGTGAGCCAAATGAATTTGGGTGAGAGGGAGTGAGAAGAGGAAAGTGCGGCGCGCTGGGGAAGATTAGCAATTAGGTTTAGATTTTAGGTTTTGCTTTATATATGTAGGGTTTTAATTAATTTTAATTTTAATTAGATTACTGTTTGCACCCATTTGTTTCATTATTGCGTCCCCCCCCCCTACGCAAGCCCATTATCGATGCGGCCCAGTCTGTAAAAAACCAGCTGGGCTCGCTATTTACACCCCACTTTTCAAAAATACAGCCCCTATCGCCATGCATACCCCTTTTTTAGTACAACGCTCCCTTTTTTTTATTAATTTTACCCCATTCAACTATTTCACCCTCTATTGTCGTTTTTTATTTATTTTCCTTTTCAAGAAAACAATTACTTTTACAAAAATCCCTAAAAATAAATAAACGAGTTCCATTACCTTTCTTTCTTAATTCCTTTTTTACGAAAACCTACAAAAGTAAATAGATGAATATTTCAATTTTAAAATATAAATAGGGGATTAAGTCGACTGTACAGTCGGGTTAGTCGGCTTTTTAGGGCATTAATGAACTGTTACGGATCATGTCCTAAAATCCCTATTTAAAATAAATAATTTCTAAATTAAAAAAAAAATACAAACACATCTCTTTCATTTTCAAAAATCAAAAAATCTTATATTCAAAGTAGGGGAGTAAGTCGGTCGTATGGCCGGGTTAGTCATCGTTTTAGGATAAGTGAACTGTGGTCCTTCAGAGCCCCAACGCTCCTTCAGACCCCCAGTGGTCCCTCAACACAGATCACACAGTCCTAAAACCCCTATATTAAAAAATACCAACCAACAACCATTTTCTACTAAAGAACTGCGTAGCTTTGATTTCTCCATCGCACTTGGAGATACGTAGGAGCGGGGGCCCACTCCTGTCAAGCACAAAAAACTAAAATTTTTATTAAGTCTTTTTCTTTCTATAAAAGGGTAAAACTTAACATTTTCAAAATTAATATTCTTTCCTACAACTAGTTAGCAGGTAACCTTCATTAGGAAGGATGTCGTGGGGTGCTAATACATTCCCCACGCATAACCGACTCCCGAACCCTTATCTGGTCTCAAGGACCCTTATCCATTCCAAAAGGGATTTTCCAATGTTTGCCCTTATAAATTAAACTTTGGTGGCGGCTTCATTTTTGAACCTTCGAGGAATCCTCTCCCGGATTTTTCGGTCGCTACACGATGGCGGACCCAGCACCCGGGGTCGGGGGGTTCAAATCTTTTTTGGTACAAAAATTTTTAGGGTGAGGGATGGTGCCCCAGTCCAAGGCAGGAAAGACCTTCGGCCTTTTTGAGCACTTATGAAGGTAATTACATTTACCTCACCCCAATGGGACTAGTGGGGAGTTGAAGTCGAGACCTCCCAGATACAAATCCTGTCATGCTCCACTAGACCAACCCCTTGGGGTTGGGGGTTCAAATTTTTTAAATACAAAATTCGCTAAAAAAATAATTAAAAACAACTTTAATATATTTAAATAAATAAATTATACATTTCATAGTTGTCCTCTACGTGATTTCATATTCTGAAATTGTTGAATAATAAGTTCAGAGTCAATGTTATTGAATACATCACTCTCAATGTATGTCACTAAACAGTCGTTCATCCATGTATCCTCCATCCGGTTACGCAACCTATTCTTTTCAATACTCAGCAGAGAAAGCTCTTTCTACAGTTGCTGTTGCAACAGGCAAAACCAGTGCCAGCTTCAAAAGAAGATAAACTTGTGGATACACAACATGTCTTCCTTTTTCAACCAACGTCTCTGAAAGTTGTTGGAGTCCTTTCAAAGAAGCAAATTCAACATTCCTCCGCATATCGTTGATGTGACAATCTAGTTGATCGTCAAGCACCTCTAAATTAAATGGAGAGAACTCATCTGGATAAAAACTTGCAAATTCCAACAACTTTGTCTTATCAAAAGCAGAGAACAATTTAGATGGATCCAAAGAAGCCAAACAAAGGAGAAATTGAGTATTAATCTCACCAAAACGGTCATTAAGTTCCTGAAGCTGCATGTCTATCACTGTATAAAATAACTCAACACGATAATGATGCTCTGTTGTAATGCGTCTTGGGTTACATATTGATTGCCCCTTAACAAACACATCTTCCATAGCGGGAACACTAATAGAATTCTTATTGCAAAATGAAATTACTTATTGCAAATATGCTCTTCGTATCTTATCTTGATCGTTAGGATGATATGTCGCAATTTTTCTTCGCAATCCAGGATTTGATGGCAACTCATCTAAATTAACTTCAACACGTGATTCTCATTGTTGTTGTTGTTGTTGTTCTGAGTTTGATCCACATTGCGCAATTGATGACCGTGCTCTCTTTACTAAAAATTTATCCATTTGATGACCTTCTTCAAACAAACTAATACTAATTAGTATAAGAATTTTAAACTAAAACTAATTACAAACTAATACTAATTTGGGACTAATACTAATTAGAGTCAGAATTTCAAACTAATACTAATTACAAACTAATACTAATCAGAAATTCAATTTCAATCAAAACAGAATAGTATAATCAGAAACTATCCCTAATCAATTCAAATCAGAAATTCAATGGCAATCAGAAATTATCCCCAATTTTAAGTTTAGGGTTTTCAATCAAATTTAGGGTTTTCAATCAATTTAGGATTTTCAATCAAACAAGCAGGAAGAGATAAGATGAAAGCTACATACCTGTGCTTCACTTCAGACTCAGACGCAGGAAGAGAGAATAAGAAGAAAGCTTCAGTTGATGGCCGTTTTCGCAAGAGAGAAGGGCAGAAGGCTTCGCGAGAAAGAAGAAAGTTGTGCTTCAGTTTTTGCGAAGAGAGAGAGAGAGAGAGAGAGAGAGAGAGAGAGAGAGAGAGAGAGCATCTGGCTCAAGAACAAGAGGAATGGTGGAAAAAGAGAGAAACTTTTTGTTTATTATGTGTTGTCACATTCTAATTGGTTGTGCCAAAACTTGACTTATTGGGTAAGTAAGTGTCTAATCTAAGTTCATTATAAGTTTGTCCCCAAGTTCATTATTAGCATGCAAGTACATTAAAGAAAATCAATTGACCTACATATAAAGATAGCTGCCTCCATTTTGAAATATATTTTGATTCGATCACCTAACTAAACTTTAACTACAGTACAATTTCTAGAAAATCCCTAAGTACAAGTTATTAGGCCTTTTTTTTTTGTACCCCCATCAACTCCCATCTACCCCCATCAAATTGCTAAAACCCGAAAATGCCCCTGCCCAACTTACAATTCGCTCGGATTTACCTTCATCTAAGGTAAATCCGCTTTGTTATTTTTAAAGTCGGATTTACCTCAGATGGGGGTAAATCCGATTTCAAAAATAACAAAGCGGATTTACCTTAGCTGAAGGTAAATCCGCTTTGTTATTTTGGAAATCGGATTTACCTGGTGGGCACATAAATCCGATTTCCCTAAAAAAAGAGAAAATCGGACTTATCCCACCTAAGGTAAATCCGATTTCCCTAAAAAAAGAAAATCGGATTTATCCCACCTAAGGTAAATCCGATTTTGTTATTAAAAAAAATTGTTTTTTATTTAATTTTTTAAAAAAGGTTATAAAATGCTACTAAAAATCCGTTAAACAGCCAAAACTAATCCAAAAATTATAAAAACACCACTAAAAATCTAATAAAACCAAAATAAGGTTATGCAAATTTTTTCAGATTTTTTGGAGATTATGAAAAATTAAAAAAATTAATATAAAATAGTAAACGATGGAATTTTGGATTTTGAGGTCCCCAATCCTGAAAGAAGTCCCTTCTTGAGGAGTATTGATCCTTGATATTTTTCCGATTTAAAGAATGTGGTTTCATTACAATTTGAGTAGGTTGCCCAAAAACTGATTTTTTAGCCTAAATTATTCTCCCGACGTACAATATCGTCACGTGTTAACGAACCACACACTAAACAGAACCAAAAGACGGTCGAAATTTGTATCTAAAATTTTAACTGAGTTATTTATTAATTAGGTTAACAAAGCGGATTTACCCCCACATAAGGTAAATCCGCTTTGGTTATTTTTAAAAGCGGATTTACCTTATATGGGGGTAGATCCGCTTTGAAAAATAACAAATCGGATTTACCCCCAATTAAGGTAAATCCGATTTGTTATTTTTCAAAGCGGATCTACCGCATCTTAAATAAATCCGATTTTATTTTTTTAAATTTTTTAGTGGAAATCGGATTTACCTAAATCCGATTTAAATTTTTTAAATTTTTTAGTGGAAATCGGATTTACCTAAATCCGATTTCCAAAAAAAAAATTGAAATCAGGATACGTTCGGGATTTTTAATTTTTGTGAAGGGCAATTGCGTCTTTTTGCAGAGTCGATGGGGGTAGATAGGGAGGTGGTGGGGGTACCAAAAAAAAAACCCAAGTTATTACTTAGAATAAGTCCTCGTTCCCCAACAAAAGAAGGGGCAATCAACCTCACTACTAGACGAACCATAACTATCTCGATCCCGTTTCTGGCCCAAAATAACCCGGCCCATTCGATAGCCCATAAAAGGCCGATCCTCAACCACAGCCTTCAAAGCCCTTTCCAACGCTCCAATCACCTCTTTTTCCTTTTCCTCTTCGTCTTCTCTTGCATCACACTGTACCACCACAACACTCTTGGTCCTTCCCCCAACCGTCATCATCTCCGCCCTAACCGCCTTAGCCTTAACAGACAAAATAGCCCGGTTAAGATCCCGGTTCAAACCGGGTCGATCCTCACAACACACCGTCGCTTTCATCCTCCGCGGTTCCCCTTCCTCCTCCCCGTCGCAATAACTCACTGACGCCTCGTCCGATTCCCCGGGAAACGATGCCGCGGAAACAACGGAACAGGGTTCGTTACTGCAGGAAGACGATGACTCTTTGTCGTTGCAACGGTTCGCCACGTCATCAGCTTGCTTCTTTAGCCGTTTCAAATGCTCAACAACATTCCCCAACAACGACGCCTTATCCGACTGCACAAAATAAAAAAGTTCGAATTTACCAAGTTGCCCTCGAATAACATTAAAGGGGAATTTAAATAAATAAATAAATAAATAAATGAATAAATGACCTTGGCGGCGTTTGGAAGGAGAGAGCGGAGGGTGGAGAGGTGGTCGTTGATTCGCTGTCTGCGTCTTCTCTCAGCTTCCTTGTGACTGTGACTCTTACATGCTTCGGTTGATTTCCTTTCGGATATTGATGATCTTTCACCGTTGATCAATGAGCTTTCTTGATCTAGCCAGCTCTCGAACCCACAGAAACTCCTAAAAGGAATCATCTTTCTTCTTCTTTGACGTAGTAGTGAAATGATATAGTGTAAATGTAACTACGAGTATTGAAGAGGTTGGTTAATAAAGGGTAAGAAGAGAGTAGTACGTAGATGGGAGCCCCACAAGAGAACAAGATATGAGCCAAGCTTTGAACTGCTGTGTTGGAGAATGGTGTAGTTTGTTTTTATAGTGGTAAAATTAAATTAATAGATTAGGGAGAGGGGATGGGTGAAAAGCGTTGGCCGAGGCGGAAGAATGAAGGAATAGGAATTGGGAGAGAGTGAGAGACTAGAGAATAAGATTGTGTCTGTACATGTGTCTACAAAAAAGGACAGAGACGAAGACAGATACGTACACACACATTTTTAAAAATAAAAAATTAATAATATTTGCAGACAAATAAAATAGCGCGATCAAAAGGTATTGCTTTGCTAACCTGGGTTAATTTGGAATTAATTTGAGTGTAATTTTATGGATACAGGATTATGTTTGACTGTAATATTTTGAGGATAAAGGGGATAGAGTAAATTGAAAATGTTTATAGTGAAATTGAGTTTAATTTATTGCCTTTCTTTTGCTAAATGGAAATGTGGTTGTCTTCATAAAAAAATTGGGGAAATACGTCCCTAGGCCCCTTAACTTATTTATTTGTAACGATTAGGTCTTTTATCTTTTTTTTATAACGCAAATGTCCTTTAACTTTTAAAAACGTAACGCATAGGTCCCTTTTAACATTTTTTTGTTAACACCGTTACAAAAATGCTTAAGTGGCTGTTTTCACTGCTTAGGTGGCTTTTTTTATGCTTACATAGAAATTTTAGTTGCTGACTTGTTATTTTTAATTAAAAATTTTAAAAAAATCCAGAAACATGGAACCCATGATGAAACATGAATCAAAACTCATAAACATGGAACCCAGAAAAAACCCAGAAACATGAATCTGAACCCATGATGAAGAAACTGAGATTAGTAAACGTTCCATTTTCTTCATCGTTCCAGAAACGAAAATTCGTAAACGTTCCATTTTCTTCACGTTCCATTTTCTTCATCGTTTCATCATTCCAGAAACAAAAATCAAACTGAAACAGAAAATCAGTTTCCAGGATTAATTGAGATTAGGATGAACAGATTCGAAATCCCTAAAAGTTTGAACATATTCGAAATCCCTAAACCAATAATAAGGATGAACAGATTCGTAACCAATTGAAGGGGTTTCAGTTATTCAAAGAAACTGAAATCGATTGAAGCAATTTCGTTCTGCAATTTACCGATTGAAGCAATTTTCGATTTCGATTTTGTTGGGTTTATGTTCTTCGATTTTGATTTGGGATTTAGGGTTGAAGATTTGGTTTTGAATTGGGTTTCGTTTTAGCTCTTTCACTGGCTTCTGTTACTGATGAAGAAGATGACGGCACAGTCATTCGTTGCAATTTACCCTTCTTAGTTGCAATTTACTGATGAAGAAGGTGAAGGCACGATGAAGAAGATGAAGAAAGTGGGCGGCGAGGGAAGGCACCATGTTTCTAGGTTTTTTTAATTTTGAATTGAAAAATAATTACAAATAACATGTCAGTAAATAAAGTTTCCGCGTAACCATAAAAAAAGGCCACATAAGCAGCCCAAACAGCCACTTAAGCATTTTTGTAACGGTGTTAACAAAAAAATGTTAAAAGGGACCTATGCGTTACGTTTTTAAAAGTTAAGGGACCTTTGCGTTATAAAAAAAAGATAAGAGACCTAATCGTTACAAATAAATAAGTTAAGGGACCTAGGGAGGTATTTACCCTAAAAAAATATTGTTTGCAATAAAATTTTGGGTTGTCTCGGTCATATTTGGTCCAAATTGTGAGTATTATAGAGTATAGGCCAATGTTGTTGCTGGCGAGAGGCGGAGCTTCTTAGGAGCCGGAAGATGCTACGGTACCCCCCAAATTATTTTAAATTTTAAAAATACATAATAAAATATAGCCTAAATTGCAGTTTTGTTTATTTATCTTTGGCTTTGGTGTCATTTTGGTCCTTTACCTTTTTTTCTCGTTTTGGTCCCTCATTTTTTTTGTCATTTTGGTCCTTTTTTGTAATTTTCCGTCTATTACCTTAACGGACGTCACGTTGGCAGTTAACTACTGACGCGACGTCTTAAATGTTAGGGTTGACTTGGAATTTATTAAATGATGTGGCATATAAGGGACCAAAATGAAACTTAAAATAAACTTGAGGGACCAAATTGACAAAATTAACAAATTTGGAAAAACACCTCAATCTTCATCTTCATCTTCTCCGGCAAGCCACCACCACAAACAGTATCATCGACTCCCTCTCTCTCTCTCTCTCTCTCTCTCTCTCTCTCTCTCACTCCTCTCAAGAACAACAACAATTTTCAAAATTCTCAATTCTTCACCAAATCAAGCAAATGAATAGTGCATTTCATGCGAAACTTCACAAGGAACAATAATCCATCACCAATTGGCACAAAAAAGTGGAAGAACTTAATCAAAAATGTGATTTTCAGAGGCAAACGCGTTTTGGGTTTTGCAAATTGGGGAAACCTTCAAAACTCAACCAAAATTCACCAAACCACTTGCAATAGACTCAAAATTTGTGCAGTAACTGATTGTTAGCAAAATATTTCAACAAAAATGATAAAGAATTGAGAACGAAATGGAAATGTAGTTTCGTGTTTTACGGTTTTTTGGCTTTTTCAGTGACGAAGGGAGAGAGATGGGGGAGGGGGAGAGAGAGAGAGGCGATGTCACTGTTTGTGGTGGTGGTGGTGGCTCTCTGGAGGTGGTGGTGGCTCGCCGGAGAAGAGGAAGATGAAGATTGGGGTGTTTTTCCAGATTTGTTAATTTTGTCAATTTGGTCCCTCATGTTTTTTTTAAGTTTCATTTTGGTCCCTTATATGCCACATCACTTAATGAGTTCCAACTCAGCCCTGACATTTAAGACGTTGCGTTAGCAGTTAACTGCCAACGTGACGTCCGCTAAGAAAAACTAATGGTAGGGACCAAAACGAAACGGACATGAAAGATGAGGGACCAAAACGAGGAAAAAAAATACAGGACCAAAATGACACCAACGCCAAAGATAAAGGACCAAAACTGCTATTTAGCCTATAATATAAGAATAATCCATCAATATAAAAACGTTTCGCCGAAATGTGCATGAACATGAAGCCGAGTGCAATGGTAAAGGCCCGCACTATGCAATCAAGAAGGTTCAATGTGGTACTTAAGCTGAGGTTCTTCTACCTAATGAACTAGTAGTCTTTTGGATTGGTCTCTCCTCATATGCTTAAATCCTAACAAATACTCCTTGTCATAGATGTGGCCGTCAAGATAAATTTATCATGGCACTGGTGTGGCATTGTGATAAAGTTTGACCTTTTTAACCCTTTTACCAAAGAAAAAACATTGGACTAGGTTCTTTAGTATTGGCTTCTATATCTTAAATCACTTGATAGATCATAAATTTACTTCTAATTCTGTAAGTTCTCGTGATCTTAATTCGGTGACTTCTTTTGGTGTTACTGCTTGCTACTTTGGAAGGACGACAATCACCTTGTCTTTTGAGAGAAAAACTAACATAGACACCAGTTTCTATCAATCCATTACTAGCTATGTCAGTCTTATTGATCTTGATAATTAAGTCTAATACTCCCATTATTTTTGGCCTTTTAAAAGGGAACTCCATATAGCTTAGAAGCCTCCTCCAAGTTGTTGGGACTGTATCAGCAATCCCAGTAGGGGTTACAGTAGTTTTGTAGCCCAACCAATTACCAAAAACACAAAAGCAGCCCAGCTGGCTGCCAAACAAATATTTGCAGAAACCAAGACCCATTTTACTGTTGAAACACGCAGATCCTTAGTGGATTTGGATTTGACCCAGTTAGATGAACAAAACACGAAACCCTAATTCATTCTCAGGTTTCGTTTCTCTCTCTTTCTTGTTTTTCTTGTTTTCTCTCGTTTCTTCTCTCCCTCTCTGCTAGGGTTCTAATGTTTGCTTTGATTTTGCAGGATTTGCACACTAATATTCAATGAGACTACCAGCGAAGCTTAATCGAAGGTAGACCTTCAATAAACCTCTGTTAATTTCTTCAATTTGTGATTTTACAAACCCTAACTTTCTGTTTTGTGCTTCGCAGGTTATAAAACACTCAAGGGTTTCAATCACACCCTTAATCAAAGGTATAACACGCACTTTCTTGCTGTTTCACCTCTGATTTCACTGTTTTTCTTTTATTATATATAAACCCAAACCCTTGTTGCTGGGTTTCTTGTTTACATGCAATGATACAATGAAATGCTTGCTTGAATGAAGTCTTCAGTACTGTGAAGTACTTTTACATGTAGAAATCTCTTCCTCTCTCACTGTTGCTTTTTCTCTCTTTTCTTTCCTTTAAGAACAACACTCTAACTCAGTGTTTTACTCTCTCTTGCGAAGTACCTTACCATACACAAAGTTTGAAGACTGAAAGAACTCAGAAAACACTTACACAACAGTAAACTTGGAAGATGATTGTAAAGAAATGTAAAAGCAATTGCTTTATTTCATTGTAATATTGATTTCTGTACAAATGTATATATAGACATAGGATTAGTTTGTTAATGATTAACAAACTATTAGTTACACTTTGTAACTGATCTGTTAATTTGTTGTAACTAACTACTACTTAGTTATTCCTCAACAGCTAATTTGAAACTGAAATAGCCGTTGGACATTGAGGGTATTTTAGGGTTTTGTGATCAAACCTAATACCCTGCCATAATCTCAAAACCCTACTCTTATAAGCAAACCAAACTTAGACCTTTAGAACTTAGAGAGAGCCAAAACCTCCAGGACAAGCCCCTGGGAATAGCATTTAAAACCTAAACAGCTTGAGACAAGCCCCCAAGCAATAGCTTTAAGTGTTGCTTTCTAAGTAAGAAAGCAACTAGACCTATCTCTCTTCTAAGTTTACCAAAGGCTTCTCCTTTGAGGGCTTTTGTAAATATATCAGCCAACTGCTCCTTTGTTGAGCAGTAATCAACCTTGAGTCTTCCATTAGTCACATGTTCTCTCAAGTAGTGGAACCTTGCTTGTGCTTGGTTCTGCCATGAGAGACTGGATTCTTTGCTAAGTTCGGGGCTGATTTGTTGTCTATCAGCAGTGTAGGGGGTTGAGTTAGATCAACCTGTAGTTCCTTCAAAAGTGCTTCAAGCCAAACTGCTTGGGTAGCAGCTCCACAACCTGCAACATATACTCTACCTCACATGAGGACTGAACCACAATCTGCTGTTTAAGATATGGAAGCTCCTTGAAACTTAAAAATGTACGCTGATGTATTTCTCCTATCCACCTGGTCACCACACCAGTCAGAGTCAGAAAAGCCCACCAGGATATTTTTATCTTGGTTAGAACCTTTAGGGAAGAAAATGCCATAGTTTAGGGTCCCTTGAATGTATCTTAGAATCCTCTTAGTAGCATTTAGGTGAATTTACCTTGGTTCATTCATGAACCTACTTACCATCCCAGTGGCAAATAGGATATCATGTCTACTATGACATAGATATCTTAGAGACCCAATCAATTGTCTATAGTGAGTAGGATCCACACTGATCCCTTTATTATCATCGTTCTTACCCAGAATGCCCTCTGCTAGGTTACTGGCAGAGTTGCACTCTGTCATATCAAACCTTGCTAGGATCTCCTTAGCATATTTGAGCTGATGTAGAATAATACCTTCTGGCACCCTTAAGAATTCTAGCCCTAGGAAATAGGATAGAATCCCTAAGTCTGTCATCTCAAATTCCTTTTTCATAGAGTCTTTAAAGCTGCTTATCTCCTTAGGACAGCTCTCTGTCACTAACAGATCATCTACATAGAGGCAACTCAGCAATAGGTTAGTTTGTAAAATGCCTTTAACATACACACCATGTTCAGTAGAGCACTTAGTAAACCCCATTTCTGTGAAAAAAGAGTCTATACGTTTGTTCCAGGCTCTTGGAGCCTGTTTCAACCCATATAGATCCTTGTGAAGTTGAAACACCATAGTTTCTTTGAATTTTACTACAAAGCCAGGAGGCTGTGCAATGTAAACAGCTTCTTCTAAGGGTCCATTTAGGAAAACAGATATCACATCCAAGTGAAATAGTTCCCATCCCTTATTACATGCCAAGGCAGTAACTAATCTAATAGTTTCATGCCTTGCAACTGGGGAAAACACTTCTGTGTAGTGAATTCCTTCTTTCTGTTGGAACCCTCTAGCCACTAGTCTAGCTTTTTGCTTGACTATCTTACCATTCGGATCAAGCTTCAATTTAAAAACGCATTTAACACTTATTGCCCTTTTATCCTTAGGCAGCTGTGTTAGGGTCCATGTATTGTTTTTCTCAATGGAGTTTAACTCCTCAATCATAGCCTGTTTCCACTCTTTTACTTTAAGAGCTTCATTGTAGTCTAATGGTTCTGAATCTGCCACCATGGCGTAGTGTATGAGGTCTCTTTCCTCATTCACTTCCCCATCTGTGACAATTTCAAAATCTGCCAGCCTTCTTGGAGGTTGTCTCAACCTTTGTCCCCTGGTCAATAATTGACCTACTGGTTCTGGACTTGGTGTAGCAAGTTCTTCATTTTGAGGAACTTCTTCTGCTTGCTGTTGTGCAGGTTCTTCATCACTATCTAAGGTGTCTTCATCTTCTTGATGAGGCACTTCTGGTGTTGCTGTAATAGGTTCTTCTAGAATATCAGACCCTTCTGAGTTAGTTTGCTCAGATCTGTCTCACTTCCATTGCTCATCTTCTAGGATAGTGACATCCCTAGAAATTTCCACTTTGTTGTTTGTAGGATTGAATAAACTATTGGAACCTGTTGGATGGTAGCCTACAAGTATTAGAGGCTTACTCTTATCCTCTAATTTCTTCCTTTTGCAATCAGGTATGTGACTGTAACATAATGACCCAAATATCCTGAAGTGACTTATACTGGGCTTATCCCCAGTCCATACTTCTTCTGGAACCTTGTTTTCCAGCCTCTTAGTTGGACATCTGTTTAAAATGTAAGCAGCTGTAGTGACTGCCTCACCCCAAAGTTTCTTAGGTAGGCCTTTGTACTTAATCATACTCCTTGCCATGTCTAAGATGCTTCTGTTTCTCCTCTCTGCTACTCCATTGTGCTATGGAGTATAAGGGGAGGTAACTTCATGTAGGATGCCTTTGTTGGTGCAGTGCTCTTCAAATTCGTTTGAAGTGTACTCACCACCTCCATCAGTCCTTAGGATTTTTAGCTGCTTCCCACTCTGTCTTTCAACCATCTCCTGAAACTGTTTGAAACACACCAAAGCTTCTCCTTTGGTTTTGATTAGATAGATCCAAAGCTTTCTTGAGTATTCATCTACAAAAGTTAGAAAATACTTGTTACTGCCTAATGACAACACATCAAATGGCCCACAAAGATCTGAATACACAATATGCAGTAGATCCTTAGATCTGTTCTTTATATCAGATTTAAACATTTTCCTAGGCTGTTTTCCTAGCAAACATGCAGTACAAATTCCAGTAGGTGTTTCAATCTTAGGTAGACCCTTTACCAATTCCTTAGTGCTTAAGTTAGTTAAACTTTTGAAGTTTAAGTGCCCTAACCTTCTGTGCCATAGTGTACTTTCAAAATCAGTTATTACACTTAGGCTTTTTTGCTGTGAAGTGTAAATGATGGTTCTAAAAGTCCTATTCTTAGCAAGGGGTGTACTTAAAACCAGCCTATCCTTACTATCAAACAGTTTTAACATTAGGTCCTTCATTATAATAGAAAAGCTTTTTTCTACTAATTACCCTAAGCTAATCAAATTACAGCTTATACCTGGTACATAAAATACATTTTGTATAAGTATTACCTATCCATCTTCCTTTCTGAATACAATGTTCCCCTTACCTTCTGCTGTAATACATTTGTTGCTAGCACACCTGATGCTAGTTTTCCTACTTGGATCAAAATCAACTAACCACTCCTTATGGCCAGTCATGTGGTTTGAACAACCAGAGTCCACGTACCAGAATTCTTCTATAACCCTGCCATCATTAGTTGTAATAATAAAGATAACATATTCACAATTTTTATCTATCCTAGGTTCAATTTTAGTGATCACAGAAACTTTCAAAGTTTCTGTTTCCTCTGGTTTAATTTCAGTAGTCACAGAAACTTCCTTAGTTTCTGTTTCCTCTGGTTCAATATCAGTGAACACACTAAAAACTACATGAGTATATTCTGTGTCCGAGTCTTCCTGGGTCACATGGGCCTCTTCCTCAAACTCTTTCTCCTTTTTGTCCTTTTTGGACCAACACTCAGAGGCATAGTGCCCGAATTTATCACACCTGTAGCACTGTATCTTTGACTAATCTTAGCACACTTGTTGCCTTTAGCCCACTTTTTGCCTTTAGACTTGGTAAACATGGCCTGATCTTCTTCTTCACCACTTTTTGCCTTTTGCCTTTCATACTGCTTCCTTAAGGATTGCAGTTTTTCAACCTTAACAGGTTCAGCTCCATTGTAATATTTATCCAAAGTATCCCAAGCCTCCATAGAGGTCTTGATCCCTCTTATTCTGTCAAAGTTGCTCTCATCACACCCCGGGTGGATGAGATACAATGCCTTCCAATCTTTCTGCTCATTCTCATTGAATGCAACAGTTTGTGCTTCAGTTGGGTTTTCACCCAGCTGTTCTAAGCCATTATTGACTAATCTTAGCACACCATGGAAGCAAAATATGGATTCCATTTGTAGGGACCACCTGTCCCAGTTTTTACCATTCAGTTTAAGAACCTGTGTAGACAGATTTTCCATTTTGTAAAATCTAATTAACCTGTTTCAAAGAGCACTGAACTGTTAGAACAACAAACAGACCTGTACAGTCACTTACTGTGCAGGCTGATAGAAACACTTAAAGAAACTTAAAAAAAAGTAAAAGATAGGTAGAGAAATGGTCCTGGATCGTTCTAGCACTGAGATACCACTTGTTGGGACTGTATAAGCAATCCTGGTAGGGGTAACTAGTAGTTTTGTGGCCCAAACAATAATTTACGGAACCCAAGACCCAATTTACTGTTGAAACTCGCGGATCCTTAGTGGATCCAGATTTGACCCGATTAGATGAACAAAACACGAAACCCTACTTCATTCTCAGGTTTCGTTTCTCTCTCTTTCTTGTTTTTCTAGTTTTCTCTTGTTACTTCTCTCCCTCTCTTCTAGGATTCTAATGTTTGCTTTGATTTTGCAGGATTTGCACACTAATCTTCAACGAGACTACCAGTGAAGCTTAATCGAAGGTAGACCTTCAATAACCCTCTATTAATTTCTTCAATTTGTGATTTTACAAACCCTAACTTTCTGTTTTGTGCTTCGCAAGTGATAAACTCTAATTTAGTGCATTTTAAGGAGTATTTTCAGGTCTTGTTTAGAGCAATTATTACTAATTATATAAATCATTGACTTAAATTTGCTCTTTATTTTGCAGGATAGAAGCTAACATGAAAAAGAATAAAAGTTCAATTTATATATATATATATATATATATATATATATATTATGGATTGAAGATTAAAAGATTAGAGGGAAAAAGAAGCCAAACCCAATTTAATTGGAGGCCCAAATGTAGAGAAAGTTAGGCCCAATGCCTAATTAAAGAAAGAGCTTGGAGAAAAAGAAAAGAACGTACGGATCAATTAAAAAAGAGGAATAGTAGCCGCAAGAAAAGAGGAAGAGAATTAATAAAGGAGGGCGCGGCACAATATATATATATATATATATATATATATATATATATATATATATATATATATATATATATATATATAGAGAGAGAGAGAGAGAGAGAGAGAGAGAGAGAGAGAGAGAGAGAGAGAGAGAGAGAGAGAGAGAGAGAGCTTCACAATTGAAGGGGGGAGGATAATAACCTAAGCCGCACACCAGGAGACATAGCGTACATACCAAACATAAAAGACGCACCAACAGTAGCGCCGGCATAGCGGAGGAGGAAGATTTGGTACCCGTTCTTGACACCGTGAGAGAGCTTTGGAGCAGGAAAAAGAGACTGAATATTCAGAATAAGAATTTCTTTAATTTCCGGGTTATTTTTATCTCTGTAATTCATGACTCTAATTCCTATTTTATTGTTCTTTATGATTTTGGATAGCTAAATCCTCTTCTAGGGTCTAGGTGGATCTTGCTTGATTAGAGACCTTTTTATGTTCTAATTTCTGGTTTGAATTCCTGTTTTTATTTTAATTAATATTGTCCTATTGATTTTATCACATGATTAGGATTAGCTACCCTTTTCATGTTTATAATCAATTAATTGATCAGCGACCGTACTGTAATTAGTTGGTGGACCTATAGGATAACTGGGGCTATAATTAGGGCATGACCAAACCATAATTTAGTCTTCCAATCATTCAACCTTTTTGCTCTTTATGCTTTTCCTGAATTTAGATTGTTGCATGACCAGACGATGGTTAATTTAGGAAAAAGAATATTAATCGCGAATGACCAAACGGATTAATAGTTTTAGTAAAGGGATTGGTAATTAAATAAAATAAGGGAATTCAGGTAGGATTAGATATAGGGGGAATCGAAGCTTGCAAGTGAAACCGTGATCCTAGACCTCTCTCCATCGATTAAATCTAGTATTTTAATTCTTGTTATTTATCTATTTTTATTTGTTCCATTATAATTCAAATATTTGTTCGTCTAAATAATAAATAATCTCGATTAGTTTGGTACTTGCTAATTAATCCCTGTGGGCACGATAATCTTTTATACTACTTCTGCGGTAGAGTACACTTGCTCTAAGTGTGTTTTTAACGCAACAAGTTTTTGGCGCCGTTGCCGGGGATTAATTTAGCAATATTAAACGAAAGAGATTTTTATTGCTTTAGACATTTTTTTTGCTTTAATTTTAAATTTTGTTTTTTTTATCTTATCAAAAAATATACATATATAAAAAAAAAAGAAGTTACTAATACTTTCCCAAGAGACCGCTGCAGTTCACCTTATTTTGCAGAGAAAAGTCTAAATCATGGTTAAAAGTCTTGGAGACTACATTAGAGAGGCAGAGGCACAAAGAAATTTAGAGAAGTCATATTGGTATATGTCTCAATGCCAGACTCAAATTTCTCCTCCTCCTTATGAACCTTATTCAGACTATTGGGATGACTATGAGCCACCTCCTTATTCCTCCCACTGGGATAATTATGAGTCACTACAAGTGCAAAGGCAAGAGGAGGAAAAGTCGGATGTCAATGAGGTCTTGGCCAAATTTATGCAGCAGGCAAATGAAAAATTTGAAAGATTGGAGGGTGCCATGAACAACAAATTTGAAAGCTTGGAGGGTCAAATCTCAACTCTCATTGCTTTGTTATCTCAAGAGGCCCAAGAAACTCTTTCACAAACTAAGTCTACCCAAAATGAAGAAGCTGAGCAATACAAAGAAAGTATTCCTTTGAGAGATGAAGGTGTCTCTATGGAATATAATCTGGAGGAAGAAGCTCTAAAGAAAGATGAGGAGACTCCTACTGAAGGGAGTCAAATCAAAATAGTAGCTCCTACTGAAGGGAGTCGTATTGAAACAAAAGATCCTACTAAAGGGAGCATTTGTGAGGACAGTGAGAAAGATCCCATGGTTCTAGATTTGGAGAAAGAGGAGAAAGCGCCCATTTTTGGGCAAATTGTTTTAACCATTGGTGATGCTGTGATTAAGGTTCACCGGGGAAAGGTAACTTTAAGGAGTGGTAAAGAAGATGATGTTATTAAAGCTTTAAGTTACAATGAAATTTTCTCTTCTTTAACTTCTCCTTATTTTGATGATGTGGTTGAAACTAACATATTTAGTGAATTAAAGATGCAGGACCTTTTGGAAAAAAGTCGTATTTTGCAGGATCCTAGCATAATGGTGGATGGAGATAAAATAAAAATTTCACCATCCTTTGAAGTTCATCCACCACGTAGAAAAAGGAAGAACAATGTGAACCACATGGTTAGAAAGTTAAGAAGGTGTACTGCGTTAGATGTAAAATTTGCTCTTGGAGAGCCACCTGATTAAGCATCAACTATCGTCGGGCTCATGACGTGAAACAAGCGCTTCGCAGGAGGCAACCTGGGTTTTATTTTCAGTTATTTTTACTTTTAATTTGTTTCATTTTGTTTTTAGGAATAAGCTCGGACTACAAGCTCTCTCAGGGAAGTCACTCTTACTCTCTCATTTATTTATTTTTGTGCCAATTTGATATTTTGCATTGAGGACCATGCTTCATGCTAGTGTGGGGGAGGAGAGTTATTTTGTCACTTGATCTTTATTAATGCACATACCCACCGTATATGTTGATAGCATTTTTTCTGGCTTATTTTAGCGACTTATGCCTCAAGTTGAAAAAAATAGAGATTTTGCCTCTAGGGGATCCCATAATTAATTTACTTGACAGACTTGTGCTTAATTGTAACTGTGAGGTTGTCCTTAGGAAGCTGATAATTAGCATTTGTCTCTGTTGAGTACTTTTTGTGAACTAGCTTCTAAAGGTGAGATTTGAGCCTTCATAAGGGGATTGATACTAAATCATAAGTTTTTACCCCTTTTCTTTCTATGAGTGTGTTTCCCAATTTGCTACATTCTAGAATTTGTCTTTTGACCATTTCAAGGCGAAAATTAATTTGCATCATGTAAAAAGATTTGGGGAATTTAGGTATTTTTCTGGCCTCAGAGTTGTTTGTTGAATTTATCCATTAGTTGCCCCCTTTGAGCCTATTTGTTATATTTTTTCTTTGGTACCCAGATATAATTTTTTCTTTTTTTTGTGGTAACCATTTGAAATTAAATTTGGAGAAACTATTGAAAGTTACAATTTTGTCCTGTATTCCAACTGTCTATCTCATCGGGACATAAAAACAAAATAAGAGTGGCGAATGTGGTTACAAGTACCTTTTCCTCCTATGAAAAATATAAAAAAATGAAAAGTTGGAAAGAAAAAAAAAAGAGAACAAAGGAAAGCAAGAAGAAGGAAAAGGCAAATCAAAAGAATGAAAGAGCCAAAGGGCAAATCCAAAAGAAAAAAAAAGTCGACTCAAGAGAAAAAGAAGAATGAAGAATGGAAGTTGTTCTGGATTGGGCCACAGCCCAAAGTGAATACTGGACCGACGCGGACGGCCCAGTACGTAATCAGCATCACACGACTTTTGGATCGGGTCGCAACCCGTTAAGAAGTTTGGGCCTATGTGAGCGGCCTAACAACGACCAGCGCCAACTTATACCCACGATGGGAGGATCTACGGTGGAGAGGAATTCTCGCAGATCCAACGGCCGCCCTCAACACCCAAGTGCTATATAACGAGACCCTGACATCATAGGAAAGGTACGTTTTTTAACCAATATTACCACAGAAAATCACCCCACTGACTTGGGCGTTGGAGTGCCATCGCAGTTACACCCCGAGGGAGCTCTGCACTCGACCAGCCTACATACAGGAACGACCTCAATATCTGGCACCAAGCCCCAAGACAGCACGAGCACAAACAGATTCATTTCAACAAAAGGACTGATCGCTCGGAGAAGAGTCCGGTTCATTGGCGAACATCCCCACTCCAATAGACATGGCTCCGCGAGGCAGACCACGCGGCGCCCCGCATCCACGAAACATGACCGCAATTCCCCAGCGACAACAAACACCAGAGGGCGACGCCGCCGATGTAGGCGATACTGCGTCCAGTGCACAAGGGGCTCCTCCCGGCCATACAAGCGTCATGCTGCCAAACGAAATACTGCAAGAATTACGCGAGTTGTTGAGAGCTAGGAACGGAAACATCGCCGACCAAGTCGCCTCTGGAAGAGCATACACCGCGCCTGACCAGCGTCGCCGCGACGACGAATCGTCGAGACCAAGAGGCAATCCCTCCAGAAGACATAGATCTCCCCCGAGAAGGCAATTAGTACACCGATCGCCCCCAAGAAGACGAGGACTGGTCCAGCAACAACCACGGACCCCCCTTTCCTCGACTGACCCAACATACTGGCCCGAGGAAGAGTCCTACCAAGAATCTTCGTACGACTCCTCTGGGTCACTGACTCGGTCCAGAAGTAGGTCACAGGAAAGATTCCCTCGCCCCTACTGGGATGCGCCTCCTCCACGGGCTCGTAGGTATGAATCACCTCCTCCACGACGTGGTCATCGGGGTCACTACCCCGAGGACCGACCATCTCGTAGGAGGACGGGCAATGACGGCCTGGGACCCTTCACCCGGGGAATCGACGAGTACCCTATCCCGCGAGCACTGGAGAAGCCACCCTCTGATCTCCGGATGTACAACGGGGTAAAGGACCCCGATTCCCACCTACGATATTTTGACTTGGTAATGAAGTATAGGCGGGCAGACGGGCCGGTTAAATGCAAAATCTTTCCACTAACCCTAGAAGGACCCGCTCTGGAGTGGTTCACTGAATTAAGGCCCAACAGTATCTCGTCCTGGGAGCAATTGGCTCGAGTTTTTAGTGCCCGCTTCACCGCATCAAGGGTGAAGCCTAAATCACATGCCATCTTGAAAGCGATTAGGCAGGGCCCGGATGAATCCCTCTGTGAGTATGTTGAGCGCTTCAACAGAGAAGCCTCCAATGTCCGAGGGCTGGAGGACGATATGCGCCTATGGTTTCTCCCGGACGGCCTCCGAACTGGTAGTTTATTTGAGATAGAAGTTGGTGTGAACGAGCCGCCAGACCTCAAAACTTTCCTACGCCGATCGCAGAGGTTTATGAACTATGAGGAAAGAGCGATGGCAACCCAAGCCGTCGCAGGGCAAGCGAAGGATCTCCAATCGAACCGGGTCCAAGACTCCAGGAGGGATAGAGGAGACAGAGAAGGACCATCCAGGGAATTCAGGCAGAAGAAATTCTCCGACTAGACCAAACTAAATACCTCGTACTCCCAGATCTTGGCCGAGTGCGCAAACACGGAATTCAAAGATATAAAGAGGCCCGAACCACTAGTCCTTAAAGAAGGACAACGCCCGTCTCGCCGGTATTGCCGTTATCATAGAAGTAACGGACATGACACCAACAATTGCATGGCCCTGAAAGACGACATCGAAGAACTGATCAGAAAGGGAAAGCTAACCCAGTACGTGAAGAAAGGGCCTACAGAGAAACCAGAAGAGAAGGACAGAGATCGGTCCCCTCGAAAGGGTAAGGCGATCGTAAATGAAGTTGGGAAAGGCTCAAAGGAAGACGAGGATGAATACAGTGAAGAAAGAAACGACCACAAGAGGTCAAGGGGACGCGCGGTTGCGATGGTGATTACTGGAGGGTGCCCTATGGAAGGAGGAGAAACGAACAAGTCATCGAAAAGACGCTGGAAAGAAATAATGAACGTCGCCTCGACCTCCACGCCCGGTCGCCCCTCAAAAAGGCCGCCTTTGGCATTCGGCGACGATGATTTGCTCGATGGGAAGCCTAATAAGTATGTCCCACTAATCGTCACCGCGGTAATGGCTAATGTCGAGGTCAGAAGAATCCTGGTCGACCAGGGAAGCTCGGCTGATATCATCTTTGAAGACCTCCTCGACATCTTGAGAATTCCAAGGGGCGAGTTGACGGCCTATCGGGGATCTGACCTGATAGGTTTCAATGGATCATCCACAACACCTCTTGGGATGCTGGAACTTATGGTAACCTTCGGGGACGACAGCGGGGAGAAACCCAAATGCAGAGTTGTGAAAGTAAATTTTTTGGTATTACCATGCAGATCGGTATACCAATGTATCATCGGTTGTCCCACTTTGGGAAAGCTGGAAGCCGTGACCTCGACCGTCCATCTAAAGATGAAATTCTATTCGGACAACAATGAGGTTGTCACCGTCCTGGCAGATCTACAAGCCGCTCGACGATGCCACTTCATGAGCATGAAGGAACAAGGAGAGCATGAAACGAGAAAGACGAACGCCGTGAATAAGGGCGGGAGGCAAGTCAATGTGGCTGATCTGGATGCCCGCTACGACCCGGACAGTGAACCTGAAGAAGGAGATGATGACCTTACCCGAGAGCTCAAGAAAAGAATTAAAAGACCTGAGCCGCACGGGGAACTCGCCCGAGTACAACTGGGAAACGACCCAGAGAAGACTGTGTCATTGGGAAGCGACCTTCCCACAGAGATACGAGATCAGTTAATCAAATGCTTGAGGGAACACGCTGATGTCTTCGCATGGAGTGCCGCAGACATGCCAGGCGTCCCACCAGAGGTAGCTTGTCACCACCTGGCCGTTAATCCCACCGCAAAATGGGTCGGCCAAAGAAGGAGGGTGCAGGGTGACGAGAAAGGGAAAGCCGCCAGTAAGGCAGTCGATGATTTGCTGGAAGCCGGGTTCATCAAAGAAATAAAGTACACGACCTGGCTATCTAACGTGGTTCTGGTCAAAAAGGCCAACGGGAAATGGCGCATGTGCGTCGACTATACTGATCTTAACCGGGCATGCTCTAAAGACGCGTTTCCAGTACCAAGCGTAGACCGGTTAGTTGACAACGCAAATGGCTTCAGGTTACTCTCATTTTTAGACGCTTACTCGGGTTATAACCACATCTCAATGCACCCGCCCGACCAGGAGAAGACAGCCTTCATGACGGCAAGGGGGAACTACTGTTACTTAGTCATGCCTTTTGGATTGAAAAATGCCAGCGCGACCTATCAGAGAATGATGAGCAAAGTTTTCCAGTCACAGATCGGCAGAACGGTCGAAGTGTACTTAGACGACATGATCATAAAGAGCAAACAAGACATTGATCATGTGGCAGACCTAAGAGAGATATTTGTGGAAGCCCGCAAAAACTCGCTGAAGCTGAATCCTGAGAAGTGCACGTTCGGAGTCAGGGCGGGCAGGTTTTTGGGGTTCTTTTTAACAGAGCGGGGGATTGATGCGAATCCAGATAAATGCAGGGGCGTGACAGAAATGAAGTCACCCACTAGCAAAAAAGAGATTCAGAAGCTGAACGGGATGATAGCCGCGCTATCGCGATTCATTTCAAAAGCGGCCAGCAAGTCTCTCCCACTTTTCAAATTACTTAAGAAGGAGGCGAAATTTGAATGGTCGGCCGAATGCGACCAGGCCCTAGATCAGCTGAAAAAGGTTCTGTTGCAACCGCCCATCCTGACCACCCCAGAGCCCGGGGAAACGTTGTACCTATACCTCTCCATCAGTGATGAAGCCCTAGCAGCCGTGCTGGTGCGGGAAGACGGGGAGAAACAGAATCCCGTGTATTTTGTGAGTAAAGCACTCCAGGGACCAGAACTTAGGTACCAAAGGATCGAGAAGCTAGCCCTTGCACTAATCGTGGCCGCTCGAAGACTGAGATCGTATTTCGTGGCTCATCAAATCGTCCTCAGAACAGATCAGCCCGTTCGACAGATCTTGCATCGACCCGACTTAGCAGGAAGGATGATCAGATGGGTAGTAGAGCTCTCAGAGTTCGGCGTGAAATATGAGACAAGAACGACCACAAAGGCACAAATTCTGGAAGACTTCATAGCCGAGATGACCCCGATCCAGGAAGAAAGGCCTGATCCGACCTGGACGCTATACGTCGACGGCTCCTCAAACTGCAAAGGGAGTGGGGCAGGTTTGATTTTAGAAAGCCCAGAAGGAACGACCGTGGAGGTGTCGTTGACATTTTCCTTTTCTACGTCAAACAACCAGGCAGAATACGAAGCATGCATTGCAGGACTTATGCTCGCCAGGGAGTTCAAAGCACGACGGGTCGAGCTCCGTTCTGACTCCCTGTTAGTAGTGTCCCAGATTGGAGAAGCGTATGATGCCAAAGATGAAGTTTTACGGAGGTACCTCGCTAAGGTACGAGAACTGCTCGATCAGTTCGAAAGTGCAGAAGTCCTACACTTCCCCAGGTCAGAAAATGGAAGGGCGGACGTACTTTCGAAACTGGCGAGTACAAAAACCCCAAGGAACCACAGGAGCGTAATCTAGAAGATACTCCCTCAACCCAGCGTCCAACTAGAAACAGCTCCAATCACCGATGTCTGCATGATCGGTCAAGGGACGACATGGATGGATCCCATCCTAAAGTACATCGTGTTGGGGGAAGAGGAAGACGACCCAAAAAAGTCTGCTCTCACGCGAAGGCGGGAATCATCATATTCGGTAATTGAAGGCAAATTGTTTCGCCGAGGACTCTTAACACCATTACTGAAGTGTCTGACACCACAAGAGGCCAATTATGTGTTGAGGGAAATCCACGAAGGGATATGTGGGAATCACCTAGGGGCACGAGCACTAGCCAAAAAAGCACTTCGAGCGGGATACTATTGGCCAACGATGGAGGGTGATGCCAACGAGCTAGTAAAAAAATGTGATAAGTTCCAGAAGCACGCAGACATACATATCGCCCCCCCCCCCCCGGTCGAATTGAACTCCATTACCGCTCCATGGCCGTTCGCGTGGTGGGGAATAGACCTTCTGGGCCCGTTCTCAGCAGCCCCAGGACAGCTTAAATACTTAATAGTGGCAGTAGACTACTTCACCAAGTGGGTAGAGGCCGAGCCATTAGCGACCATTACCTCCAAAAACTGCTTGAAGTTCTTCAAGAAAAATATACTAGTTCGATTTGGAGTCCCTCAGGTCGTAGTCTCGGACAACAGCACCCAGTTCACGGACAAAAACTTCCAAGAATACATGTCGGAACTAGGAATCAAGCAGCGCTTCACATCGGTCGAGCACCCACAGACCAACGGACAAGCAGAGGCCGCCAACCGGGTGATCCTGCGCGGGCTGAAAAGAAGGCTGGACGAATCCAAAGGCAAGTGGGCAGAAGAACTCCCCTTCGTACTATGGGCATACCGGACCACCCCACACTCCACCACAGGCGAAAGTCCATTCAAGTTGGTATACGGGGTGGAGGCACTTATCCCGGTTGAAGTTGGAGAGCTCAGTTGGAGAACTGCATATTCCAAAAACCCCGATGAGAACGATCAGGGACTCAGAGAGGAACTCGACTTGGTTGAAGAACTCCGCACCAAAGCGTCGTTGAAAGAAGCACTTGTTAAATAAGGGATGGCAACGAGACACAACTTAAAGGTCGTCCCTAGAGAATTCACCATCGGCCAGCTCGTCCTCAGAAGAGCGACGATAGGACAGAAGTTCGCAGCTCAAGGTAAACTCGCTCCAAACTGGGAAGGTCCCTACCGAGTCGTCTCGAAGACGGGGAAGGGCGCCTACCAACTTCAAACCATGGGAGGCGGGGCGGTGCCAAGGACATGGAATGCGGCGAACCTCAGGCGATACTTTGTTTAAACTTTTGACTAAATTCAATTGTAACTCTGTCATTGACACTTGTTGAACCGGGCGGGACACTCTTTTCCCACTGGGTTTTTATTGAGGCCCGCCCGGCCATCACGGCAGATGGTATGTTTTTATATGTTGTCTCATCCTTTTATGTTTTCCATACAGATCCATTAACCGCCAGGCGGGTTAAAATCAAATCGAGTTTGATAAACCACTGGCCGGGCTCAGGGGTACTTAGTCGATCTAAGTAACACGAAGCGATCTTAATCGATAGTCGCAACGCCAAGGGCGAGTTAAATCTGGGGACGAACCCTGGTAAACGACCCGAAGGCTAAAAACACGAATTAAAAGAAACGAAGCGCTCACAACCGAAAGTCGCACCCCCAAGGGCAAGTTAAATCTAGATACGAGGTCCAGTAAACTGCCCGAAGGCTAAACGAATTAAACAGAACGATTAAAATAACGATTTTAAAGCCAAAAGCATAGTACATATTACAACAGTGGGGCGACTCGAAAGCCGCCCAAAAACGAAAAACAAGTACTTAGAGCATATTACAAAAATTCTAATGGGAACGATCGAAAACAGCCATTTCCTCCACTAAGACGTTTCCTTCCTCGTCCTCCTCAGCATGCTTGATGATCCGACCGTCCACATAAGAATGGGAAAAATTGATAACACCCAGGTCCAGCACAAGGTCCGGGTAGACGCACCGCACCTGGGCCAGAGCCTCATCAAACCGCTCCTTGCAAATTGAAACAGTGGAATGAACGAGCCGATCATATTGAGCATAAGCCTCTTCCCGCTCCTTCTTCAAAGCTTCAATGGACGACCTCATTTCAGCAGCTTCCAGATTCAAGCCGCTCATCTGTTCAATCAAATCGCTAACCTTCCCCACCTCAAGCTGCAAATTCTTCTCAGTTTCAGCTAATGCGACCTGGGCGTCATCTCGCTCTTGGGTGACGACAGAGAGCGACTCCCTTGTTTTGTCGAGGGCAGTGACGGTAGGCTGAAGGGCGGCCTCTGAATCTTGCAGTTTCTTCTTGAAAGCTTCCAACTCCTCCCGAACTTCTGAGATATAAACATGAGCACGGCTAAGCTTGTCGGTTTTGTCTAAGTTATCACTCTCCAACCATAAATTTTGGGCGAGGAGAATATTACCTTTTGTCCGCTCCATTTCTCCGTGTTTCAATTTCGCGACCAGGTGAGACCCAGCCTTGACCACCTCAGCCGCAAACAGTAGGGGGTCTTCACGGAATCCGCTGACGATGCTCTCATCGGTCATTTCCTCCAGATCGACCGCCAGGGCCGAACTCTTCTGAGGCCCTTTATGAGCCCTGGACTTTTTATGAGCATGGTCATCCTGGGTCAGATCGACAGTGGGAGGGGGACGTCCCCTCTTCGTCCCAGCAACAGGCGGGCTTCTCTCGCCACCTTCAGCAGCCACAGAACCCTCAGGAACTGGGGAAAGAGTAACTGCAGGGGTGGACGGGCCGATCTGGGACCTCCTCCCTTTCTTAGCTTGTTTCATCAACTCGGCAAAACCTAGACCGGCCAATTTCACCTGCGAAGAAGGTAAGAACACGGTTAAAAAAAAAGGGCGGGGTACGACTACCCATACCAAGAGCGACTTTGAAACCGTTATCATCGGTCGTTTTCACCAATTGGTGACATTTGATCAGACCCTCCTCCATCCAAGAGGCCAAGTTCTCAAGCAACCTTAGAGTCTCGGTATTTTCCTCGCCAAGTTGGCAACGGGTTTTGTACGTGGCGGGCATGCGGCGAAAATGAGCGTACATCCACGCTATAGGATATTGCATGCCTGTTACTCGGCCACCGGAGTCAACCGTCCCCACCATCCGCTGAGATGCCTCGCAAACTGGGACTACCCATAGAAAAGACGACTTCCAGGGTTTGAGCGAGTCAGAAAACGGCTTGAAAATCTTGTAGTCCGACTGAGCCTTAAGACTCAGATGCTCCTACCGATTCCGATTGCTGCCCGGCTCTGGTCGCCTGCTTGTCTCAAAAAATTTGAAGAAAGTTTGCCGATTGCACTCTCGCCCCATCACTCTCAATAACTGCTCAAACACCTTGATAAATGCCCACGAGTTAGGGTGCAGCTGCGAGGGTGCAACCCCAAGATCACGAAGAATACTGCGTTGAAAGCATGTAAATGGTGGACGAATCCCCACGTCGCGAAGGACAGTGGCATACATGGTGAATTTTAAGGTGGCCGGGATCATAGCCACGTTTTCCGTTGAAGTAGGGCCTTCGACCGCCCACACCTGGTCCGGCGCGCCAACCAGCCCGGCAAAATACGATAACACTTCATCCCCAGGTTTGAATAGTGACGGAATCCGGCCTAGCACGACCGACGAGATCCAAGAGCGATCCTCCCCTAGAGAGCCTCTCCAATCGGCCTCCCCTCTCCCGGCGTTTGGCTGGATTACCCGCTCCGAAGGGGCCGAGGACGTAGAAGGTGGATCATGACTTTCCCTCGTCTGGAAGTATACGGGACGAGCGGGCATCGCAACATCCGATCCCTCAGCAGGAGGCGTAGAAGTAAATCCACCCTCCGAAGTCGTCCTATCTGTAGACGTTCAGGAACTGGATGATGGGTCGGTGGAGGAAACTGGCGGGCTGCCAGTTACTTGGGCGGCCAGCTTTGTCCGCGCCATGAAGAAAGAAAACCTGCAAGAAGGGAGCATGAAAGTCAGACCATCGAAGATGACCTACGGAAAGGGGCGACATGATCGACCCCGAGTCTGACACCCTCTCCTCGCCCATGTTAATGTTAACAAGAAGAGAAATGCGATTTAAATTACTAAAGCCCAAAAGTAAAACTATATACCAGGAGCGGGATACAGTTTCGTTGCACTATGAATCACCAGAATGAGGCGATCGGAAGTTAGATCGCGCCGGAGTTTGAAGTCGCTGATCGGGAAACACCGTGCCAGAGTAGCCGGAAAATAGATCGCTCGTCGGAGAAAGGAAGTCGCCCTCAGAGCAAAAAATCCGGAAATTGAACAAATTAACATAAGGGTGCCCCATATTTATAGGGAGGGAAAGCCAGAAGGCGAAGGGACACGTCCCTTCCCCTTCTAAATTGATGATCTTCCTCGAAAATTGAACTGTCATCATCAAGCGCCCCCTTTCTTGAAAAGCGTGAAGTATGGTGACAGTCCCATCGGAGCGTCATGCTTGTCCTCTCAGAACGTCATATCTGTCAGAACACCACGTCGCTAGAAGGCGCGAGCAGGCTCAATCGAACGGGCACACGATCAGGTCATCTCGGCGCAGGCCAGCGTAGGCGGCCAATGTGGAGGCAGCCCGCCTCACCGAAAGGAATCTGACTCTTAGGCCTGAACCCGTTCTACTAAACGACTTCGGCCTGGGGGGCAACTGTTCTGGATTGGGCCGCAGCCCATAGTGAATACTGGACCGACGCGGACGGCCCAGTACGTAATCAGCATCACACGACTTTTGGATCGGGTCGCAACCCGTTAAGAAGTTTGGGCCTATGTGAGCGGCCCAACAACGACCAGCGCCAACTTATACCCACGATGGGAGGATCTACAGCGGAGAGGAATTCTCGCAGATCCAACGGCCGCCCTCAACACCCAAGTGCTATATAACGAGACCCTGACATCATAGGAAAGGTACGTTTTTTAACCAATATTACCACAGAAAATCACCCCACTGACTTGGGCGTTGGAGTGCCATCGCAGGTACACCCCGAGGGAGCTCTGCACTCAACCAGCCTACATACAGGAACGACCTCAATATCTGGCACCAAGCCCCAAGACAGCACGAGCACAAACAGATTCATTTGAACAAAAGGACCGATCGCTCGGAGAAGAGTCCGGTTCAGAAGTGAAATTAATTTGGAGTTTGGACAAAATTGTAAAATAGATAGGAGCTCCATATTTGATTTCAAATGTTACTATGTGCTTGTTGTTTTTAACCATTTGATTATCCCTTTCTTCTTATTTCCTACCCTGCTCGACTAAACCTTGGCCCCATTACAACCCATGAAAACCCATCTTTTGCATGCATGTGAACTATTTAGTGGAGATTTGGTCAAATTACAAACATATGGTAATGTGCATTTTGTTGAAACTTGAGTGTATACTTTCCCTAGTCCCTAAACACTTAGAGAGATTGTGAGTGAGTGCCATTGTTCACAAAAATGTATTCTTCAGGGACATGAGCCTCTAATTGGGCAACCTTTTGACACCTCATTTGTGCTATATTGTCTATTGTCTGTCATTGTGCTTTTAATTTTGGATCCCTTATTTGCTTGTCTCTGTTATCTATTTGAAAAATTTATTGAGCCAAGAAATTTGCTTGAGGACAAGCAAAAGTTAAGTGTGGGGGAGTTGATAAACTCTAATTTAGTGCATTTTAAGGAGTATTTTCAGGTCTTGTTTAGAGCAATTATTACTAATTATATAAATCATTGACTTAAATTTGCTCTTTATTTTGCAGGATAGAAGCTAACATGAAAAAGAATAAAAGTTCAATTTATATATATATATATATATATATATATATATATATATATATATATATATATATTATGGATTGAAGATTAAAAGATTAGAGGGAAAAAGAAGCCAAACCCAATTTAATTGGAGGCCCAAATGTAGAGAAAGTTAGGCCCAATGCCTAATTAAAGAAAGAGCTTGGAGAAAAAGAAAAGAACGTACGGATCAATTAAAAAAGAGGAATAGTAGCCGCAAGAAAAGAGGAAGAGAATTAATAACGGAGGGCGCGGCACAATATATATATATATATATAGAGAGCTTCACAATTGAAGGGGGAGGATAATAACCTAAGCCGCACACCAGGAGACATAGCGTACATACCGAACATAAAAGACGCACCAACAGTAGCGCCGGCATAGTGGAGGAGGAAGATTTGGTACCCGTTTTTGACACTGTGAGAGAGCTTTGGAGCAGGAAAAAGAGACTGAATATTCAGAATAAGAATTTCTTTAATTTCCGGGTTATTTTTATCTCTGTAATTCATGACTTTAATACCTATTTTATTGTTCTTTATGATTTTGGATAGCTAAATCCTCTTCTAGGGTCTAGGTGGATCTTGCTTGATTAGAGACCTTTTTATGTTCTAATTTCTGGTTTGAATTCCTGTTTTTATTTTAATTAATATTGTCCTATTGTTTTTATCACATGATTAGGATTAGCTACCCTTTGCATGTTTATAATCAATTAATTGATCAGCGACTGTACTGCAATTAGTTGGTGGACCTATAGGATAATTGGGGCTATAATTAGGGCATGACCAAACCATAATTTAGTCTTCCAATCATTCAACCTTTTTGCTCTTTATGCTTTTCCTGAATTTAAATTGTTGCATGACCAGACGATGGTTAATTTAGGAAAAAGAATATTAATCACGAATGACCAAACGGATTAATAGTTTTAGTAAAGGGATTGGTAATTAAGTAAAATAAGGGAATTCAGGTAGGATTAGACATAGGGGGAATCGAAGCTTGCAAGTGAAACCGTGATCCTAGACCTCTCTCCATCGATTAAATCTAGTATTTTAATTCTTGTTATTTATTTATTTTTATTTGTTCCATTATAATTCAAATATTTGTTCGTCTAAATAATAAATAATCTCGATTAGTTTGGTACTTGCTAATTAATCTCTGTGGACACGATAATCTTTTATACTACTTCTGCGGTAGAGTACACTTGCTCTAAGTGTGTTTTTAACGCAACAGCAAGTTATGAAACACTCAAGGATTTCAGTCGCACCCTTAATCAAAGGTATAAAACGCACTTTCTTGCTATTTCACCTCTAATTTCACCGTTTTTCTTTTATTACATATAAACCCTAACCCTTGTTGCTGGGTTTCTTGTTTACATGCAATGATACAACGAAATGCTTGCTTGGAAGATGATTGTAAAGAAATGTAAAAGTAATTGCTTTATTTCATTGTAATATTGATTTCTGTACAAATGTATATATAGACATAGGATTAGTTTATTATTGATTAACAAACTATTAGTTACACTTTGTAACTTGTTCCGAATCGGTCCAAGAGGCCCAATCTGCGACTATAATGGGCCGGTTCCTTATAAAGTACGAACCAGCAAGACATCCTGTAACACCCCGATAATTTCTATCTTGTAGAAATTACCGAAGCGCACGACTAGCATACATCAGAGTGACTTTCCTTTTTAAAATATTGAACACATACTAAACTTCGATAAATCACTCATCGAACGTGCTTACATAACTGAACATAATATATATAAAATCGGTCCTTACACTCTCAACTAGTGTTCAATACTCAAAAACCGAAAGTCCACGGAAGCGATTTACAACTTGAAAGACATAAGTCGTACAATCGAATAGTCTTAAGATACAAAGGAAACTGAAATACAGAGATACATAATATGACAAAACAAACAAAAGCGTCAGTAGCTCCTCAAGTATCTCCATAGTCGTGCCTCACGGTCTTCAACTTCCCCTGCTTAACGGAAAAACAACAACAATGGATTGGGTGAGACAACTTGTCTCAGTGAGTTCTATCGCGACCCCTTACTAATTCTCTCGGTTCAATTATGCTTGATTCATTATTCTAAACTCATAACTCATAGTCCTCAAAGTTGACTATGTGGCTGAACTAACTAACGTTGTCCTCATAACCCTTAAGTCGGTTACGAGAAGCAACACTTAAACTGAACTAAAGTCTTAGCGTGTCACCGGTCACTTGGCATAATAAGCTCCCGGTGAACCCGTCCCCACTAATCGGCTGGGTCCCTGATGGGGCCTAGGTTCATAGGGCTCATGACTGCCCCTCCCCTAGCACACTAAACTGAAATAGGGTCGTCACCCTAACTGAACTAATGTATATATTTTAATATACCTGAACTGAATACTGATCTGAACATAACAATGAACTGAGCATAATAATGAACTTAACTTAACACGGAGCTCAACTTAACATGATCTCATTACTAACATGATCTGATTACTAACATTAGGTGATCTCACACGGCTTACTAAAGTTGTTAGTTTATTTATAATTATCCGTTAGATGACCTAATCAATCACATTCACATAATCATAAACTGAGCATAACCTGATCTTAACCAATAGCACCTCATTAACATAGGCATAACATGAAACCAATGATCAATCACATGAAGCATTCACTTAACATGAACATATTTCAATCACAATCAATCATATGCAACTAACATAACTTGGGTCCAATCATCGTCAATTACCACTCAATTCAGGGCAATTTAATTATAGCATCATTGGGGAAGATGGAAGAAAGGATTAGGAAGCAGTTGGGATCGTTCGGAATGATTTAAAACACTTTTGAAAAGTTTCAGTCCGAAGGTCACGCACGATTCGTGCGCCCATACGCACGATCCGTGCGTGTGCTTCAGTAACCCAGAGTTTTCCATTTTCTTAACTGTATCATTCCGTTCCGAGCCCCAATTACTTCGCGATCAAAACCCCACTTTTCACACATGTAATTACAGTCAATCATAGACCGACAATCATCAATCGTAATGACCATTCAATCATCAAACAATCAGCCACAATTTCCAATTCAACAATTGCATGACTTAACAACTCAACGAAGTTTTACCCTAACATGTGGAGCCTATAACTTGAGCTACACAGTTCCAAATTAAACCAAATCAGAACCACATTAACGGGCATTCAGTCTAGTTTCTAAAACAATTGATCACATAATTTTTGGATACCTATATCATCCCTAGATACCCAGAAACCGAACCTATTCTCAAACTGTCTCCAGAATTCTACCCTAACTTGTGATGCTCATATCTTGAGCTACACAAGTTTAAATGTCACCATTCCAAATCCAAAATGACAAGTATTCAATCTAGTTTCTAAAAAGGTAAGTTATATAATTTTTGGATACGTAAATCATTCCCAGTTTCAAAAAGACAGCACCTATGTCCAGATTATCTCCAGAATTCTACCCTAACTTGTGATGCTCATATCTTGAGCTACACAACTCCAAATGCAACCATCCCAAATCCAAAATGTCAAGCCTTGAGTCTAGTTTCTAAAATGACAATCCATCAGATTTTTCAATCAGTAATGCGTTCCCAGTCACTGCAATACCGAAACTACCAACAGAAGATTGAAACAGTGAATTTTAACAACAAAATTAACCTCAAGTAAGCACCAATTTAATCCATTGACTTGAGACATGAAAATCAGACATTCAACACAATCAATCCAGTCCAGAAAATCATCAATTCAACAATTACCAATTATCATCATCAATCACAATACCAAATCAACAATCACATGACTTAAAGACTCAAACGAGAGATTTTCGTAAAGCGGTTTCACACCGGTTTTCAGAACTCAACACCAAAAACCCAGAACACCACACATTCAATCATAAAATCCTAGTGAGTATAGAACTCGCCTCTTTGGCGACGAAAATCGCAACAACCGAAATTCCCCGAATAGCATAAAACAACGTAACCGCACGAACTCCCCGACATGCGTCCTCTCGGTCCAACTGTCACGAATCACTCCAAGCTAACCCCAAATTGCTCCAACAGCTACTCAGCAACTGAAACTCCAATGTGGCTGGTGTAGGGGTTTTAACAACTGATCAACAACATTCAGCTACCACATGCAAGCTAAAATCAAAACCCCCCATGATCCCAAAGTTGTGTGTATTTCGAAATGGTGATAAGGAAATGAACAGATTTGGCATCCTCTAACATCCAAGAACACCACGAAATTGTACTCCCAAACTGTAGTTCCAGCTTCCATCTTCTCCTTCATGGTTTCCTCTATCATGAAATAGAAACTCAGCCCTTGGGTCCTCCTCCACAAGAACTCGCGACAGCCATCTTTTCTCCAGAAGAAAAATAGTTCGAAACTGTTTCTGGTTGGGTTCTTTGATTCTGTTTTTGTTGTGAGGTTGAGGTGGTGTTTGGTATCAAGATGAAGAGAAGAAATCAATGGTCACAATGGTGCAAGAAGATTGAACATGCATCAAGATTCATGGAAGTTCTCTCCTCTTCTCCCCAAGCTCTCTCTCTCGCCACTTCTCTCCTTTTCTCTATTTCTAAGATCTGATTTTTGTGAGAGTGGGGGAAAGAGTGATTGTGTCTATGTCCAGCTGAAGGTGTTTTATAGAGGAAAGACCAAAATACCCTTGCATTCTAAACACTCACTTAAACCTTGCCTAATTAATCTAACAATCAAGCACTTGAGCAAATCATTTGATTCAACTCACTTAGCAATAAAACACATACTTCATTTATTTAGCTTTGACAATCCTCTCCTAATTATCTTAATATGCTAATTTACTCAATTAGCTAATTAATCAAACATAAACTCTTACTAATTTCTATTAACTAAGCAAAGAAAATTGGGGATGTTACACATCCCTCCCCCGTCATTCACATCTACGGCCCAGATCGAAATGCCTCAATCCAGCGGTCAGGATCACGCGTTACCTGCGAGCCACTGGTGTAGCGCGTATAAATACGGGTCCTACCCGCATATCCAGGTATGTTTTATAC
The DNA here is from genome assembly GCA_039519185.1 of Astragalus membranaceus. Taxonomy (NCBI): domain Eukaryota; kingdom Viridiplantae; phylum Streptophyta; class Magnoliopsida; order Fabales; family Fabaceae; genus Astragalus; species Astragalus membranaceus. The sequence goes on from CM076849.1 coordinate 128,045,973, forward strand.
CCGCTTGCACCTCACTGACTTCTATTTGCTGACTTAAGCATTGGAGTGTCTGCAGGTACCCGACCCCGCCGAGATCAGCCTCGGAAGAACGCAACCCCAATGAATGCCATCTCAGAAGCAGGCGACTTAATGATTATCGACCTCGGAAGATTTCGACCTCGAGTCAGGAGAGGATAAACACGACACTTCAGATACCAACTGCAGGATCCGGATCTGAGAATCCGAGGCAAGGTAACAGACCTGCCAAGAAGAAAGCGTCGACCTGACCTCCACTGCTTTTTTCCGATGATGATCTCCCGAACGGCACACTCACCGAATATCCTTCGCTGGTAGTCTCGGCAACGATGCTAAATACACGGGTTTCAAGAATCTTGGTGGATCAAGGGAGCTCGACTGATGTCATGTTCCAAGATCTCTTCCCGAGACTGGGAATTCCCGCAACTAAACTCCTCCCCTACGAAGGCTCGTTGCCTCAACGGTCCATCTCAAAATGAAGTTCTACTCGCAGAAAGGGGAAATTGTCACGATAGCCACTGACATCGAGGCCGCGCGAAGATGTCACTACCTCTCTGCAAGACCAATGCCCCGCCCCGACGAGGTAAATTTAAGCTCAGGAGAGAAGCCAAAAAAAAGTGGAACTCGAGCAAACCACCGGAAGCAATTCCCCGACCTGGATTCGAGACACGACCTGGGGAATTCCGAATCTGACCATGATGTTTCTAAGTAGTAGGCTCCTTTTCCTGTTTTAGCAGTTACTCTATAGGGCCTTCCCAGTTCGGGACCAGCTTGCCTTGTTTGGAGTTCCTGCCTCCAACGTCGGCTCTTCTTAGAACGAGCTCTCCCACGTTGAAGCTGTGAGGGACGACCTTGGCATTGTATCTTGTAGCGATTCTTTGTTTGATGGTGGCTTCTGCGAGGGCGGCCTGGTCTCGGACCTCTTGGTCCAAGTCGAGCTCTTGGCGTATGGCTTGGGTGTTGTTATCTCTATTGAGGTATACTTCCCATTGCAACGAAGGGCCACATGGCCTTGCCTCTCTCTCCCGGATCCGATCTCCGCCTGACGAAAAATCTCGAACAAAGCAAAAAACACTTTGTGACGGCAAGCTCGCTTTAGGGCACCCATGACTATCTCAAGTTTCCGAATGAATCCCCACGCATTGGGAGTAAGCTGAGACGGGGAGACCCTCAGGTACCGAAGGATCCGCTTTTCAAAGCTCGAAAAAGGAATTTCCATTTTCATCTTCTCAAAAAGAACCGAGTACATGAAAAACCGTAACCCAAAAAACTCCTTGACACACTACGTCGGAGTCGGCGACAGGTTCAAATTTCCACTTCTGCTCTTCACCTCCCAGAAATTTCTAAAACCTTTTGAAATCCCTTAGGTCGGCCCGATACACCGAGCCCTTGTTGTGAACATCTTGAGAAACCCAAAGATACGAGTCGCCCGTGTCAGCACCATTGCCATTCTGCCCCTCCAGCTCGGATGGACGAACAGAGTCACTCGCGGGGGGAAAATCTCTAGCCACCAAGGTCGAAACGGAGCCGACCGCCTCGAACATAGCTGGCTTCACCGAAGAGGACATCTGATCGTCGGCCGAGTCAGCAAGGACCGGAAGCCCATCCGCGTATCTTTTCTAAAGGGGTTTCCCTGGAGGAACGCTATTAGATCTCTCGGAGTCCCTCGTCCTCACCATTCTCACCTACAGGGGAGGAAGCCAAGGTCGGAAACAACAATCAAGCAACAAACTCGACCCCAATGGGTTAGGGACGGGATTGACCAACTTCCTCCCCCAAAGAGAACCATAAAGCGGGACGAGTTCGCAAACCCGTCCAACAAAAAGAAAAGTAAATAAGTAAATGTAAGTCTAGTCATTATCCGCTAACCTCGTTAGGATATGCAGACGCGGATATCAGCAAGAAGATTTGAACTCGAAAGAATCGTCGATAAGGTCGGAAGAATCAGAGCTTAAAACACAAAGACTCTCACTCACCCTCAGATCTATTTATAGGAATCTAAAGCGAAACGACGCATCTCCCGCCAAAAACAGGTAAACGGTACGCGCGAAAAATAAACACTCATAATAACGCAGCATATCGCGAAAGAGAGATACTGTGTCACTTCGAGAAATCAACACGTGTCGCACGAGCCCGAGGCAGATCTCCAACAGAGAAAGAACAATCAAGCCTAGGTCGTACTTCGTAACCGACCCCGACTTGGGGGGAAACTGTTCCGGATCGGCCCAAGAGGCCCAATCCGCGATTAAAATGGGTCGGTTCCTTACGGACCAGCAAGACATCCCTCCCCCGGCTTTCACATCTACGGCCCAAGTCGAAACGCCTCAATCCAGCGGTCATGATTGCGCATTACCTGCGAGCCACTGGTGTACCGCGTCTATAAATACGGGTCCTACCCGCATATCCAGGTACGTTTTCTACCCGCTTGCACCTCACTGACTTCTATTTGCTGACTTAAGCATTTGAGTGTCTGCAGGTTCCCAACCCCGCCGAGTCCAGCCTTAGAAGAACGCAACCCCAACGACTGCCATCTCAGAAGCAGGTGACTTAACGATTATCGACCTCGGAAGATTTCGACCTCGAGCCAGGAGAGGATAAACATGACACTTCAGATACCAACTGCAGGATCTGAGTCCAAGAATCCGAGGCAAGGTACCGAACATAACTGATCTGTTAATTTTTTGTAACTAACTACTACTTAGTTATTCCTCAACAGCAAATTTGAAACTAAAATAGCCGTTGGACATTGAGGGTATTTTAGGGTTTTGTGATTAAACCTAATACAAGTACCCCACACGTTAAAGCTGCGAGGGACAACCTTGGCGTTGTATCTTGTAGCGATTCTTTGTTTGATGGTGGCTTCTGCGAGGGCGGCCTGGTCTCGGACCTCTTAGGCCAGGTCGAGCTCTTGGCGTATGGCTTGGGTGTTGTTATCTCTATTGAGGTACACTTCATGTTGCAACGAAGGCCCACATGGCCTTGCCTCTCTCTCCCAGATCCGATCTCGGCCTGACGAAAAGCCTCGAACAATGCAAAAAACACTTTGTGACGGCAAGCTCCCTTTAGGGCACCCATGACTATCTCAAATGTCCGAATGAATCCCCACGCATTGGGAGTAAGATGAGACGGAGCGACCCTCAGGTACCGAAGGATTCGCTTTTCAAAGCTCGAAAAAGGAGTTTTCATTTTCATCTTCTCAAAAAGAACCGTGTACATGAAAAACCGTAACCCAAAAACTCCTTGCCACACTACGTCGGAGTCGGCGACAGGTTCAAATTTCCACTTCTGCTCTCCACCTCCCAGAAATTTCTCGAACCTTTTGAAATCCCTCGGGTAGGCCTGACCGGCCTGATACACCGAGCCCTTGTTGCGAACATCTCGAGAAACCCAAAGATACGGGTCGCCCAAGTCAGCACCATTGCCATTCTTCCCCTCCAGCTCGGATGGACGAACGGAGTCACTCGCGGGGGGCAAATCTCTAGCCACCAAGGTCGAAACGGAGTCGACCGCCTCGAACGTAGCTGGCTTCACCGAAGAGGACATCTGATCGTCGGCCGAGTCAGCAGGGACCGGAAGCCCATCCACGGATCTTTTCAAAAGGGGTTTCCCTGGAGGAACGCTATGAGATCTCTCAGAGTTGTTAAACTTGAGAGTCTATAAAGTAACCTTAGAGGGGGGGTGAATAAGGTTATAGGTGATTAATGGATCCTTTTTCAATTTAAAAAAACTTTTTCGATATTGGTTTGGATTAAATGCGGAATAATAATATTTGACCAATATAGAAGGAGAGGAGGAGTAGAATGAGATGATGGACAGATCAATATTGTATACAGCAATAAAATAGATAATGAGAAGAAGGATATAGAGAGATCTGGATAAGATTACAATATGATATATTTGCACAGTTATATTGAGAATATGATAATATTAGTATTATAAGCAGTTATATCAAGTATATGATAATATCAATATTATAAGCAAATAAAGTGCAAAATATAAAGAGATAGAGAAGAGAGAGAGACACAGCAATTTAGCGAGGTTCGGGATAAAACCCCTACGTCCTCGGCCTTAGGCTTTTCAACCCTTGGACTTAGTAACCACTATATTGAAGAGAGTTTGATACAAACAGTCGACCCCAATATAAGTGAATCTCAATTCCCCTGAATTGAGAACCCAAGCACTCTTGCTAAGGATTTCTAAACCAACTCAATAACCCTATTGAGAGACCCAAGTACACAGCCCAGGATTTCAAAACACCAACTCAATCCCTTGATTGAGAGACCCAAGTACAAAGCCCAGGATTTCAAAATAACCTTGAAATAAAATAAATTACACAATAGAGTTCTATGATCCAATCACTTCAGAGAATGAGTCAATTTAGAAACTGAGAGAGATGAGTGATCTTAGGATATTATAGATGCTCTATAAGATGAGGGATGATCTTGCTTTTGCAACCACTTCAAAATTGATATAACAATAGAAGTTGAGGTTGCTTGAAAGCTTTTAAAAATATAGATATGATTTTGAAAAAACAAAGCTTTTTGAAAAACAAGATTCAAAACAGTTGGAGCACAGGATCTCAGATCTAGATCCATAAACAGCTTTTGAAAAAAGATATAACAATTTAAAATCAACAGCTTATAAAAATAAAACAATGAAGAGCAATAGATCTATAGAGATTCGAATATGAGAGAGTAGAGAAGAAATTGTGAGCAGTGGGTGAACTGAAGGTGAAGCTCAACCCATGTATTTATAGGCTTAGGCACCGTTGAAATTTTTGAAAAGCATTTAATATAAGTGAAGAATCGATTCATTGATCAAGTTAAAATGTGAAGGAATCGATTCATTGCCTTCAAAAAATAAAAGAATCGATTGTTTGTTTAGTTGAAATAAGAGAGGAATCGATTCATTGATGTTTGGAAAATGTGGGAATCGATTTCAATGCTTATGTAGTAAGGCATGAATCGATTTTCAGGCCATATGAAGGTCCTGAGAATCGATTCTTATCCATGTAGAAATATTGAGAATCGATTCATTAAGCTAAGGAATGACTTGAGAATCGATTCCTAGGCTAAGGAAACCAAGAAGGAATCGATTCTTAGTATATGTAATGTAGTGAAATCGATTCTTTTGCTTCAAAAATATTTCTTTAGTTTTGGTTGCCACCTTATGCATGCATGCAATTTTGTAAAATATTTTTCAAAACTATTTTTGTGCATCATGCATGTTTTGAAAAGTCATCTCTCTCAATAGCTAAAGTGCCACACACTTTAGGTGATAGGACCTTTACAAAGTGTCCTAAAAAGGCTTAGACACAATTTAGGGTTTTGAACTTCATATGTTGCTTCTTCTTCAAGCATCTTTTCTTTCGTGTCTTCTTCTCTTTAAATTAAGTCCTGCACTTTGCTCAACTTGAAACATTAGTAGATATGATGTAATTTGTTATCATACAAAATAAAGGAGTGTTTACCCTTGGTTCAACAAACTCCCCCTTTTTTATGATAACAAATTACATTATGCATAGGGTTTGATAATAATGAAAATTCATTTAAAAAAGCTCCCCCTAAGCATAAGCATATATTTTCTCCTATTTTCTCCCCACATATAATAGTAACTTGCATATTTTCTCCCCCTTTGTTTTCATCAAAAAGGAGGGGGGGGGGGGTGAAAAACAAATAGAAAACATTTTATAAACTAGCATAATCAAGCATCCCTAGCTCTCTACGGATTTTACAAAAAGGAGCTTCGGCTAGGGGTTTAGTGAAGATATCCGCTAGTTGGTCATCCCTGCCTACAAATTTTAATGCAATGCTCCCCATAGACACATGATCTCTGATAAAGTGATGTCTAATGTCGATATGCTTAGTGCGAGAGTGTTGTATAGGGTTCTTAGCAATATTAATAGCACTTGTATTATCACACAAAACAGGCACACTTTCAAAAATTAGACCAAAGTCTTCCAAAGTTTGTTTCATCCACAGAACTTGTGCGACGCAGTTTCCAACAGCCACATATTCAGCTTCAGCTGTGGACAAAGCAACACTGTTCTGCGTCTTACTAGACCAGGAGGTCAAACAAGGACCAAGAAAATGACAAGTTCCACTAGTACTTTTTCTATCAAGAGTGCAACCTGCAAAATCAGCATCAGAAAAGCCAACTAAATCAAACGTACTCGATTTCGGGTACCACAAACCAAAGTCTATGGTCCCTTTAACATACCTAAGAATCCGTTTTACAGCTTTTAAATGTGATTCTTTTGGGCATGCTTGAAATCGAGCACACAAGCATACAGCAAACATAATATCAGGTCGAGATGCAGTTAAGTATAAGAGACTACCTATCATACCTCGATACATAGTTTCATTTACCGGTTTACCTTGCTCATCCTTATCTAGTTTAGTTGCTGTTGCCATAGGAGTGCTGATTTCTTTTGCATCATTCATGTTATATTTCTTCAGCAATTCCTTTGAGAATTTTGTTTGGGATATGAAGATTCCTTCATTTGATTGTTTCACTTGAAGTCCCAAGAAAAAGTTAAGTTCTCCCATCATACTCATTTCAAATTCACTAGTCATCATCTCAGAAAATTCGTTGCACAAATCATCATTAGTAGATCCAAAGATAATATCATCAACATAGATTTGAACTACTATGATATGTTTGCCCTTGGTTTTAAGGAATAAGGTAGAATCAATCTTACCCTTTTTGAAACCATTGGCAATTAGATGTCTGCTTAATCTCTCATACCAAGCTCTAGGTGCTTGTTTCAATCCATAGAGGGCTTTGTCAAGTTTAAAGACGTGATCGGGATTTTTAAAATCTTCAAAACCAGGGGGTTGTTTTACATAAACTTCTTCTTCTAAGAAACCATTTAGGAAGGCACTTTTGACATCCATTTGATGTAGTTTGAAATCCATGTAGGAGGCAAATGCCAAAATTATCCTAATGGACTCCAATCTAGCCACAGGAGCAAAAGTTTCTTCAAAATCCACCCCTTCGATTTGATTAAAACCTTGAACTACTAGACGACTTTTGTTTAATAAAATTGTTCCATTTTCGTCAAGTTTGTTGCGAAAAACCCATTTAGTTCCTATGATGGTCCGATCGACCGGTTTTTCAACTAAGTGCCAAACTTTATTTCTTTCAAATTGTTCAAGTTCTTTTTGCATTGACAAAACCCACTCTGGATCATTTAAAGCTTCCTTGATATTATTTGGAACTATTTGAGAGACAAAAGCACTATGAAAGCATAAAAGATTAAGAGAGGAGCGAGTTGTTACCCCCTTTGATGGACTACCAATAATTTGCTCCATGGGATGATCTCGAACTGATTTCCATGTTTTGGGCAGATCATCGTGTGTTCTTCCATGGAGATGATCATCAATGTCTTGGGGCTCTTGTTCCACTATAACTTCTTCTTGAGGTTCAGCTTCCTCCTCGGCTTCTTCTACACTTTCACTGTTAGTTTCAGGTGATCTATTTTTGATCACTTCAATCACTTCATCCTCATCATTAGCAGCTTTCTTATCAAAAGGGTTAGTTTCATCAAAAGAAACATGAATAGATTCTTGCATAGTTTTATCAATTTTATTGTAAACGATATAAGCTCTACTATGATTTGAATAACCCATAAAAATACCTTCAGTTGATTTAGCATCAAACTTACCCAACTTGTCCTTTGTATTAAGAATGAAGCACTTACTTCCAAAGACTTTGAAGTATGAAATGTTTGGAGCTCTACCATTCCACAGCTCATATGGTGTTTTGTTGAGAGATGGCCTTAAGTATACACGGTTTAGCACATGACACGCTGTATCCACTGCATGACCCCAGAAATATTTGGGAAGGTTGTGCTCATTCAGCATTGTCCTGCTCATCTCTTGTATAGTTCTGTTCTTTCTTTCAACTACACCATTTTGTTGAGGAGTTCTTGGAGCTGAAAAGTTATGATGAATGCCATACTTTTCACACCACGTCTTGAATGATGAATTTTCGTACTCTCCTCCATGATCGCTTCTAATTTCTTTGATGGCTAAGTTTTTCTCATTTTGTAGCTTTCTGCACAACTTAGCAAACTCGTTAAAAGCATCACTTTTATTTGCAAGTAGGATAACCCAAGTATATCTAGAATAATCATCAACAATAACAAAGACATACTTAGACCCTCCTAGACTTACGACATCAATTTCACCAAACAAATCAAGATGTAGCAGTTCAAGCACATTTTTGGTGGAAATAACAGGTTTTGATTTAAAAGAGGTTTTGTGCATTTTACCAAGTTGACATGCATCACATAATTGGCCTTTTTCATATTTCAATTTAGGTAGACCTCTAACATGCTCATTCTTACTTAACTTAGATAGATGTTCTATACTAGCATGCCCTAAGCGTCTATGCCACAAATTCATATCATCAATCAAGGTAGGCATACATACTATATCATCACTTTATCAAAATCAACATAGTATACATTGTTTTCTCGAAAGCCAGTAATGTAGAGTTTAGAAGTCAGGTGGGTGATAACACATTTATCAACAGAAAAGTGCACATCAAAATCATTATCGCATAATTGACTAACACTTAGTAAGTTAAATTTAACGCCATCAACTAATAAAGCATCTTTAATTTTAATTGTGTTTTCCTTACCCACACAACCTTTACCTATTACTTGAGCAGATTCATTGTTGGCAAACTTTACAGATCCACTAGCTTTGTTGCTCAGTTTTAGAAACAGTGAAGCATCACCAGTCATATGCCTTGAGCAACCACTATCAACCATCCACACATTTTTCTTTTTAGCTGAGGGACCAACCTGCAAAAGAATTGTTTAACAACTAGCACGAGGTACCCTTTTTGTTGGGTCCTTGGGAGTTAGTCATCAAGGGGTTTGCTTTCACAATCCACCTTGGTTTCTTCCAAACAGGTACAAGGGTTCCAAGCTCACATATTTTACGGATAGGGCATGAAGAAGAGCTATGGTTCCCTTTTTGACAATATGTGCATTTGAAGATAGTAGGTTTATGACTAGAAGTAGAAGCTACAAAGGTGATATTTTTGTTTGAGCTGGAGGTGGTGGAATTTCCTTGGTACCCAATACCTCTCCTATCAACATATTGATGTTGAGAGTGAAGCAACTGAGTTAATGTCTTTTCACCAACCTCAAACTTTTTCAAAGATTCTTTTAAAAATTCATTTTCAACCTTGACTTTTTCAAAATTTTGTTTTAGTTCTCGAAATTCAAGGTTGACTGATTTGTGTAGTTCATTCTTTAATCTAGTGACTTCACTTTCAAGAGTCTCGATTTGAGTGGATGGGCTTTTGTTGCTCTTTGTTAGTTTCTTGGATTTTAACAAAAGTTTTTCGTGTTCGAAATATAGAGCCTCAAAAGCTTCACTCAGATCGTGACTACTATAGTCATTATCAATCATATCATCATGCATAGAGGAGGTAGAGGGACTAGAAAAGTTAAGGCTTACCTTTGATGTATCATTTGCCATGCTGCAGACAGCATTGTCGGTCTGCTCATCTTCTTCTGATTCACCATCAGTGCTAAGATTGTCCCATGTTGCTTCAGGTGTGTTCTTTGCCATGAGGCAGACAGCATTTGCAACTTCTTCTTCTTCGGTCTCACTTTCAGTGTCTGTATTGTCCCATGTTGCTTTCATTGCTTTCTTTTGCTTAGATTTCAGCTTGTAACAGTTTTCTTTGATGTGACCGGGTTTGTTGCATTCGAAACATCTTGGTTGATCATTCTTTTTCTCATACCTGTCTTCTTTGTTGTACCCGGACTTCTTTGAAAAGTCACCCTTTCCAAACTTTTTGAATCTCATAAATTTTTTGAAATTTTTGGCAAGCATAGCCATATCTTCATCATCGGTTTCTTCTTCAGATTCAACCTCTTTCCTTGCTACTTTAGAAGTTTTAGCAGCAAGGGCAAGAGATTTCTTCTCTTTTACAGTTTCTTTTTCTTGATTCTTTTTGGCAGCCAGAACTACCTCAAATGCTAGCAATGATCCAATAAGGTCTTCTTGAGGTAAAGTGCCAATGTCTTTGGCTTCGGTTATAGCACAAGTCTTAGGGAAGAATTCACCAGTTAAGGATTCAAGGATCTTTCCATTCAAATCCTTGTTGGTGTATTTCTTTCCTAAGGCCCTCAAGTTGTTTACAATTAAATTTAATCTCTGATGCATTGCTGCGACAGACTCACCTTCTTTCATTTTAAAACTTTCATATTCAGAGGTGAGAATTCTAATTTTAGTATCTTTTACCTAGCTTGTCCCGACATGAGTGGCTTGTAGGCAGTCCCAGATTTCCTTTGCACTTTGACACCCTTTTACTCTACCATATTCTTCTTCACAGAGTGATAGATGAAGGATATTCATGGCCTTTGCATTTAGGGATATCTTGTCAAGCTCAGATTTTCTTAACTCACTCAGGTCGATGGTGTAGATGTCTTCCACCGGTACTTCTTCAGCTTTGCCGGTGGCTTGAATTTTTGAAGTGTCACCATCAGTATTACCTGGTTTTGTGATCTTGATCTTCATCGGGATTAGAGGACCATCCACTATGATTCTCCATAGAGTGAAGTCAATTGCCTGCACATGACATTTCATACGACTACTCCAGTAATCATAGTTAGTACCATCAAATAAAGGAGGCCTATTAGAGGACATTCCTTCTTTCATGAAAGAACCCATAATTACAGATATGTAAAGGATAAATTTAGAATTGCGAGATGTAAAGCTCTAATATGCAATTCCTAGCTACTGATACCACTTTTTAGTAGCTAAAGTGCCACACACTTTAGGTAAAGTCATCTCTCTCAATAGCTAAAGTGCCACACACTTTAGGTGATAGGACCTTTACAAAGTGTCCTAAAAAGGCTTAGACACAATTTAGGGTTTTGAACTTCATATGTTGCTTCTTCTTCAAGCTTCTCTTCTTTTGTGTCTTCTTCTCTTTAAATTAAGTCCTGCACTTTGCTCAACTTGAAACATTAGTAGATATGATGTAATTTGTTATCATACAAAATAAAGGAGTGTTTACCCTTGGTTCAACAAGAGTCCCTCGTCCTCACCATTCTCACCTACAAGGGAGGAAGCTAAGGTCGGAAACAACAATCAAACAACAAACTCGGCCCCAAGGGGTTAGGGCCAGGATTGACCAACTTCCTCCCCCAAAGAGAACCATAAAGCGGGACGAGTTCGCAAACCCGTCCAACAAAAAGAAAGGTAAATAAATAATTGTAAGTCTGGTCATTATCGACTAACCCCGTTAGGATATGCAAACGTGGATATCAGCAAGAAGATTCGAACTCGAAAGAATCGCCGATAAGGTCGGGAGAATCAGAGCTTAAAACACAAAGACTCTCACTCACCTCAGATCTATTTATAGGCATCTAAAGCGAAACGACGCATCTCCCGCCAAAAACAGGTAAACGGTACGCGCGGAAAATAAACACTCATAATAACGCAGCCCATCGAGAAAGAGAGATACCGTGTCACTTCGAGAAATCAACACGTGTCGCACGAGCCCGAGGCAGATCCCCAACAGAGAAAGAACAGTCAAGCCGAGACCGTACTTCGTAACCGACCCCGACGTGGGGGGCAACTGTTCCGGATCGGCCCAAGAGGCCCAATTCGCGACTATAATGGGTCGGTTCCTTACGGACCAATAAGACATCCCTCCCCCGGTATTCACATCTATGGCCCAGGTCGAAACGCCTCAATCCAGCGGTCAGGATCGCGCATTACCTGCGAGCCACTGGTGTACCGCGTCTATAAATACGGGTCTTACCCGCATATCCAGGTACGTTTTCTACCCGCTTGCACCTCACTTACTTCTATTTGCTGACTTAAGCATTGAAGTGTCTGCAGGTACCCGACCTCGCCGAGTCCAGCCTCGGAAGAACGCAACCCCAACGACTGTCATCTCAGAAGCAGGCGACTTAACAATTATTGATCTCGAAAGATTTCGACCTCGAGCCAGGAGACGATAAACACGACACTTCAGATACCAACTGCAGGATCTGGGTCCGAGAATCCGAGGCAAGGTACTGAACATAACTGATCTGTTAATTTGTTGTAACTAACTACTACTTAGTTATTATTCCTCAACAGCTAATTTGAAACTAAAATAGCCGTTGGACATTGAGGGTATTTTAGGGTTTTGTGATTAAACCTAATACAAGTACCCCCCTCAAATTCAATGTCGACAGATCTGAGATCGTATTTCTCATATTCAATGTCGACAAAAGTAAATGACAATACCACGAGATATATAAGAAAAATACCAAGATAATGTTAAATGAGAAATTTGTTGTTTATGGTCTTTGCCTCTATGGAGTGTTTGGGGCAAAAAAGGAAAGAAAAGAGAGCTATCATTATGGAAGCCTGGAAGGCTGGAAGGATAAAGGAATGGTTACTGTGGCCGGCGCCAACAGGCTTTGTTGGTGGAATAAAAACAAGACAGGTGTCTGGTAGTGATATGCTGAGCCGACAACCTCTTTTGCTTACGTATTATCATCACTTTCTCTGCATGTCCTGTATTATACTCCGTATATACACCCGTCGTCTTCTCTCCGTAGGTTTCACATGTGGACCCCTCCATAACCATGCACAACTTAACAAAATAATCCCTCCCTCAAATGTCATCTTAAATTGTTTTATTAGTTGTTATGCATATTAAAAAAATGTTTTAGATGAATGAAAAAAAATAAAAACTATGAGAGAGTTTTTTCCATTTTCGATTGGGTGTCTTGCAACCGGTGGTGGCCCTGAGCATGGGTGACCGCCCAGAGTTTATTTTTTGAGGAGCACCAAATTTTGTATTCTTAGTAATATATATATATATATATATATATATATATATATATATATATATATATATATATATATATATATATATATTAAGATAAAAAATTGTGTAAATTTAGAAATTAGTTACAAGTTTGTAATAAAAGTTTTGGTCAAAAAATTAAAAGTTTGTAATAAAGGTTTTTTTTTTGTTGACAAATTTGTAATATATGTTATAGAAGTTTTAATACACTAATCAAAATCAAGCTATTGTATTTAATTTTTGGAATACATTTAAATGTTTTTCTATGAATATACGACTTAGGAAATAAAATCAATTATTTATCTTTGTGTTGCATTGCTGAAAAAAGATATTATAAATTGAATTTGCAATTTATTATGTCACAAGGTAGACTAAATTATCTTGTTTCTATTCCTATTGAAAATAGTTTTCACATGGCCTTGATTATAAATGGTTTACTAATTTACTAATAATTTAACAATAAACTGATCTAAGGGTATCTATTTTTAAGATTATATGAGGGTGCCATTTTTTATATGGTTTGCTCAGGGCATCGAAAATCAAAGGGCCAACCCTACTTGTCACTATTGTTGGGTTCTTGGGTTGAGGTTGAGTATCTCTTGTTGTAATGGTCCTGACCTGTGTTCTCGAGCTCTACGAATGAGTTCCTCCATTGAGTCCCCTCATGCACCTAGTCAGATCAAAATAAAGTGTGGACACTATTAAACGCTAAGTTTATAAGAGCTTGGGCTCTTTGTGGCTCCTTGTATGGGCTAGCTCGGAATCGAGCTCCTAAGCTTTCTGGAAGGATTTACACATTGTAGGAAGCAATTACCAACGAGCATTTCGTCACGAAGTTCACATGTACTGCTCCCAGAAAAGTAGGCAAAGGCTCCTAATTTCACGAAGAGATTCTAGCACAGCTCAACCAGAGCGCAACTACCATAAATATGGGGGTTGACCCCTCAAGTTTGGTTACTTCAATTTTACCCTAAGTTTGCACTTACTCTCCTCTAAAACCTTTAAGCCCTAACTGACTTAGGCCTCTAAGTGTCTTTTTACATGCACACCCCCCTCTGTTGGAGCTTGATAGCATTTGCCACTGTGTGTAGAAGAGTCCACCGTTGTGGTGAATACAACATTAACACTTGTATATATTTGTCTTTAAAAAACGATGAATTAAAAAAGTGTAACAATTTTATAAATAAATATATATATATATATATATATATATATATATATATATATATATATATATATTAACTATTGAGTATTAATAATTATATTTGTGTGTGTGTACAAGATGAGGTGGTGCAACCCTTAAGGTGATAATCTCGCTAAGGGAGATCTTCCAAGTATGAGAAAAAAATGATCTTTAATACAATAGAGCACACACTATTTATATTAACTAATAAGGGTCTCTATGGCGTTCTACTTTGAATAGTAGTGGTGTCCATCTTCTGCCACCGTAGTAGTGGAATCACCGCTACTTCCAGGTACTAGTCAATGATTGTCCTTCACGTCTTCCTCTTATGTCTTCTAGTCGGACATGTCTTGGCCTATACAAGGTCCGTATGGCGGCGCAAATGGTACAAATGTCACCCGTAGTGCTCGTCGGGTTGTCCATTATGCGCTTTAGGTTGCTTACCTTGGTCGTAGGGGAGCCCTCCTCGGTCTTCAAGAGTACTCATCGGTTTCCAGGTTCCCCTGATCGGTGGTCCGGACACCTTGGTACAATAGGAATATAACGATTTGAAAGTGATGTGGCCATTATTAATAGTGAAAAAATTGAATAAATAAACAATTAAATATTATATTAAAAATCTAACATGATATAGATATTTAGAGACCATTATTTTATTATTCAAATGTTATAATGGGATCAACACACAAATAATGGGAAGGGAGGAAGTATGAAACAACACACATAGGAGCAAGTTCTGATTTGGCACTGCCAAAGAAAACCGCTTCTGTTAATTTGTTTGTTGCTTTTCAATTTTTATCTTGTGGGGTAAAAGCAAAATGCCAATAAAAGCAGAACATGACTGATGTATTTTTCATCTGCAAGCATATTTTTCTCATGTAGTCATTCCGATCCCTCATTATTTTTAACTTTTTCTTTCTTTCTTTCTCTATTTTTTTTACTGGACATGAATTAGTATACAAAATGATGCCCGAGTCAACTCAACACTACTCTGTAATTAATTTGTTAGTTTATATATTGAAATTATATAAAACACACTTTTTTCTCCTAAAGGTCAATAAGGATAATGCATCTAAATTAACTTATTCCCACTACTTATCCTAATCAAAGTGATAATTGATTATTGATAACAGATAATGTGGGATTTTTTTTTTTTGAAAGTTAGATAATGTAGGATACATACAATGGTGTTCAGTCCATTATGAATTGGCTGACAAATTCTTTGATATAGTGTACCATTTATTCCTTCATATAAAGTATGCCAGCTCTTAAATAAAATTAAAATTAAAATATGAACAATGTGCATGTGAATATGTCGGGTGGACCCCCTTAGGGTACATAGCAATGAAGAAGGAAATATCAACATCCCTCGTCAGTGCTCTCCGGCAGCAACAAGAAGAGCAGAGGACACTTCAGATGGTATCGCCCTACCCGCACAAGCCAGAAGGCAGGTATAGCAACAATCCTTTTTTTGTTACCCGGTTATTGGTTTTTGGTGCATAATATCCATCAATTTTTTGGTGACTAGTTTAAATCGAGGAACCTGAGCACATTTATATTCGACTTTATTGGTTTGTGTGGTTCTCTCCCTCCCACTAGAGTTTTTGCCAGACTCAATATTCGAATACGAGACCTTAGGGTGGGATTCGAGTCCAATTATTGCTCGAACCAACCCTTGTTGGTATAGCAACGGTCCTTTTATCACTCTCTCTGTAATACCCTCTCAATTATTGGATAAAATTCAGGTGATTCCCACTAATTTAGTTTCATTTCCAAAGTGGTGAAACTCATATGACTTTCATCCGATCATTAAGAGAATGCTGGAGAATTATTCTTATAAGTAAATGTTAGTGATTAATAAATTAGTGGAGAGAGTAAATTATTATTATCTAGAAACTCATATGACTTTCTTATTATCTTTTAAGAAAGTGAGTTAAGTTTATCTTAAGAGAGAGTTACTTATTTTTGTATCCATTGCAACTATTAAGCCCTCTCTAATCTAATCTAATACTAATATAACATTTTTAGACATTCTACTGGCATGCCACATGTCCATTGTGTTGGCAGTTTAGACATTTTGCCACTAAAAGACAAAAAATCTCAATTTTTTACTTTTTTTTATAAGCAGATGTTAGTGGGGATGAGAGAATATTAGTTTCCGGGATTTGAACCCTGGACTTCCTTCATGTCGCCTTAGCTCGCCAACTGAGCTACCTTATTGGGACAACCTTTTTTTTATCCTCTTTCCACTAATTTATTAATCACTAACATCCCTAACATTTATTAATCACTAATTTTTTTTAGGCTTTAGACATTTATTAATCCCTAAAATAACTTTTTTTACAAGTTTTGTTAGTGATTAATAAATTAGTGGCAAGCAGTAGGCATCTTAGACATTTTGTAACTAAAAAACAAAAAACAGCAGCTTTTTGGCAAAAAAAACTGACCCAAAACCTGCACCAAAACTGGGAAAAAAACTAACAGCTGCAAAAAAAAAAGCAATAAAAGCTGCCTACTGCTTGCCGCGTCAGATTTCTTTTTCAAAAAAAATTATTTTTTTTAAATTTATCTAACGTAAAAAATCAGTAGTTACACAAAATTAATATTAAATTACGTAGAATTTACTATTTACCATACACTACTCAAACTACCAAAACAAATTAATTTAACCACTACTAATTGTCAAAAAAAGCGATACCGCTAGCAAAAATTCCAAAATAATTTTTTTAAAAAAATCAATAATTAAATCTAATTTGCTTTTTTTTTGCGTGAGCCGCACGGAGCGGCAAAGGGAGCGGTAACGGGAGCGCGCCAACGGGAGTATCGGCGATAGCACCATTGGGAACGCCAACAGCATGCATATTTTATATTAAATATTATTTTCTTTTTTCATCATTTTTACTTCATTATTAATATTATAAGAAGATACCGATTTTTTCAAACTTTTTGCAACATAACTATTTTAAAATACTAGTTTCACTCGTGCGTATTAATATTATAACTACAGCATCACTCGTGCGTATGCACGGGTAAAATACTAGTTTCTTATATAAGCCATAGTCCTTTATCGATTAAAAAATATTGGTTGCATTAACAATTTTTATGGTTGGCCCAACGCTTATTCAAGCCTAAAACAACTAAAACAGATTTTGAAGCGGAGCCTAAACATTTAATCATTTACCCACACAAAAAATTTCTCAAAAAATTACAAGAAAACAATCCAAAGTAAGACTTGAACACATCACAAGACAAGGAGCATTGTGTTTTACTATTTGAGCTAAACTAATAGGATACCCGTGCATACGCACGAGTGCTGTCGTGTTCTTTTTATGAATGAACTTAGACAGTATTTAAATAGTCTGAACATTACCCCGTGAAAATAATGACAAATTTAAAGTAGATAAAAAAGGAGTTTCAAATAAAAATAGATAAATATTAAAATCTAAAAATGTAAAAGTATCGTTTAAAAACAATCTGTGCATTTATCCCGTATTTTTTTATATATCAGTGCAGCTATCCCGTGTTTTTATATATATCATTGCAGTTATCCCCGTATCTTTTATATATCAGTGCAGTTATCCTGTGTGTTTTTATGTATCAGTGCAGTTATCTCATAGTTTCAATTGAATATTTGAGTTGATTAGTAGATTATAGTAGATAGTAAAAGATAGATAGTAGATTATCAATAATAAATATTTATCCCGTGTGTTTTTATATATCAGTGACAATTATTTGTCCTTTTTTAGGTATTAATGACAAATATTTGTCTCGTGTGTTTTAAATATTAATCAGTTTAAATAGTCATTAAACCTTCTTGTTTTTTAGATAGTAGGTTTATAGTAGTCTTCAAAAACTATAATTATCAATGGCAAATATTAATATCGTGTTTTTTATATATCAGTGCAGTTATCCCGTGTTTTTTTATATATCAGTGCAGTTATCTCGTAGTTTAAATTGATTATTTTAGTTGATTAGTAGATTATAGTAGATAGTAAAAGAGAGATAGAAGATTATCAATAAGAAATATTTGTTTTAAATTTTAATCAGTAGTTTTTTTATTAGTATATTAATCAGTAAATTAAATAGTCATTAAATATTCTTGTGTTTTATATAGTAGGTTTATAGTAGTCTTCAAACAATTTAATTATCAATGACAAATATTAATCATGTGTTTTTTTATATATCAGTGCAGTTATCTTGTGTTTTTTATATATCAATGCAGTTATCTCGTAGTTTCAATTGATTATTTTAGTTGATTAGTAGATAGTAAAAGATAGATAGTAAATTATCAATAAGAGGTGATAGTAGATTATCAATAAAAGTGTAATAGATTTCGGAGAGAAAAATTAAAATTTTAAGGTGATAACTTTTTCCCAAAAGGCGATAGTTTTTTTTTTGTTTTTTAGTGTGACTCATTTAAATTTTTATAGGTAATTTTAGTAGAGTAGTGTTCGTATAAATTTAGAAATTTAGTTAAAAAAATTAAAGTGAAGTGATAAGAGAAATAGAAGAATTGTTTTTGGAAAAAGAAAAAGTAAAGTCAAAAGAAAAAAGGAAGAAAGAAAGTGCAAGAGAAAAGTGAAAAGGAGGAAAAAGAGTGTAAGAAGAAAGAGAAAAAAAAGGAAGAAAGAGAGTGTAAGAAGAAAAAAAAAGAAAAAAAGTGTAATGACATTTTTACCCTTAAATTAGATATGTGTCTTATTAATAAGATATTCAAATTGGTAATTTCATAGGAGGTTTGTTTGTATAAATAGATATTAGATATTAGATTAGATTAGATATCAAGTAAAACCTAAAAAATTGAGACAGAGCCCTTAACAAAGCCTATAAAACATTCCATCCTAGAGACAGACAGGTATAAAACTACTAGCTAACAATAGTCAGATCAAAATGAGATAGAGACAAATATGTCCTTGAGCAAGTATTAAAGCCTACAGTTTACTGGACCAATTTCTATTTTTGCTGAAATTCCTAAGACAAACTTGCAAAATTTAGATCAAAAAGATATAGAGACTGAATTTGTCTTTGATCGGGTATTGTTGCCCACAATTTGCTGGGCCAGTTTCTTTTTTTGCCAAAATTTCTTCTTTTGGGTCTTGGACTTATGAGGCCCAAAACTCTTGCTTTAGCAGTTTGGGTCTTAGGTCGGCCTGCATCTATTAATAGGTCCAAAAAAATAGGAAAAAAAATGAAGGGTCAATTGTGAGATCCCACATAAAAGAAATAAAACACTCCATTTGAGTAAAAATTAGTTACGTTAGTCATAAATTGTTTAAATAAATGTAGAACTCAAATTAGGGTAATGATCCTCTCAATTTCTTAAAAGAAATTGAGAAGAAATTGAGGGTCAACTGCTAAAGTTTTTGGTATACTAATACACATAAATGTCAAATATATGTCACATTTAAGGGAGGTATATATTTATACACCCAAGACTTTAGTAACTGACCCTCAATTTCTCTTAAGAGAGGATCTTTACCCCTCAAATTACCACCATGCTATAGTAAACTCGAATTGTTTTGTCATGGTTAGATTTTTTTTTAGAGTCAACTCTCATATCAGTTTCTAAACTATCACATCTCTAATTTAATTCCCAAACTATGAAAACCTATTTAATAGTCATAAAGTTTATCTTTATCCCTCAATTTAGTCCCTTAAATTTCTCCTTAGAGATTTTTTTGGTTACAAAAAATTTAGGTGAGTTGTGCTCAAGGGCTCACTGGGGTCAAGGCAGGTTTCAAGGCTTTTTGAGTGCTTACGGGGCCCGCCTCAAGGCTCTTTGACTCCTTAGAGACTAAATCATAGTTTTAAAAACCGGCTCGGCCCGGCCGGTCGGACTGGTCGAACTGGGAACCGGGGGGTAACCGAGCCGGTCAATCGTATGGATCGGATATGCAGCAAATCGGTGTAACTCGACCGGGTTTTGCAAAAACCGGTGAACCGGTGACCCGATTTGACCCGGACCGGGTTGTGAATTTAAAAAAAAAATTATCAAAACGATGTTGTTTAATCTTTTTTTTTTGCTCTTTTTCATCTTTTTCTTTTCCATTATTGCATTATTAGCAAAAATAAATACCATATTTGTTGAGTACATATTAATTTGTATAATCAAAAATAGATTAATATTATGTATGAATAAATTTAAAAATATTAATAAATTAAGATATTAATTTTTATATTTTAGTAAATATAAAATAAACATAGTTATTAATTTTACAAGTACAAAATTTATATTATATACTATATAGGTCTTAAAAATTTGCGAAATAGAGACCGGGTCCGAATCATGCATTCCCAGTTTTGGTCATGCGGTTCAACTGTCGACCACTCGGTCCGACCCTTGACTCAGTACCTTCACCGAGTCGGTCACCGGTCCGAGTTTTAAAACACTAGACTAAATTAATGGATGGAAAGAAAATTTAAAAACTATTTAATATATTTTATTAGGTTTAGGGAGTACATCGAGGATTTGTTCTAGTTTTTATTCTTCTGCTCGTAATTAATGGTAATACTTTTTTTTGACCAATAATTGATGGTAATACTGATGGTAGTTATTTGGATTCATGTACTAGTACATGATTTTGACATTTCCATGATACAATAAGCATGTTTCCCCATGTCACCAAAAACAAAAAAACATGTTTCCCCAGACACAGAATTGGACCCTATCCCAGAATGAATGCCTGATGCTTATTAATTCGACCCCACATGGCACTTTCCTTCAAATTTCAGGTAAGCCCCCACATATTGTTCCATGCACGCTTCACATTGATAAACATAAAGGCAAAGACAGAAAGAAGCATTAGAACTTTGGGAACTCTCACTCTCAGGGACCCTATGTTAGCATATGAAACTCAGTTTTTGGGAGATTCCTTCTAAATTCTAATTAGGAAAGGGCATCAATAGTTGTATAGGAACTTTTAGGGGTAATTTCTCCAATTGGCTCTATGATCGGGTATCTTCTTAAACCCTTCGTAGAAAGTCGAGAGAATATATATACTAATGATGTTGAGCTCGATGAAAAAAAAAAGCAAGAAATTCACTCATTTAATTTCTTGTACTATTTTTTATACGCGAGTAGTTAATAATTAGTGTGTTAATTGTTAGAAGGAAGGAGGAGCGAGGTTTGAAGACCATGCACCTACTTTTCATCAAAAGTGTCTCTTTGACTCAACCACGTGAGCTACTCACTTGGAACTAATCAAATACAATTCGATCTTTCTCTCAATAAAATTTACGTTTGTTAAAGCGGAATACATTATATATAGAGACTACAAAGGATATTCTGCCAAGAGAATTTAGACATACTAGAGGACAGTTACACCAATCAAAAAAGAGAAGACATACCACAACCAAGATATAAACCTGAATCAATTCTAACAATTCAACTAATTAATTAAATCATATGAGGCATTACATAAAATAGTTTTGTTTCCGTTTTTGGATAGAGTTTCATTGATAAACTCGGATTGTAACAATGGAGGCCAAATAGCTTTTAGGCTATGCCGGCGTGCCTAGTTTACATGTGTTTTGTGTGTACTAGAATCTCCCACCCTTCTATATTATCTAATACTCCTATATATAGAGCCAGCGTAACTTCCAAGCGGTTACTGAGGGTGGTTTTCTTGTTCTCCCATCCGGATGGGCTTAGTCGAGCCTCTTTTTGTATTGGGCTGAGGTCTTCATGTAAAGTTGAAAGATGGTCCGCCTTGCGGTGTGCCGAGCCCAAAAGTCCATGATGGCCCACAACCCCCCAAGCGCGAGCTCTACAAGGGTGAAGCGCTTAAGGTTCCTGATTGTTGTCGAGCTCTTTTGGTGTCTTCGCCGAACTTTATTTGACATTGTGTCTTGACATGCACCTGCAATCATATGAGAAGAAGAGCAGTAGTCCATTCGACTTAACCCGGTAAATGGGAAGTGTCTTGCGGCCAGAGGTAATGAAATTTATTAAACTAGTCCATTCGACTTAACCAATGCACATGCATGCATATACATTGAGATTTAATTCGACTTTGTAATATCACTGAAATCATGAACTCAGGCAGCAGCCAAATCATCAAAGTTAAATTTAAACAAAATGAATGAATAAATTACCCTTTAACCGAATGCCATCATTATCATTGCGGTTATGGAAGGTCGACCGAGTGTGTGTGTTTTCACTACGGCGACTGATGGAAAGAATTTGGCAGAGTTGATGACGAACTCGATGGTTTTGAATAATCCATAAGCAAATAGATATTCATGTTATAGTTGATTAAATATTGGTAAGGAGAGATAAAACCCAGTGTTAGTTTGTTCAGTTGTTCCTTATATGGTCTCAAGTGCATAAATTTGTTTCCAAGTTCCTTTGTAACTCGATTGCTTCAGCTCTCCCTAGTGCGCGAGTTCGACTTGGTTGGCTCACTAGTAACTTGCTCTAGTCTGTGTGTACAAATAATTCTGCCCTGATGGTGTGTTCTCTAAGCTGGTTTGTATATTTGAATTAACCTTCGTCGTGACGACGAGATCTTTGAACTAACTTGCACACTTTACATTGATTTGCGACCTTGAATTGAGTGGTTGTCGGCTAGGTATTGCCCATTGTGGAGCTCTTTTAGGCGTGTGGTCAATATGTCCGAAGTGTCTAAGGAATTTCATCTTACGTGATCAGACGATGTTATGATTGAGCCCCCCCCCCCCCCCAATTCGGTTTTGTTGGTTGTAGGCCGGCCTTAGGCTTCTTAATCTTTAGTTGGCGAATCATGTCATGAGCCCCCCGAGTATGGGTTCCTTATTGTCTCTTGCTTTTTTGTGGGAAGTTCGTTCAAGTTCGATGTACCCAGAGCGAGTTATCTCTGTCTCTTGGAGACTTATTTTATCCTTGAAGTAGAATCAAGGCCGACTCCTCTTGTGGGGATGCTTCAGGTGGCTTGCCCCTGTGACATTTTGTTCAAGTTGTTCTGTGCATGCCTTGCCCTGTTGTGAGGGAATGTCAGGGTGTGTTTCCGAGGGAGTCCTGTTTTTTCCCTATTTGTCTTTCAAGGGTCTTGAATCGTTACACTTTCGTGAGTAGTTTACCTCTGACTTGCTCTTGAAGGCTTGTTAGAATCAAGGTTGCCTCATTGTTTTTCCCTTGAGCAGGACTCAAGGTCGCCTTGTCTCATAGAGACTTGGCCTTATTTGCTGTTGGAGACTTGCTTTATAGTTGAGTAGTATTAAGTCAGCGCATCTCATGAAGATTTGGCCACTTTTTTCCTTTATAATGGTTGCCGACCTGGTGGCTTTCCTTTTTGTATAGGTACGACTCATTCCCGAGGAACTTGACTTCGATTGTGGTTTGCCTCATGGAATGTTTGGCGCATGGCTTACCTCATGGAGGTTTGGCACATGGCTCATCTCATGTAGGTTTGGCTCTTGGCTCATCGTGTACGCCGAATAGGAAGGTTTAGAATGTATTTGATGAGTTTAGCCCCCCAAATATATAGGGTAGAGTATTCCCGCCGAGATTGTAAGGTAAAGCAGGAGGTTCGCATTTCAACGCTTTTTTAGTTCGACCTCTAGATTTAAAGGTTGGTAGGGAGGTTGGAATTCATGCACAAAACCACATGGCATCTTTGGAAACCGGTCATGGGAGTTTATTTTCTAATTGCATAGCTCGCTGATGAGTAGAATTTGTAATGGTATTGTGTATACTCATTTGAATCTGATTGCTAGATCAAGTATGAAACTGGTATGTTTGATTCCGTTTGAAATATAGCAACTTGCATGAGTTGGTGCCTATTAACGTTGATTGTGCTACTCGGTGATGGAGGAACTCAAGGCCGAGGATATTGGATCAAGTGATGTTTAATGCGCGTGTGAGTTAGCTAATCACGTTTTCAATGGTTCAAAATCCTTGGTAAAAAAAAAGTACAAAATCAAAATCCATTGGATAATTATAAAAAAAACTTTTTTACTAAAAAAATGTAAAAATACTTTTCAGTTTTAAATTTTATTATTTTCCTGAATTTTTTTTAAAATTCAGAATGGATTTCTCCAATCCATTCATTATAATCCAATGAACCAAGCGATGTGAGTATCAAATGAACCAAATGAGTATCAAAAATTAATATTTAGAATGCAAGCAACGGTCGGCTGGTTACCGTTTTCAAACTCAGGTGGTGGTTACTCAAATGATATATGTGTGGGAATCGGGAGAGATATGGCCAATGATCATGCGTTTGGCACGTTCAGAAGTAAATTATTTAAAATAACTGTATATGGGCTAATTTCGCCTTGTTAAGCGGTTGGAAAAAAGAAAAAGGAGCGTGGCACCATAGGCAAGAAAAACAATAGGTATAATTTGTAATATTTTCCAATGACTAAGAAAATAAGGCATCATGATATCGATTTGATAGACCACTTTAATGTCATAATATTAAGCACATTTGGGACAAAAACAAGTAAACGATTGTCGTTTATGATCACTAGAATCCAAGGCTCTTAACCTTGTGGTCGTGGGTTCGGGCCCCATGGTGGGCGCCAATGTTCTTGGATAGAGTTTCATTGATGAACTCGAATTGTAACAATGGAGGCCGGATAGCGTTTTGGCTATGTCGGCGTGCCTAGTTTACATGTATTTTGTGTACTAGAATCTCCCACCCTTCTATATTATCTAATACTCCTATATATAGAGCCAGTGTGACTTCCAAGCGGTTA
This sequence comes from Astragalus membranaceus, assembly GCA_039519185.1. NCBI lineage: Eukaryota > Viridiplantae > Streptophyta > Magnoliopsida > Fabales > Fabaceae > Astragalus > Astragalus membranaceus. Next base: position 128,070,685 of record CM076849.1, read on the forward strand.
CTAAGGGGGGTTTTCTTGTTCTCCCATCCGGATGGACTTAGTCAGGCCTCTTCTTGTATTGGGCCGAGGTCTTCATGTAAAGTTGAAAGAGGTGTGCCGAGCCCAAAAGTCCATGGCGGTCCAGTTCCCTAGTAATCCAGATAGATAGTACTCCAAACCACAACATTTTATCGCACTTGCCGAAATCTTATTAACTTCACCCATCCATAGAAATTGGACCAGGTTTGTATAAACTGCTACAAGTAAAGAAGAGGCATTTCTTCAAACTAACTAAACAGTAAACAGCTGTATTTACTAAATTCGGGTTTAAGAGGAAGTGAAATCATTTTCAACATTGTGAACCCAACCCATGCTAAGCACAGATCATGTCATATATTTATAATTTTAAGATATTAAGGACCCGTTTGGTGCACAGGATAAGGAGATTGGATATGATAGGTTTATCCTATCCTACTCTAATATTTTGTTTGTTACCCCAATAGAATATGATTAAATAATCCATTTAGTTATCCTATCGTGTCAGTACAGTGTAATTTTTATCCTTAAGTTTAGCTATGTTAGAATCTATCTTATCCTGTCAGCACAGTGTAATGGTCTGCTTAGAGGGAAAATTTAGCAACACAAATGTGGAATGAATGGCTTGCTAACAGACACACGAATTGACGCCCAATTAGTAGTGGAATTATTTGTGATTTTCTATTGTTTTCTTTGCCCGCTTAATGTAATTTTCACAAGGAGTTAGAATACGCAAATATAGATGTTGTTCTTTATTTTATTGGTGTGTGTATATATATATATATATATATATATATATATATATATATATATATATATATATATATATATATATATATATATATGTGTGTGTGTGTGTGTGTGACAGTTTTACTAAGTAATATATAGAATTATTTAGTTACTTGTCCAGCTTTTTATAATTTGAAGTTGTTTATTTAATAGGATGAATGATTTTTTATAAAAATTGTATAAAGTTGTTCTTTAACCATAATGCATTATTATATTTCTACTTATGTGTATGTCAATTTTTTTTAATTTATAAATATTACTTATGTAATCTGTCAAAATAAATAATTTTTTAACATTTATTTAAAATGATTTCGTTAATTATTTTAATTTTTTAGTAGATTTTGATAATTAATAATATTTTAAAATATTACAAGTTAGTTTTTTAAAAAAATAAATGTAATTTCTTCACAAGGACAATTTTGTCATTCGTATATGACATATATCATATCATGTCATTATCCGGTGCCTACCAAACACAGGATATGATAAAATATTGTTATCTTATTTGTTATTATGTGCATATCAAACACATGATATGATAATTGTTTATCATGTCTCTATTTTATTCTGTCTTTATCTTGTTCTGATCTATCTTATTCTGTCCACCAATCGGACCCTAAGTTGATTTTTTTTCCTTCAAAATAAGACAACAATTTTTATTTGATCCGAAACACTGACTGACCCTCAAAGTTTTTGCTTCCAAATTCCAATATTCAGATTTCAAAATTTGTTAAAGTAAAAAAGGAGGTAAAGAAAGCCGAAAGAAGGTGAAAAAGGTAAGACAAAAAGTGTGAACTACCCAGTAAACTGGGGTGAACTGTTAAGGCAAAGGATTTTTGAACAGTAACAAACCCTGCAGATGGTCTCATTGTTGTGCTAAAAAAAGCTGCATACGTACCCTTTGTCACCACTACGCGACACTCCTCTCTATTTTATGTGTTTTCAGCAAAAGAAAAACACGAGAGTTATCCTAATAGGTTGTGATATATTTATTGTTCACAAATGACAACAACAGTCAATAGAACTAAAACTCTAAACAAGAAAGTATTTTAAATCAAGAACATAACATAGTTACTTACAACTTACATGTTCCCAGTGTTTTAAAAACCGGCTCGGCCCGGCCGGTCGAACCGGGAACCCGGGGGGTAACCGAGCCGGTCAAGCCTTTGGATCGGTTATGCACCAAACCGGTGGGAACCGGTGGAAACCGGCCGGTTTTGGGGAAAACCGGCGACCCGGCTCAAACCGGACCAGGTTGTCCATTTTTTTTTTATTTTTTTTATCAAATCTTTGAACTGTAATTGGGAGGGGCCGCGCGAACGCAAGCCCCACTAGTGATTGCCATCTAGGTAAGTATGTTTCCCATTGACATACACCTTGCTTTTATATCTCATTTCCTCCATGTTCTGTTCATTCTATCCGAACCCTCAACAAAAATGTCATTAGTGGGGTTTGAACCCCTGACCTATTGAAAACAAATGTTGAGCGCTACCATGAGGCTACCAATCTTATTGAGAATATTATTTATTTCAAATATATATAATTGGTACCTCTTTTCCTAAAAGTCAAGTATGCTCATCCTCATGGCATTAGCTTGTAATATTAATATTATGTTTCAACAAACTTATTTAATATTAAGTATTTTTTTAAAGATTTATTTAATATTAAGTTGTTAACTTATGAAATTTGTTCTAAATATTTATTGAAGCATTATATGAACTTTTAAAATTTATTTAATATATACCAAGCAAATAAAAATAAAATAGGCATGGTGTGTAATTTTAGCAAATTAAGTTTTACAAGTATGAAATATATAGGTCCTAAAAATTTGGGAATTTTTTATATTTTAGTAGATATAAAATAAACATAGTTATTAATTTTACAGGGACGAAATTTATATTATATACTATATAGGTATTGAAAATTCTCGAAATAGAGACCGGGTCCGAGTCATCCGGTTCCGGTTTTGGTCATGCGGTTCAACTGTCGACCCTTCGGTCCGACCCTTGACCCAGTGACCCGGTACCTTCATCGAGTCGGTCACCGGTTCGAGTTTTAAAACATTGCATATTCCTATTAAAATGCAATAATAATCATGATGTTGTTTATCTCCCTATGTACTGGTGGGTGTGAGTGGTGAGATTGGTGAGAGATAGAGGTGTTGCGTTTCAAGAGGAATAATTTTAACTTTTTTAGAGATGAATAAATCCTCTTGAGGGGAAAAATTCGACTCCCATAGATTGTGATGTGTCGACTTTGTCAAAAATCACAAGTAAAGATTAAGGGTGTGTGTTTGGGAGTGTGGAGGGGAGGGGTTGGGACTAATAGTGTAAATTCTTTAGTGGTGGGGAGAAAAATTATCTTCCTAAACCCTCACAAACTCCTCTCCATGTGAAAGCACAATTTGAGGGGGTTTAGGGGATAATTTTTCTCCCCACCACTAAAGAATTTACACTATTAGTCCCAACCACTCCCCTCCCTCCCCTCCTTCCCCTCCAAACTCTCAAACACACCCTAAAGGTAGTCTTTTTTTTAAAGATGATTAAAGGTAGGGGTCTATTTTTTTTATACCCCCACCATATCACAATATACCCCCATCAAATATGAAAATCCCAAAATACCCCCCATAATTTTGACTCAATCGGATTTACCTTATAAATAGGTAAATCCGATTTGAGATTAATCAAAGGCGCGCGCTCAATTGGTAGTGGGAAGGGGGTTTAACTTGCACTTATGCCTCAGGTGCAAGGTTCGATTCCCACGGAAGGCAAAAACTCTACAAGAGGGGTAGAGAAGACCGTGAGGTAACAGTGGGACCGGGGTGGCCGCTGCGGTGGACCTGGGCTCTGATACCACTAATGTAACACCCCCTTTCTACCCTTTTATTTTACTTAAGAAAATCAGAGTTCAAAATCATTTTCGATTTCACCACGAGGGTGTCACACATACGTCAAAATAAAAACCTCAAGTCTGAAATAAAATAGTACGTCGTCAAAGGTGCAATACATAGCACTCCACAATAGGGAGACCTCAAAACATCGAAAACTACGTAATAAAATCCAACATCAACGCAGCGGAAAGTAAATCAACTCATCAACAGTGTAAAAATTCAAGTACATCAGCAAAGCATCAAATACATCCCCCCAGGTGCTACGTATCAGAGCATGACGACTCGACTCAAGAAGTGAAGCTAAGGCATTCACTGGGAATCACCTGCACGTTACCAACACGGGGGTAACATTCAAACAGGAAAGGGTGAGCATCATTTCAATCCATATAATAGAAAATATGATAAGTACTAATCATAGGCTACGCACTAGAACAATCAGCATCCAAAACACTCAACATTCACATCACTTACAATAACTCATCCCATGTCATGTAGGCTTATGAAATGCAACCCACTCGCGGGCATATGCATGAGGTACCTTTTTCACAAACGTCGCTTAGCCCTTAAGGCCTCATCGTCACTTAGCCACTCAGGCCTCAAAAACGTCACTGGATTTATGCATATGGGCATGAGACACTATGACATGCACCACTCACAAACACACAAATACACAAATACTCAAATCATAGTCAACTTGCTCACAAGGAGCGCAGCACCTGTCAAATTCACGATCAATACACAACGTCACTTGACCATTTAGACCTTAACATCACTTAGCCTCTCGGGCTTTAAACGTCACTGGGTTTCATCGTCGCTTATACATCAATATCATCAACTCAAACAATAGCCACTGAGGGCAAAAACGTCATTTACTAGCCACCAAGGGCATCATCGTCATTTGCACACTATTATAAATAATAATAGCCACTAAGGGCAAAACGGTCTTTTACACGTCATACATAATAATAGCCACTAAGGGCGAAACAGTCATTTAACTAGACCCTATGGCATCATCGTCAAAATCATCATTTTTGACATTACTTTGCTAAAACCATCGGTCGTACGCAAAAGAGAATTTTTAAAGGCACCCAAAACATCTTTTCATTGTCACGGCAACGATCACCGGGAACAGCCACTTGGGGCGCCCCAGCAACCTTCAGAAATTCTAAGTTTTTATTTTTAAAAATGGAACACACAGATAGACAACTGAAAATGCTTCACAACGCTTTTTGAATCGTTCAAAACGGATATCCGGGTCAAAAGTTATAGCGAAAACAGCTTTCGAAAACGTTTGGGATTTTCCTGAAAAACTGGCGCCCTGGGCGCCCAGCGCCCAGGCACCTGGCGCCCAGCGCCCAGCAAAACGCAACACGCACGCACACTGGCGCCCAGTGCCTAGGCGCAACACAGGAACACGCGCACATGGGCGCTCAGCGCCCAGCGCCACACACGCACACACGCACACGGGCGCTCAGCGCCCAGCGCTGGCACCCAGCGCCCAGCCACACGCACAGACACATGCACAGCGCCCTTGGCACCCAGCACAGGGCGCCTGGCGCCCAGAAACAGTGCCAGCACCAGATTTTTGCCAAATTTCCGCACAAAACATTATTTTTCTCAAAATTTTTCATATGATCAACCCAAAATTCCAATCACCAAAAATCAAACTTTATTCACATCATCAAAAATCATTTTTTTACTCATTATCAACATCAACACTTTGGCACCCTAGGCGCCTATGCACACTCATATGAACCACTCAAGCATCCAACACACCAAATCATAATCTCATGAACACACAAGTGCCAAAATCATCAAAACACACACATAGGTCGCATCTCCTCAAGGTTCAAATACTAAAGTCAATTCGCATATGGCATACACACACACATATATATATATATATATATATATATATATATATATATATATATATATATATATATATATATATATATATATATATATATATGAAAATCATCATCACGAACAAACCAAGAACATCAAGAAACATAAAAGAACATCAAGAACAACATGGATCTAGTATAAACCTTAGATCTAGGACCTATCATGAGATCTATTAGATGGAAGGATAGAGCTCCCCTAACCTTTTTAAGAAGAAGAATTCGATGCCCTAGGATGCAGTCACCAACAGAACCTCAGCTACAATGGAGATCTCTTCTCTCCTTGATCTTCGAAATTCCTCTTCTCCTTCTCCTCTTGGCCGCCTCTTCCTCTCTCTTTCTCACGCTCCTCTCTTTCTTTTCTCTCTTGCCTCAAAATTTCGCAATTGGCCACCACAAACCCTAACCCCTAATCACTAGTCCACTTCGCATACTTGTGGATCATGGGCTTGGGCCTTTCACTCAAGCCCAAGTCATGCAAGTGGCGCCTCCACTCCCTCCTAATACCACCAAAATTAATAAAATTTTAATTAATTAAATTATATCAAATAAATTAATTTTAAATTCCCAAATACTTAATTAAATAAATTAATTAAATATTTTAGGGTGTTACAACTCTCCCCCACTTAGAATAATTTCGTCCTCGAAATTTACCTGATCAAATAACTCCGGGTAAGACTCCCGCATCTTGCTTTCCAACTCCCAAGTCATACTCTCGCCGGCAGCTCCTAGCCAAACCACCTTCACAAGTGCAATCTCTTTGCCTCTAAGCGCTTTCACTTCCCGACCCTCAATCCGTACGGGCATCGTCTCCACAGTGAGATTATCCCGCACTTCCACATCATCCATATGGATCACATGAGATGGATCCGACACATACTTCCGAAGTTGCGACACATGAAATACGTCATGCAAATTCGAAAGATTTGGCGGTAAAGCCACTCTATAAGCCACATTTCCGATTCTTTCAGAAATCTGATAAGGACCAACAAAACGAGGAGTGAGCTTCTTCGACTTTAACGCTCGACCAACACCGGTAATAGGAGAAACCCTCAAGAACACATGCTCACCCTCCTGAAACTCTAAATCCTTCCTCCGCTTGTCATGATAACTCTTCTGACGACTCTGCGAAGCTTTCATCTTTTCACGGATCATCTTGATCTTCTCTGTAGTCTCCCGGACAATCTCCGGTCCCAACACTACACTCTCTCCCGACTCATACCAACACAATGGCGTTCTACACTTTCGACCATACAATGCTTCAAACGGTGCCATCCCGATACTGGAATGGTAACTGTTGTTATAGGTAAACTCAATCAACGCAAGGTAGGAATCCCATGAACCCCGTTGTTCCAACACACAAGCCCTCAACAAATCCTCTAACGACTGAATTGTTCTCTCCGACTGACCATCCATCTGAGGATGATACGCCGAACTCATTTTCAACTTTGAGCCCAATTCCTTCTGCAAACTCTTCCAAAACTCAGAAGTGAACCTCGGATCCCTATCTGACACAATACTCTTCGGAACACCGTGCAGCTTCACAATTTCTTTGACATAGACCTCTGCCAACCTCGACACCGGATAAGTGATATTAATAGGAATAAAGTGGGCAGACTTCGTCAACCTATCAACGACCACCCAAATAGCGTCATGACCCTTAGCTGTATTCGGCAACCCCGTCACAAAATCCATCGCAATGCTATCCCATTTCCACTCTGGAACTTCCAACGGTTGCATTAACCCCGCAGGCTTCTGATGCTCAACCTTATATTTCTGACAGGTCAAACAGGTATACACAAACTGGGCCACATCTCTCTTCATACCATACCACCAAAACATCTTTTTCAGATCTTGATACATTTTCGTCGCTCCAGGATGGATACTCAACTTGCTACGGTGACCCTCCTCTAAAATTGCCTTTCTCATCTCTTCATCGTCCGGAACGCAGATCCTACCCCGGAACCTCAACACACCACTGGAATCTAATTTGAAATCTTCCTCTTCAGATTGACCAACCCCATTAATTAAATCCACTAACTTGACATCTGACTTCTGAGCCTCTCTGATGCTGCTCAGGAAATCATTATCGATCTTTAACATTCCCAGCTTGACACTGCGAGGTGTCATTTTACAAACCAAGCTCAAATCTCTGAATTCCTCGATCAACTCTAATTCTTTCACCATCATTGCCGACCTTGTCCTGAATTCCTCGATCTTTAACATTCTCTCTGATCACTGAATATTCATAATGCCCATACCTTGTCCTGAACGCCGTCTTCTGAACATCCTCATCCTTTACTTTAATCTGATGATAGCCGGACCTCAAATCAATTTTGCTGAAAACACAGGCACCCACTAACTGATCCATCAGATCGTCGATCCTCGGAAGCGGATACTTATTCTTGATAGTTACCTTATTCAACTGACGATAGTCCACACATAACCTCATGCTCCCATCTTTCTTCTTCACTAACAATACCGGAGCTCCCCACGGTGATACACTCGGTCTCACAAATTTTTTCTCAAGCAATTCTTCAAGTTGCGCCTTCAACTCAGACAATTCCGACGCCGACATTCTGTACGGTGCCATAGACACAGGCCTCGTACCAGGTACAAGATCAATCGAAAACTCAACTTCTCTTTCCGGTGGCACACTCGGAATTTCATCAGGAAAAACTTCAGGAAACTCGCGCACCACTTTCAGTTCTTCAATAACAGCCTGACTCTCAGTAGACAACGAAGCCATCAACGCAAATAACTGAACTCCTTCTTTCTTCAACTTCTTCAACTGGCCGGCAGATACCAAAACAGAATTTTCTTCACCGAAACTAACCGACTTGCTACGAAAGTTGATATGAATGTGATTATCCTCTAACCAGTCCATGCCTAAGATTACATCCAGACCTCTCAGCGGCAAGCAGACAAAATTCACAATAAAGTCCCTGCCGAAGATCGACACGGGACACTGAGAACACACCTGGGACGTAATCACCGACCCCTTCGCAGGAGTATCGACAACCATATCCCCACACATAGCAGATAAAACAAGACCCAATCTTTTACAACAATCAACATATATAAAACAATGGGTAGCACCAGTATCAATAAGATATTTCAGAGAAGTACCATTAATAAAACACGTACCTCTAATCAGACCATCATTATCATCAGGCTCCTCTCCTGCCAATGCAAATACCTTCCCAGTAGACCTTTCCTTCTTCGGCTTGGTACACTTTGTACTGAAATGCCCAGACTCACCGCAGTTAAAACACACCACATCCTTGACCTTACACTCGGCTGCCATATGACCCTTTTTACCACAACGGTAGCAAACCCTCTCATCAGACCTGCATGTAGTACTCTTGTGGCCAGACTTGCCACACTTATAACAGACAATGCTAGCAGGGGCATCTCCCCCACTAGAACCCTTACCTCCAGCAGCCTTCTGATAACTCTTACCCGCAGGAACCTCATACGGCTTGCTTCGACTCTGAAACTTACCCTTTTTCTCAGAAGTAGCTTTGTAATGAGCAGTACTGTCTTCCTCAAAGATTCTACAACTGTCAACCAGATCTGCGAACACACGAATCTTCTGATAACCAATGGCCTTTTTAATATCAGGCCTCAACCCATTCTCAAATTTGATGCATTTAGAAAATTCAGCTGTAGCTTCACTGTAGTGTGGATAAAATTTTGCTAGCTCCACAAATTTCGCCGCATAGGCAGTCACAGACATACCACCCTGCTTCAGTTCCAAGAACTCTATCTCTTTCTTCCCTCGGACGTCTTCAGGAAAATATTTTCTCAGAAATTCTCTGCTGAATACCTCCCAGGTAATCTCTTCCTGCACAGCCTCTAACCTCTGCCTAGTAGCCAACCACCAGTCGTCGGCCTCCTCGGCTAACATGTGGGTACCAAAACGGACCTTCTGCTCAACAGTACAGTCCATCACCCTGAAAATTCTCTCGATCTCCTTCAACCAAGCCATAGCACCATCTGGATCATATTTGCCCTTAAAGGTGGGCGGATTCTCTCTCTGGAAAGTAGTCAGACTCCGAAAACCAGCATTATCTCCAGCATTCTGCTGACCCTGCACAGCCTGAGCCATAGCTTGCAATGCAGCAGCAAGAGCAGCGTCGTTTCTCCCAGCCATTATGAACTATCACTGCAGCGGCCACCCCGGTCCCACTGTTACCTCACGGTCTTCTCTACCCCTCTTGTAGAGTTTTTGCCTTCCGTGGGAATCGAACCTTGCACCTGAGGCATAAGTGCAAGTTAAACCCCCTTCCCACTACCAATTGAGCGCGCGCTCAATTGGTAGTGGGAAGGGGGTTTAACTTGCACTTATGCCTCAGGTGCAAGGTTCGATTCCCACGGAAGGCAAAAACTCTACAAGAGGGGTAGAGAAGACCGTGAGGTAACAGTGGGACCGGGGTGGCCGCTGCGGTGGACCTGGGCTGTTACAATGAGGCACCGACGGTAAATTGAATTTAGTCTCACCCTGATGTGTTAATTTTTTAGAAACACCCTGAGATAGCTTTGAAGACCGCTGTGATGATTTTTTACAAGAAGTCCCAGATTCTTGAGTCAGTTTCATCTTCTCATCCACATGCTCCCACCCAGAAGGATCACGCTTGACATCATATATTAATCTCTGCTTTTTCTTCTTTGGTGCACCTTTTGTTTTAACTTTAAATGGTGGTGCAACCATTGAAGAAGTGGTAGGGAATGCAAGCTCATTAAGTTGTTTCTTGAGGACAAATCTCTCCTCAGGATTCATACGATTATATCTCGCCCAGATCATCTCCATTTGGTAAGAAATATCGGAGTCAGCAGATTTTTTTTGGGAGAATTTATCATCTATAGAATCCAAACTCAAGTTTTTCCAATGGTCGTCTACAACATCTAACAGAATAGGAGTACCGGAGACATGGTACACACCTAGCTCACATGCACAATGAAGAAGATGTGTCTTTCTAATAATGCACCCACAGCGGGCTTTGTCATATCCAACCCCAGATGTCGATTTTTGAAAACTCTTTAACAACATGATCCAAAGCATTTAAAGACACAACACTGCGAAGCTTTTTAAACAAAGGAGTATTGGAAGTCACTTCAATACGGTTTATGCTTCTTTGAAAAGACCCGATGACTTTATCAAATTGAAGAGTAAGCATCTCATGCATAGATTTAAAAGACTTAGACAAAGTCACCTCCAGAAGTCCTCAAATGTCTCTTCAAAGTCCAATGAGCTGACTTGACTCTTAAATAATAACAATAAACACGCATAAAAATACTAAACACCTGTCAAAAAAATTTAAACAACGATAAAAATACTAAACACGTGTCAAAGTACCTATTGGAACCCTCACTGACCACATCGGAACCCTCAACTTTTCTGCTCCAATATAAATAATTTCGCGACTCAATCAATCTCAAAAGCTCCTGAATGTCCATTCTAGGACTCCTCTTAGAAGACCTATAGGCGTAACGGTGCCTATATATTTGAGGAAGAGAAGTGACGTTGTCCGGATAATGGTTCTTCAAAGCAGTAAGACAATCTTTCGGGGCAACATTCAGATCAGTGTGCTCATTAACAATAGCTTTCTGCGGCTTAGTTAAGCGACCAAAAGCCGTCGACCCGACCGGGGTAGTAAGCAACTTATGTGTGTGAAGACCACACCTAACATTCACACGCCAACCCCCATGACGTATTGTACAAGTAGCTCTCAATGTAAACGGACGGCTTCTTTTCTTAGACCCGAAAACTCTAGAATCATTAGACCACTTCCCTTGCTTCTCGCAACAAAAAATAATCTTATCTCTAGAACCCCTTTTAACTCCAGCTTTGTTAGATCTTACAATGATTAAATCGGATTTATCTGTCAGTTTGATACATCCGATTTGACTTATGCGTGTGTATTTATTACGTATTTAAAGCTAATCGGATTTATCTTACATTTAGGTAAATCTGATTACCAGATAAAGTGATCCCCCACCAGAGAATCTTCAAAAAGTCAATTTTTGTTAATTATGTCAGGGGTATTTTCGAGATTACAATAATGTGTGGGGGTAGAAGGGAGTTGATGGGGGTATAAAAAAAAACCTTAAAAGTAATCCTTTAAATTGTGCTTTCACAATCTTGATCACCTGAGGTGCCAAATGTCGCCTCTTTGCTTGAACCACAGCAGCATTTACCCGATCCACGGTTTCAACGCTAATCCTTTCCAATGTGCCTTATTCTTCTCCTTCTCATTTTTAGGGAAAGTTGCCTTCACATGACCTTATGAACACTTTATGTGTGCGATAGGTTTCGATCCATTAACTAGTCGTGATATTAATATAAATAAATATGTCTAATAGCTTTACTATCCTATAACATTAATAACATATAATATATATAATATATATATATATATATATATATATATTGTGTGTGTATATGTATATATGGGATAGTCATAGGGCTATAGGGCCCGTTTGGATCGGCTTATTTGGGCTTATCTACTGGTATAAGCACTTGTGAGACTGTTTGGGAGAGCTTATAGAAACAGCTTATGACATGTTCATAAGCTGTTTTTAGCTAATTTCCATAAGCTCCTTGTGATAGCTTATGAAAACAGCTTATGGCTTATAAAAAAAAATATTTTTAACAATATTTTATCTTTTGTAAAAAAAAACAATATTTTATCATTTATTATATAAACAGATTATGCATAAGCACTTCTATGATAAGTGCTTATGCCAAAAGCTCTTAATTAAACTGTTTATTAATACAGGCCATAATCTATTCAAAATAGAGTAACAGAGGGCTTACACCATTAGGTGAGGGCTTACACCATTAGGTGAAAGTTGGGAGTAAGGGTATTTTCAACTTTTTCGGAGGGCAGCAGGTGAGGTGTAAATAGGGATGGCAATGGGGCGGGGCGGGGGCGGGGAGTACTCCCCCGCTCCCCATCCCCGCCTCTCAAGTTGTCACCCGTCCCCATCCCCGATCCCCGCTTCGGGGAGTTTTCCTCCTCCATCCCCCTCCCAAGTGTGGTGGGTATATCAGCGCCCTTGATATTAACTTATTAACTTATTCAAGTTAAGGCTAAAGCCGTTTGCTTTCCAATTCAGCATTTCTTTTTGCTCCATCGTTTTTTAATACACCACTCCTCTGCATAAACTCATGTCAATACTATCAATTATCAATTAATCAATACTATCGATCAATACGATCAATACTTCAATATCAATACTATCAATATTATAATAATCAATCAATATCAATACTATCAATATCAATCAATCAATACTATAATAATAAAACAAAGTGTTAGAAAAATGTTCAATTTAGACATTTTAGAAATTTGTCATTTATCAAAAAATAGGGGCAAATTTGTAAATGTGGCACAAAAAACAAAATTTTGCATCTTTATGCAACATTTTGACTTTTTGTATTTACTTTTTCTTTCTCTTTTTCTCTCTCTTTCTTTTTCCCTTTACTAATACCAATAATATCTATTCTAATCAATTATATCTATTTTAATGCATTAAAATCATATCTTTCAATCAATACTAATTCAAAATTTTAATATTAAATTATCTAAAATTTACTATTTACTATAATTTAATTAAAATGATTAAATTAATATTAAATGATTTAAAATTTAATCACTAACAATTGTCAAAAAAAAAATTAGTTAAACTGATTAAATCAATATTAAATGATCAATAACAATTGTCAAAAAAAAAATTAATCAATATCAAAAGTTCGAAAACAACTTCTTTTTAATAATTTAGTTAAACTGATTAAATCAATATTAAATGATCTAAAATAAGTAATATAAATAAGTGGCAACGGAAGCCAAGACTGACAAATGGAGCCGCAACGAGGAGCGGCAACGAAAGACTGGGAATGCCATCGGGAGCATATGCACATGTATTTATATTTTTTAATTTTCAACGTATTTATAGCTTCATAGAAAATTATAACAAATACGGTGTCACCCGTGCGGATGCACAGGTAAAATACTAGAGCGAAAACGAGAGCAGCAAGGACAATGCCAACGGGAGTGCATACTTTATATTAAATTTCATTTTCATTTTTCCTGATTTTTACTCCATTATTAATATTATAAGAAGATACCAACTTTTTTTTAACTTTTGCAACACAAGTATTTTAATAAATTTGAAATATAGTCTTTGATCGAGTTTTTCCTATTTTTATTATTACATTTTGCACATCTCAACGTATTTATAATTTCATAGCAAATATAACAAATACAATATCACCCGTGCGGATGCACAGGTAAAATACTAGTTTCACTTTAAAGCATCAGTAGTTTGATTCTATTTTGAAGAAATAAAATAAGTATCCTTTGTTTTTTTCAGTTATGGCGAGGACTCGGGGTGCTCATTCTCAGACACAGCCCGAGGGTCGAGCAGCCAGACCACCTATGACGGTTTCAAACTGTAAACGGAAGGAGGACGCTCGTGCTGCTGCTGTTGGGCCTAGCAGAGCTAGGGGTAGGGGTCGGCGTGCTGAGCAGCCCCCAGTTGTGCCCCCAGTTTTGCAGGAGGCGGAAATAGGTGATGACATTGAGAGAGATGCTTACTATCCGGTACCTGACTTGGCTGGTCCTACTGTTGCTGACCTGGTTGGTCCTTCTCTGGCTGATGTTGCTCCTTCTACTTCTGCTCCTTCTACTTCTGATGCTGCTGCTGCTCCCCGTGCCACATTTCCTTTTCCTGGTGGCCCGGAGGATGGATCCGTGTTACCCAGTTACGGGTCTCACATTGCTAGATCCATATGGGAGGGCAGTGTAAGTAACTTACTTTTTTCTCTAATTAATTTAATCATTAGTTTGTTTGAATACTTTGGTTGATTGTTGCATTCCATAATGCACGATCGTGGCCCGTTGAAGCTTGTTTCACACGGAGTTCCACAGATAGAGGCCCCTCATGGGGACATTCTTGATTTTCTGGAGCGTTCTAAACTGCTACCGCTGAGGGACATTGGATTCCCAACTATCATTGGTGGGCTCCTCAATACATTCATAGAGCGGTGGCATTCAGACACATCAACATTTCACCTCCCTATAGGTGAGATGACCATCACTCTTGATGATGTCTCTGCATTGCACCACCTCCCCGACTACACAAAAGATCAGGGTGGGGCTTTGTTGGTTCACTTATTGGGTGCAGACCCCCATGAGGCACATGAGCAGGCACACGCCCCAGGGTTATCTGTGTCCCTCAAGTGGCTGAGGCAGACGGTGTACCGCAGGGCTATAGAGGAGGAGAGATAGGAGGATGCTGCTCGGGCATATCTGCTCTAGTTGTTGGGCTGGGGCCCGTTCTCTGACAAGTTTGGAAACAAGATCAAGGTGGGCTATCTGGGAGCTCTGGTTGACTTTGACATTGCTGGAGGATACTCATGGGGAGGGATGGCGCTGGCCCATCTATACGAGCAGCTTGGGGACGCAAACAAGTCCAAAAATAAGCAGATGGTTGGCTACATGGCTCTACTTCAGGTATCTATGTTATTTAATTTGTTAAGTTTATTTTGATGTCTCTGTGTCGTTACTAAATGCATTGATATATTCGTTTTAGGCATGGATCTTCGAGCACTTTCAGGGATCCCCCTTTGGCTTAAAGAGGGTGGTCCCATCTTATGTTGAGACTCAGCCACGTGCGAAGAGGTGGGTTGCTGATATCACACTGACGCTGGCCAGGCATACTGTTCGAGTATCCCTGGATAAGCTGCACTCTGATGAGGTCACCTGACAACCCTACACTGCCCATACAGCGAGCAAACTGTTACCAAGTGGCTTCAGTCTCAAGAGGGGGGGTGATTTGAGATTTAAAAACTTTTCAGATCTTTCGAAAACGTTTTTCCCCTTTTCAATGACTTAGATCAATTTTCGCGCAGGTTAAGTGGAAGCGAAGGAATTAGAATATAAAGCAGTAAAGCGGTATAACAGTAAAGCAGGAAAGCAGTAAAGCACGCAGAGATTTATCCTGGTTCGGTCACCTCCTAGTGACCTACGTCCAGTCCTCACACCCTTGTGAGATTTTCCACTAACCAAAACAACAAGGCTTACAGGTGCCTTGGAAAACCTTTACAGACTCAGGCACTCTCCTCCTAGGATACCCCACCTATGGAGAGCCCTCAAATCTAATATAACAATAACAAGAGATACCCCACCCCTGTTACAATCAGCTGCCCCAGAAAGATACCCCACTTCCTAGTACAAACAGCTACCCTAGAGAGATACCCCACTCCCTAGTACAAACCACAAACAATTAAATAATAAACAATTGTAGAGACAGAAATACCTCTAATGAAGGCAGATATTACAACTTGAAGAATGCAACCCCAACTAACTCTTAGCAACAGATCAGCTCCGACGGACCAACGGTGCGTGACGAGCAGAAGTAAAAGTGTGAAGAGTTTTTCTCAAAAGGTCTCTGGTTCGTGAAAATGGGTTGTTGTGAAAATGAACGTAATGCAGTGCCTATTTATAGGCTATGGAAAAATCAAGTTTACGTTAAAAATAGTGTAGGAATCGATTCTTTGTTGAAAGCATTTGATCTAGAAATCGATTCATTTAAGTGAGGAATCGATTTTGATTTGTTTGAAAAATAGGGACAATCGATTCTTGAGAACCATGGAGGGCTAGGAATCGATTTTGTACTAAGTGAAAACTTGTATGAATCGATTCTCAGCTTGCCTGAGACATGTAGGAATCGATTCTCAGTTAAGTGCAAAAGAGTGGGAATCGATTCTCCTTTAAAAAAGTTTGGCTCAAGAATCGATTTATGCACTGAAAATACATGAAGTGAAAATCGATTCTTCCTTTTCTGATTGGCCTGAAAATCGATTTTGATGAAATGTATATGCAAGATAAAATCGATTTTTATGTTTTAAAGATGATAGGTATGTTTGCGTAAGTATGCATGCATCTTTGAGAAACTTGTGAGTGTGTGAGACTTTGACATACGAGCTGACCTTTGAAAGAGCTTACACTTTTTCCTAAGACACACCCAAACCCTAAGGACTACCCTTAAACTTGAATCTTCAATTCTTGAGCTTGATTGTCTTGGATTGTGACTTTGATGTTTTGTCACTTTCATTAACTTTGGCCATCAACTTTGGCTTTGGCCTTTTTACTATTATCAACTTTAGCTTTCGTCTTTTTCATCATCAAAACCTCTTAACCACTTCATCATCAAAACTTAGCCTGCAACACAAGATATCTACATTCTCCCCCTTTTTGATGATGACAAAACATTTACTCATCTCAAGGTGGGAGGTTAGTTCAAACAGATAATGCATATATATGATGCTCCCCCTATCATGATGCTCCCTCTGTTTTATTGACTATATGCATAGTGACAATGCTATGATATATCTATATGCTCATTCTATAGGCTTTATGCAACCCTATATTTCTCTCCCCCTTTTTGACATGATCAAAAGGGTCGACGTAAGATAGAGTTTGCGAATCGAATGACACAGCTATTTGACAAGGTAAAAGAGCCATTGCTGATTTGTAAGTGATCATCAAAACTTAAAGAAAAACATATTTGAGACCATAAAGAGAATATTTTATCAAACACAGGTAAAGTCATGAGTCTCAAACACTGTGAAGTAGTTGTTTTGAGTTTTATACATTTCATGCTGCTTAGTTGGTGATGGCAGCCAGAATATGAGAGAAAATTATTTTAGGTAAACAACGTTTGTGAGCATGTATTCTGAAAATTACTATCAATTGATTGTGACAGGAGAAAATAGATTTCAAAAAAATAGCGCTTCAACTGCTTTTAGAAAATGCTTTTTGAGCACGCAGAAATTCATAAGTCACAATTTCACTTGAATCCACGTTTCTTTACAAAATCACTTGAGAAACAAAAACTCGTTTGAATAAGTGAAGAATCAGGTTTTCTTTTGCAATGGATTTGTGAAAATATCAACTAGCTGATTTTGACAATTCAACTAACTCAATCACACTATCGCCTTTCTAACCATAACCTCTAAAGAGGTGATATATAATTTCTATATGTTTAGTCCTAGAGGGATAACCAGAATACTTTGTTGTTTCATGCCTTATAAATATTGTTCTTTAAAGATGCATGAAATGAGGTTCAGGAATTGCTCTATTTCAGTAGTCACATATTTGACTTAATAAACTATTCTTAAGCACATTTTCAAAATAGAGGTGAATAAAAATTTAACCAATCTGACCTTTACCAGTGATTCTTCCTCTATTTATCACAAGTCACATGACGGCTTTTTCCGGGGGTGAGTGTTAAGAACTTTATTGCGTCTCCGGTCATGCGCTTTGAGTTTTTGCTGTCAAGGTATCAATCTGCCCCCATACCTTGAAGCATGCCTGCATTGATTTAAAACAAGGTTCTAGGTACCCAAATCTCTTTGGGTCCTTGTGGGTTAGTGTTTGGTATGGTTCCTTTGGGAATCCACACCTTTTTCATATTTTGTTTACCTCTTACCCTGCAAACAGAAGCTGTATGTCCAGGTTTACCACAATAATAACATCTAATATAAGGTCTTGTTGTAAACTTAGGTCTATGATGCATATGCCTTTTCTCAAAATTATTTCTTGGAACCTTAGGATGTACATGTTCTAATTTGGACATTTTGCCTATTGTACATTCAAGCTCATTGATTTTCTTTTCATGTTCTATACACTTATCACATACATAATTTTCCTTGAAGTAAACAAGATCATCATTTTCTTTTCTAAGCTCTAATTTTTCTTTAGTTAAAGCAGTGATATCATTTTCAAGATGAGTGATAACTTTCTTAGATTTGCTTAGAGCTTTAGCTAATTTTGAAGATTTAACATGCAATTCAGTAAAGGCTTCATATAGTTCATCATATGCATCTTGTAAAGAATCAGAGTTAGAGCTTACCTCATTTTCGGATTCACCTTCACTTTCGTGGTTGGCCATAAGAGCAATATGAGCTTTTTCGCTTTCTGAACCATCTGAACTGCTTGTGTCATTGTCGTCCCACGCTACATAGGCTTTCCTTCTTTCGTTTTCTTTGAATGTCTTCTTTTCGAATTTGGATCCCTTTTTCTGTAGATTAGGGCATTCCATCTTCATATGCCCGGGTTTCCCACATTCATAGCAAATAAGAGGACCAGATGAGCTTTCTTTCCTTTTGGTGTTGAAGTTCCTTTTAGAGTGATTTTTCCGTTTCAAAAACCGTTTGAACCCTCGAACCATGAAAGCCATGCTTTCCTCATTTTCATCATCCTCATTTTCTGAATCTTCGCTCTCACACAGTTGACTTGAACTAGATGCTTTTAGTGCCAAGCTTTTCTTTTTCTTATCATTATTTTCGTGCTCAGCCAGACGGGTGAGCTCTAGTTCATGCTCTTGGAGTTTACCAAATAGAGTAGCAAGAGTCATAGTAGCCAAATTTCTTGATTCAGCTATAGCAGTAACCTTGGGTTGCCATTCTCTATTCAGACATCTCAGAACTTTGTTGATTAGATTCTCTGTAGGGAATGACTTTCCCAACAAGCTTAACTGATTCACTATGTGAGTAAACCTTTTCTGCATTTCTGGTATTGTTTCACCTGTATTCATTCTAAACAATTCGTACTCTCTGGTAAGAGTATTTGTTCTTGCCCTTTTCACTTCATTTGTACCCTCATGAGTAACTTGGAGATTATCCCACATTTCTTGGGCAGTTTTACAGTTTGAAACTCGAAAAAATTCATCAGCACTCAAAGCAGAAGTAATAATATTTTTAGCACGTAAATTAAGTTGCACTTTTCTTTTCTCTTCATCAGACCATTCATTTCTACTTTTTATTGTAATAATACCATCTACTATGTGTGTGGGGACGAAAGGTCCTTTTTCCACAGCATCCCAAACATCTAAGTCTACCCCTTCAATAAAAATTCTCATTCTTTCTTTCCAATATGCATAGTCTTCTCCGTTGAATCCCGGAGGACGGAAAAGAGATGCACCCTCTTGCGTAGACCAACCTGAAGCCATTTCTCTTGAAGCTGCTAGGCCCTTTATACAAGAGTCTAGCTTTGATACCACTTGTTACCAAGTGGCTTCAGTCTCAAGAGGGGGGGGTGAATTGAGATTTAAAAACTTTTCAGATCTTTCGAAAACGTTTTTCCCCTTTTCAATGACTTAGATCAATTTTCGCGCAGGTTAAGTGGAAGCGAATGAATTAGAATATAAAGCAGTAAAGCGGTATAACAGTAAAGCAGGAAAGCAGTAAAGCACGCAGAGATTTATCCTGATTCGGTCACCTCCTAGTGACCTACGTCCAGTCCTCACACCCTTGTGAGATTTTCCACTAACCAAAACAACAAGGCTTACAGGTGCCTTGGAAAACCTTTACAGACTCAGGCACTCTCCTCCTAGGATACCCCACCTCTGGAGAGCCCTCAAATCTAATATAACAATAACAAGAGATACCCCACCCCTGTTACAATCAGCTGCCCCAGAAAGACACCCCATTTCCTAGTACAAACAGCTACCCTAGAGAGATACCCCACTCCCTAGTACAAACCACAAACAATTAAATAATAAACAATTGTAAAGACAGAAATACCTCTAATGAAGGCAGATATTACAACTTGAAGAATGCAACCCCAACTAACTCTTAGCAACAGATCAGCTCAGACGGACCAACGGTGCGTGACGAGCAGAAGTAAAAGCGTGAAGAGTTTTTCTCAAAAGTTCTCTGGTTCGTGAAAATGGGTTGTTGTGAAAATGAACGTAATGCAGTGCCTATTTATAGGCTATGAAAAAATCAAGTTTACGTTAAAAATAGTGTAGGAATCGATTCTTTGTTGAAAGCATTTGATCTAGAAATCGATTCATTTAAGTGAGGAATCGATTTTGATTTGTTTGAAAAATAGGGACAATCGATTCTTGAGAACCATGGAGGGCTAGGAATCGATTTTGTACTAAGTGAAAACTTGTATGAATCGATTCTCAGCTTGCCTGAGACATGTAGGAATCGATTCTCAGTTAAGTGCAAAAGAGTGGGAATCGATTCTTCCTTTAAAAAAGTTTGGCTCAGGAATCGATTTATGCACTGAAAATACATGAAGTGAAAATCGATTCTTCCTTTTCTGATTGGCCTGAAAATCGATTTTGATGAAATGTATATGCAAGATAAAATCGATTTTTATGTTTTAAAGATGATAGGTATGTTTACGTAAGTATGCATGCATCTTTGAGAAACTTGTGAGTGTGTGAGACTTTGACATACGAGCTGACCTTTGAAAGAGCTTACACTTTTTCCTAAGACACACCCAAACCCTAAGGACTACCCTTATATTTAAGGACTACCCTTAAACTTGAATCTTCAATTCTTGAGCTTGATTGTCTTGGATTGTGACTTTGATGTTTTGTCACTTTCATTAACTTTGGCCATCAACTTTGGCTTTGGCCTTTTTACTATTATCAACTTTATCTTTTGTCTTTTTCATCATCAAAACCTCTTAACCACTTCATCATCAAAACTTAGCCTGCAACACAAGATATCTACACAAACCCTTTGAGCTCATCAGTCTATTTAGAGGGCACTTACGGAATACTGTCTGCATGGTGCCCTACATGTGAGATCGTGTCTTGAGACAGTTTGGGCATGTCCAGTGGATACCAGAGGACCCTAAACCCACCACTAGAGCTGTCGTTACACGAGAGATGGCTGACGAGAGGTGGTTACATTTTGACCAACATTTGGTAGAGAGAGGGCCCTCTATTATCCCAGGTGCGCCAGACACCATGCCAGGGTACGTTGCTTGGTTTGGGAAGGTCTCACACCCATTCCTTATGCCGTCTAGTTATGTGGTGCTGGAGGATGAGCCTGATACTAGACATGTACGTGTCTTTTACATATTTTTCTATTAACTTTATTAGTTTTAAAATATGTACTTAATTAAATTTTTTTATCTAACAGACCATGCCAGATGTGGTTCGGATGGTGGATGACATGGAGCGTGTGTTGGATGGTACCGTTCCACGAGACACCCAGCCATGGCGAGTACTCGAGGGTTTGAAGGCCCTCGTGAGGCCATTCCGTAGGCTTAGGAAGTATGGTTGTGTGTATAGTAGGAGGAGCCGGAACACACAATAGGACATTTTTTTGTATGGATATTATGGTTGTGTATATAGTAATTTATATTTCGGTTTACAGTTTAAATATACAATTTATAAGTACCGTTTAAATTAAACACGAAAACAACAATTTTATTATTACATGAAAACGATAAAATGACAGAAACTACTGAACTGGTGGAGTTAAACGACTAAGGATCTCAGCGACGGTCCGTGTCGTTTCCACGTACAAATGCAGATAACCCTTCCATTTAAACAGGACATAAATGGACATCATTGCTTGGACGTCATCGTCGTTCTTGACATCCATTGTAGACCAGTGCGCACGTCCATCAGACCAATCCGGTTTTCGATAAACTATACGAGTTATCTCTCGCTCGTCGCCTTCCACTTGCACCTTACACAGTAGTTTATCTTTTAGGGTAGCGAATGTTATGTTGTGTTTAAGACTACACTGCATTGTGTCTCGCCCCTCGAAACAGACACCATTAACTTTGTTGGTGGTGATGCCCTGATGATGAATGATAGTGAGGGAAGAATCCTGAGTATTGTGTTAGGGGCATTTTTTTGTGGAGAAGAAGAAGCAGAGAAGGGATTAGGTTTTTTGTGAAGTAGAAGGGAAAGCTGAAGCCCAATTTATAATAGGCGTGGAGAAACATGGGCCGTTGATCAAAATTTTAGATCACAAATCTGAGCCGTTTATTTTCTATCCGTTGGGTAACAATTTCCAAAGAAAATGCCACCCACTTCTTTTCCTGACACGTTTGACTAGTTGTGAGCCGTTGGTTAAAAATGTCGGTGGAATCTGAGCAGTTCAATTTTTTTTAAAAAAAACCCGTATTCGGCTGCTCTAGTCCGAATTTATTCGATTGGGGTCAGCCGAATCCTCTAAAATAGGAAAAAGGGATGTGTGCCAAAAAATACACATTCGGTTGCCCATAACCGAATTACTTCGGTTGCCCGTAACCGAATTGGCAAAAAATACGCGTTTCATTAATAGCCTTTTGGTCATTTCAAAGGGTTAGGGGGTGTGGGGTGAGTA
Organism: Astragalus membranaceus; assembly: GCA_039519185.1. Lineage (NCBI taxonomy): Eukaryota > Viridiplantae > Streptophyta > Magnoliopsida > Fabales > Fabaceae > Astragalus > Astragalus membranaceus. The sequence continues at coordinate 128,093,438 of CM076849.1, forward strand.
GGGAGGGGTATGGGAAAAGCGATGCCACCTTTTTAAGGTCATGAGCATAAAATAAGACAACGCCGCGGTTCTTCCAAAATTGAAATTTCTAACGGCCATGTTAATCCTCTCCATTTTCCAACATATTACAATTTAAAGCGGATGCAACGAAAGTGAAAAAGGAAGCAACATACCAACTTGAAATTTCTAATGGCCATGTTAATCCTACCATTTCCTGATCACCCACTCTCTTCCTCAACAATGGCAGCTTTAAAAGCCAGAATCCCATGTAAAACAAAATGAAAAACTTGCAAGCATACCAACTTGTAACAAAGAATCCTATCAAACACAACCAGAAGTGCCAACGCAACTCTCCTTTTATTTAGGCAAATTCTGAAATTCAGAATCACCCTTAACAACTGCCTTATGTTTTATACCTACTAACGTAAAATCAAGACGAATAGTTGTATGCATTTTGTATTCATCGTAGTCAAGTAATGGGCTTAAGATATATCCGTGTTCTAGAGGCAACTTGAAGGAATGGTTTGTGTTGTGGTACTCTTAGAAATATGACCCCTGAGAATCACATTTTAGTTATAGTGCTTGCAATAGGAATATTTCGGTGCCATTATCTGCAATAAGAGAGCAAAGGAGATTGTAGGATATCTGCAGAAGATAAATTTATACTCTACCATCGGCCATTGAACACTGCTCGAATCGAGCCAAACTGAGCTGGATTTTGATCAATTCTCAGAATACTTGCATGGTATATCAGTTTGTAAAAAGTCAATAGCACACGAGTAAAACAATAGCATTTGGTGCCACTAATGAGTGCCTTGAGATACCTGTAAGTTTTAACCTCCCTTCCTAAGTCCCAAATTAGTACTTCTCCACTGAGACACACACTAACTCAATGTAGAGGAATAGAAATTAAAGGGAACGAATGCTCTGAATAAGTAAACGATTAGGCTTACATTTGGAACACAAGTAACCAATGCATTAGAAACTAAGATTGACTTGTATAGACATGGTAATACAACATTGACAAACACTTAGCATATGCATTAACCAATACATTCCCAACTTTGATTTTCAAATCGGTTAATAGGTTTAAAAAACACTTCAATTTTGCAAAAATAGTCATCTTGCTGTTGACTGTCAGATTTTTGCAAAAACAAAACAAAGGATTGAGTTAAGAACATATCAAAGGAAGACATAAAGTAACCTTGTAACATTTTACTCTAGACCCCCCCCTTATATTTTGTCACCCATACAGACCCTATTATTACCAAACTCCCTTTCATAATTAAGGCATGCTCACTCTCTCACTTATCTTCTGAGTACTTTTCATTATTCTCACCAAATGGAAAAATATATTTGCCATTCACTTTTCACAAGGATTGCTTCCTCCAAAATCCATTTTGGAGACCCGAAAAGATAAAACACATGGTCAAGCATCAGAATGAGAGTTTATTGTACGCCCCCCTGGCAAGATCCCGCTACTAACCCTAGAGAGATCAGCAATCACATGGCTTATAAAGCATTAGCCAAAATCTTGAATATCCAATCAAATATGGGATCATAAGCCTAGCATTTATGTGGCTCGTAAGATTACCTCTACGGCATCAATATCCCTGTGGCATTAATGTCTTCCCTCTACAACACCAATGTCCCCGAGCATTGAAAAATCGGGCCCAGGACCAATGAAAACAGGAAACCAAAAAAAGGTCTGATATCGGTCCACAATAGTACTCACATCGGAGAATGTAGGTCAATGTCAGTCTGCTAGCTTCAACACTTAACACCAAGTCAACCAATATCATTGACCATGGAGATTTGGGGAAAACAAAATGACTACTTATGATTGGTAACACTACAGGTGGGATTTAGATTCCTTTGCAGTCCCGGAACACCTAGTCACACAGTCATTAAATTAACACCATTAATTAAGCGGAGTCTTTGGTTCCAAGAGAAAGAGGCATGTAAAGGATTAATCCAATGCCATAAATTCAATGACTGCATGACTGAGTTCCCCTGACAACAAGGAATCCAAATCTGTAAGGTGCTATCATGCTAACGTTACTCAACCAAAGAAAAAATATTTTTCAAAACCACTCAAGAAACCTGTAGCAGATACGAAAGGGTTAAATATAACAATCATGACACATATGACATGAGGCAATAAGCTAAGCAATTAAGCTTACATACAAAAAACAAGTAACAAATGCATATGAAACCAAGTAGAACTTTTAAAGACATGCATTAACAAATATGTTCTTGATTTTGATTTTCAAATGAGTTAATAGTCACCACGAATTACAGATGCAGTGGACTTCGTCTGATTTCACAAGGACAAAAAAAGGCTTGAGTTGGGAAAACATCAAAGGAAGAAATAAAATAACCCGGTAACATATAGCCAACATGGAGCAGACCTCGTATACCATATTCTTGGTCACCTACTCAGCCTATTATTAACAATCTTCCTCTTATTATGAACTATTCTCACTCTCGCTTATCTTCTGAGTATTTTTTCTTAAGCTCATCACAGAGGGACTAGAAGACTTATTGTACCCTCTGGGCCAAGCAAGGCCAAACCCAATCAGAAGCCAACCTGAGCCCTCTCCCCCATTCGGACTTGGGGCTCATGAGACTATGTACCCTATTAGGGTATTATAACCTCGACTTGGTTATGCTGACCTCCAATTCTAGGGAGATCAATAACTACATGGCAAATAAAGTATTGAAATTGAACCAAAATCTAGTATACCAAATCAATTACGGGATAACAGAGGGACTAGAAGACTTATTGTACCCTCTGGGCCAAGCAAGGCCAAACCCAATCAGAAGCCAACCTGAGCCCTCTCCCCCATTCGGACTTGGGGCTCATGAGACTATGTACCCTATTAGGGTATTATAACCTCGACTTGGTTATGCTGACCTCCAATTCTAGGGAGATCAATAACTACATGGCAAATAAAGTATTGAAATTGAACCAAAATCTAGTATACCAAATCAATTACGGGATAACAGAGGGACTAGAAGACTTATTGTACCCTCTGGGCCAAGCAAGGCCAAACCCAATCAGAAGCCAACCTGAGCCCTCTCCCCCATTCGGACTTGGGGCTCATGAGACTATGTACCCTATTAGGGTATTATAACCTCGACTTGGTTATGCTGACCTCCAATTCTAGGGAGATCAATAACTACATGGCAAATAAAGTATTGAAATTGAACCAAAATCTAGTATACCAAATCAATTACGGGATAACAGACCTAACAATTTTATGTGGCGCCCAAGATTTCATCTACGACATTAATGTCTCCCTGGCATTAAAAAGATGGGTCCAACACCAGAAAAAGAAAGACACCACAAGATGTTGGTCTACAATACTCACATAAGAGAATGTAGGTCAGCACTCAGCAGTCTTCTGGCGTGAAAACTAATCACCCAAGTCAACAAATATCATTGAACACGGAGATTCAGAGAAATTATAATGCAGCATACAATTGATAACAATAAAGGTTGGATTTGGATTCCCTACAGTCAACAAAACGCTCAGACACAGTTGGTAAATTTATACCATTCGCTCCATTAGTTCCAAGAGAAAGATGCAAGTAAATCATTAACGCAACTGCATAAATCCACCAACTGCATGACTACAATTTACTGATTCAGTGACCACATGTTCCATTGACAGCCAGGGAATCCAAATCCATAAAGGAGCCATTATGCAATGCGACTTTTGCACGGCGAGCCAAAGAAAAATAATTTTCAAAACTACATAAACAAGAAGATTCAGTCAAGGCTTTGTGAATTAAATCCCAACAATAGCAATCCGATGATCACATTGTTCTACTCCTCATTAACAAGGAAAAAAGGTAAATCAACCCTATAACAGTTACTAAAGGGTTAAATATACCAATCCTGCCAATAAGTTAAACTGTATCTACAAACAACAAATAAAACTAACAACACAACAGTACCTACAAACTATCCACCCGAACCAGCTTCCACCATTCTTTGTCCACCACTTTCAGCAACCAAAGCACTTCCAAGTTCCAACCGCAACCGCGCTTTCCAACATTGCTCACGATTACGAAGTATACTTCCGCGGCCTTCCTCGCCTCTTCGAACCAGATCCCGAACCCACAGCAACCCCATTTGAAGCACCCACAGCAGCACCTGCCCTAGTCAACCTAGCTGGCATTGGCGCAATTGCAGGCGTTGGTGCAATTACCGACGTTGGCGCAATTACCGACGTTGGCGCAATTACCGGCGTCACAACATTCCCCCCATTCTCAGCTTGCACCGGCATCCAATTTGGAAGCGAAGAAATAGGCTGAGTCTGCACCGGCTCAACCGGCACCGGAGCTAGATCTGGAACAGAATCTAGATCCGGTTCTGGCACCGGTGCTATCTCTGGTTCTGGAACCGGCGCAGCCTCTTTCTCCGCCGAACCAAAATTCCCAACAACAAACCCCATCGGAAAAAATCCCCAGCAACAATAATAAGCCTCTTGACCAGGAACAATTTGCGGCATAGTCGAAACTTCAACACCATGAAAAGATCTATCACAATTAGGGCATCTTAAACAACAACCCTCATAAACCCTAGGATACTCGTACAAACGATAACAATACGGACACGCTGTCCAAAAATTCACATTCGTATTCCTCCGCCGCAAATTCTCATCCGCGGCAACTTCTTCTCTAGCCACCGCAGCAGCAGAGGTGGCATTTCGAACATTTGGACTGGGCGTAGGTTCAGGTACAGTAGGCCCAGGACCAGACCCAGTTCTACGAACAGGAAACTTCTCTTGTTGTTGAACCCAATTAGGAACAGATAAATCAACACGAGAGAAGAAAGAGAAAACCTTATCATAATGAGCTTTCTTAATCGGATCGGAAAGAACAGCCCATGCATCAGCGACAAGTTTGAAAGCGTGATCGGCGTAAGGGAAACGGTTTTTGTCAGGGTGGAGCAGAAGAGCGAGACGGCGGTATTGTTTTTTTATGAGGTCGAGGTCATCAGAACGACGATCGATTTGGAGAATGGAGTACCAATCGAGGTTATTGTTGATGCGTTTATCGGCGGCGAGAAGGACGTCGATTACGGCGAGGATCTGGTCAGAACCTTCTAGAAGAGGATCGGTTTCTTGTGCTAAGAGTGCGAATTCTCTTGAACCGTTTAGATCGCGGTTTTGTAGTAGCTTATGGGATATCCCTAATAATCTCTCTGCTTCCGCTTTCGTTGGGTTTTGCATTTTTTTGTGTGGGGTTTTGGGGGTTTTGAAATGGTGGGTTTGTTTGGTTGTTGCTGGGTTGCGGAAGTGAAGGGGGAGTGAGAGTGTGAGAGTGAGAGTGTGAGAAATGAAATGAGTTGGAGGCTTGGAGCAGCAGCTGAACTGCGAAATTATGTCTGAATTGGTTTTGTGGGTGGTATGGTATGGTAAAACTTGGAGTTTTATTATATCCGTACTCCCTCAGTTTCATGTTATTTATTAAATTAAATTTTTAAAAGATATGTTTCTTTTTTATTTGTAATTTTGATAGTATAAAGTTATATTAATTACTTGTTTTTAATTATACTTTTATTATTTATTGTAGAGAGAAAAATAAGTATGATTGATAATAAACAATCTAGATATAATAGACGGATGTCAAATATATCAACATATAATAGATTAACCTATAAAAAATTAAGGATATGATAGGAAAAACAATCTTCAAAATTAAAAACTCAAGAATGCTTGGATGACATGATTCGAGTCTCAAATAAAAAAAAATCACTGTGGGAGAGACATTTTTTAGGAAAAAAATCACTATAGGAAAAAAGGGCAAAAAAATCACTATAGCTCAAATAAAAAATTTATTTACCAAAATAACACATTTTTTAGATTATTTATCAAACTAGCACATATCCAAAAATTAGGCCAGAAGTCGCCCTCAAGGGAAACGAGTTCTAGATTGAATTTTTGCAAAAAATTTTAATTTTACAGTGCAGAAATCGCCCCCTGTGGGAGAGACTTCTGAACTGTGTTTTTTAGTTTTTCTTACTTTATATTAATTAATTTAATTAATTTAGATAATTAATATTTATAATTCTAAATTAATTATAAATATTATGGTGATAAAAAAGTATCGGCAACATCAAGACCATTGAAAAAACACAAAAAAAAACCGTAATTAGACACAAACAAAACACTGTGCACTATGCACAGTGTTTTTATATATCTAATTTTTTATTTAAAAAAAAATATCTACCGTGTTGAGTTATAAAAAGATCTTGACCGTTTATTAGTCTCGGCAATTCCACATGGTGGTGGCCAGTTCCACATGGTGGTGGCCAGTCTAGTCATGGCCAGTTCCACATGGTAGCACCAGCCTGCTCCTGAAGCCTCTGAAGATATGCAACTAATTCGAGTGTACCAGGGTGGACACCAAACAGATTATAGAACATATTGTCGTCGCCGCTAGCCGTATAATGCGAAAATTAAGACAGAAAATATAAAACAGGTCAAACGTCATCAAACAATTATAACAACACCACTAAAAATCTAATAAAATTGAAAGAAGACTATACAATTTTTTTTAGATTTTTGGGAGATTATGAAAATTCATAAAAAATATAGTAAACGATGAAATTTGAGATTTTGGGCCCTGCAGTCCTGAAAGAAATCTTTTCTTAAGGAGTAATGATCCTTGATTTTTTTTCGGATTTAATAGCCGTGGTTTCGAGACAATCGGGGAAGATTTCCTGAAAATCGATTTTTAGTCTAGAACCCTAAAACTGAGTAGCAGTCTAGAACCCTAAAACTGAGTAGCCCCCTGTGCCGACACTTTTCATCAGCGGTGGCAAGATCTTGACCGTTTATTAGTGTCGGCAAGATCTTGACTGTTGATTAGTGTCGGAAGTATGTTCTATAATCTGTTTGGTGTATTATACATCTGCACCTACCCAGGCTAATAAAGAAATACAAGCAGTACAATAGTGTTCAAGGCGGAATCGCCGGCCACCACCAACACGGTAGTTTTATATCTCTTCTACACCGTAGATATTTTTTCTTAAATAAAAATTTAAATATATAAAAACACTGTGCATAGTGCACAGTGTTTTGTTTGTGTCTAATTACGGTTGTTTTGTGTTTTTTTCAATAGTCTTGATGTTGCCGATACTTTTTTTTATCACCATAATATTTATAATTAATTTAGAATTATAAATATTAATTTTCTAAATTAATTAAATTAATTAATATAACTTAATTTAAATTAATATAAAGTAAAAAAATTAAAAAACACAGTTCACAAGTCTCTCCCACAGGGGGCGATTTTTGCACTGTAAAATTAAAAAAAATTTGCAAAAATGCAGTCTAGAAGTCGTTTCCCTTGGGGGCGACTTCTGGGCTAATTTTTGAATGTGTATTAGTTTGGTAAATAATCTAAAAGGGGTGTTATTTTAGTAAGTAAATTTTTTATTTGGGTTGTCAAAAAAGAGAAATGCTTAAAGTTACTGAGCGAAACTAATGAATGATGTGTCATAATACGTAAATCACTTCTATTTAGCCGATCTCTATGTATCTATCTACTATAGATTTATACAAATTCACAACATATGATTTTACCAATACCCCAATTCTATCTAAAGACACCTCAAATTTTTTAGGGTAAAAATGCCATTACACTCTATTTCTTCTTTTTTTTTCTCTTTATTCTTACACTCTCTTTCTTACTTTTCACTTTTCTCTTACACTCTCTTTCTTCCTTTTTTCTCTTTCTTCTTACACTCTCTTTCCTAATTTTCACTTTTCTTTTACACTCTCTTTCTTCCTTTTTTTTCTTTTTACTTTACTTTTCCCATAAATAATTATTCTCTTTCTCTTATCACTTCACTTTAATTCTTTTAACTAAATTTCTAAATTTATACAAACACTACTTTAATTAAAATTTTTGAAGACTACTACTATAGATTTATACAAATTCACCACATATGATTTTACAAATACTCCATTCTATCTAAAAGACACCTCAAATTTTTTAGGGTAAAAATGTCATTACACTCTATTTCTTCTTTTTTTTCTCTCTTTATTCTTATACTCTCTTTCTTACTTTTCACTTTTCTCTTACACTCTCTTTCTTCCTTTTTTCTCTTTCTCCTTACACTCTCTTTCCCCATTTTCACTTTTCTTTTACACTCTTTTTCTTCCTTTTTTTTCTTTTTTCTTAACTTTTCCCATAAATAATTATTCTCTTTCTCTTATCACTTCACTTTAATTCTTTTAACTAAATTTCTAAATTTATACAAACACTACTTTAATTAAAAATTTTGAAGACTATTACTATAAACCTACTATCTAAAAAACAAGAAGACTTAATGACTATTTAAATTAGTAATTAATATTTAAAACAAATATCTCTTATTGATAATCTAATATCTAACTTTTATTATCTACTATAATCTACTAATCAACTAAAATAGTCAATTGAAACTAAGAGATAACTGCACTGATAAATAAAAAACACGGGATAACTGCAGTGATATATAAAAAAACACGGGATTAATATTTACCATTGATATTTATAATTTTTTTTGACAATTTATAATTAATATTTACCATTGATAATTATAATTTTGGAAAACTACTATAAAACTACCATCTAAAAAAACACGTGATAACTGCAATAATCTACTATAATCTACTAATCAACTCAAATAATCTAATATAAAAATACGGGATAACTGCAATAATCTACTAATCAACTAAAATAATTAATTGAAACTACGAGATAACTGCACTGATATATAAAAAAGCACGAGATTAATATTTGTCATTGATAATTAAATTTTTTGAAACCTACTATCTAAAAAATAAGCAGGCTTAATGACTATTTAAATTACTAATTAATATTTAAAACAATTATTTCTTATTGATAATCTACTATCTAACAAATTTACTATCTACTATAATCTACTATCAACTAAAATAATCAATTGAAACTACCAGATAACTACACGGATATATAAAAACACGGGGATAACTGCAGTGAAATATAAAAAAACATGGGATTAATATTTGTCATTGATAATTATAGTTTTTGAAAACAACTATCTAAAAAAACAAGAAGGCTTAATGACTATTTAAACTGATTAATATTTAAAACACACGCGACAAATATTTGTCACTAATACCTAAAAAAGGACAATTAATTGTTACTGATATATAAAAAAACACGGGATAAATATTTGTTATTGATAATCTACTATCTATCTTTCACTATCTACAATAATCTACTAATCAACTCAAATAATCAATTGAAACTATGAGATAACTGCACTGATACATAAAAAAACACTGCACAACTGCACTGATATATAAAAAAATACGGGGATAATTGCAATGATATATATAAAAACACGGGATAGTTGCACTGACATATAAAAAAACATGGGATAACAACACTGATATATAAAAAAACACTGCACTGATGTATAAAAACACACGGGATAAATGCACATATTGTTTTTAAATGATACTTTTACATTTTTAGTTTTAATATTTATCAAATTTTTTATTTGAAACTCATTTTTTATCTACTTTAAATTTTTCTTTATTGTCACGGGGTAATGTTCAGACTATTTAAATACTGTCTAAATTCATTCCTAAAAAGAACACGACAGCACATGTCCGTACAAGTCATCCTCTATATTTTACAATTGATTTTAGATTAATGGGATTTCAAACCAATGTTTCTATTTGAGGTAATCGTATGAAGCAACGCGATCGGCCCGTGCGGATGCATGGGTATAGTACTAGTTTTTATAAAAACTTGTGTTAAATTTATCAAGGCTTTGAGAACTCAGCATTCATACTTTTTCTTCAAAAATATCTCGTACCATATGGTATTATTGTAGATTAGATAAATAAGAGGACTAATACATTGGTACGAAAGAAGTTAAATGAAACGTAAAAAATGTACCGTAAAACGGATGAAATGGGTATCAGAGTAAACACTTCACGCACCAATCAATGGTTATTGTATTTCATTCTGACATTTCGTCTCGTGTCAAAAGGAATTTCTCCATAAATAAATATCGAGTAAAGGCCAAAATTAGTCCTTGACAAATTTTTCGTGGGACGAATTCGTCCCTTATAATTTTTTCGGGACACATTGGTCCCTGACAATTTCAAAACGGGACACGTTAGTCCCTCCATCCATTTTGACATTGTCAGCATATCCAACGTCTCATACGTGGCACGTTAAGTGCCACGTGTCACGTTAAGTGCCACGTGTCACGTTAAGTGTTTATTTTGGGACAAATAAGTCCCTGAATTTACAAATGTTAAAACGGGACAAATCAGTCCCTAAAGTGGTTTTCTTCAATATCAAAACAGTGGTTTCTGAAACCAGAACCAGTGTTCGCCATTGAAGGAGGAAGGACGCACCAGGACGCAGCTGAGAGAGAAAGAACGACCAGAAGGTAGGCTTACATCAGCTTTTAACCAGATGCCTACTAGTATTTGTTGAATCGCAAGAATAAAAGTGGTTCTGGTTAAAAGCTGATGTAACCCTACCTTCTGGTCGTTCTTTCTCTCTCAGCTGCATCCTGGTGCGTCCTTCCTCCTTCAATGGCGAACACTGGTTCTGGTTTCAGAAACCACTGTTTTGATATTGAAGAAAACCACTTTAGGGACTGATTTGTCCCCTTTTAACATTTGTAAATTCAGGGACTTATTTGTCTCAAAATAAACACTTAACGTGACACGTGGCACTTAACGTGACACGTGGCACTTAACGTGACACGTGGCACTTAACGTGCCACGTATGAGACGTTGGATATGCTGACAACGTCAAAATGGATGGAGGGACTAACGTGTCCCGTTTTGGAATTGTCAGGGACCAATGTGTCCCGAAAAAATTGTGAGGGACGAATTCGTCCCACAAAAAATTTGTCAAGGACCAATTTGGGCCTTTATTCATAAATATATATTCCCTGGACTCATTTTTAAGCAAAAAAAACACTTTTTAGATTCATTGAATAAAGTCCAAATACATCAGTTATTCTATAAATCTAAAAAAATGGTTTTTGCTTAAAAACGAGTCTGGAGTGAGTAAATTTATTATAAAGAAATTGTTACTCTCTCCGGTCTCTTTTGATTCGGAATATTGTTGGCTATCTATGGATTGACTCAACACTTTCAACGGAAGACTAATATTCGCTTGTAATTAAGAGCAAATTTCGTATTTACCAACATCGAGTTTGTCCACTGCGAGAATCGAACACAGGAGCACCGAGTCAACCCCCGTGTCTCAAGATAGCTTATAACACTAGGCCAACGATGTTGGTTACTCTCTCCAGTCTCTATTATAAGCAAAAAAATACTTTCACGATGATTAAGAAATGTTAACTACAATTAATTGTCTAGGTTTCATATAAAAAGTTAACCAAATTTATTAAATTAACCCATATTAGTATAAAATGAAAAGAATCTCATGTTTCACTTTATTGTCAACTACTCAATTATGAAGGGTATATATGGAATAGTAGTATTGAATATGACAAAAGTAGCTAACTTTTGATTATAAAAGAGGCTAACGCTCTGTTTTGCAAGTCTCGTCTGCTAGCAGATAACGATTATAGCGAATGGCAAATAAAAAAATTTAGATGGATTTGGCAAGCACTAGCGTTTAGTGTTTATGGGAGTGTTTAGCGTTTTTTAAACGCTACTTCAAGTAGCTATTTATCTTATGCGTATTATTTTTTTGTCATTTTACCATCATTATTTTATTAAATTCCCTCTCTATCCTCAATGGGACAATATAATGTAAAGTCGATTATCTTTACTTTTTATGCATAAATTATATTACTATCGTTATCTTTTTGCAAATTTACTATTATATATAGCAGTACAAAAGTAATGATATATTTGTTTAATGTTGTAAAATAATCAAAGCAAGAAGAAGAACAAAGAACGAGAGAATGAGACAATATGAGAGTCTTTGTATTTCTTTTCCCAAGTTCAAACCTACACATGCACTTTATCTAAAGGGGCAGACTCAACTAGTACCCGGGTTCGATCCCCGGCGAAGAAACAAATTGGTGCCAGACTTTACTTACATTCCGGCCGAACTCCAGTTATTTAGGGCCCCTTTCCCCTGGACACCGGAGCGGGGTCTAAGACCTCTAGACCAAAAAATCTACACATAAGGGCCGACTCTATTTATAGGGTGTGGATTGGTAAGTGAAAAGTCAATCGTAAAAATCCACTACATAAGAAGATGGGGAGAAGAATAACGGACATTCGGGATATAATAATAATATTCATAACACTCCCCATTGAATGTCCATCGAGGATATGCCTCATTAAAACCTTACTAGAAAAAACCTAGTTGGAAAAAATCTAGTGAAGGAAAAAGAGTACAATATCCTTTCAGTTGGAGCTGCCTCGTTAAAAACTTTTCCAGAAAAACCCAGTGGGACAAAACCCTGGCAAAGGAAAAAAGTGCAGTTTTTCTCCCTTTGTTTGAAGCGTCACTTAAGAATATGAATTCCAACATCTGGGGTTTCTCCTAGAGTGCATATGGAGCAATCTACTCCGCTCTATCACTTGTGATATATCGTGTTTTAATGGAGCTTTGCGGTTAGTATTATCTTCAGAACATCTTTCTTGAATTGTTGGCATTTGAGCATGGAATGAAGGAGCAAGAACCATAGATTGTTTTATAGATCAAAAAAATATTTCAATCTCACCACATGTAGATAATACTTGACTTGCAATCTGACTTGATCTAGATCAGAAAAATACTTTGTATCCTTTTTTCTTCTATATGACTACTAACTATCACATAATATTATTGTATCAAGCAATGTAGCATTTAGTAATATGCATGTATGCTTTTATAGTCTTCAGGATCGAGATATTTGTTATTTGCTTGCCACATAACTCATGTACTCAATATAAAAAAAATCATGAGTTAATTAAGAACTAGTTCTTTATAACTTGTTAAACAATACGAGACTTTGTTTCAAAAGATTTTATATGAAGATGTTTCTTTATATCTTGAATCCTTCTAGGATTTTTCATGTAGAGATCAATCACAGGTTCAACCTCAAAAATCAATCATATATAATTTGAGGTCATCCATATAGAACTCTTTCTTTGAGTAATCTATAATTTCGAAAATCTCTTCTGGAGATCGAATTATAGAAAACTATAGGAAATTCATTTCTTAATCATTTCATAAAACTCTATAGACAAGTGATGTCATTTTATTATCCCTCCTTTAGAAAATGAATTGAGATGATTATACCACATGTGTTCAAATTATATTATCTCATAGTGGAAAAAATTCAATTTGAGTAATCATCTATCTCGAGAGTCCGAAAAGTGTTTCTCGTAAGATTAAATCCTTCGGAGATCTTCATATAATTATGACTATCATGTGCAAATTGAGCTTCTCGTGTGGTACAAGGCTAATTAAATACCAAAAAGTACTTGCATCCACTACAGGTGAATATGTCTCATCAAAATCAATTTTAGGTATTTGCGGAAACCCTTGAGCAACAAGTCGAGCTTTGTATCTCATAATTTCACCATTCTCATTTTGGTTTTGCATTAAAAACCCATTTGTATCCAACTTGTTTCACACCTTCAGGTGTTTCGACTACAGGTCCAAAAACTTTTGCTTGTAAAGCAAGTTTAATTCTGCTTCAAATTCATCTTTCATTTTTGGCCAATTCTCACTTTGCCTACAATCATTAGTAGACTTTGGTTCATGATCCTCGCTATCATTTATTACATTTAGCGCTATATTATCTGTAAAAATATCGTCAACGTTGACTTCATTTCAGTTCCATTATATTTCATTTGATACATAATTCATTGAGATCTCTTTATTTTCAGAATTTTTCAGGTACCTGATCAGTTCTTCTAGAAGTGAAGTGCCAATTATGTCTAAAGATTGTTTTAGAGTTTCTATATCCTCGTTTGGACCATCTTTCTTTTTAGCACATTTTCTTGTTCGAGTATTTTTATCTTTGGAACCGATTATTCTACCACGCTTCTGGCGCGATTGAGACTCATTTGCAATATTAGATTGTCCAACAGGGACATCCATTTTATTGGCGCGTTAGCAGCTGATATGTAGGATTTGGTCACACATTTGGATCAGTGAATGCATTTGGTAGATGATATGCTAAGCTTTACAAATTAATTATCTTTTGAACTTCTAGACATTGTCTAGTTTGAGGATAAAGATGAGACAATGATAATTCATTCCAACTGATCTCTTTTTCCAGCTGCTCATTCTCTCCCCCTAATGTTGGGAAATTTAATTCATCAAATGATAATCATCAAACTGGACTATAAACAAGTATCCAATTGTCGGCTTAAGATACTTTATTAAACATGGATATTTATATCCAATATATATTCCCAAAATTCTTTGAGAACCCATCATAGTGTATTGTGAGTGGAGAAATTAGAACATACACTACACTTCTAAAATTTCTAAGATAGGAAAAATTAGGTTCGTGACCAAAAACCAAATGTAAAGGGGAAGAGTTGTGATAACTTGTTGGCTAGATGCGAATCAATGTTGTCGCTTGCAAAATTGCATATTCTCAAGTAGAAATCGGAAGTTCTTTCATAAGTATTGGTCATATAATTAACTTTAGACGTCTAAAGAATGATTCTTCAAGACCATTTTATGAATGAACATATGTTACGTGATGTCCAATATCAATTCTAACAGACATACAATACTCATCATATGTTTTCTATATAATTTAGAAAAATGAGCTCGTAATGAAGTTAAAGTAGCAATTAAAATCATAAAATATATAAATGATCCACATTGTGGCTGTATTGGCCCACAAATATCACCATATGTATTCATTCTAAAAATTTGAGATATTCACTTCCAATTTTTGTGGTGATGATCTAATTATAAACTTCTCTTGTGAACAAGAGATATATAATAACTTATTAGATTGAAGAATCTTCTGGTTCTTCAATTGATGGCCACATGAATTTGCAATTATTCTTCCAACATCCATCAATGTCGTATTTTTACTTATAATTGAATCTGATGAGGAATAAGTATGCATCTCACATTAAATAAGGGTATAATGAATTCTAACAATTTTTTTGATAAGCTAAATTGGATTATACCAAAGCACTAGGAGTACTCCAACCCAACAATGACAAAAGCCACTTACGAATTATACAGACAATCAAGTGGTTTAACCCACCAATCTGATAAAACATAATCAAAATTACGACCCACTATGCTAATAAACCAGTTCCACGAGATGGACTTAACATGATTAACAACCACATGTAAATCAAATACTTCCCCTCTAAAAACAACATCAATCATATGCAACCAAAAGACACCAAGGGGTAGCAACCCAAAAAAATAAAGCTAAATTTGGGTGGCTTTTTGGATTTGGCACCAACCCCAAAAGCATGAAAATGATCAACACCTACAAGGAAAGTATCCACAGAGATACCCAACCAACTTTGAAACAGTCCCAAACAAGCTTGGAACACATGCAACTGAAAAATAAATGAAAAATAGATTCATCATTGTTAAAGCACAATGGGTAGCAGGCCCCATGGGGATCCGTGATGATACCCTGAGCTACCAAAGCATCTCGAGTCGGCAATTTGCCAAGCAACAACCTCCACCCAAACACCCCCACCCTTGTTGAGTAGAATAAGATCTCTCCACCAAACAAAGTCTTTTATACTCCAAGACATCTTATGAGTGCCAGTAAAAATGGATCTTGGGTCACATCACTTGTATCGGATAAATGGCCACCAGCTAGCATTCAACTCAGTAATTGAACGCCACCTCCACTTATTCATTAGAGCCAGGTTGAAAGCTTCTAATTTATTTACCCCCAAACCACATTCGTTCTTAGGACAACAAACCTTATCCCACGCCAAAGAAATTCCATTGGATCTTGATCAATTCCTTAAGAACAATTTTGAGGGCCTTATAGAAAGAGAGCATGTACAAAGGGATGCTATTAAGCACTGAATTAATGAGCGTAGCCCTCCCAACAAAAAACGCCCAAGCCAAGAAGAAAGACGTTTTCTTATTGAGTCTTCAATCGACATCCACATACTCTTAAGTGTTGGAACCAAAATCTCTTTCTATGTTTTGATGATACAAACTAAGTAAGAATAAAGTTTTCTGATTAATTGTGATCTAACATGTTTGTCAAGTGAATATAACAGGTTTCCAATATAGCAAAATAAGGCTTTACCTTGGACTAAAAAGAGTGTAGAATTACAAGGGTAGAAAAGCCTTGAGAGGGTTAAAATATGATAAGGTTAACTAAGTCAACAGAAGGTTTGACCAAAACTCAACAAAAGATTTGACCGAAAGTCAAACAAAGGTTGACCTCATCAAGATCCTAAATAAGTTGGTTCATCATTGAGAAGGTTAAAGAGTAAGAAGAATCAAACATGAGAAGGTTAAGAAACAACAACCTACTCCAGAGAAACACATTAAACTCTTCTCATATGAAGATCAGCGCATTAAATGCTTATCCAAGCAATAAATATGTTGGAATGTTTTAAATGCCATATGAGATACTCCTTGATTATTCCGAGGACAAACAAAAGGTGTTTGTTCATAACCATGAAGCTTGAGAAGCTTCGCATAAGCTAGAACAGCTTGGCCAAAAGTACAGTGTCAAGTCATCGAGGATCAGCATGTGCAGAGGAGAGTATAGTGTCAGCATGAGAATGTTGAATAAGTCAGATAAAGCACAAACTGCAGCTTGAAAAGCTGCCAACTATTGTGTCTTCCATCTTATCACTCCAATTGACCATTGGGCTCTTTCAAATGGCTCTCTTCAACCTTCTAACGGCTATATCCATCCTACAGGGCTATTTAAAGACTTCACTTCGAATTAGCAAAGCATGAGATTGAATTGGAACCTATACAAGTTCAAGCTTCTCAAAGCAAACAACCTTCTCATCCCACACTCAAAGCTTCTATAGTTGATATTCCGGGATATCTTTCTTGAGTGTGTGCTACACTACAACAAAACTGGCAACCGGCGGCGGTTCAAAAGGCATTCTGCGGCGGTTTTAACCGCTGCTAAATGCATCTTGCGGCGGTTCCAAAACCGCTGCAGTTTTCTCCGCCGCGAGGTAACTCTGCGGCGGTTTTGACAACCGCTGGAATAACCGCCGGGAGTAGCATTTAGCAGCGGTTTGTGTGGCGGTTTGACATCTGCGGCGGTTCTGAACTGCCACAAAACAATTGCTAAGTTATAGAACACCTAATTTTTTTGCAGCGGATCATGGGAATTTAGCGGCGGTTTCTATTTGCGGCGGTTTATGACCGTCCCTAAACAAATGGAGTCAGAATAATCAGTGTCAATCTGCAGCGGTTTATAACCGCCGTAATTAATTGCTTTTTTTAAAAAAAAATATGTCTTATTTGGCTGCTGGTCGAATCGTATGGAATGCTAAAAATTATATAATTACTATGATAACAACTAAAAATATAAGAAAACAACAATTAAATTAAAATTGACTTCATTACTTCCAAAAAAATTATTACAAACAAGAATTCTACTCAAAAATTACATAGGTACCTAAGACAAGTATTAGAGAGTAAGTCGTTCAATCATAAACAAAGAACTAAACATAAATCTTGTGAATTCATTGGATTGGTGATCAAGAACATCAAAAGTGCCTGTGAATTGGTTGTTTTGCAGGAACCTGGACATACGTAAACATGCCAACTTTAGAATGAAATCAATAACATGTAAAGTACTAACACAAACTCAACAATTCGGTTATCTACATGGTGGTTATGCCATAAAGGATCCATTCATCACAGAAAATGTGAGATTTTGAACATACATATGCAAAAAATCTCATTTTCCCTGCTTTATCTTCTGTAACCAAAAAAATCTCGTTTTCCCTACCAAATCCACCATTGATGAAGTGAACTCACTATTGTACAAATAATAGAAGCCTACAAATAAAAAAAACTCTTTTCTTAATCCCTTGAAACTAATAAAACCCAATTCATTTCCCGGATCTGCAAGCATCATAAACCCCAAAAACCATGTAGAGATTTTGAACATAATTTTGCAAAAGGGAACAAGTGGTTCCAGGTACCTGAAGACCAATTTGACTGATACTATCCATTAATTCTTCAAATTTGTTTTGATCATTTAATCTAGTCCTCATCAGAGGCCTTCTTATCTTATCTAAAGGAAGCTCCTTTCTTGGTTTTGCAGTAGAGAGAAAAATCCCTAAAAAAAAGAAAGGAGGAGAAAGGAAGAGAAATGAAATTCAAAATCCCTAAAAAAAGAAAAGAAAGAAACAAACCTGAGAAGGAAGGGATAGCTGCTCCGGCAGTGGCTGCGGAGTGAGTGAGAACGAATTGGTGACGGCAGCGGAGTGAGTGAGAACGAAGTGGTAACGACAACAGAGTTTTGAGAAGGAATTGAGAATGGGGGGAGGGTAATTTCTCTTTTTTCAATTCTTTAATAAAAAAGTATTAAAGACTAATAACCGCCGCCGCTTGATGTCACTAACCGCTGGAGATGCTGGAGAAAATTTGTAGGCACTAACCGCTGCAAGTCAGCCCAAAACCGCCGCCGCTTGATGTCAAAAACTAATAACCGCCGCCGAATGACCAACAACCGCCGTCGAATGCTTCCTAATAGAGACGGTGGCTAAGACCGCCGAATAAACCACCGTTAAATACTAAGTGGCAGCGGTTAGACACGAACCGCCGCAGAATAACCGCCGCCGGTTGCCTTTTTTGTTGTAGTGCTAGCTTGATAAGTACCATTGTATACATTGTATTTATATTTATTTAATCTCTTAAACATCTCAAAACCCAAACCCCTTATTGTAAACACTATCATGTAAACATCTCACCAAACTACCTAGAGAGAGGTGAGGGTTGGTGGTGATTCTACTTGATAAGGTGACTCTTAGGAAACTAGTAGAGAGTTTCTAAGAAGGTAGAAAGAGCTAAGCGTAGCTGTGTAAGAGTGCACTAGGCTTTTGTGTGTGATCAAAAGCTACTGTTGGTTAAGTCTTTTGTGTGTTGATCAAAAGCAAGTGTAATAACTATTTGGGAAAGAGTGGAAATACTCACAAGGAAGTGGGGAGAGGGACGTAGCCAAGTTTGGGTGATTCTCTATTTCTCTACTGTGTTATTTTCTAGCTTTCCTTACTATTTGCTCACTTGCTATAAACTGCTTGTTTTTTAAACTAAGAGAAGGTTGATTTATTCAATCTTCTCAAAATAGTTTTAACTAAGAACTTATAATCTGTGATTTAAACTCAAGTTAAAACTAACATATCTCTTACAAGCTCTTATTCATAAATGTCCTTCAGCATTAAAGAAGTTACCACTCTATGTTGATTATATATTGTTGCTAACCTTCTCATATCCAATATTATCTTGAGAACATTTTGTTAAGAAGGTTTCAGGTCTTAAATTTTAAAAGGGCATACAATTCAACCCCCCTTCTTGCGTAACTTAGTCACTTCAGTTGGTATCAGAGCTCACCTCTAGGGGCCTAGCACACTTTGTAGTGTGGAAGGAAAGATCCTGGAAGAAGTGATGAACAATCCAAACTCTGTTATGTTCCTCCCTGAAGGAGCTTCAGCAAATAGACCTCCAGGATTCCTGGTGAACATTATTATTACTGGAAGGATCAAATGAGATTGTTTCTGGAATCACAAGACACTGACATCTGGGGTATAGTTGAGAATGGACCTTTTGTTCCTACAACAACCTTTGATGATGGAACCACTCTTCCCAAAACCAGAGAAAACTAGACAACTGGTGACAAGCACATGGTACTCCTAAACTCTAAAGCTAAATTCTTTCTAACATGTGCTTTAGGAAGAACTGAGTATGACAAAGTTGTTGGGAAACCAACTACCAAAGAAATATGGGATACATTTCTAGTTGCTCATGAAGGAACTGATCAAGTCAAAGAAGCAAAAATCAACATTCTCATCCATAAGTTTGAAACATTCAAAATGGAAGAGCAAGAAACTATTACTGAAATGTTTAGCAGGTTCACTACCATAACAAATGATCTGATACACTTGGGAACACCTACTTGAATCAAGCCAAAGTCAGAAAGCTTCTAAGATGCTTACCTCTAGTATGGAGACCCAAAGTGACTGCTATACCAGAAGCTAAAGATCTGTCAATTCTCAGAATAGAGGATCTACTAGGATCCTTGAAAGTACACGAGCAAGAAATCATGGATGAACTTCATCCCAAAAAGGTCAAAACCATTGCACTCAAAACTTCTCAAAAATCCCCTCAACCTTCTAAAGCTATGGCACTTAAAGCTCAAACTGAAACTCATGAAGAAAGTGAAGATGATGAAGATAACACTGATGAAGAAGATGAAATGGCTCTAATTTCCAGAAGGTTGAGAAGATGGGCTCTTAGAAAAAATAACAGAAAATCCTTCTTCAAGAAAGATCAACCCAAAGGAGAAGGCACAAACAAAACTCCTCCTGTGTGCTATGAATGCAACAAACCTGGACACTTCAAAAATGAATGTCCAAAACTTAAAGGAGGCAACAAAAAGTTTCCATCAAAGAAGAAAGCTCTACTTGGCACATGGGATGACTCTGAGAAATCTGACTTAGGTCATGAGGAGGACTCTGCTCTTTTCTGTCTCATGGCTAATTCTGAAGAACCTTCTCAAACACATCTTACATCAAGTAAGGAATCTACCAACTCATGTCTCATGGCTGATTCTGCTCTAGAAGAGGTAATCACTTTTAAACCATCTATTTTTGCATCATGCAAAGAAACTGAGTATGTTTTTGAAAACTTATTAGCTGATTCAAATACTTTATCTCAAAAGTGTGTGATGTTCAAAAATCAACTTTATAATGCAAAAAGAGAGAATGCGGAACTTCAAAAAGAAAATGAATATTTGCTCAAAACTGTTCATACTCTTCGACATTCACATTTCAAGCTTTCTAAACAATACAAACTCTTGAATGACAAGTTTACTGAAAAATCAAATCTTGCATTTTCAGATCTTGAAAATCAAAACAACATTCTCAAAGACAAAATCTTGACTTTAACTGAAGAACTAGCCATGTCTATTGAAAATCAAAAATCTTTTGAAGAACCTTTAGAAAGATATGTTGAACAAAGTTTTAGAACTATTTCAAGAGCTAGAAAGCCAATGATTGAAATGCAAATAGTGTATGATATTCGGTCATGATATTTCTATATGTTTCAGACACAAGAGAAACTTCTATTGGAAGAAAACAAACCATGAAAGGACCCGAGAAATTCTGGGTACCTAAAACTTTACTAACTTCCGAAACAGGAATGCCTCTTAGCATCAAAGAAAAAGCTGTGGTTCTTAGACAGTAGATGTTCGGGGCACATGATAGGAGAAAAGGATAAATTTCTCTCAATGGAGAGAATGGATGGAGGCTATGTCATCTTTGGCAATGATGACAAGGCTTGCATCAAAGGTATAAGTACTATAGGTAACTTTAATTCTCCTAAAATAAAAAATGTATAGTATGTAGAAGGTTTGAAACATAACTTTCTAAGCATTAGTCAATTATGTGATAGTGGTCATAAAGTATCCTTTAAATCTGATAAATATTTAATCAAAGAAATCTCTTCTGGAAAAGTATTGTTTACTGCATCTAGGAATAAAAAACTATATAGCCTATGTCTTGATGAACTATCTCAAGAAACTTGTCTTATGTCTTCTGAAAAAGACAAATGGATTTGGCATAGAAGAGCTGGTCACACAAGCATGCAAACCATCTCTAAACTTTCCAAAAAGGAACTAGTCAGAGGGCTACCAAAAATCAATTTTGAAAAAGATAAATTGTGTGATGCATGTGCTCATGGAAAACAGTTCAAATCAAGTTTTAAACCTAAAAATATGATCACGTATCAAAAACCACTTGAGCTATTACACATAGACGTTTTTGCCCCTACTAAAGCTGCTAGCCATAGTGGAAAGAGATATGGTTTTGTGATTGTTGATGATTTCTCAATATTTACTTGGATACTGTTTTTGGAAAACAAAGATGAAGCAGGGGGAGCATGGAACTTCTAAAGATACAACAAAAGGTCTAGCTCAGGGGGAGCTTGATATAAATCAACCTCCATGCATGGAAGAAGAAGAACCATTTGAACACCTCTCTCCCATCTCACAAGCTATTCATGAAGTTGTTCAAGACATTGACAATCTTAATACACCAGTGAATCCCCTCTCCTCTCAGGAAACCAATCCTGAAGTCCTTGCCTCCATAGCTCTTACAGAGATGCTTAACACACCAGCCCCTACACCTGCTCCATCCTCCACTCCAATCCATCATGATACTCAAGGATCAACTGGTCACTTTGTGAATCCCTTCTCACAATGGCGTGAAAATCCCAAGTCATCTCCTGGTAACACTCTGGCTTCTGAGAATATTAACAGGTTTATGTATTCTCAAACCCCTATCTATGACTCCTCTGTTCCCAGAATGCCTGAAGCTTCTAGACCATTAAAATTTCCTTCTGATTTACCTGCTCAATTTGGATCTCTTGGATCCTACTGTCAAACCATGAATACTGCACTCTCCTCATCTGATAAGGCACCCTTCAGCAGTAAACCTTCAGTGGATAAAGATGAGTCATTCACTTATGGAGATAAGAAGAAAGTCATGACTGCTATGAAGAAAATGAGGGCTCAACATGACAAGCAGATGAAAAAGATGAGAGTCCAACAGGACAACCTTCTCATGAGCATTGGGATTCTACAATAGGAGATCAAACCTGAAGCTCACAGAAATTATGCCTATCAACAATGGATCATGCAGAATGTTGTTCCCTCAGTCATTTCACATGTGGCTGCACCAGATTTCCCACCACCACAGCCTTTCCAAGACATTCCCCAACCTACTGCTTCTTCAAACTCCTCGGATGACTCTTCTCCTACCAAGTAGCAGCCTAATTTCTTGTCTTCCTCCTTTATGCTGTTGACAAAAGGGGGAGAATGGAGATTAAGTTTTAAGCTACTTAATTAGTAATAGTGTTTTTGAGGTTTATGTTGACAATTTAAGTACTCTTTTGGATATTTTTCTATGTGACTTGTGACACATATGTTTGGCACACTACATGTTTTTAATTTCTCTTTTAGTTCATGTATGATAATTATCAAACTCCTGTACTCACAATGTTTAACATGATCTATGATAATTATCCTTTTGCTATATGATCGATATGAATGCTTAAATCTCTTTGTAAAAATCTGTTCAACATGCTTGCAAAAATCTATTTAACACACTTAAATGTCTATCTTTGAAAAATAGAAAACTCAAAACTTACTACAAGTTTGTCATCACCTAAAAAGGGGGAGATTGTTGGAATAAAAGTCTCTTTCTATGTTCTGAAGCTTCGTATAAACTGGAACAGCCTGGTCAAAAGTACAGTGTCAAGTCATAGAGGATCATCATGTGCAGAGGAGAGTACAGTGTCAGCATGAGAAGGTTGAATAAGTCAGATAAAGCACAAAGTGCAGCTTGAGAAGCTTCAAAAGCTGCCAACTATTGTGTCTTCCATCTTATCACTCATATTGACCGTTGGGCTCTTTCAAATGGCTCTCTTCAACCTTCTAACGGCTATATCCATCCTCCAGGGCTATTTAAAGACTTCACTTCGATTTAGCAAAGCATGAGATTGAATTGGAACCTATACAAGTTCAAGCTTCTCAAAGCAACAACCTTCTCATCCCACACTCAAAGCTACTATAGTTTATATTCTAGGATATCTTTCTTGAGTGTGTGCTACCTTGATAAGTACCATTGTATACACTGTATTTATCTTTATTCAAGCTCTTAAACATCCCAAAACCCAAACCCCTTATTGTAAACACTATCTTGTAACATCTCACCAAACTACCTAGAGAGAGGTGAGGGTTGGTGGTGATTCTACTTGATAAGGTGACTCTTAGGAAACTAGTAGAGAGTTTCTAAGAGGGTGGAAATAGCTAGGCGTAGCTGTGTAAGAGTGCACTAGGCTTTTGTGTGTGATCAAAAGCTAGTGTTGGTTAAGTCTTTTGTGTGTTGATCAAAAGCAAGTGTAATAGCTATTTGGGAAATAGTGGAATTAAATACTCACAAGGAAGTGGGGAGAGGACGTAGAAAAGTTTGGGTGAACCTCTATAACTCTAATGTGTTATTTACAAGCTTTCCTTACTATTTGTTCACTTGCTATAAACTACTTGTTGTTTTTCAAACTAAGAGAAGATTAATTTATTCAACCTTCCCAAAACAGTTTTAATTAAGAACTTACAATCTGTGATTTAAACTCAAGTTAAAACTAACATATCTCTTACAAGCTCTTATTCATAACTGTCCTTCATCATTAAAGAAGTTGGTATTCTATGTTGATTATATATTGTTGCTAACCATCTCATATCCAAGATTATTTTGAGAACATTTTGTTAAGAAGGTTTTAGGTCTTAAATTTTAAATGGGCACACAATTCAACCCCCTTTTTGTGTAACTTAGTCACTTCATTAAGTATAGAATTATCCCCCACTGGAATACCCAAAAACTTAAAAGAGATAGAAGCAGATCTACAAGATAAGAAAGAAACTGCTACTTTGCCTCTCTTCCAAAGATGTGAGAGAGTTAAAATCACTCACAACACACCATTCACCATGTTCCCCATTCAATTTCGGCATTCCCAGTTCATCCCGGACTTGTGTTTTGGCAACCACACAACTAGGCATATAGACAATCATAATATAAATCACACTGTTCTACCAAGAACAACAAACCCCAACGAATGTAGAGCCAACAAAACTACTTCTTTTTTTAGATTGATAGGGGCTCAAAAGCCCAAAAATAAAAACAAAAACAAAAACACGAATTACAAAGTGACTAGTCTCAGAGTAGAAACTCCATAACAATCAACACGCAATAAAGCTAAAACATTAGCAGGGGGTGATAAAAAATCGAACGCCATCCACTGCTTGACACGCCATGCCAGTTAGGCCATCAACAACCATATTTGCTTCCCAATAAACATGAAGGATTTCAACCCTCCACTCAAGCTGTAGAAGATTTCTAATACGCATGAGAAGGCTCCTACTATCCATGTTGCCATCACCATCAGTTGTGAGAGATGAGACCACTACCTGAGAGTCCATATGGAGCTCCACATTAGTATAACCCTTGCTCCGAGCCAAACTGAGGCCCTCCAAAGCTATGCAATGTATGAATTTGCTTCTCCTAGATGCCGAATGAAGCCTCCAAGCCACCTACCATGGATGTCCTACAACACACCACCACATCCACAAATACTTTCTAGGAAGCACCATCAGTATTGATTGTAACCCATCCCTCCCGAGGAGGCTTCCAAGACATGCCAATAGTCACTTTAGGCCTGCTAAGAGCGGGGCTAAATTGGTCCTTGCTCTTGGCATATTGACTATCAAACTGCCTCATAACTCCCTCGGGAGCAAAAGGAATCACAAAATCTGTATCGTGGACTTTCTTGTTTCTCCAACTCCACAAAAAGAAACAAGTTGCAACCTATAAACTCGTCCAAGGCTTCCCATCACCCAATCGCCCTAAGGAAAGCCAAAGAAATTTACTCGCATATGTTGGGGAACCAACCTCTGCCAAACCGAAGTAGCTATGGAGCAATCTCGCAAGACATGCAAGATGGCTTCAGGGTCCCACACACAATTATGATAATCAGATGAATCTCCACCCCATCTACTGCAGTAAACCTTGGTTGGAAGTCTACCATGAAGAACTTGCCAAGCAAAACTCTTACCCGAACGCTTGCCTAACCAATAAACGACATCAGGACCCAAAGATGGCTTCGGGGGAGGGCACACAAGCAGCTTGTTAATTAACCTATCTAGAAGAAAATCCTTCAGAATATCCCACCGCCACTGCATATTTCCATCTACAAGATCAACCACCTTCCAATCGTGCATGTCCGCCGGCACCTCTCTAACAATGTCGCGAATAGGAGTGTGATTATCAAGCCATTTATCTAACCAAAATCTGGTTGTAGTTCCATCACCCAAAGCCCACACTTCTTCATTCTTGAGCTCATCCTAAGATTGAGCAACAGCCTTACAAATGTAGAGTCGGAGACCTTACATTGCACATCCTCAGGATTTCACACATTGCGCCCATATTTGCCAATCAACACTTGACCTCATAACTTGTTCTCATCTGACTTTAGATTCCAAGCCAATTTCATAAGGCAAGCCTTTTTCATATCACTAAGGGATCGAAGACTCCCTGGGCTTTTGGGAGAGTGAGAGTATCCCACTTGATAAGATGCAGTCTTCGGGACTCATCACTACCAGCCCAAATAAAATTTCGCTCGAGCTTCTCAATCTCTAAACACGCATTTGGAATGGGGTTAGCCATCATTGTGTAAATGGGAATAGCTTGAATTACCGATTTAGCTAGAGTAACACACCCCGCAAAAGAGAGGTGGCTTGCCTTCCACCCTGAAAGCTTATGCTGCACTTTCTCCACAAAACTACTTCTAGCTACAATAGATTTAGATTTCCATAATATTAGAATACCCCCGGACAAGCCTAAAGAAGGTTTTTCTAACCAATCAAAGTTCCGAGAGCCCCATAAACTACGTAAGAATAGCTCTGATAATGACTCCCTCTTAGTTTCTTGAAGACAAATAAAATCGAATTTACCTCTATTGATGAAAGAAGCCAAACGTCTCCTCTTGGGGCTGTCACCGAACCCTCTCTGACATTTAAAGATAAGATATTCATGGAGCCCCTTTGGCTTTCTCCCTCCTCAACATAACTTCTTGGTCCCTAATTTCCCCATATTTAATTAAGCCAACATAAGTTGAGTCCTGCCCTCTTCCCTCCACACCCAACAACTGTGCATCCTTTCACAACAACTGTCAAACGACCTTATTTTTTAATGCCCAGAAGTTACATCCATTGATGTCGTTGTTAATGATAAAACCCCCGCAAAAAACTAATCCCCCAGAAAACTTAGTTGAAACAGAAGAGTCCGACCTCTTAGCTTGAGCAAATGGCATGACAATAGCATGTAGAGCTTCCTCCAAACTAACAGAGATGAGCTCGAGAGATACCGACTTGATTTTCTTTCTACGATTTGTCACCCCAGGTCTGGGTCTAATAAAGTGGTGTTTCATGTGTTTACGGGTATGGGCTTATCGGTACCAGCCAAAGATGAAGCTTGGTTATTCTTTGGACTTGAAGGGAGTTCTATTGTGATGACATTAGAATTGAGGCCCAAGGAAATAGACACATATTGATGAATGCATGCCAGCGGGTTATCAGTGTTGAAGTCCAAGTGAGAAGAATCCAGATTTCCACCTCGACCCATTTCAATACTAGGCTCAAATACATTACAAACAAAATTGGGATTATTAGTGTCACTCACGTGAGAGTTAGAGGATTTACGATCCCCCATATCCACCACATCTATCTCATTACTAAAATGATGCTCCATGATACCTTCCTTAAACACCTCCCTTCCACAATTATTAGAAACCTCATAAATAGTGGCATTTGAATTTGAATAATCATCGCTATGCTTGTTAATGCCAATATTCTTTTCATAAATGTGACTGTCATCTTCCAAGTCCATGCCAACGTCCTGCAAGTTCTCTGACCATCTCCGATTGTCCTCTGAAGACTCATCATCATAAAGGAGCAAAGCATGATTATTTGCAACCAAAATAATCCACTGCATGAGACCACACCAATCCTCCACCACCTTAATATCAAATACTTAGCCATTGATACTAACTTTGAGAGTCCTATTAATAGCCTCATAAGAGCTAGAGCTAGTCTTCAACAAAATCCAAGCTACAAGAAGAACTTTTTATAGAGGTATTATCATCATAATTTAGATACACTCCAAATGACTCGGTAAGGGATGTGAAAAACTCAAGGGACCAATTGGGCTTAGTGGGTTGGGGGCTAAATTGACATCTCTAGCCCAATGTATCAATGTAAAAGCCGTTGTATCTCATCTCAATTTGCTATTGACAATCCAAATCTAATTTGTCTAGAGGAAACCCTTATGGTATCTTCAAAGTCTGTTTTGAAGACATATTTACTCCTAGTTTAAATTTATTGGTTTTGAAGCCGTTTGAATTATTGATTACTAAGGATCAAATTTATACTCAAGATTGTACATAAAAAAAATAACACCCAAAAATATGTACGCAGTAAAGATAAACAAAGGGATCCTATCAAATTACTCTTGGATCACAGAAGTACAAACTTCTTAATCCACAAAATATTTAAAATACACAACAGCTAAACACCAAGTTAGATTTGTTTTTTGGATAACAAAGGAATTTATTTGAAAGAGTACTAGGGGTACTCTTTTACATAAATATATATATATATATATAGAAGGTTATTCCAGCTTCAAGTTCTTACTTCTGCCTGATGTAAAGACAATTTTAACAAGGTCATTTACCATCATCATATATAAGTAACTCAAAAAGATCAGATGGTTGTGATTTTGGAACCGTAAAACAAATTTTCACTTACAATGAGTTAATTAGAATCCCTCACATCTTCCCATTTGAATTAGGGTAGGGCAACCTGCAAAAGACCAAATGACTTCTTAACAATAGCATATTATAATAACCTATCTCTAATTTATATGGTTCTCTCTTCATGAGGTTAGTGAATTAATTTAAAGGTATTTTCGGAATAATAGCGTTAAATATTGGTTGATTAGTTAGTGTTTGCTCATATTTGAGTTCACTAATTTTAACCACTACTTTCCCCCTTATAATTAGAGTTCACAAATCATCAATTCGCACGAAGTCACATTTTCTCACCCTTTTTAAAAGCGTGTTTTGTGAGAATCGAACATCAATTCTCTCGCCCAAAAGCTCAACATGTGTTGCCAACACAGCCCCACTCATTAAATATATAACACGTTTTAATTTTGTTTCATAGCAAATAGATATATCATGAAATTGCTTACCCTAACTTGAGCGATGTGTCAGAGGAATCATCTTCAAGAGAAAGACCACTATTGCAGCTGCATACATTATTCATGGACTCTGATGAGACACCTTCTTGCATGTAAATATCTGAGTCCTCTGGGATAGAACTTTTCCCCTTGCACAGCATAACCATCTGAGAGAATTTAAACTAGCCAATGTTTTCAGCATGGTAAAATAAAATAAAAGCCTAGATCATCACAAATAACCACGACAGAAACTAGAAATCGAAAAAAAAATGAAATTCATCTTGTTTTCATATATTGCTAAATAGTTGAAATACTAAAATTGAAAAGGCAGAATAGCACTTTTGGTCCTTTATGTTTGCTCCAGATTTCACTTTGGTCCTTTATCTTTTTTTTGGTCCGTTTTGGTCCCTCATGTTTCATTTTCGTTTCATTTTGGTCCCTCACGTATTATTATATTCAATTAAAACATTAAAAACATTAAAACAATTAAAATAATTAAAACAATTACAAAATAAAAAAATAAAACCCTCCCCCCACCGTCCACCACCACCCACCACCCCCCCCACCGTCCACCACCACCCCCCACCGTCAACCACCACCCACCACCAGATCTGTCTCTCTCTCTCACCGTGAACCCCTCCCCCCTCCCCCACCGTGAACCCCTCCCCCTCCCCCATCGCTGCGCACCCCCTCCCCCACCCCCCACCGCTGCGCACCCCCCTCCCCCACCGTGAACAGCGAAGATGATGAAAACCAGATCGGCGCACAGATCCATGGAGAAGGACGCGACGCACAGAACTGGAAGACGAACCAGTGCACGCGACGGAGAAGGACGCGACGCAGAAGACGACGCACAGATCCAGCGAAGACGAACCAGCGCACAGATCCAGCGAAGACGAACCAGTGCACGCGAATCGGAAGCGGAAGCAGAAGATCGCATAGGATGGGGGAGTCACGGAGGTCACAGAGGGTGGCTGTGGGGGAGGGGTTCGCGGTGGGGGGAGGGGGAGGGGGGAACGGTGGGGGAGGGGGGAGGGGGTGCGCAGCGGTGGGGGGAGGGGGGACAGTGGGGGGAGGGGTGGACAGTGGGGGGAGGTGGTGGGTGGTGGTTGACGGTGGTGGGTGGTGGTGGGTGGTGGTGGACGGTGGGGGGATGGGTTTATGTTTTATTTTTGTAATTGTTTTAATTATTTTAATTGTTTTAATGTTTTTAATGTTTTAATTGAATATAATAATACGTGAGGGACCAAAATGAAACGAAAATGAAACATAAAGGACCAAAACGGACCAAAAAAAAGATAAAGGACCAAAGTGAAATCTGGAGCAAACATAAAGGACCAAAAGTGCTATTCTGCCAATTGAAAATAATTTATATTTTTTCTTCTATAATTTTTGTCGGTAATTTAACTTTTTCTCCTTGTGAATAAAAACAAGTGAAGGAATTTTTATTTCTCATACCTTTTGCTGCAAATGCTTGTTCTCCTCTTCTAACTTCATACCCTTTTTGACATATATGGTTAAAGGATGCAAAGAAAATATATTAATATTAAGAGTTCAAATGTTAGTATATAAAACTAAAATCAAAGGTTTTTGGTTGAAGTCATTCTTTCCTGATATTCCAAAATTAAAACAGAAATGAACCATAATGCATGCTATAACTAGTGCTTTTGGGATCTATTAGGAAGTTAATGCTACAGTAAAAATATAAAAAAGACACTAAACTAGGCTACTAAAAATTAAAATACATTTCATTCATTTGGTTTCTTTGACAAGTGACTCAAAAGCACTATATATATATATATATATATATATATATATATATATATATATATAATGGTAAGTGGGATAAAAGGCCTAAAAGCTAAAAAGCCTAAATAAAAGAACACTAAAATAAAAGTCCAACTAATTAAGATTTAACACCTAATAAAATTCTAATTTAACTCCCTAAGAGGATCATATATAATCAACCACATAATTTGACCATATATGTTATAGTTAACTTCTTCATTGTTTAAAAAAAATTAGAGAAACCTTTATCTGAAGTGCGCCAATCTCTTCCAGAATCCGCTTTTCCTGTAGGCAAATATTTAAGGTTGCATTTTAAATTTTATCATAAATCAATAACACAGATGGGATTGTCCAAATTAATTAATAATATATGTTGGATTCGTATATATGCATATATATATATACCTTCATCTCAATCACATGCTTGAGTCCTGATTCAATTGTTTTCTCCATTTGCTGCAACCCCTCTATGTTTAGCCCTTCCAAATCTTTCCCTGTCATACTCCTGCTCAACACACACAAGTTCACCTTTAATTAATTTCAAACCCTATAATTTTAATTAATTTCATTATATATATAAATGTTTTTCGGTTTAAGAAAAATGGAAAACCTTAGTTGTTGGGTGTGATCAGTAATTTCCTTATGCAATTCAGCTGACTTGCTATTTTCTACCTGAAATGAGAGATACAACAGCAAATCACGGGTAAAGTTGTAATTAACATTTCATGAAATTTGAAAGCATACCGAACAATTTGAATATTAGTCTCAAATAGGTAGTTCAGTTAGCTAGTGAGCTAAGAAATATTTAAAGATTTTGAACACTAACATTTATCTATAAAATAGAATGAGCACTATCTGGGCTTTTGGACATTTCTCTTGGGTTTAGGTTTGGGTAGTGTATACGCATGATCAGGCCCATGGGCGGGAGGGGTGTTACTTTAACAAAATAAAGCTATTTTCTTTTTTACAAAAATAAAATCAAACTATAGAAATTATGTAAATATATTTTATATTTTACAAATTTTGTACTTCACTATCTAAGATGAATTTAGAAAAAGGAAGAATCATAAAAGTAATATATAGAGTAAATTAGAACTTGTTTATGTACCTGTGGTTCTTGAGGCCTGTCTTGTTCGCAGATGTGTTGAAAGTGCTGTTCATACCTTGTAATTATGTCCCTCATACTTCACCAAACCAAAAATAATAAGGATGGAGAATCAAAAAGGAAAGAGTAAAATCGACTTTTTTAGCCTACATTTTTATTATCTCTACATAAATGCATCGATATGGTTTACAAAAGACTCCTCCTAAACTCCTCAACAAAATGGTTTAGCAGAAAAAATGAATCGAACACTGGCTGAAAGAGTAAGGTGTATGCTTTCTGAAACTAAGCTGCTCTAACACTACTGGGGTGAGACACTGTACACGACGGTGTATGTTATTAATCTAAGTCTTCCCGTTGCTTTGAACAGTAAGGTTCCGGATAAAGTTTGGTTTGGCAACAATGTCAACTACGATCATTTGAGAGTTTTTGGTTGTAAGGCTTTTGTGAATGTTCCAAATGATGAAGATCCAAGTTGGATGCAAAGTCAAAGCAATGTATCTTTATGCTCAAAATGAATTTGGTTATAGATTATATGATCTTATAAGGGAAAAGCTTCCCAAAAGCTATAATGTGGGGTTCATGGAAAACCATACTATTGAAGACATTGATAAGGTGGAGAAGACTACATCCAAGAAAGATGACAATTTGTTAGATATTGATCAAGTTCGATTGCCTATTCATAATCTGGATAATGTTGATGGTAATGTTTAGATTGGTGAGCCACATGATTATTTTGATCAACATGCAACTTGAAGATGGGTTAAATATTCTAGCTCATAATGATGATGAGGGGCTTGAGATGTCAGAGGATGAGAATATTGGTGATGCTTCTGAATCATCCCAAGTTCAACCCAGAAGGTCTAACAGACGAAGAAAACCATCTACAAGGTACGATTCTGATGAGTATGTGACAATGACCGAAGAAAGGGAATCTGAGTATTTCCAAAAGGCCATGGAGGATGGAGAAAATCAAAAGTGGCTGGATGAAAATGCATGATGAGATGAAGTCTTTGCATGATTATTAATAACACTTATGATTTGGTGAAGTTGCTAAAAGGCAAGAGAACTTTGAAAAATAGATGGATTTATAAAGTAAAACATGAGAGTAACTTTAAATCTTCAAGGTATAAAGCCAAATTAGTTGTGAAAGGTTTTTGTCAAAGAAAGGCTGTTAATTTTAATGAAAATTGTTCGCCTGTGATAAAGATGTCATCGATTAGAATCGTGTTAGGCTCTTCCTATTCCGAGTAGGTAGTCACCACTATAGAGTATAGAGAAGAGGGTTGTGAGGTAAGGAGGAACTACCAAGATGACCCCTAGTCACTTAAACACTAATTGAGTATTATATTTGGACCTAGACACCATACCTAAGAAACAAATGCACTTTCGACTCCTAGTGCAGTCCATTAAAAATACTTAACCCAAGATGGGAGCCTACCAGGAAGAGGCACCATGTGAATGTCATCACATTGGTCAGAGAAACACTCTTCTGTTGTTTACCAAGCACATAAGTTTTCAGAGACAACCTCAATATAGGTGAGGGAGAATTGAGGAGCACAAACGATACACCGATTTCACTGAACCCACACCCTCATTTGAAGTCTTTGAGATCCACATATCCTTTCCCTAAGTAGTCGTAAAGGAGGATAGGAGAGGCTACAAGCCCATCAACAATTGTTCCCCCCGGTCAAAGAAACCTCTCCGCCAAGACAAACTCCACGCCAAACCCTGGGAGCCCCCTAGGGCTCCAATCTTACAGTCATGTAGAGAAGGATCTCGTATGAACTTAGGTGATTATGTTGTTGTTAGGAATTATGTGATTGTTTATGTCACTGATGTTAAGTTGAATTGAACACTAGTTGTTTTTTGTATTGAACACCTGGAATACCCATGTCCATTTATTTCACTTGTCACTCACTTTTTGTATTGATCGTATTTCTAGGAGGTAGTTGTTTGTTGTGTAGACTTCCTTTTCGATGACTGTGGTATCTTAGATGTATATAGGTTGAGTGCCTATTGGTGCACAGTATCTATCGATCTTGTCGGTGACAAATCTACGCCGGGAAATCTGGGTGACCATGTGTATCTGGTTTTGCTGGTCCGTGTGTTTTGGAAAGGGGACCGATGTTCTGTTAGCAAAAAAAATTGGAAATAGATTGTTTACTTTGAGCATTTAGCAACTTTGATAACTTTAGTGTATTTTAAGAGAGATAATGGTGATTAAAATAATAGTATGTAATGAGAAAAAAATGATGAGTTAAGAGAAGGCACCATGTTACTAAATGCTCAAGGTAGACTATCTTTCCAAAAATTACATTATCATGATGCAAGCTTAGCCAAGTAAAATAGATCTTAACGCCCCAAGAAAAAAAAATTGTTTTTGATGAAGTTCATTCCATTTGTTAATGGTATTTATGCTGACGGTTACACAAAATTGTTTCATGTCATTAAAATCATACAATAGGGCTTAGGCAATGGTTAGTTTATTCAACCAAGTGGGTGCGACACAAGTGATAAGTTGTTTGGCCCCTTAATCATTTTGGTCGGGGTTCGATTTCTAGCCAGTGTGTATGGGGAGACATCGCTTGGGAGAAGTCAGTCCTTAAATGAACTCCAGTACCTCGAGGGATTAGTCTCCTCAGTCGCCATGAAAGATACCCGAATTTACCCAAAAAATGGTTAGTTTATTCAAAAAGACACACAGTTCTAGTGCTAATATAACTTAGTCGGTAAGCTAAAAGATATCGAAGAAGTGTAAGTCGGAGGTCCAGAATTCGAACCCCAAAAACTGACATTTCAATCTAATCTAATACTCACATTTGAAAACAAAACACAGTTTTGTGCAGTGGCCAATATGAGCACACAATATCTGTGTATCTTGCTGTCATAGCTTGTTTCACCTACTGTCATGGGCGGTCACGACCGTATATATATTGTCCTTTTACATGTCTGGAACATTTGTATTTTCTATTAATGTCGTGATGAACTTATCTTAAGTCACAATACTCAAATTTACATTGAATCACATGTCATTGTCTTGTTACATTGTATTATTTTTTCTGGTATAATATTTACATAGTAATTTTTATATTGAATTTATGTCAAACTTATTTACTACTAGTACTACTATATAGTTATTAAACTATATATTATAGATATAATAATTATTAAACTACAGAAACCTAATAGATATAATTATTAAAGAAAAACCTATAGAAGATCTACCCTGATATTTTGACAGTATAGAAGATCTAAGCCTAGAAGAAGCTACCAGTAGCAGCTGGATAGCTAACCAGTTATTCCCACTACCCTTATCCCCAAAAACTATAATAACATAGTAATTTTTATATTGAATTTATGTCAAACTTATTTACTACTACTATATAGTTATTAAACTATATATTATAGATATAATTATTAAACTACAGAAAGTTAATAGATATAATTATTAAAGAAAAACCTATAGAAGATCTACCCTAATATTTTGACAGTATTGAAGATCTAACCCTAGAAGAAGCTACCAGTAGCAGCTGGATAGCTAACCAGTTATTATACGCACTACCCTTATCCCCAAAAACTATAATAACATTAGATTTTTAGATTATTGATACATCCACCCCTACAAAGAAAATATTCACCGACAGCATAAAAATGGCAAGTTTCATAGGTTACTATAGTAGTAGACAATTCCGAAAATGGAAAGAAAGAAATCAAAACAGTGATATACTAGTATATAGATCTACCGTACACGTACCTGGAACTACCAAATTCATAGAGTTTCCCAGTTGATGAGAAAATAACAAGACCAACTTCAACATCACATAGCACTGAAAGTTCTTCAGCTTTCTTGAATATCCCTCTTCTTCTCTTTGAAAATGTTACTTGTCTCGCTGTTGCGTTGTCGATTTTCTTTATCTTTATCTTCTGTCTCGCCATTTTTCAACTACTATTAATAATAATAATAATAATTTCTGTAAGAAAAACATTCATCAAAGTTCATAATCATTTTTTCATTATACACCCCCCTTCATATGGCACATATGTTTATACGTTTCAGTAGAATTATAAGAACTAGCGAAAACCCCTAATGAGAAAGTTTCAGATCTGGCCAATAGGAAAATTAACATGAGAAAACCTAAAAAGTAAAACACTAAAAAGAAGCTTATTGGTTTACGATTTTGAATGGATTTTTTTATGATTTTGTTGGTTTTGAACTAATTAAACAAAGTGATGATGAAAAAGAGAGAGAAAAGGAGAGGGAAAGAAGGAGAAGAACCTGATTAGAATGGTGAGGCTGAATTTTTTAGGAAAGGAAAGGGGGATTTCTTTCCAAATATAGCTAAAGGAACGTGACCGTACTTCTTTATTACTACAAAAATTATCTTCGATTTTGTCAGATATTTTGTTGGCTAGCATTAATACAAGTCCAATAATAGTCAAAAAGCATAAATATATACCGTACAATGGCTTTCTTTTGAAAAGATTAGTAGCTTTCCGTACAATGACATGATCGGTTGCCGTTGGATTGTTTATTCCTCAATACCAAAATTCATAGAGCACTAACGAGAGAAAAAAGTGGTACAACAATCAAATATGAACTATCTCTTTAAGAAAAGAATATCGTCGGTAAAATTACTAAATTAGATATTTAAGTATTTGCTTTTTTGAAAGTAAATTTAGAAATTCATAATTTTTCTATCTCTCTTTTTATTTTTGTGGATCTCACTTTCTCACTCACTATTAACAATGACTTTCTTTTGAAAAGATTAATAATTTTCAGAATCATATTATCGACCATGACATGATCGGTTGCCGTTAGATTTTTTATTCTACAACAACAAAATTCATAGAGCACTAACAAGAGAAAAAAGTGATACAACGATCAACTATTAATCATCAATCAATCAATCAACTATCTCTTTAAGAAATGAATGGGTTTGTGAAATTACTAAATTAGACATTTAAGTTTTTGCGTTTTTAGGGTAAATTTAGAAATTCATAATTATTATCACACTTTTTATTTTTGTGGATACCACATTCACTACAAGAAAAAGGCTTGTTTCCTGCGAACATTTCCGACGAAACATATTCCGTCGCAAATTGCGACGGATTTGCGACCAAAATCACCGTCGCAACTGTTAAAGTAAAAAAGCAGGCAAATTCACGCTGACATTTCCGACGGAACCAGAGTCGTCGCAAATTTGCGACGAAAATATTCGTCGCAAACCCCTTAAAGTCCGTCGCAAACCAACCATCCAAAATTAAAACGTAACCTCACTCTCGTTCTCCCTCAGAATCACACTCTCCTCACTCTCATTCTCTCCTCCCACGACCTCCCTCGCCCTCTACCCTCCTCCTCCCTCGCCCTCTACCCTCCTCCTTCGGTGTGACTCTGGAGCGTGTCTCTTCATCAGGTTTTCAGAGAAACCAAGAACCCAGGTGGGGTGTTTCACGGAGAAGACGAGAGAGAGCACGGAGGGTTTCTTCTTCACGCTTGATTCTGATGGAGGATCAAGCCAAGAATCTCAGCGAAGACTTCCTCCTCTTCAACGAACAGGTATGACGTTTCCTTTCTCCTTAAACTCTTCTCAGTTCTTCACGGTTTGAAACCCTGAGATTCAAACTCTGATTTGTTCTTTTCTTTGCTGTTTTCTGATACGATCTTGAAGCTATGACCAACGATCTGCTCACCGAAGGTATAAACTCTGACTTCTCTTTTGTTTCAGTTTGTTATTGCACTGTTTGTGACGAACACAACCCCTAATCTTCTGAACCTTGGTTCTTGGTTGCAGATCTTCGAAGATCTGCGTGCAAAGACCTTCAGACAGGTATAAAAACTGCCCTCAGACTTTTCTTTTGATTGTTTGAAGATCCGTTGTTGTTTGAAACGCTTCTGACTTAATCTTTTATGATTTCTGGGTTGTTGATCTTCACTCCTTGAAGATGCTGGGACAGCTACGATTCTCTCCTTGAGAATAGGTAAATTATTTCCCCTCACGCTCTCTGTTTTTCTTTTTCTATGTTTGTTTCAGTCATTGAAACACTGAATTTGACTCTGTTTTGTTTTTCACTCTACTTGGCTTTTTGTAGAGGGTGGAAAATTGTATTTGCCTTGTTTACATGCTATGCTAAAGACACTGTTTTTGTTCAACAGTTTAGTTGTGGTGTATTTGGTTCTCATAGTTGTATTAACTACTAATTTGGAGGATGGGGTGACATTTAGGGAGCATTTGGGTAAACAATGTAATCAATATCATATTAGATAATGTGTCATGTCCTTATTTTGTTGATTACCAGGGGAGGAGGGTGGTGCAATTGGGTGAATAAATTGGGGTGGTAGAGTCAATTTGAAATATTCATAAAATTAGGAGAAACTTATGCTAATCTGTATTACTTAGCTGTTATGGTTTGTTTAGTCATTTATGCTAAATAAGTGACTTTGTTAACTGTATTGCTTGCATTATTTTGTACAGTTTGTATTACTTGCTCATGTAAGTCTCATATATGTAGGAGAAATATGTTACAGCCCTTCACAAGCTGCAGTTGAGGAGTCTGCAAAAGCACCACTTCAAATGGGATTTTTTATTAACTATTGCTGAAGATATACTTAGACAAGCAACTGAATCAACTCTTCGGTATCAGAAAGGTACTTCATATATATATATATATATATATATATATATATATATATATATATATATATATATATATATATATATATATATATATATATAATTCAAGTTTCAATTGGTTTATTGATTGAATAATAACTCATTTTTTGTTGGCTTGATAAGGCAAGTTTTGCTTGTATCTAAGGAGATTCATTATCATCAGTTGAATAAATTCCTTCTGTTCTTTTTGACAGTGCTGCTTCCATATATATTTGAATTCCTAGAAAAATGTTTTTTGAAAAATTGATTAGCATCAAAAATAACACTACAGTTAAGATTGACACTTCATCATTTCTGATTTTTATCCCCATGTATAGTCTTAATGTTGACTTTTAAACATTTTTCTGTTGTTAGGTAGTGAAAGAATGGCATGGCTTGCCAAAAGGTGTAAAATTTGATCCTTCTGATCAGGAGATAATTTGTTCCCCATTTATTGCATACGTGGTGTGGATTAGCAGGCAGCAGAAATTGAAAGAAGAATAGAGTTGGAAACAAAGGCTGAAAAGCATATTCAGAAACTTCTACTACTAGGTTAGTTTTTCCTTTCCTTGACCTGTCTCTTAATATCTTCTCAATTCCTTCCTATGTTCCTTACTTCATTGTGTTTCTGCTTTAGAATTTTGTTTAGAATTCTGTGGTACTTGCCATTTAGCTTCAGATATTATTTACTCAGAAATATGAAATTTCTTTTCCCTTCAATTCACTCTAAGAACTTGTTTTGTGTTCAATCATGTCTGAATAAAGTCTTTATAGCATATGATAGCAAAATCGGTTGTTCTCAAGCTATGAAGCACTGACACAGACACCAGACATGACACTGACACAAACATGTAGACACTAATAATTATTAGAAATATGCAAGTAATTTAAATTTCAGTGTCGGTGTTTGACACGACACGTGACGGACACCGAACACGTCTTCAACATGTAGTGCCGTTGCTATAAAGTTTTCAAGTGACAGGTTTCACTGTGTTGAAATTGTTAAACATGTTTGATGATCAATTATGAGATAGAACTGTATCACAGTTTGTTTTTTCCTTTGCCACTTATTTTACTTCATAATTCTGATGGACTTGCAATTTGCATAGATTATCTTGGTTTGTTTCTCAAAATACAAGTATCCCTTTATGTTCATTCCCTTGCTTTTGATCTAACATGACTGAGTTTTACTTTGGGTACGATATCTTTCATCTATTCACCATAGGAATCTCGTAACTCTTATAGGATACTGCCAAGAAAACAATCTACAGTTTCTTATATATGAATACGTGCCTAATGCAAGCGTCTCCACTCACTTGGATGGTAAATTTCTATTCCATAACCACTCACTTTGTTCCATTATGACAATGTTCTGTCTCATATATATATATGCTTTGCAGCATGAAGCTGATGATTGTGACTTCGATTTTCGCTTGCAGGCGTCGATCAACAATTGCCAGAAAAGCTAGAATTCAAGCATAGACTTTCAATAGCTCAAGGTGCAGCTAAAGGTGATCCTTTGCAAAATCAGTGAGCATTTGTGGCTTTCCTGAGATACTCGCTGAACTGAAGGTAAATATGAATTCAAAGTCTAGTGTTGGCTATGTTTCTACTTGTTTCTACTTGTTAGCAAATGATATATGTAGGAGAGAGCAATTGTAGTTAGGCATGAATGATAGCAAATTAATTGGGGGTGTGTAAGAAATTTGTTCTCAAATTATAGGATTGCCAGAAATGTGCATAATGAAAGAAATGATTAAGTTACCTTTAATGTGATACATTCCTATAATTGAATGGTCATGATAACAGTTGCTGATTTTTCTTGCTATTCATATTATAGCCTCTAGTTGTGCAGAATATGAAATTTCAGGATTATTCTTTAGAGATACATTCCTCTTGTAATTCTTTAAATATCTGAATCTGAATAACGAGGTATAGATTGTTGTATTTGAGGAGTTGAAGTTGATGAAACAATAAAGATATCAGTATTAAATAATTTTTTGGATGTATGATTTAATTTTTTTTTTTATTTTTTTTAAACATTTCCGACGGATTTGCGACGAAAATGTGTTAGATTTTGCGACGAAAATGTGTT
Source organism: Astragalus membranaceus (assembly GCA_039519185.1). NCBI lineage: Eukaryota > Viridiplantae > Streptophyta > Magnoliopsida > Fabales > Fabaceae > Astragalus > Astragalus membranaceus. The sequence continues at coordinate 128,134,070 of CM076849.1, forward strand.
AAACAATATAGATATTAGTCTTGTAGTGATTTTCACATCATCTTAAATATTTTTACCTCACATTTAAAACTCACTTTTTTACCTCTCTCCCACTCTTATCTTTCTCAATTTTCTCTCTATCTCTCCCCATCTACCCCCCCCCCCTCTCTCTCTCTCTCTCTCTCTCTTTCTCTCTCTCTCTCTCTCTCTCTCTCTCTCTCTCTCTCCCTCTCTTCACATTTCATGTTTTTTAATCAATCTACTATCTATTTAATCAAAACACTAATCATCAACTATCTTCAGCTATCTATTTATCAACTATCAACTATCTATTTAATCAACTTAATCACTATCAAAAATAACAAACTACTCATTTCTAAAATATTAGACAGGAAAATATCTTTACTATTATAAATGGATATTTTTGTTTTTTTATAAATCTTATTTTATCTTTCTTTTGAGTTTTGACGGGTAAACATTACATGTTGTTGATACAATTTCATTATTTTTGATTTCTTGTGGGGAAATGTAACACGTTGTCGATATAATCATTTTTTATATTTGTTTTCATGAATGTGTTTATTTCTTATGAATGAACATTTTTCTTTTGAGCCGCGACAAGAAAATTCTAGATACTGTCGAAAAAATATTTTTTATATTTTAATTTTTAGTTTCAACGGGTAAACATTACATGTTGGTACTACAATTTCATTACTATTAATTTTTTATGGTCAAACATTACACATTGTTAGAATAATTATTTTATATTATGCATTTGAGATACAACGAGAAAATGTTACATGTTATAATTTTATTACTTATAAAATGTTTTTCGTAACGATCAAAAATGTCAAATGAAGAAAATATTCTAAAGTTATAAAACTTTATTTCTTAACAACTTGAAAGATTTATTGTAATTGAATTTTGTCTAAGTATATTTATACAAGAATATGATGTTATCTGTGCGTATGCACGGTATACTTCTAGTTATTATTATAAACATTACACCATCGTTCACGATGATTCATAGGTGGTAATAAGTAAAAAGGTAAAACAATTACTAATTTTTGGAACACTACAAGAAAATCGACGATTTGCAACGGCAATTTTCGTCGCAAATGCAGCAATTTTCGTCGCAAATTATGATGTTTCCGACGAACTTTCCGACCGACAAAAATCCGTCGCAAAATCGCTCGTAGCAAATCATTTCCGACGGATTATTTCGTCGCTAATGTCTCCGTCGCAAAGTCGTCGGAAATCCGTCGCAAATATCCGTGGCAAAGTCGTCGCAACTCTGACACCTTTTCGTCGCAAATCCGTCGCATATCCGACGGAAATTTTTAAAAAAAATTAAAAAAAGTTAAATCCAACAGTGGTCCTTATACCCTCACTAAACCAAACTTCTATTGCAATTCCTTCTCTTATACACTAGTAATTATCATCGAGACAAAATTTAGATTTAGATAAACAAACAATGTAGTCCCTGGATAAGAAATATCACAGTGGACTGATTCAAAGCTCCCACGTTTTAAATGCACAACTAATAAGTCAATTTCTATCAAAGATCGACAAAGTATATACTTTAAATATATATTTAAATAACCTACATTCCAGACAGAGACAGAGAAAAGTGCAAATGAAAAATATTAATCATTCAAACTTCAACTAGCATACATCAGATTAAAAATCACAGTAGTGACTGAACAAGTCAATTATCAACAATATCAGTTTCCATACAAGTAATTGGGAGTGGAATAGAGTGAACAAGATAGACTAGAGCCGTCACTTTAATATGTTGGCCCAGGTTTTCAACTAGATTTGAGTTATCTAACTACTGATGATTTCAAAATTCAGTTATATCAAAATTTTATCACATGATATCCTAATAAATACCACTATGTTTAAGGCTAAAATATAAAGCACAAATGCCGACCTAAGTAGCATAAGTCTCTGCTGGCTTTCAGTTCTGCCTGCAGAATGGTAAGGAAGCCTCTGATGATCTTCATATTCTGACAAACCATGTAGCTTATCAGAGGAGCTTCCTGGCAATAGCATTGTTCACCTCTGAATTGTGTCTGAAAGCAAGAAAGGAAGACGGTTAATTAGACCCTTCTCCACAGTTTGCACACCCAATCATGAGCCGGTCCCTTCCATTTATGCTGATGCAAAGGAATATTTCTTGTTAGGCCGTCTCTCTCTTGCTCCCCTCCTGATTTGCGTGACTTGCTGCCCTGCTGCCAACTCCTCTGGACCACAGCAAACAGAAAACAAATTAGAAACTAAAACCGCGCAATCTTGTAATTACAAGTGTTCTATTTCAAACTAAAGCATTCTATTTCAAGCCCAATTTAATCAAAACTAGAAACTAAAACTTTGCAATCTTGTAATTACAAGTGTTCTATTTCAAACTAAAGCATTCTATTTCAAGCCCAATTTAATCAAAACTAGAAACTAAAACTTTGCAATTTAGTAATATCCACTCAACACTTTCATCCACACATAAAGTTTGGAAAAACTAACCAAGCCACATTGGGCTAATTCCATATCTGTTGTCAATTAGGAAAGTAAGGAAAAAAAGGTCAAACCCACATAAGTTTGACTGATCAGCTGGACAAAAACACAAAAGAAGAACAAATAATGAAAGTTTAAAACATATTAGAATTCAATGTTTAACTCCATATATGCATAATGTTTAAAGTAATCGAATTCTAAACAACCATGGTCCATGAATGCTTCAAAAGCATGGTCTGGTCTGGTTGAAGGTATCAGCTGTTTGTTGGTCCTATATTCCACTCAAGTGACAATGAAGACAGCTCATCAGCAGCACCGCCAGCCTCCTGCTGCTGTGATACATTCCTAAGGATGTCCATTGCCTCAGCCACCTTTGCTTTGAGGGCCACTGGTGACTCAAGCAAGTGCAGAACTTCAGTCTGGTCCATCTCCAGAAGCATGCCTGTAACTTTGGCAACATTGTCAGGCTCCAATTGTTCCACGAGAGGGTAAAGATTCTCACCCAACATCTGCAAGAGTAAACACCAGAGGAAGTGAAGAACCTACCGTCCTTTGCTCCTCTGAAATTCAACCGAACAATAGAAAATTTAGCAGGCCAAATAAATGACATAACATTCAATTACAAAAATCAAGTGAGACTATGTCAGAGGCTAAAGGAAATTTCCATTGATACTGCTGCTAAAATTAAACAAACTTCACTTGAATTTTGCTCGGCACACACCTGTAGTGTACTCTGATAATCATTTATAAGGAATACATCTGCATCCTCAGCAGATCTGAAATGCAGCACAACAAGAAAGAATAGAAATATTTACGTGCATGAACATTTGATCCACTAATTAAAACTATTAATGATAGTTTCTAGGGAAAAGCTAAGAATTGATTTTTCTTTCTTCATTATGCATATTCTATTTCTTAGATAAGTGCTTTTTTGTATAAAAACATGAAAGGGCACATTTTTAAGCTCCCCAGTCAACCAGTACAAAATACAACATACAAAATGAGTTCATATAATAATTAGAGACAGAGGCATTGAGAACTTATCATATAATCAACATGAGTTCTGGTGTAGGATAAATTGGTAAAATAAGAACAAATTACCAATGAAATGAATAGAAACACTATTTTTACAAACGCAAATGTTAATGGAAAACTTTTCTTGATATCGTAACTCTAACACGCCAATACAGGCATCTCAAAAAGAAACAAAAGAAATATACAAAATTTACAAATACAACAAAACTGTTGGGAGAAGCTTTTTTTTTTGACAAAACTGTTGGGAGAAGCTTGACGAAACTGATGGGTACCATAATTCATCTCCACTCAAATAGAAAATTCATGATGAAAATTAAGGGCTGAATATGAAGAAATCAAACCCTAATTTCAGAATTACAATAGAAGAAGATAACAGAAAACAATAGGCAATTTGAGAGTGCCTATGCTCTCCCAAGTATAGACAGAGTCAAATATCTGCCTTAAATATAAATTGTAGCAGGGATTAAATCACGAATGAGCTATAACAGACTTTCAAAGAGAAAGCATATATCCAGCAATTAAATGCACCAACAGTGATACAGTACTAAATACTCAACCCACAAAAGAGGAATAATTATATAAGAATTAATAGCAATTGTGAGGTAAGCACAAAATATAAGTGAAATAACACGGTCATAACCAAAAGAGACAAATTGCAATATGCATGGGAAGGCTGAAGAACTTCCGAGAATCTTGAAAACTAAGTTCCACATATATAAATGCATGTTGGTGTTTGTTCAACTAGCAAAACAAACAATATGACAAAAAAACTACTAATTTGTTACAATGCGCAGACATCAAAAAATCAACAATCCATATGGCACATTTTAATAACATATTTCAGAAGTTCTTAAGACAGCTCCAGTTCAGCCAACAAACACGCGGAGAAAGGAAATCACCGCAGGGTATTGAATTGAATGTGAACTTCCCATCCGCATCTGATACAACATGACAAAGAGATGCTACTCTTTGTCGTGGACCATTAGCAGAACCTTGCAAACATTCTATCTCAGACACGTCATCAGAATATAAAAAGATATGGACTCCTAATATTGGGTTTCCCTGGAAAGGAAAAAACCAAAATGAAGGAGACAACAAGAGAAAGTATTCAATTGAATTTTCTATCAAGGTAGAAATAAACCATGTCACCCTCATCAAAATATAATAAATGAAGCCATCAAGGGAAAAAACAGAATTTATTCTTTGTTTGGCATAAAAAAAATTATTCTTTGTTTTGCGTTAAAAAAAGAATTTATTCTTTGTTCAATATGCAAAAGATATAACAGGATCTATTCAGTAAATTATAACATGGTTTTTAACAAAGAATAGGATAATATAGCAATTCCATAAAGATGGTGAAATCTTAATAAGATCAGCCTTCAACAAAGATTACCTGTGCAACAATAGACCCACTGATACTATACCCAGGGACAAAGAAAATATCATCAACTACTCCATTTCCAAAGCTTAATTCCACCTGCAAGAAGCACGTGATTAGAAAAATAGCAAACACAAAATGCAACTTTAAATCGTGTTAGCCACTAGTGTCATTGAACTGGTGACTGGTCCTGCTAGTGTCCTTGAATAAAACCCTAAATAATACTTGTAACAAAAAACCCTAAATAAAACTAGAACAGATTCAATAACAACATCAACAGATTCACATGAATAAATTCAATATCAACAGAAATCAGAATCTGAATTAGGGATTTAGGGTTTTAAGAGAAAATAAAACTCCGACCTTGAGAGTTTGAAAGCTAGAGAGGCCGGCGTGGAGGGGGAGCTCGCAGCGGAGGGGAGCTTAAGACAGAGGTTCGCGGCGGAGGGAAAGGCATGAGGGTTTGGTGGCAGTCAAAGCCGGGAGAAAGTGAGAGGGTTCGGAGAAGAGGAAATGGGATGCATTGGAAGAGGAGGAGAAGGGAACTGGGGTGCTAACAGTGGTGGTGAGTGGCAGTCACAACGGGCTCCGGCGGCGAAGGTTGGTGAGGGTAGGTCGGTGAGAGAATAGACAGAGAGGGAGTTAGAGTGAAAGAGAAAAGAAAGGAAATGAAGAGGGTCGAGGGAAGAGGCTCTATTTTAATTGGGTTTTTACGTTTGCGACGGACTTTTAGCGTTTTCCGACGACAAAAGCCGTCGGAAATTAGCGACGAAAAATGATTTGGTCGGAAACGTAAGCGGGAATTTTAGCGCCCCTTCTTCTTAACCGTTTGCGACAATATTTTGGTCGAAAATCCGTCGGAAATTGCGACGGACTAGAGTTCGTCGGAAAGTTTCGTAGGAAGCAACACTTATTCCGGTAGTGGAAAGACGTTTCAAATGGATCACATGCCATTCATAAAAAATATCATGGTCCAATTTAGCCTTGGCCAAGAATCAACTAGATTTTTAAACAATTAACTACTACTAAACTACGTAAACCTAAACCCTCACCCTCACCGCTACCTAAACCTAAACCCCGCCCTCACCGCCGCCAAGAACCCATACTATCATCGTCGCCATTAACACCCATAACCCTCAGTCTCACCGTTTTCTCTAATCCATCATCGTCGTATCCCAACATTGTCATTTGTGTGAAAATCAGATGTGCAAAATAACCCTCCATCTTGGATCCTTGTGCGTCCTATCCATAATCTCAACGCCGTCACTAACCCTTCATCGTTGAATCCGTAATCTTGGTCATTTGTTCGAATTTTCGTTGTGTGAATTCAACTGTGCCCTCAAATCTATTTGCGTTTTTCTTCGGTTTCTACTTCTCAGTGTTCTCTATTTAGCATCAATGGGGGTATTTCAACTAAGCATCAAAGGAAAGTGTGAATGTGCTTGGATTTAGATTGTGATTATTCGAATATGTTATTTTGTAACGGCGAATCAAATTGTTTGATTGGGCTCTTGATTTTCTAATCTATGATTGTTGGAGCTGTGGATTGGTTTTGTGGTCGTGTCTCATCTTTTGACATCCCACTCTCCAGCTAAATAGGTGTCATGTTTATTGTAACATCGCTAATTTCGATAAATTCAATTTATGGAATTTATGAGTGATTTATTATTCGAATGAAAGATAAATCATGCCATTGATATGGAATAGTCAAGAAAGCAACGTTTAGTGGATAAACCATAAAAATTATGGTGCAAGTTAGAGAGAACTTGGGCAAAAATAAGGATTATGAATGAATTAATGAGCCAAGGGCATTTTGGTCTTTTCCAACCATTTAAATCCTCAGCCCATTAAAACATAACATCCCTCCACTCATTCCCATCCTTCAGCTGAAAACAGAAAGAAGGAAAACAGAAAAGAATAGGAGAGAAAGGACAGAGTGGGGCGAGAGGGAGAAGAAGAAAATGGAGGGAGGATCAACCAAAACCTTCAATGCATGTAAGTGTTTTATTCTCCTTTCCCTTCCATTTTTCAAGCTCTTTCCAATGAGCCTAATTTCAGCTTCCCATTCTTCTCCTAACTCATCTTGCCATTTTTGACCCTTGAAGCTTCAAGTGGGAAACAATGGAGTTTTGACCACATTGAAGTCTTGCATGTTCATTTGGAACTAGAGAGAAGGTGAAACTGAACCTACATTGTGGATTGAAAGGAGATTTGGAGTGGTGGTGTTGCTGACTTCGAATTTGAGTGGTGGAGTTGCGCTTTGAAACGGTTGGAACGATTTCGGGGATTGTTCGAGTGATTACGGTTCGATCGTTTCGAGTGAGGACGTGACTTCTCGCGAACTCTTCAAACCGGTGAATTTTACTCACGTTTAGGGTTTTATGTTTTGATTGTTGAAATGTTGGTTGAAATCGGTATTTTGAATTTCGAAAGATTATTAAGTCGAAACCGCTTTTTGGAAAATAACGTTTTACGGTTTTTATAAAAATTATATCGGTATTATGTGGATTTTGATTGTGCTGGAATGTGTTTGATTTCTGGTTGTGTTGTTGGAATTTTGATTGGGTTACAGATTGGATACGATCGGAAAAGCGGTACGAAATAAACGAAGCGAAATGTGAATCTGCACAGGACACACGGACCGTGCGCCCCTGGGCACGGATCGTGCGCCCTCTTCGGTGTTGCCTACAAAAAAATTAAGCAGCACGCACGGACCGTGCGCCCCTGGGCACAGGTCGTGTGCATTCTTCTGTTACCGGATGCCAAAAAAAACTTTGCTTCGCTGCTCCTGTCGATTCCAAACCTCTTCTAATCTTCTTCCCAACCATTTGTGATGATTCTTAACTTATAAAACATTATTTTCGACATGTTCAAGATGATTTTGGGAAATTTTCTTCAAACCTATAAATACTTTGAAAAATCGAATTAAGACTTACGTGTGCGAATAAATGTTTTCTAAAAGAAACGATCCAAACGGTTTTCGTTGTCAAATCATAATTGATGTGGGATGTTGTAATCTCATCTAGACTGGTTATGGTACCACGATATATAGATTATATCGAACATAGGAGTCAGCCCAATGCGGGTATGATATATAAATTATATCTATGTCGGGTGACGATCTGACGATTAGCATACTAGGCGGGGAAGGTCATGAGCCCCTACCCTAGTCCCTTGACGTTAGGTAAAGTACTAGCGGGGGTTTATCGGGATTGTGGCTGTTGCATGGCCGATGTTTTGTTAGGTACAAGATTCGCCGAGATTGTGGTTGTTGCACGGTCGGTGTTTCGATTGGTAAGCTTGTAATTATAAATTAACTTACAAGGCTTGGAAATAATTGAATAGCACATTATATGCCGAGATTGTGGTTGTTGCACGGTCGGTGATGGGCTACGGTTATATGAGCAAGTGGTTTATAAGTTAAACTATGTTGCAACGGTTTTATAATTGAACCGAGTGATGGTGAGGGGTTACGGTAGAACTCACTGAGATATGTTATCTCACCCTATCATTATTGTGGTTTTTACAGAGAAACAGGGTAAGAGGAAGACAAGGCAGCACAAGTAGGTGACGTGCTTATGGAGATGCCGAAGACTTGTAGTCTTGAGTTTCCGATTATGTTTCTCTAGTTATTTTTTGTTATGGTTATGTAACTTGTATTGATATGAGTTGTATAAACCTATTCCGCTTCTCTGGTTATGATATTGAACAATAGACTCTGTATTCCTTGTTAAGTTGATAATCAAGTTAATTTTATGGACTTCAAGACCGGTTGATCCGAGACATTGTGTTTTTTTATCGGAAAATTTTAGTGTGTTCAATATCTAAACAGGGATTGTGTCCTCTGATTGTCGACACAGATGTGCATCTCAATGTATCTACATGTTAGAAATATTGGGGTGTTACAATTGGTATCAAAGCAGTTCGACCTAGTCGGACTTAGATGTTAAGAGTCTTTTACATCTTGAGTTTGATTCTTCTTAGTATGCTATTAGACATTGAGCCTGATCAACTTAATACTTTGTGCATATTTCGCAGAATCATGGCTGGAAGAGGTAGGAGAAACCCACCCATTGATCCTCATCAGGAGTGGATGCAAAATGTCATTGAAACTCAACAGAAGATGATGAATGGAACGCCCCTAAATAATTGATTAATTATTTAATTAATTATTTAGGAATTAAGTGGTACAATAATAATAGAATAATAATATGCTAGTACATGTGGGCCTATTGTTAGGGATATGAGTAGTAAAATGAGAGGTGTTAATTGATGTTCCCACGGTTTATTCTACGTTTAAGATAAACGTTTCTGGTAAATTCTCATTCCATCTTTTTGAAAAGTTCTATCTCGAAATCCCAAGGGCGAGTCAGGAAGTTTCACAGATGACTTTTCCGTCACATTTTTCAATGTGTATGAGAACTGTTATGGATTTTAGAAGATTTGTTGAGAACGTGTTTACACCCTTCGAGGAAATCGTGTTTGTTTTTACGTCTACCGAGGAGTACCAGTTTGTGGATCTCATTTTCAACCTGTATTTCTATCAAGTGTCTTATATTACACCCTTTGATTTAGATTAATCAAAGTTGGGGAGTAAACGAGGATAATTGGAATGAAGCTTCGGAAGTGTTTTCAAACGCGGTGCCGAGCCGATGTAGGCGAATGATGAGTTTCTCGTGTCGATTCGTAATAGGAGAGTTCGAACTATAATCTTAGAAGAGTTCAGGGGTAGTAGTCGAACATACTTAATGATTGACGGGCCAACTTGGAAAGATTTTCTACACTTATTTCGTTAACTAAGGATTGTGTTCCAGCAACTTAAGATCTTTCTGAGAATGTCTGTTCTCGGATAGTCAATCGTAAGACTTAACGAAATTTTGAGGACAAAATTCTTTCAAGTTGGGGAGAATGTAACATCCGCAAAATAATTAGTAGAATTATTTGGGTGTTAACCCAATTAAATTAATTTAGTACTTGACTGGTAAATTTATTGAGTGCTAAAATTATTTATTGGTTGTCATCGGATCGTTAACCGGATAATACGGGTCAAGGAAGTTTTGGAATCGAAATAAGAGATTTGGATCAATATAATAATTGGACCACGTTACCACTTATTTACTAAATAATTATATGTGTATACGTGTATGTGAGTGAGAGAATTAATAAAAGAATAGAAAGAAAGAAGAGGGGGAGGCGTGAAACAGAGAAAGAAACAGAGGAGAAAAAGAGAGAAAAGGAGAGGAAAAAGAAAGAAGAGAAAATGAAAGGGTGTGGAAGAAGAAGAGGAAAAATAGGATAATTCAAGATCTTCATCATCAACCCACTCTACACGAATCTACCATTTTCGGTTTGAAGCTCAAGGTGGCGTTTTTGAGAGCTATCTTCTTCAATAAAGCGGTATGAAGGCTAAGGGAGTTCAAATGGAGGCTTGGGTACTAGCTTGGAGTGAAAGAATCAAGGTTTGATTGGGTGAGATCTGAGAAATCAAATTTGGGGTTTTTGTGAATAGTGATTCGAAGGTTGAAGATGATGAATAGTCTTTGTTGATCCAAGGGCGATTAGGAGCGAACCCGAAGCGTATCGAGTGCGAGACGAAGTTCAATTTCGCGAATTGGAAGTTGGTTGGTGATTAGGGTTTGAATGGGGAATTCGAAGAATTCGGTATTTCGGTCAAAAAAGGCGTCTCGGTTGAGCGGAAAGTTTTGGAAGCGGATTTGAGCGTCATCGGAACGGAAAGTTTATGCGGGGAATGTTCGTGTGGTTACTCGGTGATTTCGGCTCGATCGTGGATCACGCGTCAAGGGTGAGTTCTCCTCACGTTTAGGATTTTACGTTTCGAATTAGTTGATTTAATGTTTTATCGCTTTCGCTGGACTGGAATATTTCTTGATATTGTCTGTTTCGGGTTAGGAATCGATCGAAGCGAGTCTCGAGTTGTGTCGCGTTGAAATGGAATTTTTGGTGATTTGATTTCGAAAGATTTTGACTTAAAAACCGTTAATAGGAAAATATGTCGTTTTTGATAAAATCCGTTTTGATTGAGTTTTTGATTGGGTTGATTGATTGTGTGGTTTTAGTTGGGTCTATTTTGTTGGTTGTTATATCTGTTTTTGGGTCTCGGAGGTCACATAATGTCTCGGTATCGATTAGGGAGCGAAATGGGGTAAAACTGAATTTCAGAAAACCTGTTTTTGGCCATTCTGCCTATTTTCGCGTCGCGACGGAGTCCCATCGCGTCGCGACGGTTTACAGAATTTTCAGCAACTAAATACTGTTTTTGTTTTTGCGATAACTTTTGATCCGGGAATCCGATCGAGGTGTTCTAAGATGCGTTGGAAAGCTTATTCAGAGGCCTAACTGAATATTCTATTTTAAGGATAAATAAACTGTTTTTGATATTGAAAATTGTGTCGAAAAGTGGTCAACTAGAGTGCGAGTGTGAACTTGGATTTTATAAAATGTGGATTAAAGTGTTTCATTGATTGTCTGATTTGATGGACCGTGGGTTCATAGTATTGTAGATATACGTATATAGTATATCGAGTTGGGTGACGACCCATGTGTAACATACTAGGCAGAGCAGTCATGATCCCTTACCCTAGGCTCCATGCCAATAGGAGAATGTACTATTGGTAGGGGGGTTCACCGGGATTTAGCGGTTACACAGTCGGTGTTATGTTAAATTAATTGTTGTGCGGTTCACCGGGATGTAGCGGTCACGCAGCCGGTGTCGTACTGAGTTATAGCAGATTCCCCGGGATGTAGCGGTCACGCAGCCGGTGGGATGCTATGTGTAAAATAATGCGGTTCACCGGGATGTAGCGGTCACGCAGTCGGTGCCGTGTTGAGTTAAAAATGTTTTAAACTAGTACCGAGAGAGCGAGTAGGGGTATCGGTAGAACTCACTGAGATTGTATCTCACTGTTTAAATGTTGTTGTTTTACAGAGACACAGGGGCAGCGGAAATCCAAGAGGCACGAGTAGGTTGGGCTCGGACTGGTTGCTGATAGCCTAGCTTTATGTTTAAGCTTATTTCCCTTTTGTTGTCTGTATACTAAAACATTATGTATTTAGTGTATATCTTTCTTCCGCTTTCTTGTATGATACTGAATGCTATAAATGCTGATGGTATATGGTCTGAGAACCATATTGTCTTGTTGAAAATAAGACTGTTTGGGTTTTATTCAGCGAAAAATTTATAGTGATATTCAGTGTCTAAGCAGGAAATATATCTCTGATGTGTTACTAATGTGCACTTGGGTATTTTTAGTAGATAGAAATACCGGGGTGTTACACAAGAGGAGAGGAATAGGGCAAGGAACTTCGAATCTTTCAAGGCTAAGGTAAGGGTGGGGTTCTAACTCTATATAATAGGGTACATGAAGGGCTTTATGTGGGTTCTACGAATTTGCTTCTGTTTTCAGTTTAAAAACATGTGTATCTCTGAATTGGGTTGACGATGTGTTTGATTATTGAAATTTGATGAATGTTTGATGCCAATTTGGTTGCTAAACTCATTGTTTGGGGTGATCTGGGTATATGTTCGGTTATACAGTAACTGGGAACAATCTAGTGGTACAAAAATTATGTGGTTTACCTTTTCAGAAACTAGACTTAATGCTTGTTAATTTGGCACTAGTTTGGTTGCATTTGGAATTATAGCTCGAGTTATAGGTGTCACAAGTTAGATTAAAATTCTGGAAACGATCTGGGTATAGGTTCGGTTATACAGTAACTGGGAACAATCTAGTGGTCCAAAAAGTATGTGGTTTACCTTTTCAGAAACTAGACTTAATGCTTGTTAATTTGGCACTAGTTTGGTTGCATTTGGAGTTGTATAGCTCGAGTTATAGGTGTCACAAGTTAGGTTAAAATTCTAGAAACGATCTGGGTATAGGTTCAGTTATACAGTAACTGGGAACAATCTAGTGGTCCAAAAATTATGTGGCTTATCTTTTCAGAAACTAGACTTAATGCTTGTTAATTTGGCACTAGTTTGGTTGCATTTGGAGTTGTATAGCTCGAGTTATAGGTGTCACAAGTTAGGTTAAAATTCTGGAAACAATCTGGATATAGGTTCGGTATTTCGTGTATAACGTTTTCGTTTGAACTCCTTTTTGAATGATTCTTGATTCATTGAAAACTACACTCAATTTGTTTCGGGTTAGGTTCCAGTCCCATGTCATTTGACTGAGTTTTGATAATTTTAGAGGTGTCACAAGCTAGGTCATGGTGGCTGTCCTGTTTTCTGAACATTGTTGCTTATTTACTGAAGCTGTACGAATTGGACCATTATTTTGCAAAATAACAATTATAGTCAGGAACTAGACATTCTTAGCTTTCCATAGAGGGGTCCTTTGCTAAGTTTCGATACCGTTTGATAGGTTAATTAATTCACCGAAGTAGAGGTATGTTTGATGGAAATTTGTCTGTTGTTGTTGCTGGCGCATTGGGCGCCAAGGGCGCCATGTCTGGCTGCCTGTGCTTGTTGTCCATTGGTTGCTGGGCGCCATGTGTGGCTGCCTGTTGCTTTTTGTCTGTTGGTTGCTGGGCGCACTGGGCGCCATGTGTGGCTGCCTCGTTCGTTTGCTGGGCGCATTGGGCGCCGTCTTGTGGATGGTTTGGCGCTTTAGGTGTATTAGGCCCACGGTTGGCTAATTTTTGGTTAAGTCGTCAAATTGTTAATCGTTAATTTGTTGAGTTGTTAACTGTTGGTTGAGTTGCGAAACTGTTTACTTGTTACGTTGCTAAATTGTTGGCTCAGTTGTTGATGATGTTGCACCTAGTTGTGATTACCATTGTGTGAAGTTGGCGACGTGTATCTGGTTGGATTGCCTCTATTTATTGGCAAGATATTATGTTGTAGGCCTATGGCCAACGTTGAATTCTGTTGTTGTTGTGTGTTGCTATGTAATCATTGTTAGTTGTTTGTGCATTCACATCGCGTCGCATACATAGCATTTTTATGTTGGAGCCATGCTCAAAACACGTTGGCATGGACTGGAAAATTATGTTGAAGGCTTATGCCTTGTTGATGCCTCTATTTATTGGCAGATTTTTACGACGACGACGACGGGAGTTCTGCTCCAATGGTACCACATGCATGTGCATAGTATTGAGTCGCATTCATATTGCATACTTGAGTGGCTATGTTAATGACTTGTGATTGATTGAAGTTGTTGATGACGGTGAAGTGGTATGTTGATGACTTGTGATTGATTGAAGTTTTTTGATGACGGTGAAGTGGTGAACTTATGTCTTCTGATTCTAACATACGGCTTTTCATATGTTCTATTATATGGTTCGATATCTCACCCCTTCTGTTTGAATGTTACCCTCCTGTTGGTAACGTGCAGGTAATCACGAATGAAGGCTGCTTACCTTCGTTAGTTCGAGTTGGTGTCGTCGCTCTGATACGTAACACTCGGGGGGGGGGGGGGGTGAACATTTGTTTTCCTTATTTGCTATGTTATTTTTATTGTTGAAACTAAAAGTAGTATTGAAAGTTGACTTGTTTTAAAGACTAAAAAGATTTGTTTATTGGTTCATCCAAGTTAGCGTGTTATGTATCTGATTTCACAGGCGAATTGTTTATGTTGTTTTGTTTTTAGTTGAAAGTGTAGCGCTCCATTTATTTGTTGGAAATTTTTATGACTCTGATTTTCGTATTATTTTACCGGGTAGAAATGGGGTGTTACAATGAATGACATGATGCTAATGCAGCAGCAACAGATGGCTCAAATGGCCCAAATGCAGCAGATGCATCAAGTGCCCCAACCACAACCGAATGAGCCAGTCAATGTACCACAACCTGAGGACTAATAGGATGTACTTCCGGTTTCTGAAAATGAATCCTCCAATCTTCAAGGGGGGATCCGACCCAATGATAGCTCATTTTTGGGTGGAGGCCATGGAGAGGATTTTTCTGACATTACAATGTAATGAAGAAGAAAAGGTGATCTGTGCTGCAAATGCTCTGGATGAAGATGCTCATACTTGGTGGACCAATGCATGCAGGATGCTTCAAACTCAAGGGACACCTCTTAATTGGGATAACTTTAAGGAGTTATTCCTGGGTCATTTCTTTCCTGATGCCCAGAGACTTGCCAAACAAGTTGAGTTCATTAATCTGAAGCAGGAGGACATGTCAGTTGGGGAATATGCTGCAAAATTTGAAAGATTGTCTCAATTTTATGAAGTAGAAATTCATGCCCCCAATGATAGGTGGAAGATGATTATGTTTAAACAAGGTCTTCGTGGTGATGTGAATCAAAGTCTTAGTTCTTACACTATGACCACTTATCCTACTTTGGTACAACAAGCTCATACTGCTGAAGAAGATCTCAAGAGGATGTATGCAGAGAAGAGGGACTTATGGAAGAACAAGAAAAGGGGTACTGAATCAACCTCTTCTGATACTAGGTACAAATGTAATTCTAATAAAGGAAAGTAGGTGCAGACGAATGATTCTTCTAGGCCAAGTAAATGTTCTTTCTGCAAGAAGAATCATAGAGGTAGATGCCAAACTGTGTAGAATCAGTGCTACTTTTGCAAAGAAGTGGGCCATTATGCTAATGAGTGCCCGGCGAGAAAGGCTTTTCTGGAATCTCCTAATGCTCCAAGACAGGCTCGAGTCAACACCTTGGACGCTCAAACTATCAAGCCAGATGATAATCTCCTACTCATTGTTTTAGCTCTGAAGCATTCGTTGAACGGTTAGGATTAACGGTATCTCCCATATCCGAACCGATAACCATTCTCACGGATGCAAGGGGTCGTGTTCGAACCCAGTCATAATGTCTTAACCGTCTACTCACTATAGGAAGCAGGGAGTTTGTAGTTGATTTTATCTGTTTGCCTATGAGGGGAATGGAGATCGTCTTGGGAATGAATTGTATGAATACCAACCATGTTACCATTGATTGCTTCAACCGTACCATTGGGTTTCCTTCTGAAGTGGTGGAACGTTCCCTACCTGCAACTGATAGTGTTATTTCTTTCACTTCAGCCAGCCTGTCTCTATTTCAAGGTGCGGAAGGTTTTGTTGTTATATTATCTGCATCAACTGAAGTTGGATTGGATTTATCGTCTGTCCAGGTTGTTAATGAATTCTTAGATGTTTTTCCAGAGGAAGTTTCCTCTTTACCTCCGGATCGAGAGGTAGAGTTCTCTATAGATTTGGTGCCGGGTATAGGGCCAATATCTATAGCACCTTACAGGATGTCTCCTCTTGAACTAAAGGAACTAAAATCCCAACTTGAGGAATTAATTTCCAAGAAGTTTATTCGACCGGGTGCTTCTCCATGGGGTGCTCCAGTATTGCTAGTCAAGAAGAAGGACGGAAGCATGAGATTATGTATTGATTATCGTCAATTGAACAAGATTACCATCAAGAATAAGTATCCGTTGCCAAGGATAGATGATTTGCTAGATCAACTTCGAGGCGCTGCAGTATTCTCCAAAATTGATCTAAGATCGGGATATCATCAAATTAAAATAAGAGCCTTAGATATTCCAAAAACCGCTTTCCGTACTCGATATGGACACTATGAGTTTGTAGTGATACCTTTCAGTCTAACTAATGCTCCAGCGGTATTCATGGACTACATGAACCGAGTTTTTCATTCCTACCTGGATCAGTTTGTGGTAGTCTTCATAGATGACATCTTGGTATATTCAAAGACAAATGAGGATCATGCTCAACATCTCCGTTTTGTTTTGAATGTACTCCGAGAAAAGAAGTTATATGCAAAGCCGTCGAAGTGTGATTTCTGGATGTCGGAAGTACAGTTCTTAGGTCATGTGATTTCCCAGGAGGGAGTAGCAGTCGATCCTAGCAAAGTTAAAGCTAAGTTAAATTGGGAACAACCAACCTCAGTAACCGAAATAAGAAGCTTCTTGGGACTAGCAGGCTATTATAGGAGATTTATCTAAGGCTTCTCACAGTTAGTCCTCCTACTTACTCGGATGACTCGCAAGGATCAACCGTTTACATGGGATACTGATTGTGAGGAATGTTTCCTCGAATTGAAAGATCGGTTAACTTCTGCTCCATTCCTGATTCTTCCGGATCCGTCCCTGGGATTCCAAATTTACAGTGACGCCTCTAGGAAGGGTTTAGGGTGTGTTCTTATGTAGAATCAACACGTTGTGGCCTATGCATCCAGGCAATTGAAGACTCATGAACGGAATTATCTAACTCATGACTTAGAGTTGGCGGCTATTGTGTTTGCAATAAAAATTTGGAGACATTACCTTTATGGTTCTCGTTTCGAAGTTTTTAGTGATTACAAAAGCTTAAAATATCTATTCGATCAGAAGGAACTGAACAACATACAGAGAATGTGGATTGAATTTCTGAAGGATTATGACTTCGAATTGAAGTATCATCCCAGGAAGGCTAATGTTGTGGCAGATGCATTAAGCAGGAAGTCTCTCCACACCGCAGAGTTAATGGTTTATGAGATGGCATTGTTAGAGTCTTTTAGAGACTTGAATCTCAAAGTGACAAAGAAAAGGAATCGATTAGTATTACAGCATATTCGGATTACCAGTGTATTAAGGGATCATATTCGTGTGGCTCAAGAGGTCGACGTGGAGCTGCAATCTCAGAAAGGATTACCAAATTTTACCGAAAATAGTGAGGGTGTTATCTGTTTCAATGGTAGAATTTTTGTACCCAATAATGAGCATATCAAGAAGCAGGTATTAGAAGAAGCTCATCGGAGTCATATTCCGTACATCCTGGATCTACCAACATGTACCGGGATTTAAAGCAGATGTATTGGTGGCCTGGAATGAAAGCAGACGTTGCTCAGTTTGTATCTCGATGCTTAACCTTTCAAAAGGTTAAAGCAGAGTACCAAAGACCTGCTGGTCAACTGCAACTTGTTGCCAAGTGGCTTCACTCTCAAGAGGGGGGCGAATTGAGATTTAAAAACTTTTGAAATTATTTTCCCCTTTTCAATGACTTAGATCAATTTTTCACGCAGGTTAAATGGAAGCGAAGGAATTAGAAATAAAGCAATAAAGAACACGGAGATTTATCCTGGTTTGGTCACCTCCCAGTGACCTACGTCCAGTCCTCACACCCTTGTGAGATTTTCCACTAACCAAACAACAAGGCTTACAGGTGCCTCGGAAAACCTTTACAGACTCAGACACTCTTCTCCTAGGATACCCCACCTATGAAGAGCCCTCAAATCTAACAATACAATAACAAGAGATACCCCACCCCTGTTACAACAAGCTGCCCCAGAAAGATACCCCACTTCCTAGTACAAACAGCTACCCTAGAGAGATACCCCACTCCCTAGTACAAAATACAACAAATAAACAATAACAAATTTAAAGACCGAAATACCTCTAATGTAGGCAGATAATACAACTTGAAGAATGCAACCCCAACTAACTCTTGCAAAAGATCAGCTCAGACGGACCAACAGTGCGTGACGAGTAGAAATAAAAGTGTGAAGAGTTTTTCTCAAGATGTGCTTTGATTTGTAAAAATGGGTTGTTTTCAAATGAACACAATGAGGCCTCTATTATAGGCTATGAGAAAAAGAAGTTTACTTTGAAAATAATGTAGGAATCGATTAAATGCTAAAATGTATTGGATCTGGAAATCGATTCTTATATGTGACTTCTTTTAAGTGAGAATCGATTTTGCTTTACTTGAGAAAGAGTAACAATCGATTCTTATGATTCAGGAGGGCTAGGAATCGATTTCATACTTAATGGAATTTTGTATGAATCGATTCTTGGCTTACCTGAGATGTGTAGGAATCGATTTTTAAGCTTAGTAAAAAAAGGTATGAATCGATTCTTCCCTTTAAAAATGTTTGCTTAACAATCGATTATGCAAGGAAAAGGAAGTGATGTGAAATCGATTCTTTTGTTTTTGGAACCAGTGTGAATCAAATATATGCTTGTATGAATCGATTATATGCATTCTTGATGACCTGAAAATCGATTTCAATGGATGTTTATAAAAGGTGCAAATCGATTTTAATGCTTTCAAAAATGCTTTTTGTGTTTACGTAAGTATGCATGCATTTTGAAAACTTGTGTGAGTGTGTGAGACTTCGAGAGACGAGCTGACCTTCGAAAGAGCTTACACTTTTTCCTAAGACACACCCAAACCCTAAGGACTACCCTTATATTTAAGGACTACCCTTAAACTTGAATCTTCAATTCTTGAGCTTGATTGTCTTGGATTGTGAATTTGATGTTTTGTCACTTTCATCAACTTTGGCTTTGTCACTTTCATTCACTTGGGCCACACTTTGGCTCTGTCTTTTTTCATCATCAAAACTCGACCTTAGGTTACCTGCAATACAAGGTATCCACACAACCTCTTGATGTGCCAGTAATGATTCCATTTGGGTAGTGGTGGATCGATTAACTAAATCCGCTCACTTTATTCCCGTTCGCTCAAATTACAAAGTCTTCAAGCTAGCAGAGGAGTATGTAAAGAGTATTATAAGATTACATGGAGTCCCTGCCAGTATTGTGTCAGACCGAGATCCTAAGTTCACGTCCAGATTTTGGAAAGCATTGAATGAAGCCTTAGGGACAAGGGTGCTTGTTAGCACTGCTTATCATCCTCAGACTGATGGTCAAACAGAGAGAACTATTCAGACTCTTGAGGACATGCTTCGGGCATGTGTGCTGGATAGCGGGAGAAAATGGGAGGATCATCTTCCATTGGTAGAATTCGCCTATAACAACAGTTATCATTCCGGTATTGGAATGGCACCATTTGAAGCACTATATGGGAGGAAGTGTAGAACCCCATTGTGTTGGTCAGAAGTAGGTGAAAATAAATTTTTGGGACCCGATGTGGTTCGTGAAACTACTGAGAAGATACGACTGATTCAAGAAAGAATGAAAGTTGCTCAGAGTCGGCAAAAGAGCTACGCTGACAATCGAAGGAGATTGTTGGAATTCGAAGTTGGTGATCATGTATTCTTAAGATTTTCTCCAACCATAGGTACCGGTAGAGCTTTACGAACAAAGAAGCTTAGTCCTCGATATGTTGGACCTTTCCAAATCATCGAGCGTATTGGGCCAGTTGCCTATCGTCTTGCTTTGCCTCCGGCCTTATCAAACCTTTATAATGTCTTCCATGTCTCTCAATTGAGGAAATATGTTTCCGATCCGAATCAGTCGCTGAGTATTGACACGATTGATCTCCGACCGAATCTATCATTCCAACCTTATCTTAGCTACATCCTGGAACGTCGCGAAAGAACACCGCGGACAAGGACTATTCCCATTGCCAAAGTGGTCTGGGATGGCTTCTCGACTGAAGAGCCTACATGGGAATTGGAAGATGACATGCGGACTCGATATCCACATCTATTTCATTGAGGTATGTTTTTCAATTTTGAGGACAAAATTTTAAAAGTTGGGGTGATTGTAACATCCCCAATTTCGTTAAATTCAATTTATGGATTTTATGAATGATTTATTATTCGAATGAAAGATAAATCATGTCATTGATATGGAATAGTCGAGAAAGCAACGTTTAGTGCATAAACCATAAAAATTAAGGTGCAAGTTAGAGAGAACTTGGGCAAAAATAAGGATTATGAATGAATTAATGAGCCAAGGGCATTTTGGTCTTTTTCAACCATTTCAATCCTCAGCCCATTAAAACATAACATCCCTCCACTTATTCCCATCCTTCAACTGAAAACAGAAAGCAGGAAAATAGAAAAGAATAGGAGAGAAAGGAGAGAGTGGGGCGAGAGGGAGAAGAAGAAAGGGGAGGGAGGATCAACCAAAACCTTCAATGCATGTAAGTGTTCTCTTCTCCTTTCCCTTCCATTTTTCAAGCTCTTTCCAATGAGCCTAATTTCAGTGTAACACCCTAGTATTTCTAGCTAGTAGGAATACCTAAGTGCACCATCCCTAAAACATCAGAGATATATTTCCTACATAAACACTGAATATCACTATAATTTTTCGCTGAATATAAATCAAACAGTCTTATATACACAAACAAGACGACACGGTTCTCGGACCATAAACCATCAGCAACTATAGTATTCAGTATCATACAAGAAAGCGGAAGAAAGATATAACACTAAAGATATAGTGTTTCAATACATAGACAACAAAGGGAAACATAAAGCACAAAGCCAAGTCTTCAGCCACCATCCGAGTGCCACCTACTCGTGCCTCTTGGATTTCCACTTTCCCTGTTTATCTGTAAAACAACAACATATAAACAATGAGATACAATCTCAGTGAGTTCTACCGAGACCCCTACTAACACTCTCGGTCCAATTATGAGTCCTTTTAATCTAACCCGGCATCGCCTGCGCGAACGCTAAAACCCGGTAAATCGTATTATAGAACTTTCTTTCATTCGTGGTTCAATTCATAACCACATGCATTAACAAACAACACGACACCGCCTGCGCGAACGCTAAACCCCGGTGAACGTGTTATAATCCAGTACGACACCGACTGCGCGAATGCTAACCCCGGTATATCGCACAACAAACTTTTAACATGACACCGCTTGCGCGAACGCTAAACCCCGGTGTACATGTTATGACTCAGTACGACACCGACTGCGCGAACGCTAACCCCGGTGTATCGCACAACAACTTTTAACATAACACCGCCTGCGCGAACGCTGAAACCCGGTGAACCCCCTTACCAATAGTACTTTCCCTAATGGCACATGGCCTAGGGTAAGGGATCATGACTGCCCCGCCTAGTATGTCAACATGGGTCGTCACCCAAACACGATGTAATATATATATCTACTTTCCCATGAACATTTAGTTCATTTACACAGACCGATACTTGAACATTTAGTTCGTATTATAAACACAATGTATGTTTGCTCTCGCATATTATTTCGTCGCTTTTAAAACCATTTTTAACTTCGAAAACAGTTCATTTTACCTTTTAAAATTGTATATTCAGTTAGGCCTCTGAATAAGCTTTCAAACGCATCTTAGAACACCTCAATCGGGTTCCCGGATCAAAAGTTATCGCGAAAACAAAATCAGTGTACAGTTGCTGAAAAACTGCAAAGCGTCGCGACACGAACTGCTACCGTCGCGACGCGAAAAGAGTCAGAAATATTTGCGTCACAAAATTAAGCCTGGTCGCGACGCGATGGGTGCTGGGAAAGGCAGATTTTTGCGGTTTTTTGCAAAATCTGCTATTCCACTCAATTCCGATTCTTGTTCCGATTGAAAACAGTCCTAACAACCAGAAAAACAGATTCAATCAATATCACACAATCAATCAAACCAATCAAAAACTCAATCTAAACGAATTTTATCAAAATACGACATATTTCCAAATAACGGTTTTTAAGTCAAAATCTTTCGAAACCAAATCACGAAAAATTCATTTCAAAACGGAACAATCCTAAACCTGAGTAAAACTCACCGATTGTGATGAAAATCACAAATAGTTGAGACTTTCCGCGAAATCGCTTTTCCGAGATAACCACACGAACGTTCCCCGCATAAACTTTACGCTCCGACGACAATCAAATCCGCTTCCCAATCTTCCCATTCAACCATGAGTCACCCAAGGACACTATTCATCATCTTCAAGCTTCAATCACTATTCACACATAAACCCCCAATTTGATTCCCAAACCCTAACTCTCCCAACTAGCTCCTAACCTTCCAATCAAACTTCAATCATCAATTAAACAACCTTGGGCTTGCTCCTAAACACCATCCTAAGCTTTCCTTTGAGCTTCAACCATCAAAACCTTCTTTTTCTTCAAAAATCCGAAAATGGTGGAGAGTGAGAAGATGGTTTGTTGGTGATGATTCTTGGATCCAAATGAAGAGGGTGATGAGATGGTGCTAATGGAAGAAAGAAGAAGAACATTTGGTGAGGATTTCCCACTCTCTCTTCCCTTCTCCCCATTCTTTCTCTTATTCTTTTCTTTCTTCTTTCTCCTCTCTGTCTCTCGTTCTCTCCTTTCTTTCTTTTCTTTAATTCTTTTTCTTTCACTCACACACACACACACACACACACACACACACACACACACACACACACACATATATATAATATATAAGTGGTAACGTGGTCAAATTACCGTATTGTCCTTAATCTCTTATTTCGTTCTGAATTGTCCTTATTCTGTATTATCCGGTTAACGATCCTATGACGATCAATAATTAATTTTAGCGCTCAATAAATTTACCAATTAAGTACTAAATTAATTCAATTGGGTTAACATTCAAATAATTCGACTTATTATTTTGCGGATGTTACATTCAGCTTCCAATTCTTCTCCTAACGCATCTTGCCATTTTCGACCCTTGAAGCTTCAAGTGGGAAACAATGGAGTATTGACCACATTGAAGTCTTGCATGTTCATTTGCAGCTAGAGAGAAGGTGAAACTGAACCTACATTGTGGATTGAAAGAAGATTCGGAGTGGTGGTGTTGCTGACTTCGAATTTGAGTGGTGGAGTTGCACTTTGAAGCGGTTGGAACGATTTCGGGGATTGTTCGAGTGATTACGGTTCGATCGTTTCGAGTGAGGATGTGACTTCTCGCGAACTTTTCAAACCGGCGAGTTTTACTCACGTTTAGGGTTTTATGTTTTGATTGTTGAAATGTTGGTTGAAATCGGTATTTTGAATTTCGAAAGATTATTGAGTCGAAACCGTTTTTTGGAAAATAACGTTTTACGGTTTTTGTAAAAATTATATCGGTATTATGTGGATTTTGATTGTGCTGAAATGTGTTTGATTTCTGGTTGTGTTGTTGGAATTTTGATTGGGTTACGGATTGGATACGATCGGAAAAACGGAACGAAATAAACGAGGCGAAATGTGAATCTGCACAGGACACACGGACCGTGCGCCCCTGGGAACGGATCGTGCGCCCTCTTCGATGTTGCCTGCAAAAGAATTAACCAGCACGCACGGACCGTGCGCCCCTTGGCACGGGTCGTGCGCATGCTTCTGTTACCGGATGTCAAAAACTTCTTTTCGCCGCTCCTTTCGATTCCAAACCTCTTCTAATCTTCTTTCCAACCATTTGTGATGATTCTTAACTTATAAAACATTATTTTCGACATGTTCAAGATGATTTTGGGAAATTGTCTTCAAACCTATAAATACTTTGAAAAACCGAATTAGGACTTACGTGTGCGAATAAAGGTTTTCTAAAAGAAACGATCCAAACGGTTTTCGTTGTCGAATCATAATTGATGTGGGATGTTGTAATCTCATCTAGACTGGTTATGGTACCACGATATATAGATTATATCGAACATAGGAGTCGGCCCAATGCGGGTATGATATATAAACTATATCTATGTCGGGTGACGATCCGACGATTAGCATACTAGGCGGGGAAGGTCATGAGCCCCTACCCTAGGCCCTGGACGTTAGGTAAAGTACTAGCGGGGGGTTTATCGGGATTGTGGCTGTTGCACGGCCGATGTTATGCTAGGTACAAGATTCGCCGAGAATGTGGTTGTTGCACGGTCGGTGTTTCGATTGGTAAGCTTGTAATTATAAATTAACTTACAAGGCTTGGAAATAATTGAATAGCACATTATATGCCGAGATTGTGGTTGTTGCACGGTCGGTGATGGGCTACGGTTATATGAGCAAGTGGTTTATAAATTAAACTATGTTGCAA
Source organism: Astragalus membranaceus (assembly GCA_039519185.1). NCBI lineage: Eukaryota > Viridiplantae > Streptophyta > Magnoliopsida > Fabales > Fabaceae > Astragalus > Astragalus membranaceus. The sequence continues at coordinate 128,158,622 of CM076849.1, forward strand.
CGGTTTTATAATTGAACCGAGTGATGGTGAGGGGTTACGGTAGAACTCACTGAGATATGTTATCTCACCCTATCATTATTGTGGTTTTTACAGAGAAACGGGGTAAGAGGAAGACAAGGCAGCATGAGTAGGTGACGTGCTTATGGAGATGCCGAAGACTTGTAGTCTTGAGTTTCCGATTATGTTTCTCTAGTTATTTTCCGTTATGGTTATGTAACTTGTATTGATATGAGTTGTATAAACCTATTCCGCTTTACTGGTTATGATATTGAACAATAGACTCTGTATTCCTTGTTAAGTTGAGAATCAAGTTAATTTTATGGACTTCAAGACCGGTTGATCCGAGACATTGTGTTTTTTTATCGGAAAAATTTATTGTGTTCAATACCTAAACAGGGATTGTGTCCTCTGATTGTCGACACAGATGTGCATCTCAGTGTATCTACATGTTAGAAATATTGGGGTGTTACATTTATAACAATTGTTGGAGTTAGGATTTTCTCAAGTACTTATCGTGTCAAGTAGGAGAGAGAGTGACACATAAAATAAAATAATAAATGTAATAAATGTTATTATCTTTTTATATGTATTACTCTCTCTCCTACTTGACAGAACAAGTACGTGAGAGAATCCTAACTCCAACAATTGTTATAAACACGACACCAAAGTTCATCATGAAGCTTACGACCATTCATAAAAAAGATCGGCAGTTTTTTTTGTACCCCTCTCATTAGACCCCATACCCCCATTTTACCATAAATCCCCAAAATACCCCTAATTTTTTTTTAAAAAAACATTTTTTAAAAATTTGCTGGAAATATAGACAAATCCGGAAACCATTATTTTTAAACTTTCCGGAAACACCTCAAAGGGGGTATTTCCGAAAGCCAAATTGGCTTCCGGAAATACCCCATTTTGAGGTGTTTCCGGAAAGTTTAAAAAATTTGGGGTATAAAAGATTTCCGGAATTATGCCAAAAACACATAATTCCGGAAGTCAAAAAATTGGCTTCCGGAATTATGTGTTTTTGACATAATTCCGGAAGCAAATTGCAAGCATATTGAGTAATAAGTCCATGTTTTTAATTATTTCCGGAAACACAAAAAACATATTGATCAGTAATAAGTCCAAATTATCAATTTATTAGTATTTTAATCATGATACCCAACATTTGACTCTCAATCTCTCTCGCAAGGCATTATTCAGTTGATTATAATCAATCAGATGGTTCATTTTAATAACTATATAATTAATCAAATCGATTAACTTGTAGTTATAATTCACTTTGTGCAGCAAGCAAATTTCAATGGCGGAATTGCAAGCAGAATTCTGATTTCAGGCCAGAGAGAGAGAGAGAGAGGCGTGAGATAGAGAGAAGAATGAGAGAAAGCCAGAAAAATCTCAAACCAAACCCTTGATTTCAAACCCAGTTTGTCATTCTGAAACCCTTTGCTAATTCATCTTCATCCCCTCAAATTTGTAACTTCTAAACAAAATTTTTGACCCCAAAATAGAAACCAATTTGAATCATTTTCCCTCATTTCTTCTTTTTGTTGTTGCTGCTTTGCTACCTCCTTCTTCTTCTTGTCTGTTTCAAGTTTTCTGGGCATGATGTTGAATTAAAAATCACAATTTTTTTAAAACATGGACTTTTACCCACAGTTTTGTCCATAGGTAAAAGTCATGGATTTTTTTGGGAATTCCGGAAACACCATATTTCCGGAATTCCCATAAAAATTTACGACTTTTACCTACGGACAAAACCGTGGGTAAAAGTCCATGTTTTTTAAAAAAACTTTTACCTATGGACAAAACCGTGGGTAAAAGTCCAGTTTTTTAAAAATTTCCAAAACAACATTTTCAGTTCCGGAAATACTCATTTTTAACATAATTCCGGAAGCCATTTTTTTGGGAATTCCGGAAATACATCAAATTGGGATAAATTCGGAAGACAATATTGAGGGGGGTATATGGTATTTCCGGAAATATCGCATTTTACCGTATTTCCGGAATGTAAAATGTGTTCCGGAAATACCGAAAAATGCGATATTTTCGAAAAATCAAAAAAACATACTTCCGAATTTATCTAGATTTGAGGTATTTCCAAAAATTTTGTAGATTTAAGGGGTAGTTTCGTCCGTTTGGTCATTTAATGGGGTATATGGTATAAGGGGAGGTGTTTACAAAAAAAACAGCAAAAAGATCGTGGTCCAATTTAGCCTTAGCCAAAAATCAACTAGATTTTTAAACGCTTGCAAAATAAAATATATTTAATTCATCTCAAAAGAATTTAAACCTATGCCATATTATAAACAACTTATGTCAGTTTGTAATAAGTTTTGCTGTTAGGTTGAAGGTAATCAAAACCGGACCGGACATTGAACCGGAAGAGGTGGCGGTTCAGGGGTTCTTGGGTTCAACCGGTTGAACCGGGGGTTCAACCGGAATTAATTAAATATATTATTTAATATTTTTATTACAATATATAAAGGATAAAAAACCATAATACCCAAAATTTTACACCACAAACAATTAAATTATGCTTAACTTAAGCTCAACAATATAATATCCAAGTCATTAGTTAAAGTTACACATAAAATTGGTAGGTATAAAAAAACTCAAAGTTTGACATGTTTAAAATATATATATTTTAATGCATTATTTAGAAAGAATCTAATGTCGCTTTATTTAGAAAAGATCACATCATGTAAGAAAATTGCAAACAATGAAGCTAATGTTGTTGAAAGGTGAATATCTAGTCCCACATCGGATGGCAAATAAGAAGAATGAGCTGTGTTTCTCTATAAATAGAGCTAGAGTGTGCACAGCAAAATATAAGTGAGATTCTTGGCTTTCATAATATATAAAATATATAAATAGAGCCCTGACACTCATTTTGTTTTACAAAAAATAGTTTAAATTTTTTTATTTCAGTTAAAAAAAATAAAAAAAAAATAAAAAAAATTAAAAAAAAATAAAAAAAAGTCATTTCTCAGAACCGGTTTCTGGCCGGTTCTTGACCGGTTCTGGCCGGTTTTGCCGGTTCTTGACCGGTTTTCCGGTTTTTCAACCGGTTCTTTGGCCATCCGGTTCTGGGGTCTAACTGGACCGGACAGGGGTCCGGTTCCCGGTTCAACCGGTCGGTCCGGTCCGGTTTTGATTACCTTGGTTAGGTTTGATATATATATATTTTTTAAAAAAAGTTTGATATATATATATATATATATATATATATATATATATATATACTAGTATGTATGACCCGTGCGCTGCACGGGTATACAATTATTTTTACCTTAAATTGAAATATTTTTGTTTGGAAAAAAGGGCACTTTTATATTTATCTTTATTAGGTGAGACTTAAAATTTAGGTATAATCTGTTTTGGTTGAACTTAATTTCCTTAACTAAATGTAATAGATTTGTCTTAATTTTTGATGAAACAATTATGATGAGTTAAACCTATTAAGGTGTATACCAGTGAAAATATAGATTATGCACTGTATGGTTTGTTTTGCATATCATGGGATAAATATACATGTTCAACATACATAATGATATTTACAACCAATACTATTAGATTGATTACGCGCTGTTTTTCATTTGAATAATTTTAATGTCTTTACGTACAATGATTGGTGTGTAGAATTGTTGTTACTAATTTTTGTCTTTACGATAAACTAATTAATATGAAGTACCGTGCATCGTTCAGATATTACTAAATATTAATTAATTTTTTTGCACTGTTAACAATAGATACTTAAATGTGTAAATCAAGCTGAGTTATTTAGGTATGAAAAATTCGGTAAGTTTGTATATTTTATTTAATAAAAAACTATTTCTAATAAATATAAATTCGATTTTAGTAGAAATAAACTCCTTTATAATGTAATATTCGATTTTTACAAAATGTCTTATATTGTAAAATATTTCATCTTAGATTGCCCGAATCCAATCTTGATTAAAATTTAAATTGTTAACTACTATTGATAACAATAATTCTAACTAAAAAAAGATTCAAATTAAATTATTTAGATTTGTTATATTTCTCAATAGGACTTTTATTATAAAATAGAAATTAAATATCTTCTAAGGATAAGATTATATTTTTATAAAATTTAATGTATTTAAAATTGAATAATGAAATTGATATATAGTAGATAATGGTTTTTTGTGTTTCATTAAAAAAGATTTTAATTATGTTTAGTAGATTTGTTTATTAAGAAGATAGGGTTAATTTGGGAATAAGTTAGTTAAAGCATCTGAAGTTTCCATACGCATTTCACAAACACTGTAGACTTCCGGAAAATCAACAGCGCTTCGAGAGAATGAAGAACATCTACCTTCAACCTAAATCCCCAAATCGCAGATCGTATGTCATATTTCCATAAACAGGAAAGCGCATACAATGTGTCCTATTACGTTAATCACGAATCTGAAATCCCCTCTGTTTGACAATCGCAAACCATGATGTTAACGACTGTGCAATCAATCGCGATATCAACCTCTCTTTAATCGCATATTCAATCACACATCAAAGGTTGTAAAGGGATCGCTTTGTTGTTCTACAGTCCGTACTACCGCTGTAGCCGGCGAAATCTGCGTCTTCCGTGAAGAACAATGAGGTAAATATATCACCCCTTCAACATCTGCGATTGATTTTTTCTTCCTTTTCGATTTCCATTTCGATTTCGCACCTTAAATTCAGAAATCAATATTTACATATGCAATAAAGCGTTTAGAGTATTACAGTTTACGTTAATCACGAAATCGGAAATCACCTTCCTTTAATAATCGCAGGCAATAATGTTAACGTCTGTGCACCGATTTCGTGATAATACCATATGGTTGAAGCAGAATCAATGGCACAGCAATGGTTGTAAAGGGATTGTCTTTATCTTATAAAGTCTGATCTACTGCAGTACCTGGCGAAATGTGCATCTTCGGCGAAGAACAATGAGGTAACGTATCAACCAGACAAATTTTCTATTATCTGAAGTAGATGTTCAGAAGACTTTAATAAATAACACCATATGTATTGTGGTCAGAAGACTTTAATAAATAATTAAAGTATATCACAGTAACAATAGGTAACCGTTAAAAAGGTTTGTTAAATAAAACAAATGTGACATGTAATTATAACTTAGTGACATGTTAAACCATTATGAAATTATATATGTGGATTAGTATTTGCATAAGGACTGAACATCGGTTATTTTTGGATGAATAAATTATTTTTTCGAAAATAATGTGTGTTTCAACAAAGAATTATTATATATATATATATATATGTATATATATATATATATATATATATGTATATATATATATATATATTAATATATCAGACCTGCACTATGTATTACAATTAGTGACATTGTAATTATAATTATAAATAACAAAAACATGCTACTCAATAATAATATAAAAAATGCATTGAGTTTGTACCCTTGCAAAAGTCTTATTAGGTGCATAAAAAAATGTAAACATGTGATATGATAATGGAAGAACTTGGTCCTGTTATCTAAATTAACACCATATGTATTGTAAATATCCATCACATGATATTTAGCTAAATGAAATCATATTATTTCATAAAAAGTACACCGACTACAGAACGCCATCAGGTAAAAAACACAAATCCAAAATCAATTCTACAAATAACATCTACACATTGTCAAACACCTCACGATACACTACATTCTAATCTGATCGTAACAAATTTTTTTTCCTCATCCATAATCAGCAACTTCAGACCCTTTCTTGATTTAACACGGGAGAGTGCAACATAGAGTTGACCATGAGTGAAAACGGGCTTAGGGAGATATACGCCAACTTGTGAGAGTGATTGCCCATGACTTTTGTTAATGGTCATCGCAAAACAAACTGTGATAGGAAACTCTCTGCGCCTGAATTTAAAGGGAAGGCCAGCATCACTTGGTATAAGATTCATTCTGGGTATAAATATCTTGTCGCCAATGTTTTTTCCTGTAATAACGGTAGCCGTTATAATATTCTTGCCCAGATGGTTTACCATCAACCTAGTACCATTGCATAGACCTGCTGATTGGTCAATGTTCCTCATTAACATAATAGGTACCCCAAATTTCAAAAGCAACCTATGGTTAGGAATACCGGAACACTTAACATCATTTAAAAATTCTGGAGTGAACCATTCGCTCTGAACCTCACTGTTCTCGTCTGATTGACATACGGTATCAGAGCTGAGGTACTCAACTTCTTCATCAGGAATTTGGGACAACACATAATCATCAACCTGCTCAACAGACTCAAGAGTTGGAGCTAAAATAGCCCTCTCTTCAAAAAAGTGATCAGTGTTAATGTTATCTAAAAGATTTGGATAAGAAAAATCTATCAGCCACTGTAGTGGATTGGTAGCATCCAAAATTAGCAAGTCTTCTGGAATGTCAACATCAATCTCTCCATACTCGTTTGATGATGAATTTCCGTCACCAATCTTGAGAAACCAATCTGCAAATTCACTTATCTCATCTCTCTCAGCCTCTATACTCGAACTACCAAGCCGCATGTTGACAGTGAGATTTAGAACTTTGCAACTTGACCATATACTCGATGAATTAATTGCCGCAGCAAGTACATCCTGTTTGGAGCCTTTCCTTATGACTGGGAGTATTTGTCTGAAATCACCGCCGAGTACCACTGTCTTTCCACCAAATGGTTTGTACATGTTTGCGCGATCTGTAGTGGACATAATATCCCTTAAGGTGCGGTCAAGTGCCTCAAAACAGTTTCTATGCTACATTGGTGCCTCATCCCAAATGATAAGTTTGGCCTGAATTAGAAGCTGTGCTCTTGGACTACCCTGACTTATACTGCAGGTGGAGTTATCCCGGGGAACCAAAGGAATAGAAAATGTTGAGTGTGCAGTCTTACCACCGGGAAGTAGTAAAGCGGCAATACCGCTGGATGCGGTGTTCAACACAATATACCCCATGGAACGCAAACCGGTAGTCTCCGTATTCCATAGATATGTCTTTCCGGTGCCACCATACCCATTTACAAAATAAAAACCACCCCTACCTGATATCACAGAGTTTCTGATCTTGTCATGCGCTTTCCTCTGGTCATGATTTAAATTATGAAGTAACGAAATATGTTTGCGTGACATTTCATCCCTGTCGTAACTCAACTCATCAGCGATCAGTTTATTTTGAAAATCAAAACCTTCAACAATGATAGGAAATGGCATAGAAAAAGCAGACAGTGACCTCCCATTTTGATGAAGTAATTTTTCAATCTCCATCAGACACCTGTTTTTCAATGCTTGTATTCTCCAACACTTTCACACTGAAAACTGGTCGGCTACAACATGAATTAGGAGAGCAAAAATCTAAATGCAAAATCCAAACTAATATGCATTGAAAGGATAAAAACCATAGTTAGTTCAGGGAAACAATATTGACGAATAAAATAAACAAAACAAATATCAAATCAAAAGGGAAGCAAGTCATGGAAGAGGTACTTGAATTCATTTATAAATTATATAATTGTTGAAATTAAAATTTGAACAAACATAATAAAATATCAATTGAAGGAGTTAATATATATATATATATATATATATATATATATATATATATATATATATATATATATGGAAAAAAGTAGCGTAAATTTAAAATGGAAATTTGAATTTTCAGAATTAATTACGAATTTGATAGATGTCAGTATTGGTTATAGGAATAATTTGTTGGAGGGAAATTTTGTTCAATGCACCAAATGTTTAAATTTGAATTTCCTCAATGTCAAAATTAAAATGAACGAAATTTCCATTTCGGTTTAACAATTAGCTGGTCAACTTGAGAAGATTAGCAATTAGCTGGTCAACTTGAGAAGATGAATATTAAAAAATTTATTGTCATCAGTGACGTTTTTAATTTGGAATTAAAAATTGGGTTTTCAATTTGAGTCGTACAACTTGATTGAACGGTGATATATGCGTATTAATTGATAACCGTGGCATAATTATATTTGGCATCCATTTCTTTAACATTTCTTTAACATTTTGATTCTGTTGACTCAGGTAATTAAATATCGTTTTAATTACTTCTGTTTTGTATTTAATGTATAAACGTATTTTTAATTACTTTATTGTCTATTGAAATAATTTCCGTTTTATTCTCATTTGCCTACGTGGCTGCAATGTGTAATGTAAATGATGACATGGTATTTTGTCATCAATGACGTAATTAATCTGGTCGGGTGACATGGACAACTGAGGTGGACGATTCATGGTTTATTATTATTAAGATTAAGATTAAGATTAAGATATATATATATATATATATATATATATATATATATATATATAAATATATTGCTTATTAAAAAAACTTATGTCGGTTTGTAATACGTTTTGCTGTTAGGTTTTCTATATCACAAATTTACCGAGTATTTGTGCATTTTTTGTATTCGCTCGTGTTCAGATTTATACATGTATGAAAATTCCATATTTTTAAATAGTTTGATATATATTTAAAGTTTGTTCAAACCAAGTTCATGTTTTGTTAAATCAAAATAAGTTTGTCTAAAAGTCCTAAAAGAAAAAGTTTGTTTATAATAAATTAATTGATGAGTTTAAAAATGATAAAATTACACCTACAACGTGTAATGTTTACCCTTATCGACTAAAAACAAAACAATCATTTATAAATATTAGATATATATATATATATATATATATATATATATATTTATAAATTAAATGTGTCAAAAGGTGGTAAAATTACATTGAAACCATATATAATGTTCTCTCGTAGGGATTAAAAAGCAAAATAATCATTTATATATCAAACAAACTTATAAATCATATCATTTTGTTGGTCACTTCTCTTTCGTTTCCTAACTTAGTCATGATCAGCATCATGTTCAGTTATATCATATTTTGCATTAATGTAAGTTCCTAGAATTACACTTGAGGTGCTAGCTCAGTGGTAAGAGATTAGCATTGTATCCTCAAGGTGTTGAGTTCAAATCCCTCGAGGATAGTTGTAAGATGGCCATTAGTGCCACTTTGATTAGTAAAATTTCCTCTTCACCAATTTTTTTTTAAAAAAAAAAGTTCCTAGAATTGAATTACTCTTGTAAAATTGTGTATCCATATATGACAGAAGTAGGCTTAAGTTATTGAAAGCCAAGATTCTAAAAGTAATTATCATATGAAGAGAGTGAGTTATCTCTTGATCACAATATAAGGCCTGTTTGATTTGCAAACAGTAAAGTACTGGACTGAACTGGACAATAGTACTGTATTGGACAAGTTTTTGTCCAGTGCATGCATTGTTAGGTGAACAATGGATAGCACAAGCAAAAAAAATGTAAATTTTACTATAATTTCCTTTCTAATGTTTATAATGATTTTATATAACATATACTATAATATAATTTAAAAATTATAAAGAAAAAAGTGCGACTGAGAACATAGGAGAGAGAGAGATGAGGGAGAGTGGTCATGAGTTGAGAAGATATAGATGAGAGGGGAACGGTAGATAGAGGGAGGGAGGGAGGGAGAGAGAGAGGGATGAGGGAGAGAGGTCATGAGAAGATATAAGATAGGTGAGAGGAGAGAGGTAGAGAGAGGGAGAGAAAAGAATGAGATCGGAGAGAGAGAAGAATGAGATAAGAGAGAGAAAAAGAAATAATAGAGGAGAGAGAGAGAGAGAAATTATTTAGTCAGAAATAAAAATAATATTTTGATATTTTTTTGTGATTAGAAAGTTGTACTATGAGACATAAAGTTGTACCGTGGTTTTGTGAGGTACAAGAAGTTGGGTTTTTGTCCCACCCCTTGCCCCCACATTTGTCGAGTACCATGAGCAGTTTTCAAATCAAACAGAGTACAACTGGAGCCGTCCAGTCCATTTTTTATTGTTTTGTAAATCAAACGCAGCCCTAGTCTCCTAAAGTCGACATCCACGCATAAAAAAATAAATAAGTAATAGTCTCTTGATCACAATGACAGCAAGTAATTATATCTTGTTCGGCGCAACTCCACAATTATTAACCTAGTTACGCTCATGCTGTGCTTGGACTATGGACAATAGGAAAATTTACAAAAACTTATTATATTAAATAGGAGCACATAAAAGTACGTCTGCCAAAGAAGCACATGGCTAGGAGTGAAGAATTCCAATATCTCCATGTTATCAAAGTGGAAATGGTGATGTCTAACTAAGAGCCTAATGCAATTTGGCGGGATTTGTTAGTCTCGTGTTATGGTGACTTAGAAAAGTGGTGTTTGGACGCAGATGATATCAGTAGTAATAGATTGAAGAAGTATTCACTTCGGCAGCGGGACCTGCGCAATGTGGGTTCGGACTCTACCCTTGGGCAAGGTTAGTTCAATTCATAGATTTGCAAAACGGCAGGAAGTGGCGATAATACAAAATTTCTGGTTGCACACTTGGGTGGGATCACTACAAAAAACGGAACGGATTGCGAGGGTTTTTAAGTCGTTTAGCGGGGGTTTTAAACCCCCGCAACATATTCTGCGCGGGTTTTAAAAAACGCCGGAGATCAAGTGCCGCAATCTGTTTGCGGGGGTTTTAAGGAAACGCTGGTATCGTTCCTGTTAGCGGGGGTTTTACTGCGGGGGTTTTTAACCCCCACAATTAGTGGAGGTTTTTTTGAGGGGGTTATAAACCTCCCTAACCCGTGTGATTTGTAGGAGTTTTTTTTTTAGATAAGCTGTAGGAGTTTTATTTTTGTGTAGATTTTTGATTGCCATATAATTTATAGGACTTTTTTGTGGGGGTGACAACCTCCTATTAGAGACAATATTTCTTTTGCAATTTGAGAATTTCTTTCCTTATCTCATTACAATATTTTTATCACTAATGACTGTACATACATCTTACATAACACTTCCTAAACTGAATCAAAAAACTGAAAATTTCATTAAAAATATAGTTGTGATAATATAAATGTAATAAAAAGAAACACATTGTAGCTCAAATATCTATTGTCAGACAGCTCAAAATGATAATAGCATCAAACAAATCCTATACTAAAGGATCCTAAAACTATTAAATGTTGCTAGCACCGAATGATCCACTTGCATCCATCGGAGAATGAGGCTCACTTGCATGATCACTTGCCTGAAATAACAAAAGAAAAATTGACTCATTTCAAATATCAAAAACCAAAGTAAATGTCTATAATCAGAGAGAGATAAAGAGTCTGACAGAGATGCAAAATTGACACACACACACACACACACACACACACACACACACACACACCCAATTAAGTGACATATCACACACATGGAGATGAAAGAGACAAATTCAGAAGTGGTATATTCCTCCTTAGTTAGTAAAATGCAGCAAAAGCTTGACATGTGTGTGATAACTAAATAAAGGCATTCCGCCAGATATCAAAGATAAAGCATATATATTTACATGTGTAACAAGCTTTAATTATTTTAACTCAAGTAGCTAGCTAGATATTTATTCAAGAGGACCTCCTTGTATATAAGTGTATTGTTCAATTCAGAAGGTACATAACATCATTGATAATATAAATAAATATATACGATCTCCTGATTGGTTATTACTAGTTACTACATATTGATTATAATTACACATACATACGCTTCATAACATATCACACACATGGAAAATTATTCAGATTCATGGGATAACTATTGGGTTGGTGAGCTGCTACTTTCATGGGATAACTATTCAGATTCATGGGATAACTATTGGGTTGGTGAGTTGCTACTTTCATGGGATAACTATTATCAGATTCATGGGATAACTATTGGGAACAATCAGAAATTGATATGCGTGAGGTTGCGGATTGGAATTATCCTATTGCAAGCCAGCTTGAGGATTTACTCATGACTAATTTGCAAGCAGAAATTGAAAAGATGCTGTTACTGAGGACAATGAATTTGAAAATATGCAGCACTTGCTGCATTACACCTTGGTGAAGCTGATCAGTGTACTTCATGAAGTCAGAGCCTCCCTAACAGTTCTTCCCCACTCCAAACAGAATAATAAATACATACAATAAATCACCCCAATTCAGTAGTAGTAATAGTAACTTTGAAAACTTATGCCTAACTTCTAACCATAAATGAGTGAAACAAGAGATTCAAACCAAGATCAAAGAATCACTGATTATATCACAAAATCACAGAATCACTGATTTATACCACTATTTATATCACAAAATCACAGAATCACTGATTTATATCACACGATCAAAAGGAATTGAAAAGACATGAATTATTTATAAGAGAGATATACTGACTTGAGTACCCATGGAAGGACTGCTCAGGAATTTAATTGTAACTTGTTAATATGTTAATACATAAAAAAGAGAAAGGAAAGTGATGTTGTTTTTGTTATGTTATACCAACACAACCAATTTCTACACCACTCCAGTCAACACACAACAACTAGACTATAAAAAAAACCAATATAAATTCAACAGAATGACACAAAAAAAAAGTGGGGAAAGGTGTAAAGGGAAAGGAATTAATCAGAGGGTCTGAAAGCATGTCTGAAAACATAGTTTATCCTCCTAACTAGTTAAGACTTAAGACATCATTTGATCTGACAGCCACTTAAATTACTTGTTTATGAAAGCGAAAGAAGCTAAACTGTAGAATCTCATACACATAACAAAATGGTAAGCATTAAACAGCAAACACCTACATTGCAGGAGCAGCAAAGTAAGCACAATCAAAATGGGGTTTGAAACTCAAAAATAGAAATACAAATAAATCCCAATCATATTCCCAAATTACTAATTAATTAATCCCAACACCAAAAACTGAAATAAAACTATTAATAGTTTCAGAAAAACACGGTATTACCTTGACTGTGAAACTCGAAGAAGTCGTTGTCGACGCTGCCGACCTTTCTTCAATTCGAACATTCCTCTTAAAATCTTGACTGTAACAAGATGAGCATTTACAAACAAGATGATAGATTCAGAATCACATAATCATTACATAACATTCAGAATCACACACATAATCATTACATAACATTACATAATCAAACAACTTAAATCTCAGAATCACAAAATCACATAATCATTACATAACATTCAGAATCACAAAATCAAACAACTTAAATCTCAGAATCACACACAAAATCAAAACTGCAGAAAATATAAAAGATGGAGAACCTTACCTCAAAAATCCTCAGATGCAGAGACACAAAAAGCAAGAGAAATTGCGACTGAGGGAGAAGAACATAACCCTTTCCTCAAAAGACCAGAACCCTTTCCTTCCTCCTTCCAGAAACAGAACAACGAAAGTAACTGAGGGAGAAGAACAGAGCTTCAGCGAGGAGGAGACGCTGTCAATGATTGAAAGGGTTTCGCGAGTGAATCGAACTTGGGAAGAGCTTCAGCGAGTGATAGGGTTTCGCTAGTGAAAGAGTGTCGCGAGTGAAAGGGTTTCAGCGAAGAGGGTTTTGAGCAGTGTTATCAGACCCGGACCGGCCATCGACCCGGTCAAGGCACCGGGTCACTAGACCCGGGGTCGGACCGCGGGTCTCTAGTCGGACCGGCATGACCCGGTCTATATTAAATAAATTCAAAAAATTATAATATATACTAAGAAAAGTATACATTTATTAATATAGAAATTTTATTATAATTTTATTTATAATTATACATTTACTAACATGTTTATAAGTGTTGAACTTGAATCAATTTGTCAAAAAAATGTGTGTTTAATCAAAACTATTAATGAAAGAATGTGCAAAAAAAATTAACATATCCGGAATTGATTATATTTAATGAATGCGGGACAGTATCAACAAATAATAGATAGCTTAGTGGTTAAAAAGTTGAAATGTTGAATACTAGGGAGGGGGTTCGAACCCCACCCAAGCCTTTTTTGTGAAAACATGCAAAATTTATTGTGAACACCCAATTTTAACCGGGACATTTTTACTTTTTCAAAAAAAATCACAAAAATATGTTTCTCGCGTATATTTGTTTCCTAATCCCTCGAATAGGTCATTTTGCGCTAATTTACTAGTTTTGCGTTATTATTACTTTTTTTAGTGGTTAAACAAAAAATAAAAAAAAAATATATATGCTAATTCAAAAAATTTACAAAGTAGATTTAATTTATTTTTCTTGTTACAATATCTTTAATTAAAAAAAGAAAATAAAAAAAATAAATAGATAAGAAATAATACAAATTACAAAAGAAAATAAAAAAGGGGAGGTGCAATAAAAAAATTATTATTACAAAAAGTAGTCGCTTTTGGGTATTTTCGGGTCTTAGTTTTTAGCTACTATGCGAAAGCAATTTCTCTCTCCTCGGACCTCGTTTTGACGATCCGAACGGTGAAAGTGGAGACACATGTCCCACGAACCTGCTGTCAAAAAAACAAAGATGATCCAACGGTTAATGAATCCGGAATCGCACCTTTACGGTGAGAGGTTTGAGAAAAAACGGACCAAAAACTGCAGCTCTTGCGAAGGCAATTTCTCTCTCCTCAGACCTCGTTTCAACGATCCGAACGGTGAAAGTGAAGATATATGTCTCACGAACCTGCTGTCAAAAAACAAAGACGATCCAACGGTTAACGAATCCGGAATCGCGCTTTTACGGTGACAGGTTTGAGAAAAATGAGAATTGTGTTCTCTAAGTGGGAATTGCTTTCTCTATCTTGTTTTAGTCCCACATTGCTTGCAAGAAACAACAACCCTATAGCAATTGACTATAAAAGAGGTTGAGAGGTGAAGGTTTGAAAGGGGGGAGTCATTGGCAGATTAAGTGATCTTTTGGGCTAGCCTTTTGCGGTCCAGACACTAAAAATCTGTCTTTGATTAGTTTGTAATTTTTTTTGAATCGATTTTTTTCGGTTCTCAAAGCAGTCCGATTCGCAGTTGACCTGGTCAGACTGCTCGGTCCGGTTCGGCGTTCCTCGCGTTCATCAGCTTGAGGTTAGTTTTGTATTTATTTATTTATTTATTTATATCTACTTGTTTATTTATTTAGTTATTTATGTACATATTTATTGATTAGTTATTTTTTTCTTTAGTTTCTTTTTGTATATCTTTATTTTATGCTTGATATAAACCCTAGGGTAGAAGACTATTATTTTCTGTATATGTGTTTGTTTGTTTTGCAGCTAGGGGGTATATTTAACATTTTACTCCTACACACACTCCACCATCACACTTCTGCACACATGTGAGAATAGTCCTATACCCGGACTAGAGAATAACCTAAGTTAGAACGAGACTGCGTAGTGATGGCCTACTGGATGTGCGTCCTGTTGGGTGGTCACGAAAGTCTCACCTAGAGTTTGGTCCCTCTTGAGAATGCTGACACTCCTAATAGCTTGCCTATTGTTGTTGATCAGTGTTCTTAATTGGGGTCGTTGGCTCTAGGAACCTTATTTAGGACTCTATAGAGCTACCTTTGATAGGTTCACTTGATAGAAAAAGCCTTAGATCTATTCCCAAAGGGACCCCTCTAGGACACAAAGGAGCTTAATACTTTTGCATTCAAGCAAACAATAATACAACTCCCTTTTTGCAAACTGCACCCCATTTTACTATTGCACCCTCTGTTTTCGTTTTTATTATTTCCTTTTACAAAAAACCTATAAAAATAAATAGATAAATATTTCATTTTCAAAAAAATATAAATAGGGGACTAAATCGACTGTACAGTCGGGTTAGTCAGCTTTTTAGGTTACTAATGAACCGTTACGGATCATGTCCTAAAATCCCTATTTAAAACAAATAATTTCTAAATCAAAATAAACACAAACATATTTCTTTCCATAAATCAAAAACTCCATTTTTTGAAAATAGGGGACTAAGCCGACTGTACAGACGGGTTAGTCAGTATTCTAGGATAAATGAACCGTACGGTTCAAGAGTCCTAAAATCCCTAT
Source organism: Astragalus membranaceus (assembly GCA_039519185.1). Taxonomy (NCBI): domain Eukaryota; kingdom Viridiplantae; phylum Streptophyta; class Magnoliopsida; order Fabales; family Fabaceae; genus Astragalus; species Astragalus membranaceus. The sequence goes on from CM076849.1 coordinate 128,174,544, forward strand.
TCAAATAAAATCAAACCAACACACATAAAATCATTTTCCAAAACTCCAAAAACTCCATTTTTATAAAATAGGGGACTAAGTCGACTGTACAGACGGGTCAGTCAGCGTTCTAGGATGGATGAGCTGTACAGCTCAATAATCCTAAAACCCCTATATTAAAAAATACCAACCAACAAAATTTTTCAGGAAGAACTACGTGACTTTTGAGTTCCTCATTGCACCGGAGGATACGTAGGAGCGGGGCTTCCCCGTCAAGTCAAAATTAAACTTTTCTAAATTATCCCTTATTATTCTCTACTATTTTATTTTTGGGTAAAACAAATAAATTCGTAATTTATATTTGCACAATCAGATTTAGGGTAACTGTCTTAGGACGGATGTACTAGGGGTGTAGTGGAATTAAGTTTTCGCCCTTCCCTATGCATAACCGACTCCCGAATCCAACCTAGTTTACGCAGACCATTAATTTTAAGGTAGGATTTTCTCAATTTTCCCTATTTAATAAATTGGGTGGCGACTCCCTGAAATATCGATTTTTGGGCCGTCTACGTCGGGATCCCGGTCATGACAGATGGCGACTCCGCTGGGGATACATGAGAGTCAAGCCTATTTAATTTGTTTGTGCAAAGTAATTATAAGGTACAATTTGGGGTTTTTGTTATTTTTTAGGGTTCCTATGCTCGCTTCACACACTACACATACACCGTAAGCACACATTGAGAGTTGAGCTCACACCTGAGCCGCAAAAAAACACATAAGTTAGAACGAGGATAAGTGGGACTCATTTGGGATGTACATCCTGTGTGACTTCCATGAATTCCTCATCTAGAGTACGACTCTTCTATGCGGGTATCCACATTTTGGATGTACATCCTAGTGTGTTTAACCTGCTAGAAGAGTACTTGACTCTAGAGACCTTAAATCTCAATAGGTTAGAACAAGCCCACCTTGTGAGTATTCACCATAGAATACATTAGATCTATAGGGCCCAATAGCATGGGCTAACCAAATTAGGTCACAAAGGGAGCTACTCTATCTCTTACCTTACTCAAAAAAAAAAATGAAAAAAATCATATTGCATTTCATGCATAAAAAAAAACATAAAAAAAAACACCTCATATTGCATTTCATGCATGAAAGAGCAAAAAACAAAAATCATGTTGCATTTAGAAGTTCATTTCATGTAAAGACAAAACTAAAATTTAACCAATCTTATTTTCCGCGTGTCATTCATGTGCATTTTGCATTGCATATGTCCTTAGAAAAATTGCAAGTATCGCACATTTCCATTTCATTGTCATTCATCATACTCATTTGTAAAAAAATAAATATAAAAATCATTCATCATAAAAATTCCTCCATATTTCATTTTTTTTTCGTCGCATGTATATAAAAATCTTTGCATAAGTAAATAAAAAAATTATCATTGCCATTTGTAAATTTTCATAGCATATTCCCTTCAAAAAGGGCAATTGCATTGCATTTTTTGCATAAAACAATTACAAAACAAATGCATATTGCATCTTAGGATGAGTACTTGCATACATACCATGCATTTCATAATATCTTGTTCTCTTTGACTCATTCTCATATAGCATAATTTTCTCTCTCTTTAAATAAAATCAATAAAAAAAGAGTTTTGAAGTCATTAAATCTTCATTCATGTTGAATTTTTGTGCTTGCGTGAATATGGATACCAATCAAGCTTAGACTCATAGAATTAGATCATTCCCTTAAAAGTTGTTGAGAAGATTTGTCATTCGAGGATTAGAGAAGTAAGGTGAGAGGAAAGATATCAGGGAGCACTATAATGGGGCATTTTGGGAAAGATGAAAAAAAAAGAGACATAAGGTTGGCAATCAGTTCTCGGATAAATAAATAAAAGAGTGGGAAAAGATGATTGTCATTAGCGCTTGTTTAGTCATGTAAGCTTGAAACCAAGTTAACTTAGTTGAAGCTTTACATTAATGGATTTGCATGTATTTAAAAACCCATCTCCATCCTTTCTCCCCGTGTCCCCTTTAAACACTGACCCCTTTTGAGTTCTTGCCTCAAGTGATAATTCTTAAAGCCCTTTTAGTTGCGTCATTCAGGGATGAACCGGTGAGCGAATATCGGATATCAAATGTCCATTTCCCAAAAAAAAGCAAAAAAAAAAACAAAAAAGAATTCAAAAGAAATGAAGAGCAAAGAATGTGTAAAAGAGTAGATGTTATTTCAAAATTAAAATTTTGCAAACGTGGAATCATGATTTCAAATGAAGAGTGGTCGTCTTTCTCTATCCCAAACAAAATATATCCCTTACCATCCCCTTTGAGCCTGTAACGTCCCTTCACTAAACCCTGGACAATGATCGACACTACAATAGAATTTAGTGCATTCAGTTTTCCAAAGTTATGAAATCAAAGAGATGGTGGAAAAAGTTCAAAAGAAAAGAAAAAGAGAAAAATGAATAAAGCCCGCAAGACTGAAAGCAAGTATTGTCAGTCTTGGCAAAAATTAGGGCACAAAAGAAAGAGTGATCAAAAAGCAGAGGGGGTGAAAAAAAAAGTAATAAAAATCAAAAAAAAAAGTGAATGATATGAGGTCTGGGGAACACAATAGAAAGTTGAATGCACTAAAGATTCTTGATCCATTCCCATAACCCATAACCTAAAACCTTTCTTTGAGCCCTCTATTCATTTGTCTCCCATAGCATGTAACCCATACTCGCAAAACATTTCTTTGAACCTTCTACTCATTTCCTTTCCATAACCCATAATCCATGCCTGTAAAGCATTCCTTTAAGCCTCCCAATCAATCCATCCCGATAACCTGTTACTCATGCCCGTTCTTTGAACCTTCTAACCATCTTTCTTCCATAGCCCATAACTCATGCCCGTAAGACGTTTCCTTGAGCATTCTAATCGTCTTTCTTTCATAACCCATAACCCGTAGTCACATTACAAGCCTCCAAAATCCCACTCTGATTGATGAATGATCGTTTTCATTTTCTTAATGTTACTTTTGAGATAAATCATTTGCTTCTTTTAAATTATTCTTTGCTCTAATAAAAAAGGAAAAAAAATCCCGCTAGATTGAAAACCCGAAAGGGCGGTCTAGGCAAAATTAGGGAGAATAAAAGAAAAATAAAGCCCGCTAGACTGAAAACCTGCAAAGGCAGTCTAGGCAAAAATTAGGGCACAAAAGGGGAATGAGACTTACAATGAGAAGCTTATGTAGTTCACTGGGAAATTTCTTCTACTTGGGCCACACAATAGTGTACATTTGGGAAACTTTGTGAAGGATAAGCTTGAGAGTCTCGAGAAAACCCCACACTGGGGCAAGTTTCGTAAGACCTTTAAGAGTCAAATGTTTCTTGTTACATCAGGTAGTATTCTCTCGGGGCAATGTCTTTCACCAGAATGAGGCAAAATCCTTACCATACCTTACATCCGTCAAGTTTGCCACACCAGTGCACTCTTGTGAGCAACAACTTTCACCAGTACTGGGGCAAAACCTGTGTAAGACCCGTCATGAGTCAAAACTTTCTTTTCCACACCTGAGCTGTTTGAAGCAAAATCTTTGCAGGTCCTTTCATGAGTCAAACTTTGTTTGGTACACCCGTGTGGCCTTCTCTTGGGGCAATACCTTCTACTAACACCGGGGCAAAAGTGTTTGCATAACCGTGAGTTAGATTTTGCTTGCTACCTCTGGAAGTCTCCCCTATGGTAAAACTTGTTTCCAATACCCAGCCAATTCCCAGTAAGTCAGGCACCTCAAGTAAATGGAATCCCCAATAAACTCGAGGTTGCCATAATACCTTTTTTCCCTACCATCCTGTGTCGCCTTTGTCTTCCCTATGTTTTCCCTCCAAAATACCCCCCACTTTCAAACCAAAAATCCAAACCCAAAAAGTTCCAGCTCTTAAATACCTGTGAATCCATGCATGCTCATTAAGTAATGCTTCAAAAATAGCCAACTTGGAATCAGTAATGTGATTTAGAGAGCAAATGGCAATCAAAAAAAAGAAGAGAGAGAAGGTCAAATTTGAGGGTGATTTGCTCGAAAGAAGAGAAGTGGTCATAAAAAGAGAAAAAGGGCCTAAGCCAGTTAGCTGTGTTGAGGATAAACTTCCATATGAGGACAAGCTTGATTGGTTTCAAATAAAGCCTGCACAAAAAGAAAAAATTCTCAGTGAATCCAGCTTTCAAGCCAAGTGCATCTTAATTTCAACTCAAGATCATGCATAATTCATGCATTTCATGTCATAGTTTGCATACATTTCATGTCCATCCATGCATTCCACTTCATGATTAGAATCATACATTTGTGTTCAGTACTTTGTAAATAAAGTAATAAAAAAAGAGTCCTCCAAAGCAGGACGTGCATTGACACTGCTTTACTTCTCATGCCGATGGTTCAGCCCTGGCATTTCCCTTCTCATCCTCGTGCTATCGGTTCAGCCCTGACACATTCTTTCATTGCCGACGGTTCAGCCCTGGCATTGTCTTTTAAATTTCGTGCTAACGGTTCAGCCCTGGCACTGCTTTACTTTTCATGCTAACGGTTCAGCCCTGGCATTGTCTTTTAAATTTCGTGCTAACGGTTTAGCCCTGGCACAGCTTTACCTTTCATGCTAACGGTTCAGCCCTGGCATTGTCTTTTAGATTTCGTGCTAACGGTTTAGCCCTGGCACTGCTTTACCTTTCATGCTAACGGTTCAGTCCTGGCATTTGTCTTTTTAAATTTCTTGCTAACGGTTCAGCCCTGGCATTGTCTTTTAAATTTCGTGCTAACGGTTCAGCCCTGGCACTGCTTTACCTTTCATGCTAACGGTTCAGCCCTGGCATTTGTCTTTTTAAATTTCTTGCTAACGGTTCAGCCCTGGCACTGTCTTTTAAATTTCGTGCTAACGGTTCAGCCCTGGCACTGCTTTACTTTTCATGCTATCGGTCTTGCCCTGGCATTGTTTTTAATTTTCATGCTATCGGTCTTGCCCTGGCATTGTTTTTAATTTTCATGCTATCGGCCTCGCCCTGGCATTTGTCTTTAGTTTTCATGCTATCGGTCTCGCCCTGGCATTGTTTTTAATTTTCATGCTATCGGTCTCGCCCTGGCATTGTCTTTAATTTTAATGCTATCGGTCTCGCCCTGGCATTGTCTTTGATTTTCATGCTATCGGTCTCGCCCTGGCATTTGTTTTTAATTTTCTGCTATCGGTCTCGCCCTGGCATTTGTTTTTAATTTTCTGCTATCGGTCTCGCCCTGGCATTTGCTTTTAATTTGCATGCTATCGGTCTCGCCCTGGCATTGTCTTCAATTTTGTGCTATCGGTCTCGCCCTGGCATTGTCTTTAATTTTCATGCTATCGGTCTCGCCCTGGCATTGTTTTTAGTTTTGTGCTATCGGTCTCGACCTGGCATTGTCTTTAATTTTGTGCTATCGGTCTCGCCCTGGCATTGTTTTAAATTTGGTGCTATCGGTCTCGCCCTGGCACTGTCTTTCATCTTCATGCTATCGGTCTCGCCCTGGCATTGTCTTTAATTTTCATGCTATCGGTCTCGCCCTGGCATTGTCTTTAATTTTCCTGCTATCGGTCTCGCCCTGGCAGTGTCTTTAATTTTCCTGCTATCGGTCTCGCCCTGGCATTGTCTTTAATTTTCATGCTATCGGTCTCGCCCTGGCATTGTCTTTAAGTTTGCATGCTATCGGTCTCACCCTGGCATTTGTTTTGTGCTAATTTCGTGCTATCCGTTCAGCTCTAGCATGGTTACCCATTTAACTTTAACAGTCAAAAGACAATTGTGCATATTTCACCGATTAAAATTGGGGTTCATATCTGTACTTATTCCTTACTTTGATAAAACAAGAAAACACAGTTTTATGTATTCTCTCGTAAGAAAGTAAGCACAGAGGGGCAACTGTGAACACCCAATTTTAACCGGGACATTTTTACTTTTTCACAAAAAATCACAAAAATATGTTTCTCGCGTATATTTGTTTCCTAATCCCTCGAATAGGTCATTTTGCGCTAATTTACTAGTTTTGCGTTATTATTACTTTTTTTAGTGGTTAAACAAAAATTAAAAAAAAAATATATATGCTAATTCAAAAAATTTACAAAGTAGATTTAATTTATTTTTCTTGTTACAATATCTTTAATTAAAAAAAGAAAATAAAAAAAATAAATAGATAAGAAATAATACAAATTACAAAAGAAAATAAAAAAGGGGAGGTGCAATAAAAAAATTATTATTACAAAAAGTAGTCGCTTTTGGGTATTTTCGGGTCTTAGTTTTTAGCTACTATGCGAAAGCAATTTCTCTCTCCTCGGACCTCGTTTTGACGATCCGAACGGTGAAAGTGGAGACACATGTCCCACGAACCTGCTGTCAAAAAAACAAAGATGATCCAACGGTTAATGAATCCGGAATCGCACCTTTACGGTGAGAGGTTTGAGAAAAAACGGACCAAAAACTGCAGCTCTTGCGAAGGCAATTTCTCTCTCCTCAGACCTCGTTTCAACGATCCGAACGGTGAAAGTGAAGATATATGTCTCACGAACCTGCTGTCAAAAAACAAAGACGATCCAACGGTTAACGAATCCGGAATCGCGCTTTTACGGTGACAGGTTTGAGAAAAATGAGAATTGTGTTCTCTAAGTGGGAATTGCTTTCTCTATCTTGTTTTAGTCCCACATTGCTTGCAAGAAACAACAACCCTATAGCAATTGACTATAAAAGAGGTTGAGAGGTGAAGGTTTGAAAGGGGGGAGTCATTGGCAGATTAAGTGATCTTTTGGGCTAGCCTTTTGCGGTCCAGACACTAAAAATCTGTCTTTGATTAGTTTGTAATTTTTTTTGAATCGATTTTTTTCGGTTCTCAAAGCAGTCCGATTCGCAGTTGACCTGGTCAGACTGCTCGGTCCGGTTCGGCGTTCCTCGCGTTCATCAGCTTGAGGTTAGTTTTGTATTTATTTATTTATTTATTTATATCTACTTGTTTATTTATTTAGTTATTTATGTACATATTTATTGATTAGTTATTTTTTTCTTTAGTTTCTTTTTGTATATCTTTATTTTATGCTTGATATAAACCCTAGGGTAGAAGACTATTATTTTCTGTATATGTGTTTGTTTGTTTTGCAGCTAGGGGGTATATTTAACATTTTACTCCTACACACACTCCACCATCACACTTCTGCACACATGTGAGAATAGTCCTATACCCGGACTAGAGAATAACCTAAGTTAGAACGAGACTGCGTAGTGATGGCCTACTGGATGTGCGTCCTGTTGGGTGGTCACGAAAGTCTCACCTAGAGTTTGGTCCCTCTTGAGAATGCTGACACTCCTAATAGCTTGCCTATTGTTGTTGATCAGTGTTCTTAATTGGGGTCGTTGGCTCTAGGAACCTTATTTAGGACTCTATAGAGCTACCTTTGAGAGGTTCAGTTGATAGAAAAAGCCTTAGATCTATTCCCAAAGGGACCCCTCTAGGACACAAAGGAGCTTAATACTTTTGCATTCAAGCAAACAATAATACAACTCCCTTTTTGCAAACTGCACCCCATTTTACTATTGCACCCTCTGTTTTCGTTTTTATTATTTCCTTTTACAAAAAACCTATAAAAATAAATAGATAAATATTTCATTTTCAAAAAAATATAAATAGGGGACTAAATCGACTGTACAGTCGGGTTAGTCAGCTTTTTAGGTTACTAATGAACCGTTACGGATCATGTCCTAAAATCCCTATTTAAAACAAATAATTTCTAAATCAAAATAAACACAAACATATTTCTTTCCATAAATCAAAAACTCCATTTTTCGAAAATAGGGGACTAAGCCGACTGTACAGACGGGTTAGTCAGTATTCTAGGATAAATGAACCGTACGGTTCAAGAGTCCTAAAATCCCTATTCAAATAAAATCAAACCAACACACATAAAATCATTTTCCAAAACTCCAAAAACTCCATTTTTATAAAATAGGGGACTAAGTCGACTGTACAGACGGGTCAGTCAGCGTTCTAGGATGGATGAGCTGTACAGCTCAATAATCCTAAAACCCCTATATTAAAAAATACCAACCAACAAAATTTTTCAGGAAGAACTACGTGACTTTTGAGTTCCTCATTGCACCGGAGGATACGTAGGAGCGGGGCTTCCCCGTCAAGTCAAAATTAAACTTTTCTAAATTATCCCTTATTATTCTCTACTATTTTATTTTTGGGTAAAACAAATAAATTCGTAATTTATATTTGCACAATCAGATTTAGGGTAACTGTCTTAGGACGGATGTACTAGGGGTGTAGTGGAATTAAGTTTTCGCCCTTCCCTATGCATAACCGACTCCCGAATCCAACCTAGTTTACGCAGACCATTAATTTTAAGGTAGGTTTTTCTCAATTTTCCCTATTTAATAAATTGGGTGGCGACTCCCTGAAATATCGATTTTTGGGCCGTCTACGTCGGGATCCCGGTCACGACATTTATCATTGGTTCATCTTTATAAAAAAAAAAAAAAAGAGGATCAACCGGTCCTACCCGGTTTTTCACCGGTCCGATGACGTCATCACCGGGCCAACTGCAGATCCGGTTCTGCACGCTGCCCGGCCCGGGAAGACCACCGGGTCCCGGTCCGACCGGCCGGTCCGGACCGGTTCTGATAACACTGGTTTTGAGGGTTCTGAGAGTTGAAGATTCAGTGATTTCAGCGAATGGGTTTCAGCGACTTCAGCAAGTTCAGTGATTTCAGCGAATTCAGTGGAAGCTTCTGAGAGTTGAGTGAGGAAAACGCGAAAGTGGAGAGGGAAAGTGAAGAGGGAAACGCGAAAGTGAAGAGGGAAAGGGTTTGAGAGTTTTTTTTTTGACAAAAAAGGGTTTCTGAGAGTTGAGAAGAGGGAACGCGAAAGTGAAGAGGGAAAGTGAAGTTTCAGCAATTTTTTGGGTTACATGTTTGAAGGTTTTTTTTACAAGTAGTGGGGTTTTTTTCTTGACAATTTGCGGGGGTTTTAAACCTCTTCAAATTGAAACAAAATTTTTAACTAATCTCACGGAAGATTCCTTTTTCACCGTTGAACGGAGGGGTTTTTTAAAACCTCCGCAAAAAAACCCCCCGCTATTTAATCAGTTTTTTGTAGTGGATCAGCACCCCTCCGAAACCAGCTTCCATCTTTATTTAATCTAGAAACGGTTCAGGATGTTGTTGTGACGTCCATGGGAGCGGTAAAGGGGTCTAGGTGGGCTTGGAACTGGACATGGCAAAGGGAATAAAATGTTTGCATCATCATCTTCCCCAATTTGCTCAACCCTCTTCTCCATTCCTATTATTATTATTATTATTATTATTATTATTATTATTATTATTATTATTATTATTATTATTATTATTATTATTATTATTATTATTATTATTATTATTATTAATTTTAGTGTTATTTTCCCATCTTCTTTCATTAACTACTATAAGCTAACAAATAAATTATAAAATAAATGTATAATAAAATGCCTAATTTTTTTATATGAATGAAGAGGAAAAATGGTGGTCAAAAGGTTAGTTTTGTTTGGTATTTCGAATTTTATTTTCAAAAAAATATTTTAATTAATATTATATGTATGTATAATGAAATGGCAAATTTTTTTATATGAATGAAGAAAAAAATGGTGTTCAAAAGGTTAATTTTGTTTGATATTTCAAATTTTATTTTCAAAAAAATAAATATATATCAATTAATATTAAAAGTGTCAGTGGGTATCCGCAAGGAGACAATACTCGTGAAAAACCCTCTACGCGGGTACCCGCGCGGGTATGGGGCGGGTACGGGTAGCGTTTATATTAAACGGGGCAGGTAATAACTACCCGTGCCTGCCCTGCACTATTTACATCCCTAGTTTCTCATGATTTTTTTTTCTCTTTTTCCTTTTTTTTAAAAAAAATTAGTGGGAGTACTAGTTCTTCTTCTTGATGTTTTTCCCTAAAGAGAGTTTTACATCAGAAGATTTTAACGAGTCTTCATGTCTCTCTTTTTTGCTTAAAAAGAGAATATTTTGAGCGAGAAAGCTTTTCACCTGAGACCAACATGTGTACATATAGCATAGTTTGTTTAATTATATAGATAATTCAAAATAGTTGAAATTTGATATTTAAAACAATTGAAAATGGAAAGATGGGAGAAATTAGGAAGAGATAATTAAAAGAGAAACTATGTTTGAGAAAGAATATTAAGACATAATTTAATTAAAGTGTGACATGTGGCAAAGAGAAGCATTGTTTTCTTTATAATATATACACGTGTGGGAGAAATGAGAGGAGAGAGAAATATTCTTTAGGAAAAAATGCACCAAATGATTTTTCAGAAATAGGTATATAGGTATAATAATAAATCCTAGATTGTCTCCGATTTTTTCCCTTCAAAACTTTCCTTATCTTTTTTCCAACATTATTCACCCTTAAATATTCTTTTTTGCCAAGGATGTTCTTGGACTCTTTTTTTTTATCATCTCTTTATTTTCTCCTTTTTAATAAAATGAAAAGGTATTTTTTTTTATGTTGATTTATATCAGAAGGTTTAACGAGACTTCCTTTCTTCTATTTGCTTAAAAGAACATATATTTTTTTGCTTTCTTCTATCAGAAGGTTTAACGAGACTTCATTTCTTCTATTTATTTGCTTAAAATAACATATATTTCACCTAACATATTATATTACTAACAACAAAATATTATTTTGAAGTATTTATTTTGGATGGCAGTCACGTGGTGTTTGTGGTCTATCAGAACCATATTCTCTTTAGGGATCAAGTCTTCAATTCTCAAGTGGTCTTCAATCATGTTAGAACTATATCTTAGAGTTGGTTCATTAGCATTGAATGTCGCAATTCAGCTTTAAAGATTTCTGACTGGTGGGGAAACCCTATTGTTTGTATGAATTCGGTGTAATTTGGCTACTGGTCTCGTTCTTCCTGGGGTACTCTTTTTCCTCCTTGGATCTTTTTCGCATGGAGTTTTGGCCCAGGGAAGTTTTGATGAGGCCCCCTGTATTTGTAAGGGTTGGGTACCCCTAGTACTCCATTCTTATTAATATGTATTTTGCTTATAAAAAAAACAAAATATTATTTAATATGTCTCCTTTTTTGACAACATTTAATATTTTTTGGTAGATGACAACATTTAATATGTTACCAAATAAAATATAATAAGTATTATTTAATATATATTAAAATGTTTAACCTATTATTTAATACTAATTAATGCATTTTACCCAATATGTTTAACAAAAAAGCATTTTTATGGAATAAAGTAAAACACAAGTGATAATAAAAAGAGAGAAATTTTTGAACGGGAAAACTTTTCTGTAGAGACCTATGAAGCCCCGATACTCCATTTTGGCCCAAGTATCAGTATCCAACACGTATCTGATACCGATACGTGTCTGATACGGCCGCATACGTATCCCGGCAGTTTTCGCTATTTTAGTTTTATTTTTTTAAATAGAAAAAGGCAAGATACGGGAAGGATACGACTAGGATACGCAAGTGATACGACTACCATACACTGGATACGCGCGCGGATTACGCTAAATGGATACGCTAAGTGGGTAGATTCTGCAAAAATCAATTTTAGGAAATATTCGATTGTGCAACCAAACATGCATTTTAGCAAATATGGTTAACAGATGAAGAATCGCCCCTGTAAGTGCACAATATGAGTTTTCGTTTTTGACCAAAGAAGAAAGAAGAAGACATGAAGTGCATAAGATGAGTTTTCCTTTTGACCAAAGAAGAAAGAAGAAGACATGAAACTAGCAATGGGTATTGCGGCTGTAGATTGAAGGAAGAAGATAAGAAGAAGACACTTTTTAGGGTTTGGCGTATGGGCGTCTTTTTATCAAAATAATGGGCCTTTTTAGTAACATTGAAAAAATTTCAAATTTCAACTTAAGTTTTTTTTTTGGGTAAACCCGGCTATCCACCGCACGGATAGCAGTGACTAATCTCTAGCTCATTGTAGGTGCCTCGAGGGGCAGGACAGCTGGCCCAGAATTTTAACGCTGCTCCATACCCAAGGCAGGGATCGAACCCCCGACCCTTGGTTATGAGAGGTTCAGCCCTAACCGCTGAACCCCACGCTCTGGGTTCTCTTAAGTTGAAATATAGTAAAAATGAAAAATAATATAAAATTATTGATCCAAAATAAATAAGAAAATACTTTTAAGTTTTTGGCTTAATTAAAATTTTGGTTCCCCTATTTTCACCAACTCACGATTTTAGTCCCCCAAGTTTTATTTTCACGAATTTAGTCCTCCTATTTTCCCAATTTGTAAAATCAAAGTCCCCCTCTATTTTGGTCAAAATGGATGCTGAGTTGTCAGTCACTTATCCTACGTGGCATGACACACAGACATGCCAAGGTGGATATTAAATTAAAAATTATTATTTTTATTACTAAAATTGTTTTTTAATTATTATATTTAATAAATAACACTTCAATTTTCTTCTTCCTTCAATTCATTCCTCAAACCTCTCTGTCATCTTCTTCCTCTCACTCATGGATCTCTCTCTCTCACTCACTCACAGATCTCTCTCTCTCTCTCTCTCTCTCTCTCTCACAACCATACCCCATCTCTTTTATCAAAACAATGATTGGTTATGAAGATGTTGTTGTTCCTCACTCAAGTCAAACATATCGAACTCACAGGGGACATTGAACTGAGGGATCAAACTCTTCGCACAAATTAAGGTTGGAATCAACCTCTGCATAGTTTAGTGAGTTTGTTCTTGACACCACTAGATTTGAACGGTGCTAATATCGACATCTAGTCTGGAAGGAATGAAATCCAAGCTTCAGCTACAGTCATTGATTTGATAACCGTAACTGTTACTGTGAGTGGGAGAGGAAGGGTAAGGGGGGAAATTCTCCTTGTAACCAAACGCGGTCGTTTTGTGTTTGGGTTTCTAGGGTGGGCAGTGAATGTGATTATTGAAAATTGGTGTCAACGTTAGAGGAACTTCGAAACCGCCATTGTCGTCGAACTGAGTGGGATCCAAACTGACTATAATTGTTGAGCTCATCTCATCTATTCTGATCTTAGCGATCTCTCCATCGATCCATGCGACACTTGAACAAGACGACTCTCGTCGTGTCTTCCCAATTTTCCAAATATGGTGGTGAGAGAGAGAGAGAGAGAGAGAGAGAGAGAGAGAAATCTGTGAGTGGGAGGAGAGAGACCGCAGAAAGGTTTTGAGAGAGAAAGCTATGAGGGGGAGAGAGCGATGAGGGAGTTTGCTGAGATGCATGGGTTTCACCATTGAAGCTTTCATGGAGTGAAACGAAGAAGAGAAGGCTGAAACGAAGAGAAGGATTAAAAATAAGAAATTTTAATTTAAATTCCAACAAGTTATGAGCCACGTAGGATAAGGTAGCGTGACAACTCAGCACCAATTTTGACCAAATTAAAGGGGACTTTGATTTTACAAATTGGGAAAATAGGGGGACTAAATTCGTGAAAAAAAAACTTGGAGGACTAAAATCGTGAGTTGGAAAATAGGAGTACCAAAACTGTAATTAACATTTAAGCCTAAGTTTTTATATATACAATAAAATTGTCGTTTCAATTATACTAGCCTTATTACCCGTGCGATGCACGGGGGTGATCTAGTATTCATGGATGTAAATACATTAAATCAATTCATTAATGTTGCGAGAATGTGACTATTAATTAGGGATAGTTTAGTAAATCTATTTATTTTTCCATGAATCCAAAAAAATTAAATGCATAAAACTACTATTCTTAAATCTTAATATATGTAAAGGTAGTTATTTTTGCTTATATTTAAGTCCAGAGGGAGTACATCAATACATCATGTAGGGTTGAATAAAAACCACAATTAAAATAAAAGCACCTATACAAAGTTAAAAGAAAATGTTAGGGAGTTCGATCTATTGTAAATGAGGCCGAAGTTCCCACGAAAAATGTTAAATTATAAATATAAATTAAATAACATTATTATAAAATTAAAAATATACCTTAACACAAACATTGGAATTGAATATCCACAGATAATAATAAGAAAAGTCTGATATTTTTTAATAATGTTATCTATATTCATCAGAAATATTAAAACTTAACTCATATAATTAAAGAGAAAGGAAGACAACACAATTAGAAATTAGAAAGTGAAACACATACGTAGGTTTCATACCGAGTTTGATTTAAAGTAAACACCAATTTAAGTATGCTTCTAATACTCGTTGGTGCGAAATTATCAAAACAAAGAAGAAAACACCAATTTGGACATATAATTTTTTTCAGGATCCTAAAATACCCCAAAACACAATGCCTCCATCACACTTTATGTATTTTGTCACAAATTTATTTATTTTGTTTTTCATCAAAAAAGTTATTGATGAATGAACTTTGCGTATTTGAACATCTAAAATTTTTCGGGATGCTAAAGTACCCCAAAATACACAGTCAGCATTGCACTCTACGTATTTTGTTACAAACTTATTATTACTTTTTACCAAACCAGTTATTTACGAAGAAACTTCTGGTATTTGAAGAGTTAAATTTTTTTCTGAATCCTAAAGTACCCCAAACATACGGGTGGTTCTAGGGTGAGGGAGCAAATCAAGCCCCTCACCGGTGAACCACTAAAATTGACTGTAGGATATTGTGTAAAATTCTATGAGTGGTTAAGATTGAATCAACCAAAATTGAATCTCAACCGTTGATGAATTTTTCTACTACATCCTACGGTCATATTTAATGGTTCACCGGCCAGGGATTTGATTTTCTCCCTCACCCTAGAAGTGTAACATCCTCAAAATAATTAATAGAATTATTTGGACGTTAACCCAATCAAATTAATTTAGTACTTAATTGGTAAAATTATTGAGTGCTAAAGATAATTATTGGTTGTCTTAGGATCGTTAATCGGTTAATACGGGGCAAGGACGATTTAGAATCGAAATAAGAGATTAAGGACAATATGGTAATTTGACCATGTTACCACTTATATATTAAATAAATATATATATGTGTGTAAGTGAACTAAAGAAAAGAATTAAAAGAATAGAAAGAAAAGAAAGGAAGCTCACGAGAGAGAGATACAGAGAAGAGGAAAGGAAAAGAAGAAAAGAGAGAAAGAATGGGTATGAGGAAAGAAGAGGAAAAAGGAGAATCAAAGGTTCATCAAAACGTCTTCCATCCTCACGAAAGTTGGTCACCATTTCATCCTCTTCAATTTGGTACTAAAATCATCATCATCAACTCACTCACTCTCATCATGCCATTTTCGAATTTTAGAGGTAAAAGAAGATTTTGATGGTTGAAGTCAAAGGAAAGCTTAGGATGGTTTTTAGGAGAAAACCCAATGTTGTGTTATTGATGATTGAAGTTCGATTGGAAGGTTGGGATCTAGTTGGAAGAGTTAGGGTTTGAGAATCAAGATTTGGTTTATGTGTGAATAGTGCTTCATGAGGTTGAAGATGATGAATAGTGTTTGATGATTCAAGGATGATTAGGAACGAACCCGAAGCGTATTGAGTGCGGAACGAAGTTCAATTTCGTGAATTGGAAGTTGGTTGTGTTACCAAGTGGCTTCAGTCTCAAGAGGGGGGGGGGTGAATTGAGATTTAAAACTTTTCAGATCGTTCGAAAATGTTTTTCCCCTTTTCAATGACTTAGATCAACTTTTCGCGCAGATTAAGTGGAAGCGAAGGAATTAAAATATAAAGCAGTAAAGCGGTATAACAGTAAAGCAGGAAAGCAGTAAAGCACGCAGAGATTTATCCTGGTTCGGTCACCTCCTAGTGACCTACGTCCAGTCCTCACACCCTTGTGAGATTTTCCACTAACCAAAACAACAAGGCTTACAGGTGCCTTGGAAAACCTTTACAGACTCAGGCACTCTCCTCCTAGGATACCCCACCTATGGAGAGCCCTCAAATCTAATATAACAATAACAAGAGATACCCCACCCCCTGTTACAATCAGCTGCCCCAGAAAGATACCCCACTTCCTAGTACAAACAGCTACCCTAGAGAGATACCCCACTCCCTAGTACAAATCACAAACAATTAAATAATAAACAATTGTAAAGACAGAAACACCTCTAATGAAGGCAGATATTACAACTTGAAGAATGCAACCCCAACTAACTCTTAGCAAAAGATCAGCTCAGACGGACCAACGGTGCGTGACGAGCAAAAGTAAAAGCGTAAAGAGTTTTTCTCAAAAGTTCTCTGATTCGTGAAAGTGGGTTGTTGTGAAAATGAACGTAATGCAGTGCCTATTTATAGGCTATGAAAAAATCAAGTTTACGTTAAAAATAGTGTAGGAATCGATTCTTTGTTGAAAGCATTTGATCTAGGAATCGATTCATTTAAGTGAGGAATCGATTTTGATTTGTTTGAAAAATAGGGACAATCGATTCTTGAGAACCATGGAGGGCTAGGAATCGATTCTATACTTAGTGAAAATTTGTATGAATCGATTCTCAGCTTGCCTGAGACATGTAGGAATCGATTCTTAGTTAAGTGCAAAAGAGTGGGAATCGATTCTTCCTTTAAAAAATGTTTGGCTCAGAAATCGATTTATGTACTGAAAATACATGAAGTGAAAATCGATTCTTCCTTTTCTGATTGGCCTGAAAATCGATTTTGATGAATGTATATACAAGATAAAATCGATTTGTATGTTTTAAAGATGATAGGTATGTTTACGTACGTATGCATGCATCTTTGAAAAACTGTGAGTGTGTGAGACTTGATATACGAGCTGACCTTTGAAAGAGCTTACACTTTTTCCTAAGACACACCCAAACCCTAAGGACTACCCTTATAT
Organism: Astragalus membranaceus; assembly: GCA_039519185.1. NCBI lineage: Eukaryota > Viridiplantae > Streptophyta > Magnoliopsida > Fabales > Fabaceae > Astragalus > Astragalus membranaceus. The sequence goes on from CM076849.1 coordinate 128,191,376, forward strand.
TTAAGGACTACCGTTAAACTTGAATCTTCAATTATTGAACTTGTTTGTCTTGGATTGTGACTTTGATGTTTAGTCACTTTTCTTTACTTTTGGCCATCAACTTTACCTTTGTCTTTTTCATCATCAAAACATATCGTGCAATATTAGTTTACCTGCAATACAAGGTATCCACAGGTTGGTGATTAGGGTTCGAATGGCGGAATTTCGACAAATTCGGTATTTCGGTCCAAGAGATGTCTCGTGATCGAGTGGAAAGCTTTGGGAGCGGATACAGATGTTGTCGGAGCGTAAAGTTTATACGGGGAACGTTCGTGTGGTTATGTCGGAAAAGCTATTTCGCGGAAAGTCTCGGCAATTTGTCATTTTCATCACAATCGGTGAGTTTTACTCACGCTTAGGATTATTTCGTTTTACAATGAATTTTACGTTGATAGATTTCGAAAGAATTTGAGTCGAAAACCATTATTTCGAAATATATAGTATTTTGATAAAATTCGTTTACAATGAGTTTTTGATTGATTTGATTGATTGTGTGATATTGATTGAATCTGTCTTTATGGCTGTTTAAACTGTTTTCAATCGGAACGAGAATCGGAATTGAGCAGAATAGCAGATTTCGCGAGAAACCGCAAAAATCTGCATTTTTCAGCAAGCCATCGCGTCGCGACACGCAGCCATCGCGTCGCGACCATGTACAATTTTGTGAGGAAAATGTTTCTGATGCTTTTCGCGTCGCGACGGAAGCAGTTCGCGTCGCGACGCTTTGCAGTTTTTCAGCAAAAGTTACTGATTTTGTTTTTGCGATAACTTTTGATCCGGGAACCCGATTGAGGTGTTCTCAGGTGCGTTTGAAAGCTTATTGAAAGGCCTAATCAAAAAAATGATTTAATTGTATAATGAACTGTTTTTGAAGTTATAGATTGTTTCGAAAAACCGAATAATAGTACACGGGTGCAGATATGTTTTATTAATAATAAAGCGGACTATAAGTCCTACGTGGTATGGTATAACTGACGCGGGATGATTATTATTTATTCGTCTAAACCGGTCTACGATTCACGATATATATATATACACGGGATGATTATTATATATATATATATTATATTATATCGAGTCTGGGTGACGACCCATGTTAACATACTAAGGCGGGGTAGTCATGCTCTCTTACCTTAGGCTCCGTGCCAATAGGAAAAAATGCTATTGGTAAGGGGGTTCACCGGGGATATAGCAGAGTAATGCAGTCGGTGTTATGTTAAAAAGTTGTGCGATTCACCGGGGTTTAGCAGTCATGCAGTCGGTGTCGTACAGAGTTATAACACGTTCACCGGGGTTTAGCAGTAATGCAGTCGGTGTGGTGTTGAATGTAATTGCACGTGGTTATGAACTTAACCACGAATGATTGAAAGTCCTACAATATGGTTCACCGGGGTTTAGCAGTAATGCAGTCGGTGCCGTGTTAAGTTAAAACAAATCCATAATTGGACCGAGAGTGTTAGTAGGGGTCTCGGTAGAACTCACTGAGATTGTATCTCATTGTTTATATGTTGTTGTTTTACAGAGAAACAGGGAAAGAGAGGACCACAGAGGCATGAGTAGGTTTAGCTCGGACTGGTTGCTGATGACTTAGCTTTATGCTTAAGTTTATATTTCCTTTTTGTTGTCTATGTACTACGACACTATGACTTTAGTGTTATGTTTTTCTTCCGCTTTCTTGTATGATGCTGAATACTATAGTTGCTGACAGATTATGGTTTGAGTACCGTATGGTCTTGTTTGTAAATAAGACTATTTTCTTTTTATTCAGCGAAAAATTCATAGTGGTATTCAGTGTTTGAGCAGGAAATAATATCTCTGATGTTTTAGGGATGGTACATTTGGGTATTGTTTATAAACAAAAATACCGGGGTATTACAGTTGGTATCAGAGCAGTTCGACCTAGTCGGACTTAGCTTAGGGTTGAGTCGATTCCTTGTTAGTCCTTGTTGTAATTATACTTGTGATGCTAAGAGACATTGAGCCTGATCAACTTAATACTTAGTGCATCATAAGCGGAATTATAGCAATATGACCAAGACGCAATCCTCAACCAAGACCGGAATTTACAACCGGTGCATCCTCAAGAAAGGTGACATGACGGTGGAAGAATACACCGCTAAGTTTGAGAAGTTGTCTCAGCTTTACCAAGTGGTAAAGTAAGCTCCGGATGACGAATGGAGAATGCAGATGTATGAGAGGGGCCTTAGTGCTTATTTGACTTAGGGTCTCAGATCTTATACTATTACCAATTATGTTGCCTTGGTACAATCAGCCTATGTCGCCGAGGATGATCTCAAAGAGAGTACTGGAAAGGAAAGAAGGTAGTGGAATTATCAACTCCGGATGCAAAGTCCTAAGATAATTTCATCAAAGGAAAAGTAGGTGCAATTCTTCGATTCTTCAAAGGTCAGAAGATGTTCTAACTGTGGAAAGCATCACAGTGGTGATTGTTAGCAAAGATCTATTGGTGCTATTATTTTAATGAAGAGGGTCACTATGCAAATGAGTGCCCTATAAGGAAGAGTTCGAAGGAGTCACAAGCGGCTCCAAGGCAAGGACGCGTCAACACTTTGGATATTTTGACAGTTATAACTGCTGACAATTTACTGAGGGTCGTGTCCAGACCTAATCTTAGTGTCAAATTGTCCACTTGTCATAGGGGACGGAAATTTTGTAGTGGAATTTCTTTGTTTGCCTATGAGAAGTATGGACATCGTTCTGGGTATGAATTGGAAGACTGCAAATCACGTTGCAATCGATTGTGCCAAGTGAACTATCAATTTTGCCTCTGAATCCGTGGAATTGACGAAGGAAAATTCCGAAGCAGTTATCTCTTTCACCTCAGCAAACCAGTCATTATTCCAAGGCGCGGAAGCTTACATTATTATGTTGTTTGCACCCACGGAAACAGGTTTGATTTGTCATCTGTTCAAGTTGTGAATGAATTTCTGGATGTTTTTCCGGATGAAGTATCTTCAATACCTCCAGATCAAGAGGTAGAGTTTTCTATAGAATTGGTTCCTGGCATACGATCAATATCTATTGCTCCCTATAGAATGTCTCCTTTAGAATTAAAGGAATTGAAATCCCAACTTGAGGAGTTGATATCAAAGAAGTTTATCCGACCGAGTGCTTCTCCATGGGGTGCTCCGGTGTTACTTGACAAGAAGAAAGATGGAAGTATGAGATTGTGTATTGACTACCGCCAACTCAATAAGGTGACGATCAAGAACAAATATCCTTTGCCAAGGATACACGAATTGCTGGATCAACTTCGAGGTGCCGTGGTGTTTTCAAAAATTGATCTGAGGTCAGGTTATCATCAATTAAAGGTTAGAGCCTTAGATATTCCGAAGACAGCTTTCCGTACTAGGTATGGGCATTACGAGTTCGTAGTGATGCCCTCCGGTTTGACTAATGCTTCGGCGGTATTCATGGACTACATGAACCGAGTTTTCCACACATACCTGCATCAATTTGTAGTTGTTTTCATTGATGATGTCGTGGTGTACTCGAAGACCATTGAGGAGCATGTTCAACATCTCCGCATTGTTCTGAATGTACTCCGAGAAAAGAAATTGTATGCAAGGCCATCAAAGTGTGAATTCTGGATGCCAGAGGTAAATTTTTTGGGACATGTGATTTCCCAATTGGAAGTTGCCGTAGATCTCAGTAAAATGGAAGTTGTGTTAAACTAGGAGCGACCAACATCAGTCACAAAGATCAGAAGTTTCTTGGGTCTAGCCAGTTACTATAGGAAATTTATTCAAGGGTTCTCACAGTTAGTTCTTCCACTTACTCGGTTAACTCGTAAGGGCCAGCCGTTTACTTGGGATGCCGATTGTGAAGAATTTTTCTAAGAATTGAAAATTCGGTTGACTTCTGCTCCGATCCTGACTCTTCCGGATCCGTCTTTGGAATTCCAAATTTACAGTGATGCTTCTGAGAAAGGTTTAGGATGTGTTCTGATGCAGAATCAACAAGTGGTAGCTTATGCATCCAGGCAATTAAAGCCTCATAATGGAGAATTATCCAACTCATGATTTGGAGTTGGCGGCTATTGTGTATGCACTGAAGATTTGGAGATATTAGCTGTAAGTGTAACATCCCTAATTTTTAAAGACTCGTATTATGATGCCGGAGGCCGATTAATTATTTGTGGGAATAATTGGTTGTGTCTCGGGGATTAATAGTCGAGAAATTTGTCAAAGAATCCCATTCTCCATTAAGTTGTGACCTAGTCATAGTTTTAATGAAGAATTAAGCTGAGGGGCAAAACTGTCTTTTTACCACCTTTAATGCTCCAACTAGAACTGAACTCACCCTCACCTCACACTTAAACATTTGCTCCAGCTGAAAGAAAAGAAAAGAAAACAGAAAGTGAGAGAGAGGAGAGTGGGGCGAAGGGAGGAGGAAGAAGAAGAGAGGAGGGCTTCTCATCTTGTCATTGCATGTAAGTATTCTCATCACTTCTCTACTCCATTTTCGATTTTCTTTCCAATGAACACAATTTCAGAAGCTGATTCTCTCTCTATCTCTCAACCTCAAATTCGAAACTTGAAGCTCCAAGTGGTGAAAATGGTGGAGTTGTGTGTTGATGGGTTGCATGTTATGTTGTAGCTATTGAAGGTGAAGTCCTAGCCTTGCATTTCGATTTGGGGAAGTTTGTGAGGAACACTCATTTGAGATGGAGTTGCTGTTTCAGTGATTCAGTAGTAGAAGTTGCGGTTTCGCTCTAGTTGGTGTCTTTCGGTTCTCGTTCGCGCGTGTTGCTATTCGGTCATTCCGTGTCTCGGTGGAAGCTCCTAACGAAATCGACTTCACGGTGAGTTCTACTCACGGATAGGGATATATTTATGTGTCTTGAAAATATGTCGGTTTGAGTCATAAGGCATTATCCTGTTTTCGAAAGATTTTGGAACCGAAAACCGTTTTTGAGAAATATCGCGTTTTTACGGTTTTTATGGAATTGTTGAACAATTTACGAAGTTGTGATTTAATCGTTGAAATGAAATGATTTGTATACTATCTGGGATATCTGGAATTTTCTGAGTTTCAGGAGTGATTGATATTAGAAATACCGGGGTGTTACATTTGGTATCAGAGCGGTTCGACCTAGTCGGACTTAGATGTTAAGAGTCTTTTACGTCTTCTAAGTCTGATTCTTATTAGTATGCTATTAGACATTGAGCCTGATCAACTTAATACTTTGTGCATATTTCGCAGAATCATGTTCGGAAGAGGTAGGGGAAACCCACATGTTGATCCTCATCAAGAATGGATGCAGAATGTCATCGAGACTCAGCAGAAGATGATGAATGACATGATTCTAATGCAACAGCAACAGATGGCTCAAATGGCTCAAATGCAGCAGATGCATCAAGTGCCTCAACCACAACCAACTGAGCCAGTCAATGTGCCAACACCTGAGGATCCCAACAGGATGTATTTTTGGTTTCTGAAGATGAAACCCCCAACCTTCAAAGGAGGATCCGATGCAATGAAGGCCCATTTCTGGGTAGATGCCATGGAACAGATCTTTGTTACTTTGCAATGCAATGAAAAAGAAAAAGTAATTTGTGCTGCTAACGCTCTAGACGAGGATGCTCACACCTGGTGGGTTAATGCTCGTAGAATGCTACAGATTCAAGGAACTCCTCTTGAGTGGAATAATTTCAAGGAATTATTTTTGAGTCATTATTTCCTCGATTCTCAAAGACTTGCCAAATAGATGGAATTCCTGAATTTGAAACAGGGAGAGATGACAGTTGGGGAATATGCTGCAAAATTTGAGAGGTTGTCACAATTCTATGAATTGGGGACCACCGCTCTTGATGATAAATGGAAAATGGTGATGTTCAGACAAGGTCTTAGAGGCGATGTGAATCAAGGTCTCAGTTCTTATTCCATGACCACTTATCCTGCTTTGGTTCAACAGGCTCATTCAGCTGAAAGTGACCTTAAGAGAATGTATGCCGAGAGGAAGGATTTCTGGAAAGATAAGCGCAGAGAAAATGATTCAACTTCTTCAAACCCTAGAAATAGAGGGAATTCGGATAAAGGGAAACAAATACAGTCAAGTGACTCTGCAAAGCCTAACAGGTGCGGCATCTGCAAGAAATATCATAAAGGGAGATGCCAGGTGGGACCGAACCAATGCTACCATTGCAAAGAAGAGGGCCATTATGCTAATAACTGCCCGTCAAGGAGAGCTTTCTTGGAGTCTCCTGATGCTCCGAGGCAGGCTCGAGTCAACACTTTGGATGCCAAGACCATCAAACCAGCTGATAATCTTATAAGGGGTACAGGTTCTCTCTTTAATCAAACTGTTAATATTCTGTATGACTCTGGTGCTACTCATTGATTTATCTCAGAAGCATGTGCTGAACGGTTAGGATTAACAGTATCTCCTATATCCGAGCCAATAACTATCCTTACTGTGCAAAGGGTCGTGTGCGAACCCAATCATTATGCCTTAACTGTCTGCTTACCATAGGAGGCAGGGATTTTGTTGTTGATTTTATCTGTTTGCCTATGAGGGGAATGGAGATCGTTTTGGGAATGAATTGGATGACTTCCAATCACATTACTAATGACTATTTCAATCGTGCAATTAATTTTCCTTCTGAAGTAGCGGAACATTCACTACCTGCAGATGATGGTTATTTCATTCGCTTCAGCTAGCCAGTCTCTATTCCAAGGTGCGGAAGCTTTCGTTGTTATTTTGTCTGCATCAACTGAAGCTGATTTGGATTTATCGTCTGTTCAAGTTGTTAATGAATTCTTAGATGTTTTTCCCGAGGAAGTTTCCTCCTTGCCTCCTGTAACGCCCAAATATTTAATTATTTATTTCAATTAAATATTTAGGTATGTTATTGGTGTAGTCGTATTAAAATATTAAAATGGTGTTTTAATTGACTTAGGGCGTGTTGATTAGGGATTGGGCTAAGCTGTGGAGAAGAGCCCGTGATCCAAAGCCCACTAGCTAGGCGCATAGGTGAAGGGCCTAGGCTAGGGTTTTGACTCACTTGCGCATTTTGGAGAGAAAAAGAAAGAAAACTTGCGAAGAGGAGAAGAGAGAAAGAGAGAAGTAGGGACGGCGCACAAGGGAGAAGAGAAGAGGCGCCATTGTTGCTGTGGTTACTTGGTGTTTTCGTGCAAGGAGTTTTCCAATTCGGCAAATCTAAGGTAATGGTGGGTTCTATCCTTATAATAGGGTTTATGATGGGGTTATGTAGGGGTAGGACCTATGTTGCTTCTTTTGATGTTGTTGGTGTTGAATTATTGACGTTAGTATGTATTCATTATGTTTGAATTTGGTGCTTGATGATTGGTTTTGGCGAATTTTTGGTGTTTGGATGTTATTTGGTGCGAATTGGTGTTGTGGTGGGATGCTGGAAACGGCGCCCTGCCCCTGGGCGCCGTGGCTGTGTCGTGGTGTTTCCCTGCTGGAGGCGCCCTGTTGCTGGGCGCCAAGCCAGTGTTGCTGTGTTGCTGATTCTGGCGCCCTAGGCGCCCAATCATAGTGTCTCTATTTTGTTGTTGCTGGATGTGGCGCCCTAGGCGCCCAGGGATGTGTCTAGGTTGCTGGAGCTGGTGCCCTAGCCTAGTGTGTATTTGAATGGCAGGGGATGGCGCACTAGGCGCCCAGTGGTGAATGGTGCGTGTCTGTGTTGCTGTGGAGGGCGCCCTAGGCGCCCAGTGGTGATCTGTGTTGCTTCTGGATGTTGCTGTGTGGTGCCAGTGGTGTTCTGTGTTGCTATCTCCCTCCTGGGCGCCATGGGCGCCGTGTCTGATGATTCTGTCTTGGCGCAGGGCACCATGGGCGCTGTGTTGCGCTCTGTGTTGCTCCTGGGCGCCCTCCTGGGCGCCAATTCCTGTGATGTTGCGTTTTGGCTGTTGTGTTGCCAGGCGCCTTGTTGCTGGGCGCCAAGTCTGGTGTTGCCTCTGCTGCCTCAGGCGCCCTGTCGCTGGGCGCCAAGTCTGATGTTGTGGTTGTTGTCTCAGGCGCCCTGTTGCTGGGCGCCAAGTATGATGTTACTGTTCTGGTCTCAGGCGCCCTGCCCCTGGGCGCCAAGTCTGCTGTGTTGCCTGTTGGGTCAGGCGCCCTGCTGCTGGGCGCCAAGTCTGTTCCTGCTGATGTGGTGCTAGGCGCCCTGCTTCTAGGCGCCACTTTCTGTGTTGCTGCTAGGCGCCCTGTTGCTGGGCCCCAAGTCCAATTCTGTTGCCATGGTGTTAAGCGCCCTGCTGCTGGGCGCCAGTTCTGCTGTTGCCAATGTTGTCCTAGGCGCCCTGTTGCTGGGCGCCATGTTTGATGTTGCTGCTGTTGCCCCACGCGCCCTGTTGCTGGGCGCCAGTTTCTGTTTTGTTGTTGCTGACCAAGGCGCCCTGTTGCTGGGCGACAGATTCTGTGTTGCTGTTGCCTGTCTTGGCGCCCTGTTGCTGGGCGCCAGTTTCTGCAATGTTTGTCGCCTGCTGTGGCGCCCTGCTGCTGGGCGCCAGTTCCTGTCATGTTGCTGTTGTGTAAATTGGTGTCCTTGGTGTCGGTGGGGGATTGTTGTCATAGGTGTTGGTGATTGGTGATCTTTGGTGATTATTGGTGATAATATAACAGGTGATGACATAAAAGGTGATGTGCCTATTTTAATGGGCTAAGGTGATGGGTCTATGACCACTTGGTGATATTGGTGATGCTATATTAATTAAATGTCTGTTGTGCGTTGATTGTCTGGTGCATTGTCCATGGTGTCGCATATATTGCATATGCATTATTTTGGTGATGTCGGCTTCGGCCGTTGGAGCTATAGGTGATGATGGTGATGCTCATATAGGTGATGTGCCCATAATGGCTACTTTATTGGTGATGATTGGTACCACATGCATATGCCCGTTAGTGTGGGTTGCATCTCATATAATTATTCATGATGTTAATGATGATTATTGGTGATTTATTAATTGATGTTGTTGTGATGCGGTTGATATAGTGTTGTACTCTAGCATAATGCCTATCATATATGCTATTATAATGTTAGATATCTCACCCCTTCTGTTTGAATGTTACCCCTATGTTGGTAACTTGCAGGTGATAGTGAGTGAAGGCAAGTTTTCCTTCGCTAGTAGAGTCAGGTGTCGTCGCTCTGATACGTAGCACTCGGGGGAAACGAACACTAGATTTTATTGATGTTTCTGTTATTTTAAATTTTGAAGTTTTATGGTGATGTATAACTATTTAATTGAACTTTGATTTTATTCCGCTGCTTGTTGATGTTACGACGTGCCAGGTGTTGCACTGTTTTTAATGATGAAACTTATTTGTTGGTGTGTGATGTTTAACGGTGTAAGTGTAGCATCCCTTGCGGTGTATTGCAAACGTTTTGAAAACTCTGATTTTTGTCGAAAATTTTCCGGGTAGAAAAGGGGTGTTACATTAGTGGTATCAGAGCAGTTTCGGTCTGTCCGGCCAAGTTGTCTAGTCGTAGTGTCAGTTGACGATTATGTATTGTCAATTAATTCTAACTGTTGCTTATGATTGTAGTGATTAGTTGAGATGGCTGGAAGGAACGATGCTGCTATTGCTGCTGTGTTGGCTGCTATGGCACAGGCTGTGGAGGGTCAACATAATGCTGGTGAGAATGCTGGGTCTCGGAGTTTGGCTACCTTTCAGAGAGAAAATCCGCCTACCTTCAAGGGCAAGTATGATCCCGATGGGGCTTTAGCTTGGTTGAAATAGATGGAGAGGATCTTTCGTGTGATGGACTGCACTCCGGCGCAGAAGGTCCGTTATGGTACGCATATGCTGGCAGAGGAGGCCGACGACTGGTGGTTAGAGGCTAGGCAGAGGTTGGAGACTGCAAATGAAGAGATCACTTGGGCTGTGTTCCGCAGAGAGTTTATGAGAAAGTACTATCCAGAGGATGTCCGAGGTAAGAAGGAGATTGAGTTCCTAGAGCTGAAACAGGGGAATATGTCTGTGACCGAGTATGCCGCTAAGTTTGTGAAATTAGCAAAGTTTTACCCGCACTATAGTGAGGCTACTGCTGAATTTTCCAAGTGCATTAAGTTTGAGAATGGGCTGCGTCCCGAGATTAAGAAGGCGATTGGTTATCAGAAGATCCGTGTTTTTGCTGATTTGATCGACAGCTGCAGAATTTATGAGGAAGACAACAATGCTCACTACAAGATGATGAATGAGAAGAGGAGCAAATTTCAAAGTCGTAGTAAGCCGTATGAGGTTCCTGCTGGTAAGGGTAAACAGAAAGCTGCTGCTGGCAAGAGGACTAGTGGGGGAGATGCTCCTGCTAGCATCGTATGTTACAAATGTGGCAAAGCTGGTCACAAGAGTAACGTGTGCAAGGCTGAAGTGAAGAAGTGTTATCGTTGTGGCAAAGAGGGTCATGTGGTGGCTGAGTGTGAACGTAAGGAAGTGGTCTGCTACAACTGTGGTGAAGGAGGGCATATCAGTACACAGTGTCCGAAGCCGAAGAAGGAAAGGTCCAGTGGAAAGGTGTTTGCTTTAGTAGGTGAAGAGCCTACTGAAGATGATGGACTCATTAGAGGTACGTGCTTCATTAACGGTACTCCTTTAAAGTCTATTGTTGATACTGGTGCTACTCATTGCTTTATTGCTGCTGATTGTTGTAAGAAGTTGGGTCTTGTATTGTCTGCTATGAATGGAGAGATGGTTGTCGACACTCCAGCTAAGGGGTCGGTAACTACCTCTCTAGTGTGTTCTCAGTGTCCCTTGTCGATCTTCGATAGAGACTTTGTTGTGGATTTTGTTTGCTTGCCGTTGAGCGGATTGGATGTAATCTTGGGAATGAACTGGTTAGAGCATAACCATGTTCATATTAACTGTCATAGCAAGTCGGTGAGTTTTGAAGAGGAGGAGTCTAGTCTGTTGTCCGCTAGTCAGTTGCGGAAGTTGATGAAGGAGGGAGTTCATCTATTCTCGCTGATGGCATCGCTGTCTGTTGAGAATCAAGCTATCATTGAAGAGTTGCAGGTGGTGCGCGAATTTCCTGATGTTTTCCCTGATGAGATTCCAAGTGTACCGCCAGAGAGGGAAGTTGAGTTCTCTATTGATCTTGTACCTGGTACCAAACCTGTTTCTATGGAACCGTACAGGATGTCCGCGTCCGAATTGTCTGAGTTGAAGAAGCAACTTGAGGATCTGCTCGAGAAGAAGTTTGTGAGGCCAAGTGTATCGCCGTGGGGAGCTCCTGTGTTGTTAGTAAAGAAGAAAGATGGTAGTATGAGACTCTGTGTGGATTATCGGCAATTGAATAAGGTGACAATTAAGAACAAGTACCCACTTCCGAGGATAGACGATTTGATGGATCAGTTGGTGGGAGCTCAAGTGTTCAGTAAGATTGATTTGAGGTCGGGTTATCATCAGATCAAGGTGAAGGACGAAGATATCCAGAAGACGGCTTTCAGAACCCGTTATGGTCATTATGAGTATTTGGTGATGCCGTTCGGTGTTACCAACGCACCAGGAGTATTTATGGAATATATGAATCGTATATTTCATGCTTACTTGGATCGGTTTGTGGTGGTGTTCATTGACGACATTCTGGTTTACTCTAAATCCGAGGAAGAACATGCAGAGCATCTAAGGTTAGTATTGGAAGTATTGAAGGAAAAGAAGCTGTATACGAAGTTGTCAAAGTGTGAGTTCTGGCTGAAGGAAGTGAGTTTTCTCGGTCATGTCATTTCTGGCAATGGTATTGCAGTGGATCCGTCGAAAGTAGAAGCAGTGTTGAATTGGGAGGCTCCGAAGTCGGCAACTGAAATTAGAAGCTTTTTGGGGTTGGCCGGCTATTATAGAAGGTTCATTGAAGGTTTTTCTAAGTTAGCCCTTCCGTTAACTCAGTTAACCTGCAAAGGAAAGGCTTTTGTTTGGGACGCCCGATGTGAAGAAAGTTTCGTGGAATTGAAGAAGAGATTGACAACGTCTCCTGTTTTGACGTTGCCCAATCCGGAAGGGCCGTTTGTGGTGTATTGTGATGCGTCAAAAATGGGTTTAGGTGGTGTGCTTATGCAAGATGGGAAAGTTATCGCGTATGCGTCGAGGCAATTAAGGGTTCATGAGAAGATTTATCCTACGCATGACTTAGAATTAGCTGCAGTGGTCTTTGTGCTGAAGGTTTGGAGGCACTATCTCTATGGTTCTAGATTCGAGGTGTTTAGTGACCATAAGAGCTTGAAATATTTGTTTGACCAGAAGGAGTTGAATATGAGGCAGCGGCGATGGTTGGAGTTGTTGAAGGACTATGATTTCGGTTTGAACTATCACCCAGGCAAAGCTAATGTCGTGGCTGATGCTTTGAGCCGGAAGACTTTGCATATGTCGGCGATCATGGTTAAGGAGTTAGAGCTAATTGAGAAATTTAGAGATATGAGTCTGGTTTGTGAAGTGGCGCCTCAGAGTGTTAAGCTAGGGATGTTGAAGATCGGTAATGAGTTTCTGAACTGCATCAGAGAAGCCCAGAAGTCAGATGTTAAGCTGGTCGACTTGATGGTTGAGGATGATCAATCGCAGAATGAGGATTTCAGGTTGGATCCCCAAGGTGTGTTGAGGTTCCGTGGTAGGATTTGCATCCCTGATGATGCAGACATGAAGAGAGCCATTCTTGAAGAGAGTCACAGAAGTAAGTTAAGTATTCATCCGGGAGCCACGAAAATGTATCAAGATCTGAAGAAGTTGTTTTGGTGGCCTGGTATGAAGCGGGATGTGGCGCAGTTCGTTTATGCATGTTTGACTTGCCAGAAGTCAAAGGTTGAGCATCAGAAGCCTGCTGGATTGATGCAACCGTTAGAAATTCCAGAGTGGAAATGGGATAGCATATCGATGGATTTTGTGACGGGATTGCCTAATACTGCAAAAGGGTATGACGCAATTTGGGTGATTGTTGACAGGTTAACGAAGTCGTCTCATTTTGTTCCTATCAGCATCACGTATCCGGTGTCGAAGTTGGCAAAGATTTATATCCAGGAGATTGTGAAGCTTCATGGGGTTCCGATGAGTATCGTTTCAGACAGAGATCCGAGGTTCACTTCAGATTTCTGGAAGAGTTTGCAAGAGAAGTTGGGGTCTAAGTTGAGGTTGAGTTCGGCATATCATCCTCAGACAGATGGTCAGTCAGAGAGGACAATTCAGTCATTAGAAGATTTGTGGAGGGCTTGTGTTTTGGAACAAGGAGGTTCGTGGGATTCCTACCTCCCACTGATAGAGTTCACGTATAACAATAGCTACCATTCCAGTATTGGGATGGCACATTTTGAAGCATTATATGGTCGGAAGTGTAGAACCCTGCTGTGTTGGTATGAGTCTGGAGAGAGTGTGGTGCTTGGACCGGAGATTGTGCGAGAAACAACTGAAAAGGTGAAGTTGATCGCGAGAAGATGAAGGCGTCGTAGAGTCGATAGAAGAGTTATCACGATAAGCGGAGGAAAGATTTAGAATTCCAAGCGGGTGAGCATGTATTTTTGAGAGTCACTCCAGTGACCGGTGTTGGACGTGCTCTGAAGTCGAAGAAGCTCACTCCTCGTTTTATTGGTCCCTATCAGATTTCAGAAAGAGTCGGGAATGTTGCTTATAGAGTGGCTTTACCGCCTAATCTTTCAAATTTGCATGACTGTCATACCCTATGAAGCCCCGATACTTCAAAAATGGAGACGTACCCGTGTCGGATACGTATCTGATACCGACACGCGCCCGATACTTCCCGATACGTACCCAAATAGTATCCAATAATTTTTTAATTCTTTTTAAAAAATATTTGACCCGATACTTTTCAGATACATCTTTGATACTTCTTACCAACTAAGGATACTTCTCAGATACTTTTTCGATACTTGTTACCAACTAAGCACATGATTGTCACTCATATATGATACACTTTAATACCTCAATAACTAAAAGACAAAATTATATATTTTTTCGTAATACAATAATAGAAGAAATAATACATTGTGATATGGTGAGATAAATATACGTAACTATCTCTACTTGATATGATTACAACTATTTATTTCTACAATGTGATGATCATATAATGATATGCTTATGTTTTTTGAGCAACTACGTACTAATATGCATATCTTAGTCTACAAAAAGTCATCTATTTCTGCCACCGACTATTCAGATTATACGATTTCAGGTGGTCTGATCGTCCACCCTTATTTTTTAAGACTAGTCACTCATACATAGGTGTGTCAGTTGTCCTCTTCCTTTCATCCATATATTTTTCTATTTGGACAGGTTTTTTTCATATCTATAAAATGCAATATTTCAGTTTTTCATATTTGTTTTTTTTCCTATTTGTGTCTCTATTGTATTTTATTTTTTCTGTTATGTTTTTATATATTTAAATTTTAATTTAATTTTTTATTAAAGTATCCTAGCCGTGTCGTATCTTGATTTTCAAAAATTTTCCGTATCCCCGTATCCGTATCGTGTCGTATCCCGTATCGTATCCCGTACCCGGGCTTCATAGGTCATACCCCAATTTTGTCCGGCCTAGGTCAAAACCCTAATTTTCAATCAAAAATAAATAAACCAAGTCTTAGCATTCATCCTAGAGGTTAGGAAGAGCATCATGCTTGCATTTTAGAAGTTTCATAATGCATTTTAGGGTTAGAATAGCATTGCATGGCATATTAGAGCACTTTAGAGCATTTCTAGGGTTTCTAGGGTTTTTCCTCGTTCAAAGGGTATTTTGGTAATTTCGCCAAAAAGACTTATTTTCTCATCATGCATGCATTTATAGGGTTTTAGAGTCATCCAAAAGGTCTCAGGATCATTGTTAGAGTGGAAATGAAGTTTAGAGCAAAATTAGGGTTTTTGGGACCAAAAGGGCATTTTGGTCATTTCACTAAAATAAATAATTTCTCGGTAAAAACCACTATGCATCTCTTGAGGAATTTATTTGAGTCCAAATGAGTGGAGTTGTGCATTTTTTTGTGCATCATTGGAATATTTTTGGCATGAAATTCGGTTTTTTGAACAAAAGGGCAAAATGGTCATTTCCTTTGGAGTGGGGTCAATAAATCAATTTTGGGATTGGTGAGATCATAAAGTTCAGAGCCCAATCATTGAATCATGGGATATAGCCCAAAATGGCAAGAATTTAGAAGAATTATCTAGAAGGGAATAAGGAATATCCCTTTGAATTTTGAAAGGTCAAATGTAGTACAATAGTACAAGTTGCAATTCCACTCACTCTCTCTCCTTGGCTGCGAATTCCAGCCCTTTTTTCCCCATTTTTGATTTATTTTATTGGTTGCAAATTGTGTTTAAATCATGGCCTTCCATTCAAGTGCTAAATGCAATCCTCACCCTTCATTTGAATTAAAATGGCACTCTTGTAATAAGCTTCATAGAAAAATACAATTTTGTAATTGAGCTTATCCTTCACCACCATCCTTAAGCTGCGCCCCTCAGCCCTCTCTCTCCTCACTTTGTGCTTTCTAATTGCCCCTAATCCATGCGACATTTGATCTTGACCCTTGGTTCAAAATTTAGATGCAATCCTAGAGCACAATGGAAATCAAAATGACCTAGAAGCCCTTAATGATAAGTGAGCACTATATATACCTTCATATGACCAGCCCACACATCTTCTTAGCCTCACTCTCCATTCAAAAAACCCTATCACACCAACCCCTCTCCTCCCTCCTCCCTTGGCCGTAGCCCCCTCACTCCTTCTCCTCCATTTTTTTTTCAACTTCCATCCACTAACTCACCTCAAACTCACTCCATATTCATATATCTTCTTCCTTCCATCTTTGATTCCACATTTACATCATCAAAGGGGCTGATCCTTCAAGGTTGCGTGCTTGTTGTTGTTGATTTTGAGGAGTGTTGGTGATTTGTTACTCTTGATCTTCATTTCTACTCTTGTTTAGCTTGGAACTAAGGTATAACCTAAAACCCTTTGCATTTTCATCCACTTTCTTGCATCAAAATCCTTTTTCAACTTATATTTGCATCTTATAACATCATTTAAATGTATATTAGGGGCTGTTGTGGGTGAGAGTTGGCATCTCACCCACCAAATAAATTGTTCTTGTGACTATGTGTTGATTATGTGTTGTTCTTGTGATTTGCACTTTGTTTTATGAAATTTTCACCAAGTAAAATTTATTTTTCCTCATGTTTTTGCTTCGGCCTTGGGTTAGAAATTAGGATCCTCATGTTTTCTTGTCTATTTCATGTGTCAAAGTTGAATAAGAATGGTATATAGGACCAATAGTGCATTCGGGTTTAGGTCCCTAAATTAGGGTTTCATCATCTTTTATTTTCTTTGATTTTGTGTGTTAATAAATGATGAAATGATGATTGTTTGAGTGTGATATACATGTGTAGATCTTAGGGTTTATGTGTGTGTGTCTAATGATGTGATTTGGTTGCAAGAAATTTGTTGAATTTGAGCTTTATTGTGTATATGTATGTTTCGGCCATAAAGCCATTTTTGTGACCAATTTACTTACTCAAATTTGTTGTTTGATCTTGTTTAATTAATTGTTGTGAATTGTGTTTTTTTCACTTTTTACCTTTTAGTTTTTACCATTCACTTAAGTGTTACTAAGTAGTAAAAAAACATTTTCTTACCTTCTTTTTACCTTTCACTTAAAACCCTAAAAAAACATTTTACCTTTTACTTTTACCATTTACCTTCACTTAAATAATTCACCACCTTCACTTAAATAAGTTACCATTTCATTAATAATTTACCTTTACTTTTTACCTTTCTTAAATTACAAAAAGACCCAAAACATTTTCTAGTTTACATTTATAACTTTTCAACTTTATAAAATCAACCCAAAAATACTTTTTACCACTTTTTCCTAAGACTCTAAAAAACACCAAAACATTTCACCATTTCCTAAGAATAAGATAACTAAATTTTTACCACTTTTTATGACACACTCTCACACACTTGCACTTAAATAAAACCTTATTCACTCTCTTGCATTCTCATTTTCTTGTATCTCTTGCATACTCTCTTGTTTTAATCTTCATGCCTTTTCATATATTCATATCTCTTGCATATTCATTTGCACTCTCACTTGTTAGTACCTCATGCATCCTTACTTGTTTATACTTCTTGCATTCTCACATGTCCATTCATAATTAAATAACCATGCATCCTCACATGTCCATGCATTCATTAATCAAATGCTCATGCATTCTTGTATGCTCGTGCATCTTTGTATATACTCATTCTTGCATTCATCCTCACATGTCCATGCATTCTTGTATGCTCATGCATCTTTGTATATACTCATTCTTGCATTCATTCTCAAATGTTCATGCATTTACATGCATTCATGCTTATCTAATCTAGCACATCATGATTACATGCTCATCCATTTAACTTAGACTATTTTATGCCTATGATCAATTGTATTCTTTTGTTGTTGATGCCACTTAAATGTCTTGATTCAATTATATGCCATTCCATCCATGTGTATGACCTCCTAATGAAGACGTAAGTCTACATGCATGTTGTAGCATAGAGTCATTAAGGTAAATACACCCCTTCCTACACACACACATTTGTTTTGAGAACTCTACTTTGCATCCTCAATAACTGTATCTCTTGATTGTATTGGCATGTTTAATCTCAGTTAGTGATCAGCACGTTCATAATTGCTTGATTAGTGAATGTGTTTGTATTTCATTCATTCATGTCGCATCTTTTGGTTATGGACTCGGAGTTGGTTGAAATGTTCTACTTATTTTTCCAAAATCCTTTTCCAAATCATCTTTTTCTTAGAACTAGTTTTCAAATTAAATCAAATGCTTTTTCAATAAAAAAACCTAAGGCATTTTTCTTAAATAAATCATTAGTCATCACTCGAAGCCTTTGCTTGTTTGATCGCTAATGAGGAGTTATTAGTGGTGGTCACTCGAAGCCTTTGCTTGTTTGGCTATCATGAAAGCTCCCACACTTTAACTAAACATAAACTAATCCAAATTTCAAAAACAACACGAACTATTAGTGATAATTATCACTGATGCTCACCCTTTTTCAAAACGATTTCAAAAAGATAATAAAACGTTGTTACTTGTAGTCACTCGAAGCCTTTGCTTGAATGATTACCGGTTTCAACTATTTCTTTTTCAAGTTAGTAATGAACGCCACTCGAAGCCGTTGCTTGTTTGGCATTCGTGAACACTCGAGTCTTATTTCTAAAAACTCGTCAAGCACCCTTTTAAAAAAACTTTGTTTTATTCACTAGAACTACGTAGCTTTGATCCCTCTTCCAGAGAGGGTACGTAGGAGCGGGTCGTAACCCGTCAAGCACCCTTTTAAAAAATCTTTGTTTTGTTCCGCTTTTCAAAGATACCAAAAATACTTTTCTTCTCAATAAAACCGTTTCTCAAACGAAAATAAAAAGAAACGAAGTAGAACAAAAATCATTTCAAGTCAACTTTTTCTAAGCCACACATCAAAGTTAATGGTTCCCTTTCGGTAGAAAGGAGGTGCGGGGTGCTAATACCTTCCCCGTACCTAACCGACCCCCGAACCTACATCTCAATGTTTTCGAAAGACCATCCGCCTTTTCCAAAAGATTTTTTCCAATGTTTTAGTCTTTAAAAATAAATATTGGTGGCGGCTTCAAATTTTTTTTACGTTGTCAAACTGAGGAATCCTTAAACCGGATTTTTCGGGGCGCAACAGCTGGCGACTTCACTGGGGACCCTTTTTCAAAAAGGCGAGGGTCAAGCCTAGTTAACCTGATGTGTGGCTTAAAATGTTTAACTTGAAAACTTTGTTCTACCTTTTCCTTTTCTTCCTTTTCTTCTCTTATCATGCATTTCTCAATTCCCATGTCCCCTCTTCTTCGCTCCTTTTCTACAAGGTAATATCATGCATTTCCCTTATGCCCTTATGATCCCTTCTTCTTCGCTCCCTTTCTTGAGGTAAGCTATATGTTTGTTGTTGATACCTTAGTGTAGTTTATTTTGTTAAACCCTAGGGTAGACGACTTATTATTTCTTGCTTCTGTCTGGCTGTGCTGGTTTTCCTTGCAGGTGGGGATGGGTAGATTTTAGGAAGTATGTCCTCAATCACACACTTTCACACCTTATGATTTGTGTGCTATGAGCGGGCTCCTATACCCGGATCCAACAAACACTTAGGGGAGTGGAGACGATTAGTGACTGTCATTCGAGACCTTTGTCTGTCTGATACTCATGAAAGTCTCAACCAGAGTACGCTTTCTTATGACGCCCCACACTTGGTAGTATTCTACATTTGTGGTGTCGGCATGAGGATTCTATAGCTCTGGTAGCCATTGTGAGGGTGTGAATTAGAACTACATGGGAGGAACCTTTGAAGTTGCCCTAGAACTTAGGATTCCCACCTTGGTAGGACACGAGGGCATACGAATTGTATGTTGCATTGTAGTTTAGGCATGTCTTTACTATAATAAAAAGAGAAATTTTCAAAAAAAAAAAAAAGGGGAAAGGGTTGCCATTGTAGCCTTCTCTTTTTGCCGGTCCGTACGAAGTGACATATGGCCCACTTCATTTTCAAAAAAAAAAAGAAGAAAGAAAGAGTTACCGCTGTAGCCTTTCTCATACCGGTCCATATGAAATGACGTACGGTCCTCATTTTCAAAAAAATAATAATATATTTCCCTTCATCAAATAAACCACTGCGTGAGGCGACACGTGGTATATCTCCTCAATTTTTTGAACTTCCGTCCATATGCATCGCCTTTATTTTTTTCATTCACCTCATGACCGCATTAGGCTGCATTCTTTAAAACCAAAATTGTAAATATGTGCATTCGTATTGCATCTCATTTGCATTTGCTTGCTGGGGATCACCGAATAATGTGCCGTCTTGTCATAGGAGCATCAGAATGGAATCAAATAGCAAGGCTTCACTTGCTTCTCGCTTCCCAGTTTTGAAGAAGGTTGATTTGCTATTTCGATTCCTCGTTTACTTCACTTCCTAAATCAAAAAAGAAAAAGTTTATGCGCTTATGACAAGATAAGGCATCCCGTGGTTCCCGACATCAAGCAAACATTGTCCATGCATCCATTCATGCATTTATCTTGATTCTTATGCAATAAATGTCAAAACAAACATAAAATCATACATTATCATTTCATGCGCATACATTTGTATCTCATTCATACTCATTCATTTGCATACTTACATCATGCATTACATAAAACAAAATTTTGAAAAAAAACATACATATATCCTGCATCCTGCATCATTGCATCACTGCATCCTTGCATCACTGCATCACTGCATCATTGCATCATTGCATCATTATATCATTGCGTCATTTGCATTAAATAAATTTCCAATTTTGAAAGAATCATTCACCCTGCATTTCATTTCATTGCATAAAAATGAAAAAACAATTATCATTTGCATAGCATAAGCATTCATGCATAAGCATTATTTAGGGACACAGTAGAACTACGTACGCTTTGATTCCTCATCACAGGGAGGATACGTAGGAGCGGGTTCGCCCCGTCAAGCATAACAAATAAAAAACTTCATTTTGAAAAGCGTTTTTCGCACACCATTCAAAATACATTTCATTTTACATCAAAATCATAAAAACCTTTAGAATAATCACACTTCTCAAGTGGTCATTTTTCCATGCATTTGCATACCATGGTCTGTACATCCGTTTGTTGCATAAAATAAAGGATTTGATGAGAGACGAGACGGCTTTGCAAAGTAATCATTCTTTCAAAATTTCAAGGTGTTCCAAGGTGCTCAGTTTCTCGAGTCGGTAGCTCAAAACAAAAAATTTGCATCTCATCCATTCCATGATAAAAGACTGAAACAGTTCATCAAAAAGTTTTTATATCATGTTCTAACTGATGCTAACTCTCTGTGAAGCGTTCTTCCAGTCAGCATGCATGCCACGTGCAATTTCTCTTGTTTGAGTCAGTCAGTTTCCTTCCTTGTCATCATCACCATCCAAGTCTAATCCCGCCCCGTCCACCCATAAAGCGCATATTCTCCCCTATCAGTGCATACTTGACTTTTTGGTTCATTTTAACACTTTAAGTCCTCCATGCTGGGGCAAGTCTGTGATCACTAAGTTTCCTTGTCAATATCATATACCTTGAGTGCAAGTCTTCCAAAAATAATATAATAAACAAGAAAATAAGCTCACTAGGTTGAAAACCCGCAAAGGGCGGCCTAGGCAAAAAAAGCACCCGGTGGATTGAAAACTCGCAAAGAGCGGTCCAGGCAAAAGTTAGGGCACCAAAAAAAAAAGAAAGAAAAATGCAAAGAAAAGTGCAAGCACATGAAGGTAGATAAATTATTGTTCCAAAGTTAAGTCTTACAGAAATAAGCAATAGGGATTTGAAATGAAGTTTGGCCATACCCTCAAAAACCCAAAATCCCAGAAAATCCCTTTCCTACCCACCGTAAGCCAAAAAAAAAAAAAGCCAAAAATCCAAAAGTCACCTTAGACAAGGATCACCAAAAAAAAATAGTGCATCGTTCTTTATCAGTTCACCCAACCTCAAAAAAAAAAAAAAAAGAAAAAAAAAAAGGGAAAATCCCAAAATCAAAAGAAAAATACAACAGAAATGTAAGTAGTGAGTTGATACATGTTACCACAAAACACAAGAGATCCTTGTCTCAATAAACCTTCAAACACTTCATCATTCCCATACACCCCCTTCCATAAACCGCAAACACTTTCCTTTGACCTCGACGTCCCGCCCGTCACAAACCCTTAGCCAGGAATAAAATTTCCAAACACCCTATCAAGCCATTTAACCCTCATAGACCATTAACCGTCAAATCAATGCCGAATAAAAAATCATCCTCCCATCAACCTCAAACACTTCGATAAGCCCAATAATCCCTCCTCCACGAAACACCACAATCCTGAAATGTCCAGTCCGATCAATGACCGTTTGCTTTCGTTCTCTCAAGTTTTAATCTTAGGACAACTAAGTTTATCTGTCTACAATGTGTTTGCTCAAAAAAAAAAAAAAACAAACGATCAGAAAAAAGAAAGCTGATCAAGCAAAAACAAACAGTCAGAAAAAAGAAAGTTGACAAAATAAAAGAGGGACCTGCACTCCAAAACAGCTTCAAACTGCATTAAAACAAGGTTTAGTGATCACCAAGTGAGGCTTCTTTCACACCAAAAGTCAAGACATCAGTAGAGAACGAAATATTTGCACTAAGAACGTCACTCAAATTCAAAAGTTGGGGCATTCTCTTCACCACCCACCCACCCTGGTCTTGGGAAAGTCTGTTCAAATGCCCATCCCATGTCACTCCAATTGTCAATACTTCCAAGGTGAGGGGCAAGTACATTCCCACTCCTTCACCTCATTCATTCCCATAAAAAAACCTCACCGGGGCAATCTCTCAACTCACTATCCTAAACAAGGCCTTGTCATTCTAACTGGGGCAGCTTTGTCCTTGTTATGACTGGGACAACATCAAACTTTGTGGGGTGAGACAAAATCTCTTTTGCACCTTTCATTTCAAAAGCCGAAGCATTCCCAATTCATCATCTTCTACACCCCTAGTTGTTGTCACCACTAGACAGGGGCAAGTTATTCATTCGTCAAAGACATGAATTGGGGCAATCTTGTATCTCTTGACCCCTCATAAGCTTCGGCAATAACCGTGTCTGTCATTTCTTCACTTGCCATAAATATCCATACCCTAAACCAATTCCAAGTTAACTGACTCATTCATTCACATTTGCACTCCTATGCATGCTTACTAGACAATGCTTCAAAGAGAGAGAACACAAGTTAGTCATGCGATATCTCAGATTCAGTCGTCATTGGAAGGAAGAGAAAACAAGTGAGCTTGTTTGTAAATAAACACCTTGAGAACACCAGAGTTTTAAGCAAAACTAGTTTTTTTTTAAAAAGAATGATCCAGATTCACCTCCACTTTTGTTTTGCATCCAAAGTCTCGCGTCTCATCATCTCAAAAATGTTTAATCATGCATATCGTATTTTTCGCCTCATGCATTTGGGCGTTCCATTTTGTTTATCATAGTGTCTCATTTGCATCGTGCCAACATCATCATTTCATGAAAGGCAACAAAAAAAAAAAAACGGATAAAAGCAAAAAAAATCTTCCATCTCATTCCATCAAGCATCAAAGCATTGCATCATAAAAGCAAAAACACGTCATCCCGTGTCATAACATTTGCATCCAAGCATTTCATTCACATCATATTCACATTTGCATTTCATGCATTCATCGCGTGCCATCCAAAATCCTAATGTTTCCCAATCAACCATTTCATAGCAGTTGGACTCAAACATTTCATTTGCATCATCTTAATGTTTGCATTTCATAAAAGGAAAAGAACAACAAAAAATCTGGCATCAAAGCATTGCATTTGCATCGTGCATCTCATAAAAAAAAAAGGCGGAGTCTTCCCTTGCATACACTTGCACCGAAATTCCACAAACCATTAGGTCAGACCAGACCTTTGTGTCCATAAACCAGACCTTTGTGTCCTTAAACCAGACCTTTAGGGTCCATAAATCAGACCAATATGCAGACACATATTGCTCCATAGCTCAGGCATGTTGGCCCTTAAACCAGATCATTGTGATCCATAAACCAGACCTTTGTGTCCTTAAACCAGACCTTTGGGGTCCGTAAATCAGACCAATATGCAGACACATATTGCTCCATAAACTAGGCTTGTCGGCCCATAAATCCAGCATTGTAGGCATCAGCGTCACATGCATCCACATAGCATACATCTGCATTACATTGGCATGACCGCATCTTGTGCATTCATCACATGATGAAAACCAAAGTAAAAGAATAAAGGGCATTTCATGAACATTCATCATCTCAATAAACTCATCGCATAGCATGCATCTGCATAACATGCCTTCGCATAACATGCATCCACACTCCTTGCATCATTCCTTGCATCAGCTGACGTATGCAGGTACCTCAATCCAGTGCGGCAGCATTGGCCATCTCAACCAATCAGCAGGATTCGTAAATTCATTCAGGACCCAAGTGTCCCTTCAGGCCCAAGTGCCCATCAACCAACAGGATTCGTATTCCCCTTCAGGACCCAAGTGTCCCTTCAAAAGCAGACTTCACCTCGTATTCAAGCTGCGGGTAAGTCCTTCAGACCCCCAGTGGTCCTTCAGACTAGTTGTGTCAAGCCTAAGATACAGCGGACGTCCTTCATGGTCAACATATCAGTTCCGGAGCTGATCTTGACCCCCCATGGCCGCTCGAAAGGCCCCCTCAGACCGTTTTACTAGTACCATAGCTAGTAGCGCTCCTTCAGACCACGATGGTCCTTCAATTAAGGCCTAGGCAGCCTTCCAGACCCCGAGTGGTCCTTCAGAGCCTTAGTGCTCCTTCAGACCCTGAGCGGTCCTTCAGAGCCTTAGTGCTCCTTCAGACCCTGAGTGGTCCTTCAGAGCCTTAGTGCTCCTTCAGACCCTGAGTGGTCCTTCATTTTCTCTTTCGGTTAATGCACCAAGTGTTAACCATTCCCTGTTTGTTCTCAAGCCCGTCAAAAAAAATAGAAAAAGAAAAGAGGAAAATTCGGGTTTCCCTATGCAGACAAAATCGGTATAATTTCTGAATTCTTTATTTCTATTTTGCCTCGAAATATGTCCTGCGCAATTCATATTTCTTGTCAAAATCCAAATAAAGAGGGGCAGCTGTCATACCCCAATTTTGTCCGGCCTAGGTCAAAACCCTAATTTTCAATCAAAAATAAATAAACCAAGTCTTAACATTCATCCTAGAGGTTAGGAAGAGCATCATGCTTGCATTTTAGAAGTTTCATAATGCATTTTAGGGTTAGAATAGCATTGCATGGCATATTAGAGCACTTTAGAGCATTTCTAGGGTTTCTAGGGTTTTTCCTCGTTCAAAGGGTATTTTGGTAATTTCGCCAAAAAGACTTATTTTCTCATCATGCATGCATTTATAGGGTTTTAGAGTCATCCAAAAGGTCTCAGGATCATTGTTAGAGTGGAAATGAAGTTTAGAGCAAAATTAGGGTTTTTGGGACCAAAAGGGCATTTTGGTCATTTCACTAAAATAAATAATTTCTCGGTAAAAACCACTATGCATCTCTTGAGGAATTTATTTGAGTCCAAATGAGTGGAGTTGTGCATTTTTTTGTGCATCATTGGAATATTTTTGGCATGAAATTCGGTTTTTTGAACAAAAGGGCAAAATGGTCATTTCCTTTGGAGTGGGGTCAATAAATCAATTTTGGGATTGGTGAGATCATAAAGTTCAGAGCCCAATCATTGAATCATGGGATATAGCCCAAAATGGCAAGAATTTAGAAGAATTATCTAGAAGGGAATAAAGAATATCCTTTTGAATTTTGAAAGGTCAAATGTAGTACAATAGTACAAGTTGCAATTCCACTCACTCTCTCTCCTTGGCTGCGAATTCCAGCACTTTTTTCCCCATTTTTGATTTATTTTATTGGTTGCAAATTGTGTTTAAATCATGGCCTTCCATTCAAGTGCTAAATGCAATCCTCACCCTTCATTTGAATTAAAATGGCACTCTTGTAATAAGCTTCATAGAAAAATACAATTTTGTAATTGAGCTTATCCTTCACCACCATCCTTAAGCTGCGCCCCTCAGCCCTCTCTCTCCTCACTTTGTGCTTTCTAATTGCCCCTAATCCATGTGACATTTGATCTTGACCCTTGGTTCAAAATTTAGATGCAATCCTAGAGCACAATGGAAATCAAAATGACCTAGAAGCCCTTAATAATAAGTGAGCACTATATATACCTTCATATGACCAGCCCACACATCTTCTTAGCCTCACTCTCCATTCAAAAAACCCTAGCACACCAACCCCTCTCCTCCCTCCTCCCTTGGCCGTAGCCCCCTCACTCCTTCTCCTCCATTTTTTTTCAACTTCCATCCACTAACTCACCTCAAACTCACTCCATATTCATATATCTTCTTCCTTCCATCTTTGATTCCACATTTACATCATCAAAGGGGCTGATCCTTCAAGGTTGCGTGCTTGTTGTTGTTGATTTTGAGGAGTGTTGGTGATTTGTTACTCTTGATCTTCATTTCTACTCTTGTTTAGCTTGGAACTAAGGTATAACCTAAAACCCTTTGCATTTTCATCCACTTTCTTGCATCAAAATCCTTTTTCAACTTATATTTGCATCTTATAACATCATTTAAATGTATATTAGGGGCTGTTGTGGGTGAGAGTTGGCATCTCACCCACCAAATAAATTGTTCTTGTGACTATGTGTTGATTATGTGTTGTTCTTGTGATTTGCACTTTGTTTTATGAAATTTTCACCAAGTAAAATTTATTTTTCCTCATGTTTTTGCTTCGGCCTTGGGTTAGAAATTAGGATCCTCATGTTTTCTTGTCTATTTCATGTGTCAAAGTTGAATAAGAATGGTATATAGGACCAATAGTGCATTCGGGTTTAGGTCCCTAAATTAGGGTTTCATCATCTTTTATTTTCTTTGATTTTGTGTGTTAATAAATGATGAAATGATGATTGTTTGAGTGTGATATACATGTGTAGATCTTAGGGTTTATGTGTGTGTGTCTAATGATGTGATTTGGTTGCAAGAAATTTGTTGAATTTGAGCTTTATTGTGTATATGTATGTTTCGGCCATAAAGCCATTTTTGTGACCAATTTACTTACTCAAATTTGTTGTTTGATCTTGTTTAATTAATTGTTGTGAATTGTGTTTTTTTCACTTTTTACCTTTTAGTTTTTACCATTCACTTAAGTGTTACTAAGTAGTAAAAAAACATTTTCTTACCTTTTTTTACCTTTCACTTAAAACCCTAAAAAAACATTTTACCTTTTACTTTTACCATTTACCTTCACTTAAATAATTCACCACCTTCACTTAAATAAGTTACCATTTCATTAATAATTTACCTTTACTTTTTACCTTTCTTAAATTACAAAAAGACCCAAAACATTTTCTAGTTTACATTTATAACTTTTCAACTTTATAAAATCAACCCAAAAATACTTTTTACCACTTTTTCCTAAGACTCTAAAAAACACCAAAACATTTCACCATTTCCTAAGAATAAGATAACTAAATTTTTACCACTTTTTATGACACACTCTCACACACTTGCACTTAAATAAAACCTTATTCACTCTCTTGCATTCTCATTTCTTGTATCTCTTGCATACTCTCTTGTTTTAATCTTCATGCCTTTTCATATATTCATATCTCTTGCATATTCATTTGCACTCTCACTTGTTAGTACCTCATGCATCCTTACTTGTTTATACTTCTTGCATTCTCACATGTCCATTCATAATTAAATAACCATGCATCCTCACATGTCCATGCATTCATTAATCAAATGCTCATGCATTCTTGTATGCTCGTGCATCTTTGTATATACTCATTCTTGCATTCATCCTCACATGTCCATGCATTCTTGTATGCTCATGCATCTTTGTATATACTCATTCTTGCATTCATTCTCAAATGTTCATGCATTTACATGCATTCATGCTTATCTAATCTAGCACATCATGATTACATGCTCATCCATTTAACTTAGACTATTTTATGCCTATGATCAATTGTATTCTTTTGTTGTTGATGCCACTTAAATGTCTTGATTCAATTATATGCCATTCCATCCATGTGTATGACCTCCTAATGAAGACGTAAGTCTACATGCATGTTGTAGCATAGAGTCATTAGGGTAAATACACCCCTTCCTACACACACACATTTGTTTTGAGAACTCTACTTTGCATCCTCAATAACTGTATCTCTTGATTGTATTGGCATGTTTAATCTCAGTTAGTGATCAGCACGTTCATAATTGCTTGATTAGTGAATGTGTTTGTATTTCATTCATTCATGTCGCATCTTTTGGTTATGGACTCGGAGTTGGTTGAAATGTTCTACTTATTTTTCCAAAATCCTTTTCCAAATCATCTTTTTCTTAGAACTAGTTTTCAAATTAAATCAAATGCTTTTTCAATAAAAAAACCTAAGGCATTTTTCTTAAATAAATCATTAGTCATCACTCGAAGCCTTTGCTTGTTTGATCGCTAATGAGGAGTTATTAGTGGTGGTCACTCGAAGCCTTTGCTTGTTTGGCTATCATGAAAGCTCCCACACTTTAACTAAACATAAACTAATCCAAATTTCAAAAACAACACGAGCTATTAGTGATAATTATCACTGATGCTCACCCTTTTTCAAAACGATTTCAAAAAGATAATAAAACGTTGTTACTTGTAGTCACTCGAAGCCTTTGCTTGAATGATTACCGGTTTCAACTATTTCTTTTTCAAGTTAGTAATGAACGCCACTCGAAGCCGTTGCTTGTTTGGCATTCGTGAACACTCGAGTCTTATTTCTAAAAACTCGTCAAGCACCCTTTTAAAAAAACTTTGTTTTATTCACTAGAACTACGTAGCTTTGATCCCTCTTCCAGAGAGGGTACGTAGGAGCGGGTCGTAACCCGTCAAGCACCCTTTTAAAAAATCTTTGTTTTGTTCCGCTTTTCAAAGATACCAAAAATACTTTTCTTCTCAATAAAACCGTTTCTCAAACGAAAATAAAAAGAAACGAAGTAGAACAAAAATTATTTCAAGTCAACTTTTTCTAAGCCACACATCAAAGTTAATGGTTCCCTTTCGGTAGAAAGGAGGTGCGGGGTGCTAATACCTTCCCCGTACCTAACCGACCCCCGAACCTACATCTCAATGTTTTCGAAAGACCATCCGCCTTTTCCAAAAGACTTTTTCCAATGTTTTAGTCTTTAAAAATAAATATTGGTGGCGGCTTCAAATTTTTTTTACGTTGTCAAACTGAGGAATCCTTAAACCGGATTTTTCGGGGCGCAACAATGACGTGTTTCATGTGTCGCAACTTCGAAAGTATATTTCAGATCCATCTCATGTGATCCGCATGGATGATGTGGAGGTACGGGATAATCTCACCGTGGAGACGATGCCTGTACGGATTGAAGGTCATGAAGTGAAAGTTTTAAGAGGCAAGGAGGTTGCGTTGGTGAAAGTAGTCTGGCTAGGAGCTGCTGGAGAGAGTATGACGTGGGAGCTAGAGAGCAAGATGCGGGAGTCCTATCCCGAGCTGTTTGAATCAGGTAAATTTCGAGGACGAAATATTCTAAGTGGGGGAGAGTTGTAACGCCCAAATATTTAATTATTTATTTCAATTAAATATTTAGGTATGTTATTGGTGTAGTCGTATTAAAATATTAAAATGGTGTTTTAATTAACTTAGGGCGTGTTGATTAGGGATTGGGCTAAGCTGTGGAGAAGAGCCCGTGATCCAAAGCCCACTAGCTAGGCGCATAGGTGAAGCGCCTAGGCTAGGGTTTTGACTCACTTGCGCATTTTGGAGAGAAAAAGAAAGAAAACTTGCGAAGAGGAGAAGAGAGAAAGAGAGAAGAAGGGACGACGCACAAGGGAGAAGAGAAGAGGCGCCATTGTTGCTGTGGTTACTTGGTGTTTTCGTGCAAGGAGTTTTCCAATTCGGCAAATCTAAGGTAAGGGTGGGTTCTATCCTTATAATAGGGTTTATGATGGGGTTATGTAGGGGTAGGACCTATGTTGCTTCTTTTGATGTTGTTGGTGTTGAATTATTGACGTTAGTATGTATTCATGATGTTTGAATTTGGTGCTTGATGATTGGTTTTGGCGAATTTTTGGTGTTTGGATGTTATTTGGTGCGAATTGGTGTTGTGGTGGGTTGCTGGAAACGGAGCCCTGCCCCTGGGCGCCGTGGCCGTGCACTACAAAAAAAAGGTCATTTGCGACGGCAAAGTCCCTCGCTAAATCACCTTATTCCCTCGCTAACAGTCATTTGCGAGGGCATTAGCGAGGGACAACTTCCCTCGCTAATTCCCTCCTCGCAAATGCGATTAGCGAGGGATTTAGCTCCCTCGCTAATTAGCGAGGGCAGTGTCCCTCGCTAGATCCCTCGCTACTGCTCAGCCACGTGGCCACGCTCCCTCGCTAATTCCCTCGCTAATTCTCAGCAACGTGGCCACGTTCCCTCGCTAATTCCCACGCTACTGCTCAACCACGTGGCCACGCTCCCTCGCTAACCCCCTCGCTAATGCCCTCGCTACTACTCAGCCACGTGGCCACGTTCCCTCGCTAATCCCCACGCTACTACTCAACCACGTGGCCACATTCCCTCGCTAATTCCCACGCTACTGCTCAACCTGATGGAATTTTTTTTATTTTATCTGCTTTTATACCTGTTTATTTTATTAATAAATAAAAAAATCTAAAATACATAAAATAGTTTAAAATAAAAATTATCCAATAACATAAATTTTGAATCAACAACACTTAATCTGAAATGTTATAACAAAATATTTAATCAACAAAACTAAAAACTGCCACCATCAGACTCCTCAGCTTCCTCCTCAGCTTCCTCCTCATCTTCCTCTTCATCTTGCTGCTGCTCATTTTGCTGCATATTCTTAAAATACTTAAACATCAGCTCCTGCCTACGGGTCACCTTCTCATAATCTTGCTGCATCTTTCTCATCGCCTCAGAGGAGGTCCTGACCTCCTGTCGAGTCTCGTGCAGCTCCTGCTCCAGCCGCCTAATATGCTCTGTCTCCGCAGGAGTAAAAGCTGGTCGACTCCGTCTTCTGCTGCTCTCGGCCCCAGACTGACTCATACATGGAGCCATGGGCCCCGTACCATACAGGCGACCCTTAGACCAACCTACTGTCTTCTCCCAATGTTTGTTTGCCAGATCTCTCATCTCAGGAGTAAGTTGGCCAAATGAATCAGGGTTCCAGCTCCCCTGAGTTAGCTGAGTCATGAACTCATTTATTTGCTCCTGTTTTGAATAACCACAAATTAGCGCTCCATTTTGACAAATGAACATTATATAATACAAATCACTATGTATATTTACCTGGGTCATCTTGGAGCGCTCATCAACATACTCGCCAGTGCCTTTCCTCACATGGGTGGCTCTATGCAGCTCAGGAGCAGTGATAGGGCGTCCTGCCTTCTTACTCTGTAAGATGAAACACATTTTTAAGAATTGCTAACTAATTAAATAATATAAAAAACACATAGATTTGAAAAATAATTTACCATTCTAGCAGCATGCTGAGCCTGGTTGATGGACCCACCGCAGTGAAGCGAGCCACCCTTTTCCGAGTTTCTATTATTTTTGGCTTTTGCAGCAGCTTCCTTGAAAGCCTGTGAAGCCCAATGGCTCTTGAAGGCATTCCAAATCTCATCACTCATGTAGGAAGGCTTCTTATCTTTACAGCGGAGCTTATAAAGCAAATCAGAAATTTGAGCGCCCATCCTTCTGAAAAAAATTCTCCGCACATTGTCATCGTCTTCTGTGTCCCAAGTTACCTTGGTCTGCATTATATTAAACGTTATTAAACATAAAATTTAAACAAACAATATAAGTAATGACAAAATAATTAACACTTACCCTAAAGAAGTCTAGCAGATCATTTCTTTCATCTTCTTCGACATTGCTCCACTTTTTATGGAACGTTTGAAAATATCGTTTGCGGATGACATGAGTGATGTTTGATGAAGCTACCTTTGCAGGAAGAAGCCTGCATATTGAAAGATATATCAAACAATTATCAAATATATATAAGTCGTTGCATAATTAACTTTAAAAAAACAAACAATATAATACTTACGCGTTACCACTACTATAAATGACTTTGAGTCTGATACCATTAATAACAATCACCTCCACTCTCTCGTCATCAGTGGATGAATCAGCATCAACATTACCCCCACCAACATCATGTACATCATGCTGAATATCATCCTGGGGATCTGGTGTAGGCATAGATAACCCAGTTGATGGGCCTATATGTCCAGATGATGAGCCTATATGCCCAGGTGGTGCGCCAAACCCAGCTGCTGCGCCATACCCAGCTGATGCGCCATACCCAGCTGGTGCGCCATACCCAGCTGATGCGCCATACCCAGCTGGTGCGCCAAACCCAGCTGCTGCGCCATACCCAGCTGCTGCGCCATACCCAGCTGTTGCGCCATACCCAGCTGTTGGGCCCGTATAATGCCCATGAGATGGTAAATGAAACCATCCAGGGCCAGATGGAGGCAAAGGTTGTGGGGCAGTAGATGGTGGGCCCACAAATGAATTATGGCTCCTCATATTCCCAATATTAAGTTCCACCTCACGATTACGCCTCCTCCTAGGAGGTTCATCGGTCATAGTCTTCTTCCCTTTATTAAGACGTCTCGGTGGTGGGTCAGAACCTCCTCCTGGATCCATATCTATTAAAAAAAAGAAACGAAATGTGATAAAGAACAATATTGATATATTAATTTAAAGACAACATAATGAGTCATAAAGAACAATATTGATATATTAATGATTCTAATAAATTTAAAGACAACATACGGAGTCAACATAAGTAGACAACATATATAAGATTAATCATATACAACTAGGAGTCATCATCACATAAGGAGTCAATCGGTTCAAATTCATATTTCTCTTATTCATCTTCATTCTCTTCATATTCATTCTGTTCTTCATCTTCATTCTGTTCTTCATCTTCATCAACTTCTTCAACTAGGTGTCGATCATCACATAAGGAGTCAATTAGTTCAAATTCAAGCACCTCATATACTCCTGAAATTTCATCCACCTGATAAGGAACCTCATCCTCCGCATCAGTGCCTTCAATGTGACCCCGTGGTTTTGTCTTAATTGCAACACACCATCCTCTCTGAGTTGATGGATATGGAACATAATACACCTGCCTCACATTTTCTGCCATGATAAACGGATCATAAAGTTTATACCTTCCATTCATTCGAATGTCCACGGTATTACATTTTGGATTCAATTTCATTCCTCTAACAGATGGATCAAACCATCTACAGAAAAACAAAACTATTCTCTTTCCATAGTCTAACCGTGGGTATTCAAGTTCATATATGCGTTCGATCACACCGTAGAAGTCATTTTCACCTCCTCTTGTTTCACCTTTAACATATACCCCACTATTAATTGTTTTTTTCCCTCACTCCATGATTGGGTGTCAAATTTGTAACCATTAACTAGGTACGTGTGCCACTCGGTCACCTCAAGAAAAGGACCATTGGCTAAGTTCCTCAAGTGTCGGATTTGGGGAGTTGGTTCTGCTTCATAAACCTAAGTAAACCACATATGGAAAAAATAAGTTATGTCTCATATTTACTTTAAAGAATTATTCAGCGCCTTGGGGATTTGGTTACTTACTCTAGCCTTAAACCAGGATGGAAAACTTTCATGTATACGAATAGAAGATTCTTCAACGCCTATACCCTCAATTCGTAAGAATGCACTGAAAAAGAAATATTATTACTCTTTAGATTGAAAGTTGATCAAATTATTATTTAACTTCATACTGTGTCCATCACAGTGAAAAATATGTTGTCAAAGAAATTCTTCTCGATGTGCATAACATCAAGATTGTGCCTCAACAAATTATCTTTCCAATATGGGAGATTCCAAAATATGCTTTTTTTTGTCCAATTGTGCCACCGTCCATAACCATCCACCCGGGTGAGCTCCCCTACCTCTGTGGCTTCTGGAAAATCCATAACTCTGCTCCAGATTTCACCTGATGTCAACAAAGGCGGTGGTCCATCTGTTTCAACTGCCCCTTTCATGAAGGCCTTCTTGTTCTTTCTAAATTTATGATCTTGCAGTAAGAATCTACAATGCGAGTCAAACCAAGAACTCTTGCCCCCGTACTTTAGCGTAAACGCTTTTGTGTGTTCCATGCAGTGCGGACATGCATATTTACCGTGAGTCCCCCAACCAGACAACATACCATAAGCAGGAAAGTCGTTAATTGTCCACATCAATGCAGCTCTCATCATAAAATTTTTCTTTCGTGCTGCATCATATGTCAAAACACCCCCCCACAATCTCTGAAGATCATCAATCAGAGGTTCCAAAAAGATATCAATGTTAGCTTTTGGATTGGATGGACCAGGTATCAAACAAGTCAAAAACATATACGGTTTAGTCATGCACATCTCAGGAGGAAGATTGTAAGGGGTAACAATGACTGGCCAACAAGAGTAGGGTGACGCCGATGCTTGGATATATGGAGTAAACCTATCAGAGCACAAACCAAGACGAACATTCCGTGGGTCTGAGGCAAAATCTGAATGCACTTGATCAAAGTGCTTCCACGCTTCACCGTCGGATGGGTGGCGTAAAATGTCGTCCGAGGTACGCCTATTGTCATAATGCCAAGTCATTTTCTGCGCAATTTCGGCCGATGCAAACATTCTTTGCAACCTTGGAACTATAGGCAAATAGAACATCGACTTTACAGGGATAGGTTTATAATTACGTTTTGCCCCTTTACGATCATGATACCTTGGGCTTCCACAGAATTTGCATTCAAGTAGCTCACCATCAGTTTTACCAAATTCGTTGTTGTAAAACAACATGTGCCCTTTCTCACAACAATCAATCTTCTTAAATTTCAATCCCAGCTTCGAAACTAACATCTTTGCTTCATATTAACTTTTTGGCAAATTATCCTTATTAGGTGTTGCTTCCAACATCATTTCAGTCACATAGTCTAAACTCACCTCAGAAATATTACTCATGGACTTGAGAGCTAAAAGTTTCACACACATAGATAATTTTGAATGTGGCGAGCCTTCAAACAACGGTGTGTTTGAACCTCTTAACAAATTATAAAAAATTTGTGCTTCTTCATTTGGAAGTTCATCATTATCATCATATTGAGGCTCATCAAATGGCAGATTCACCCTGAGACCATCGCAAATCATGTTTTGCATCGACTCAAAAATTTCATTACGTGGAACACCAACACCAGAACTGCTTGAAGCCCCTATCTCAAAATTTTGAAATTGTTGTTCTCCATGGTCTACCCAAATCCAATAATTAGGCCTAAACCCCCAATGATACAAGTGATCCCTGATTTCATCATCGGTCATAATAGGTTCACCGTCGCATTTTAAGCATGGACATCTAACCCCTTTTTCCTGTTGAGCCAATTCATGTCGCCACGCTACCACAAGAAACTGTTCAACCCCAATTACAAAAGATTCCTTTAAACCCGCTCTTCTCGGATATAATCGATCATACACCCAATCACGATTAAATTCATACAAATTCATCTACACGTATTTAAGAAAACGTGTTAGATAACATTCCCAATAATATTTCAAGTTAGTGGCATCAATATGATCTCAGTGGAGATGATTTCGAGCCGAATATGGGGGTTAAGGACAGCACAAAACCCTTTTCCATCCAAGTAGTGAAGGAAGTTATTTCATATAACTCCCAACCTTACCGTTGTTAGTATCGTCTCGCAATTATCTCAATGGAGATGATTTCGAGCAAAATATGGGGGTTAGGATGTCTCTCACCCTTTTCCATCAACAACACACAGTCATCTAACCTAGGGTTCATCAAAACAATAATTAAATATTTTTCAAATAAACTAACAGTTATGAGATTGACGTCTGGTGCGGTTGTTCGGTGACGATGCGCACTCTGGTGCGGTTCTTAAACTCCAAACACCAACGATGTCAATCCTAAATCAATCAAAAAACATAAATCAAAACAAATTTAAAAAATCAATATCAAAAAAATATCATAAAAAAAATATCAAAACCTACAAAAGGGAGAGGACAGAAATTCGTGGTGGTGGTGGCAGCGGTGGTGGTGGTGGCGGCGGTGCATAGTTCAGGTTCGTAGGTGAGAGAGAGAGAGAGGCTGAGAGAGAGACAGACAGCAAGTAGGTGCTGGTGGTGGTGGGTGGTTGTGACGGTGGTGGTGGGTGGTTGTTGGCCGTAGGTGAGAGAGAGAGAGAGGCGGAGAGAGAGAGGGCGAGATGGCGGAGAGAGACAACGAGTAGAGAGAGGCGGAGAGGAGCTGTCGTAGGTAGGTGAGGATGGTGGTGGTGGTTGTGAGGGTGGTGGCCTTGGCGGCGTTGGCGGCGTTTGGGTGCGAGAGAGAGGCGGAGAGAGAGACGGTGAGGAGGCGAAGAGAGAGAGAGAGCCGGAGTGAGGAGGTGACGGAGAGAGGAGGTCGTAGGTAGGTGATGGTGGTGGTGGGGTGGCCGTCGTAGGTGAGAGAGAGAGGCGGAGAGAGAGAGGCGGAGAGAGAGATGCGGTGAGAGAGAGGAGAAGAGAGAAATGAGGGTTTCTGTTCTGAGATTCAGATTTGGAAATTAATTTAACATTAGCGACAGCATTAGCGACGGCATGGGCTGTCGCTAACCGTTACAAACATTTCCACGCGGTGCCACGCGTTGAACGGTCAAAAAACCTTTGCGAGGGACACTATAGCCGTCGCTAATTTTTCCCGCCCAGGCCATTAGCGACGGCCTTCCCGTCGCTATTGCTAAAATTGCCGTCGCTAACGCTTAAAAAAATTCGACAGCCCTATCCCCTCGCTAATGCCGTCGCTAATATCAGTTTTTGCGAGGGACATAAAGTCCCTCTCTAATTCCGTCGCTAAAGGCAACATTTTTTGTAGTGGTGTCGTGGTGTTTCCCTGCTGGAGGCGCCCTGTTGCTGGGTGCCAAGCCAGTGTTGTTGTGTTGCTGATTCTGGCGCCCTAGGCGCCCAGTCATGGTGTCTCTGTTTTGTTGTTGCTGGATGTGGCGCCCTAGGCGCCCAGTGATGTGTCTAGGTTGCTGGAGCTGGCGCCCTAGGCGCCCGGTGTGTATTTGAATGGCAGGGGATGGCGCCCTAGGCGCCCAGTGGTGAATGGTGCGTGTCTGTGTTGCTGTGAAGGGCGCCCTAGGCGCCCAGTGGTGTTCTGTGTTGCTTCTGGATGTTGCTGTGTGGTGCCAGTGGTGTTCTGTGTTGCTGTCTCCCTCCTGGGCGCCATGGGCGCCGTGTCTGATGATTCTGTCTTGGCGCAGGGGCGCCATGGGCGCTGTGTTGCGCTCTGTGTTGCTCCTGGGCGCCCTCCTGGGCGCCAATTCCTGTGATGTTGCGTTTTGTGCTGCTGTGTTGCCAGGCGCCCTGTTGCTGGGCGCCAAGTCTGGTGTTGCCTCTGCTGTCTCAGGCGCCCTGTTGCTAGGCGCCAAGTATGATGTTGCTGTTCTGGTCTCAGGCGCCCTTCCCCTGGGTGCCAAGTCTGCTGTGTTGCCTGTTGGGTCAGGCGCCCTGCTGCTGGGCGCCAAGTCTGTTCCTGCTGATGTGGTGCTAGGCTCCCTGCTCCTAGGCGCCACTTTCTGTGTTGCTGCTAGGTGCCCTGTTGCTGGGCGCCAAGTCCAATTCTGTTGCCATGGTGTTAGGCGCCCTGCTCCTGGGCGCCAGTTCTGCTGTTGCCAATGTGGTCCTAGGCGCCCTGTTGCTGGGCGCCATGTCTGATGTTGCTGCTGTTGCCCAAGGCGCCCTGTTGCTGGGCGCCGGTTTCTGTTTTGTTGTTGCTGACCAAGGCGCCCTTGTTCTGGGCGCCAGATTCTGTGTTGCTGTTGCCTGTCTTGGCGCCCTGTTGCTGGGCGCCAGTTTCTGCTGTGTTGTTGCCTGTCTTGGGGCCCTGTTGCTGGGCGCCAGTTTCTGCAATGTTGTTGCCTGCTGTGGCGCCCTGTTGCTGGGCGCCAGTTCTGTGGTGGCTGTTTCTGCTGTTGGCGCCCTACTGCTGGGCGCCAGTTCCTGTCATGTTGCTGTTGTGTAAATTGGTGTCCTTGGTGTCGGTGGGGGATTGTTGTCATAGGTGTTGGTGATTGGTGATATTTGGTGATTATTGGTGATAATATAACAGGTGATGACATAAAAGGTGATGTGCC
This sequence comes from Astragalus membranaceus, assembly GCA_039519185.1. Taxonomy (NCBI): domain Eukaryota; kingdom Viridiplantae; phylum Streptophyta; class Magnoliopsida; order Fabales; family Fabaceae; genus Astragalus; species Astragalus membranaceus. The sequence continues at coordinate 128,229,223 of CM076849.1, forward strand.
TATTTTTATGGGCTAAGGTGATGGGTCTATGACCACTTGGTGATATTGGTGATGCTATATTAATTAAATGTCTGCTGTGCGTTGATTGTCTGGTGCATTATCCATGGTGCCGCATATATTGCATATGCATTATTTTGGCGATGTCGGTTTCGGCCGTTGGAGCTATAGGTGATGATGGTGAGGCTCATATAGGTGATGTGCCCATAATGGCTACTTTATTGGTGATGATTGGTACCACATGCATATGCCCGTTGGTGTGGGTTGCATCTCATATAATTATTCATGATGTTAATGATGATTATTGGTGATTTATTAATTGATGTTGTTGTGATGCGGTTGATATAGTGTTGTACTCTAGCATATTGCCTATCATATATGCTATTATAATGTTAGATATCTCACCCCTTCTGTTTGAATGTTACCCCTATGTTGGTAACGTGTAGGTGATAGTGAGTGAAGGCAAGTTTTCCTTCGCTAGTAGAGTCAGGTGTCGTCGCTCTGATACGTAGCACTCGGGGGGAAACGAACACTAGATTTTATTGATGTTTCTGTTATTTTAAATTTTGAAGTTTTATGGTGATGTATAACTATTTAATTGAACTTTGATTTTATTCCGCTGCTTGTTGATGTTACGACGTGCCAGGTGTTGCACTGTTTTTAATGATGAAACTTATTTGTTGGTGTGTGATGTTTAACGGTGTAAGTGTAGCATCCCTTGCGGTGTATTGCAAAAGTTTTGAAAACTCTGATTTTTGTCGAAAATTTTCCGGGTAGAAAAGGGGTGTTACAATCTGGAATTAGCCACTATTGTGTTTGCACTAAAGATTTGGAGACACTATCTTTATGGTTCTCGTTTCAAAGTTTTTAGTGATCACAAGAGCTTGAAGTATCTGTTTGACCAAAAGGAGTTGAATAATAGGCAAAGGAGATGGACTGAATTTTTGAAGGACTACGACTTCGAACTGAAGTATCACCCTGGGAAAGCCAATGTGGTAGCAGATGCTTTGAGCAGGAAGTCTATCCACACGGCAAAGTTAATGATTCACGAGATGGCTTTGTTAGAGTCATTCAGAGACTTGAAGCTCAAGGTAGCAAGAAAGAGGGACCGCATAGTATTACGGCATATTCGGATAGCCAGTGTGTTAAGGGAACAAATCCGTGTAGCTCAAGGAACTGATGTGAAGTTACAGTCTCGGAGAGGATCGCCAGATTTTACTGAGGACAGTGATGGCATGATTTGCTATAATGGGAGGATTTATGTTCCCGATGATGATGATATCAAAAGGCAAGTATTGGAAGAAGCTCATAGGAGTCAGTACTCTGTACATCCGGGATCTACCAAGATGTACCAAGATTTGAAGTTAATGTATTGGTGGCCTGGGATGAAGGCCGAGGTTGCAGAATTTGTTTCTCGGTGCTTAACTTGTCAGAAGGTTAAGGCGGAACACCGAAGACCGGGCGGTCAGTTACAACCGCTAGATGTGCCAGTTTGGAAATGGGAAGATATCTCAATGGACTTCGTTATGGGTTTGCCGAGGTCACAGGCCGGCAATGATTCTCTTTGGGTAGTAGTGGACCGATTGACTAAATCCGCTCACTTTATCCCCGTTCGCTCTACTTATAAGGTTTCCAAGTTAGCAGATGAATATGTGAAGAACATTATCAGACTGCATGGGGTTCCAACGAGTATCGTGTCAGACCGAGATCCCAAGTTTACTTCTAGATTTTGGAAAGCATTGAACGAAGCCATGGGGACGAGAGTGCTCGTTAGCACTGCTTATCATCCTCAGACTGATGGTCAGACTGAGAGGACTATTCAGACTCTTGAGGACATGCTTCGGGCTTGTGTGCTCGATAGCGGGAGAAAATGGGAAGATCATCTTCCATTAGTAGAATTCGCCTACAACAACAGTTACCACTCCAGTATTGGAATGACACCATTTGAAGCACTTTATGGTAGAAAGTGTAGAACTCCGCTGTGTTGGTGGGAGATTGGTGAAGATAGGTTTTTGAGACCCGAAATGGTTCGTGAAACTACTGAGAAGATCAAGTTAATTCGAGAAAGGACGAAGGTTGCTCAGAGTCGGCAGAAGAGCTATGCTGACAACCGAAGGAGACCGTTGGAATTTGAGGTTGGTGATCATGTGTTCTTGAAAGTTTCTCCAACCATAGGCACCGGGAGAGCTTTGCGAGCGAAGAAGCTCAGTCCTCGATACATTGGACCTTTCCAAATCATCGAGCAAATTGGGCCAGTTGCCTACCGTCTCGCATTGTCTCCGGTCCTATCAAATCTCCATGATGTGTTCCACGTGTCTCAGTTGAGGAAGTATGTTCCCGATCTGCATCAGCCGTTGAGTGTTGATACGATTGATCTTCGACCAGATTTGTTATTTCAACCTTACCTAGCTATATCTTGGAACGCGGCGAGAGGACGCTGCGGTCAAGGACCATTCCTGTTGTCAAAGTGGTCTGGGATGGTTTCTCAACTGAAGAGGCTACCTGGGAGTTGGAAGAGGACATGCGGACTCGATATCCATATCTCTTCCATTAAGGTATGTCTTGTCAATTTTGAGGACAAATTTTTTTAAAAGTTGGGGTGATTGTAACATCCCTAATTTTTAAAGACTCGTATTATGATGCCGGAGGCCGATTAATTATTTGTGGGAATAATTGGTTGTGTCTCGGGGATTAATAGTCGAGAAAGTTGTCAAGGAATCCCATTCTCCATTAAGTTGTGACCTAGTCATAGTTTTAATGACGAATTAAGCTGAGGGGCAAAACTGTCTTTTTAGCCCCTTTAATGCTCCAACTAGAACTGAACTCACCCTCACCTCACACTTAAACATTTGCTCCAGCTGAAAGAAAAGAAAGGAAAACAGAAAGTGAGAGAGAGGAGAGTGGGGTGAAGGGAGGAGGAAGAAGAAGAGAAGAGGGCTTCTCATCTTGTCATTGCATGTAAGTATTCTCATCACTTCCCTACTCCATTTTCGATTTGCTTTCCAATGAACACAATTTCAGAAGCTGATTCTCTCTCTATCTCTCAACCTCAAATTCGAAACTTGAAGCTCCAAGTGGTGAAAATGGTGGAGTTGTGTGTTGATGGGTTGCATGTTATGTTGTAGCTATTGAAGGTGAAGTCCTAGCCTAGCCTTTCGATTTGGGGAAGTTTGTGAGGAACACTCATTTGAGATGGAGTTGCTGTTTCAGTGATTCAGTAGTAGAAGTTGCGGTTTCGCTCTAGTTGGTGTCTTTCGGTTCTCGTTCGCGCGTGTTGCTATTCGGTCATTCCGTGTCTCGGTGGAAGCTCCTAACGAAATCGACTTCACGGTGAGTTCTACTCGCGGATAGGGATATTTTTATGTGTCTTGAAAATATGTCGGTTTGAGTCATAAGGCATTATCCTGTTTTCGAAAGATTTTGGAACCGAAAACCGTTTTTGAGAAATATCGCGTTTTTACGGTTTTTATGGAATTGTTGAAAAATTTACGAAGTTGTGATTTAATCGTTGAAATGAAATGATTTGTATACTATCTGGGATATCTGGAATTTTTTGAGTTTCAAGAGTGATTGATATTAGAAATACCGGGGTGTTACAGTAAGGGTCCCGTTTCGAAGTCTTTAGTGGTCACAAAAGTTTAAAGTATCTGTTTGATCAGAAAGAACAGAATAACAGACAAAGAAGATGGGTAGAGTTTCTGAAGGCCATTGTTGAAGTATCATCCAGGAAAGGCCATTGTTGTAGCTGATGCGCTGAGTAGGAAATCCATTCACATGGCAGAGTTAATGATGCAAGAAATGGAATTGTTAGTCTTTTAGATCTAAGTCGGGGTACATCCATAAGTTTTCACTTTGGTGGTGAGGTATTAGTTTGTTAACCTCTCCTTTGTGAAGGTTAACAATGAGATTGTATTTTGAGATTCCGTTTGACAAGTCAAACGTGAATACAGATATGAAAGTGAGGTGACGGCTGACTGTTTGCCAAGGTTGTGGATAACCATCAAAGGATTAATTGATGGATCTGCTGCAAGTGACTGAAATTTCCAAAGTGAAGCTTGGCGTGCGGTATGGTAGTTGTGGAAGATCATTTTGTGAAAACCCGCATGCTAAAGTTAATTTTGGGAACAAATCAAGAGGCTAATAAAATTTGATTGAGGAAAAATCCTAGTAGGATTACTTAGGTTGAGGGGAATCTCTCAACGCTATTGACTAGTTCGGAAAAGGAATTGGGTGCGTCGTAGATAAATATATTGTGAGGAAAGTTACAATAGAGGTAAAATGAGCTCTAAGTTTTGTTTGATAGTTGTTTGGAGAACAACTGAGGTGATTTTCATTGTTTTCAAATTTGTTTGATGCCCTCACGGCTTATTTATACGTGTAAGGCCAAAGTTTTTAAAACCCTCCTTCCATCTTTTTGAAAATTTTTTACCTCGAACACTTGGAAACGAGTCAAGAAGCTTCACAAATGACTTTTTCGTCACATTTGTCAATGCGCACGAGAACTGTTATAAACTTTAGAAAATTTGTTGAGAACGTGTTTACACCCTTCGAGGAAACCGTGTTTATTCTTATCTCGATCGAGGAGTACCAATATGTGGACCTCATTTTTTTTCAACCTGTATTTCTATCAAGTGTCTTATATTAAACCCGTTGATTTAGATTAATCAAAGTTGGGGTGTAAACGAGGATAAGTGGAATGAAGCTTCGAAAGTGTTTTCAAATGAGGTGTCGAGCCTATGTAGGTGAATGATGAGTTTCTCGTGTTGATTCGTAACAAGAGAGTTCGGACTATAACCTTAGAGCATTCTAGGGTAGTAGTGGAACGTACTTAGAGATTGACGTGTCAACTTGAGAAGAGTTTCTACATTCATTCGTTAAATTCAAGGCTGTTTTCCAGCAAGTTAGGGTCCTTTCTGAGAATGTCGATTCTCGGTTATTCAAATGAAAGGCTGGACGAAATTTTGAGGACAAAATTCTTTCAAGTTGGGGAGAATGTAACATCCTCAAAATAATTAATAGAATTATTTGGACGTTAACCCAATCAAATTAATTTAGTACTTAATTGGTAAAATTATTGAGTGCTAAAGATAATTATTGGTTGTCTTAGGATCGTTAATCAGTTAATTCGGGGCAAGGACGATTTAGAATTGAAATAAGAGATTAAGGACAATATGGTAATTTGACCACGTTACCACTTATATATTAAATAAATATATATGTGTGTGTAAGTGAAAGAAAGAAAAAAATTAAAAGAATAGAAAGAAAAGAAAGGAAGCTCACGAGAGAGAGAGAGAGAGATACAGAGAAGAGGAAAGGAAAAGAAGAAAAAAGAGAAAGAATAAGTATAAGGAAAGAAGAGGAAAAAGGAGAATCAAAGGTTCATCAAAACGTCTTCCATCCTACACGTAAGTTGGTCACCATTTCATCCTTTTCAATTTGGTACTAAAATCACTCTCATCTTGCCATTTTCGAATTTTAGAGGTAAAAGAAGATTTTGATGGTTGAAGTCAAAGGAAAGCTTAGGATGGTGTGTAGGAGAAAACCCAATGTTGTGTTATTGATGATTGAAGTTCGATTGGAAGGTTGGGAGCTAGTTGGAAGAGTTAGGGTTTGAGAATCAAGATTTGGTTTATGTGTGAATAGTGCTTCATGGGGTTGAAGGTGATGAATAGTGTTTGATGATTCAAGGATGATTAGGAACGAACCCGAAGCGTATTGAGTGCGGAACGAAGTTCAATTTCGCGAATTGGAAGTTGGTTGGTGATTAGGGTTCGAATGGCGGAAATTCGAGGAATTCGGTGTTTCGGTCCAAGAGATGTCTCGTGATCGAGTGGAAAGCTTTGGGAGCGGATACGGATGTTGTCGGAGTGTAAAGTTTATACGGGGAACGTTCATGTGGTTATGTCGGAAAAGCTATTTCGCGGAAAGGCTTGGCAATTTGTGATTTTCGTCACAATCGGTGAGTTTTACTCACGCTTAGGATTATTTCGTTTTACAATGAATTTTACGTTGATTGATTTCGAAAGATTTTGAGTCAAAAACCGTTATTTCGAAATATATAGTATTTTGATCAAATTCGTTTACGATGAGTTTTTGATTGATTTGATTGATTGTGTGATATTGATTGAATCTGTTTTTATGGCTGTTTAAACTGTTTTCAATCGGAACGAGAATCGGAATTGAGCGGAATAGCGGATTTCGCGAGAAACCGCAAAAATTTGCATTTTTCAGCAAGCCATCGCGTCGCGACCATGTTCAATTTTGTGAGGAAAATGTTTCTGATGCTTTTCGCGCCGCGACAGAAGTAGTTCGCGTCGCGACGCTTTGCAGTTTTTCAACAAAAGTCACTGATTTTGTTTTTGCGATAACTTTTGATCCGGGAACCCGATTGAGGTGTTCTCAGGTGCGTTTGAAAGCTTATTGAAAGGCCTAATCAAATAAATGATTTAAATTGTATAATGAACTGTTATTGGTAAGGGGGTTCACCGGGGATATAGTTGAGTAATGCAGTCGGTGTTATGTTAAAAAGTTGTTGTGCGATTCACCGGGGTTTAGCAGTCATGCATTCGGTGTCGTACAGAGTTATAACACGTTCACCGGGGTTTAGCAGTAATGCAGTCGGTGTGGTGTTGAATGTAATTGCACGTGGTTATGAACTTAACCACGAATGATTGAAAGTCCTACAATATGGTTCACCGGGGTTTAGCAGTAATGCAGTCGGTGCCGTGTTAAGTTAAAACAAATCCATAATTGGACCGAGAGTGTTAGCAGGGGTCTCGGTAGAACTCACTAAGATTGTATCTCATTGTTTATATGTTGTTGTTTTACAGAGAAACAGGGAAAGAGAGGACCACAGAGGCATGAGTAGGTTGAGCTCGGACTGGTTGCTGATGACTTAGCTTTATGCTTAAGTTTATATTTCCTTTTTGTTGTCTATGTACTACGACACTATGACTTTAGTGTTATGTTTTTCTTCCGCTTTCTTGTATGATGCTGAATACTATAGTTGCTGACAGATTATGGTCTGAGTACCGTATGGTCTTGTTTGTAAATAAGACTGTTTTGTTTTTATTCAGCGAAAAATTCATAGTGGTATTCAGTGTCTGAGCAGGAAATAATATCTCTGATGTTTTAGGGATGGTACACTTGGGTATTGTTTATAATTCCGGAAGCAAATTGCAAGCATATTGAGTAATAAATCCATGTTTTTAATTATTTCCAGAAACACAAAAAGCATATTGAGTAATAAGTCCATATTATCAATTTATTAGTATTTTAATCATGATACCCAACATTTGACTCTCAATCTCTCTCGCAAGGCATTATTCAGTCAATTATAATCAATCAGATGGTTCATTTTAATAACTATATAATTAATCAAATCGATTAACTTGTAGTTATAATTCACTTTGTGCAGCAAGCAAATTTCAATGGCGGAATTGCAAGCTGAATAATGATTTCAGGCCAGGGAGAGGCGTGAGATAGAGAGAAGGAGAGAAAGCCAGAAAAATCCCAAACCAAACCCTTGATTTCAAACCCAGTTTGTCATTCTGAAACCCTTAGCTAATTCATCTTCATCCCCTCAAATTTGTAACTTCTAAACAAAGTTTTTGACCCCAAAATAGAAACCAATTTGAATCATTTTCCCTCATTTCTTCTTCTTCTTGTCTGTTTCAAGTTTTCTGGGCATGATGTTTAATTCAAAATCACAATTTTTTTAAAACATGGACTTTTACCCACGGTTTGTCCATAGGTAAAAGTCATGGATTTTTTTGGGAATTCCGGAAACACCATATTTCCGGAATTCCCATAAAAATTTATGACTTTTACCTATGGACAAACCGTGGGTAAAAGTCCATGTTTTTAAAAAAACTTTTACCTATGGACAAAACCGTGGGTAAAAGTCCAGTTTTTTAAAAATTTCCAAAACAACATTTTCAATTCCGGAAATACTCATTTTTAACATAATTCCGGAAGCCATTTTTTTGGGAATTCCGGAAATACATCAAATTGGGATAAATTCGGAAGGCAATATTGAGGGGGGTATATGGTATATCCGGAAATATCGCATTTTACGGTATTTCCGGAATGTAAAATGTGTTCCGGAAATACCGTAAAATGCGATATTTTCGGAAAATCAAAAAATATACTTCCGAATTTATCTAAATTTGAGGTATTTCCAAAAATTTTGTGGATTTAAAGGGTAGTTTCGTCCGTTTGGTCATTTAGGGGGTATATGGTATAGGGGGGGGGGGGGGGGTTACCAAAAAAAACAGCCAAAAAGATCATGGTCCAAATAAAATATAAAAAAAAAAAAAAAAAAAAAAACGCTTGCAAAATAAAATATATTTAATTCATCTCAAAAGAATTTAAACCTATGCCATATTATAAACAACTTATGTCAGTTTGTAATAAGTTTTGCTGTTAGGTTTGATATATATATATATATTTTTTTTAAAAAAGTTTGAAATATATATATATATATATATATATATATATATATATATATTGCTTAAAAAAAAAAACTTATGTCGGTTTGTAATAAGTTTTGCTGTTAGGTTTTCTATATCACAAATTAACCGAGTATTTGTGCATTTTTTGTATTCGCTCGTATTCAGTTTTATACATGTATGAAAATTCCATATTTGTAAATAGTTTGATATATATTTAAAATTTGTTCAAACCAAGTTCATGTTTTGTTAAATCAAAATAAGTTTGTCTAAAAGTCCTAAAAGAAAAAGTTTGTCTATAATAAATTAATTGATGAGTTTAAAAATGATAAAATTACACCTACAACGTGTAATGTTTACCCTTATCGACTAAAAACAAAACAATCATTTATAAATATTAGATATATATATTTATAAATTAAATGTGTCGGAAGGTGGTAAAATTACATTGAAACCATATATAATGTTCTCTCGTAGGGATTAAAAAGCAAAATAATCATTTATATATCAAACAAACTTATAAATCATATCATTTTGTTGGTCACTTCTCTTTCGTTTCCTAACTTAGTCATGATCAGCATCGTGTTCAGTTATATCATATTTTGCATTAATGTAAGTTCCTAGAATTGAATTACTCTTGTAAAATTGTGTATCCATATATGACAGAAGTAGGCTTAAGTTATTGAAAGCCAAGATTCTAAAAGTAATTATCATATGAAGAGAGTGAGTTATCTCTTGATCACAATATAAGGTCTGTTTGATTTGCAAACAGTAAAGTACTGGACTGAACTGGACAGTAGTACTGTATTGGACAAGTTTTTGTCCAGTACATGCATTGTTTGGTGAACAATGGATAGCACAAGCAAAAAAAATGTAAATTTTACTATAATTTCCTTTCTAATGTTTATAACGATTTTATATAACATATACTATAATATAATTTAAAAATTATAAAGAAAAAAGTGCGACTGAGAACATAGGAGAGAGAGAGATGAGGGAGAGTGGTCATGAGTTGAGAAGATATAGATGAGAGGGGAACGGTAGATAGAGGGAGGGAGGGAGAGAGGGAGAGAGAGAGGGATGAGGGAGGGAGGTCATGAGAAGATATAAGATAGGTGAGAGGAGAGAGGTAGAGAGAGGGAGAGAAAAGAATGAGATCGGAGAGAGAGAAGAATGAGATAAGAGAGAAAAAGAAATAATAGAGGAGAGAGAGAGAGAGAGAGAAATTATTTAGTCAGAAATAAAAATAATATTTTGATATTTTTTTTGTGATTAGAAAGTTGTACTATGAGACATAAAGTTGTACCGTGGTTTTGTGAGTACAAGAAGTTGGGTTTTTGTCCCGCCTCTTGCCCCCACATTTGTGGAGTACCATAAACAGTTTTCAAATCAAACAGAGCACAACTGGAGTCGTCCAGTCCAGTTTTTATTGTTTTGTAAATCAAACGCACCCCTAGTCTCCTAAAGTCGACATCCACGCATAAAAAAATAAATAAGTAATAGTCTCTTGATCACAATGACAGCAAGTAATTATATCTTGTTCGGTGCAACTCCACAATTATTAACCTAGTTACGCTCATGCTGTGCTTGGACTATGGACAATAAGAAAATTTACAAAAACTTATTATATTAAATAGGAGCACATAAAAGTACGTCTGCCAAAGAAGCACATGCTAGGAGTGAAGAATTCCAATATCTCCATGTTATCAAAGTGGAAATGGTGATGTCTAACTAAGCCTAATGCAATTTAGCGAGATTTGTTAGTCTCGTGCTATGGTGACTTAGAAAAGTGGTGTTTGGACGCTGATGATATCAGTAGTAATAGATTGAAGAAGTATTCACTTCGGCAGCGGGACCTGCGCAATGTCAGTTTGGACTCTACCCTTGGGCAAGGTTAGTTCAATTCATAGATTTGCAAAACGGCGGCAAGTGGCGATAATACAAAATTTCAGGTTGCACACTTGGGTGGGATTAGCACCCCTCCGAAACCAGCTTCCATCTTTATTTAATCTAGAAACGGTTCAGGATGTTGTTGTGACGTCCATGGGAGCGGTAAAGGGGTCTAGGTGGGCTTGGAACTGGACATGGCAAAGGGAATAAAATGTTTGCATCATCATCTTCCCCAATTTGCTCAACCCTATTCTCCAAAAAAAATCCAAATCTGGATTTTTTTTCTAGAGCAGATTTCTCTTCTTCTCCATTCGATTTTCAATGAGTTGCAATATACATGTTCTGTGTGTTGCCCGCGGGTACCCGTACCCGTAATAGATATACTTATTTGAAAATTTTCCTATTATTATTATTATTATTATTATTATTATTATTATTATTAATTTTAGTGTTATTTTCCTATCTTCTTTCATTAACTATATACTATAAGCTAACAAATAAATTATAAAATAAATGTATAATTAAATGCCTAATATTTTTATATGAATGAAGAGGAAAAATGGTGGTCAAAAGGTTAGTTTTGTTTGGTATTTCGAATTTTATTTTCAAAAAAAAACATTTTAATTAATATTATATGTATGTATAATGAAATGGCTAATTTTTTTATATGAATGAAGAAAAAAATGGTGTTCAAAAGGTTAATTTTGTTTGATATTTCAAATTTTATTTTCAAATAAATAAATATATATCAATTAATATTAAAAGTGTCAGTGGGTATCCGTGGGTACCCGCAAGGAGACAATACTCGTGAAAAACCCGCTACGCGGGTACCCGCTAGGCGGGTACCCGCACGGGTATGGGGCGGGTACGGGTAGCGTTTATATTAAACGGGGCAGGTAATTACTACCCGTGTCTGCCCCGCACTGTTTACATCCCTAGTTTCTCATGTTTTTTTTTTTCTCTTTTTCCTTTTTTTAATAAAATTTAGTGGGAGTACTATTTTTTCTTCTTGATGTTTTTCTCTAAAGAGAGTTTTACATCAGAAGATTTTAACGAGTCTTCATGTCTCTTTCTTTTGCTTTAAAAGAAAATATTTTGAGCGAGAAAGCTTTTCACTAGAGACCAACATGTGTACATATAACATAGTTTGTTTAATTATATAGATAATTCAAAATAGTTGAAATTTGATATTTAAAAAAATTGAAAATGGAAAGATGGGAGAAATTAGGAAGAGATAATTAAAAGAGAAACTATGTTTGAGAAAGAATATTAATAAGCATTGTTTTCTTTATAATATATACACGTGTGGGAGAAATGAGAGGAGAGAGAAATATTCTTTAGGAAAAAATGCACCAAATGATTTTTCAGAAATATGTATAGGTATAATAATAAATCCTAGATTGTCTCCGATTTTTTCCCTTCAAAACTTTCCTTATCTTTTTTCCAACATTATTCACCCTTCAAAACTTTCCTTATTTTTTTTCCAACATTATTCACCCTTAAATATTCTTTTTTGCCAAGGATGTTGTTGGTCTAGTCCTCTTGGACTCTTTTTTATTATCATCTCTTTATTTTCCCCTTTTTAATAAAATGAAAAGGTATTTCTTTTTTTCTTTTTGATGTTTCTTTATATCAGAAGGTTTAACGAGACTTCATTTCTTCTATTTGCTTAAAAGAACATATATTTTTTTGCTTTCTTCTATCAGAAGGTTTAACGAGACTTCATTTCTTCTATTTATTTGCTTAAAATAACATATATTTCACCTAACATATTATTTTACTAACAACAAAATATTATTTTGAAGTATTTATTTTGGATGGCAATCACGTGGTGTTTGTGGGTCTATCAGAACCATATTCTCTTTAGGGATCAAGTCTTCAATTCTCAAGTGGTCTTCAATCATGTTAAAACTATATCTTGGAGTTGGTTCATTAGCATTGAATGTCGCAATTCAACTTTAAAGATTTCTGACTGGTGGGGAAACCCTATTGTTTGTATGAATTCGGTGTAATTTGGCTACTGGTCTCGTTCTTCCCGGGGTACTCTTTTTCCTCCTTGGATCTTTTTCGCATGGGGTTTTGGCCTTGAAAGGTTTTAATGAGGCCCCCTGTATTTGTAAGGGTTTTTATAAGCAAAATACATATTATTTAATATGTCTCCTTTTTTGACAACATTTAATATTTTTTGGTAGATGACAACATTTAATATGTTACCAAATAAAATATAATAAGTATTATTTAATATATATTAAAACGTTTAACCTATTATTTAATACTAATTAATGCATTTGACTCAATATATTTAACAAAAAAGCATTTTTATGGAATAAAGTAATACACAAGTGATAATAAAAAGAGAGAAATTTTTGAACGGGAAAACTTTTCTGTAGAGACCTATGAAGCCCCAATACTCCATTTTGGCCCAAGTATCGGTATCCAACACGTATCCGATACCGGTACGTGTCCGATACGGCCGAATACGTATCCCGGCAGTTTTCGCTATTTTAGTTTTATTTTTTTAAATAGAAAAAGGCAAGATATGGGAAGGATACGACTAGGATACGCAAGAGATATGATTATCATACACTGGATACGCGCGCGGGATACGCTAAATGGATACGCTAAGTGGGTAGATTCTGCAAAAATCAATTTTAACAAATATTCGATGGTGCAACCAAACATGCATTTTAGCAAATATGGTTAACAGATGAAGAATCGCCCCTGTAAGTGCACAAGATGAGTTTTCTTTTTTGTCCAAAGAAGAAAGAAGAAGACATGAAGTGCATAAGATGAGTTTTCCTTTTGACCAAAGAAGAAAGAAGAAGACATGAAACTGGCAATGGGTATTGCGGCTGTAGATTGAAGGAAGAAGATAAGAAGAAGGCACTTTTTAGGGTTTGGCGTTTCGGCCTCTTTTTATCAAAATAATGGGCCTTTTTAGTAACATTGAAAAAGATTTCAACTTTCAACTTAAGTTTTTTTTTGGGTAAACCCGGCTATCCACCGCACGGATAGCAGTGACTAATCCATAGCTCATTGTAGGTGCCTCGAGGGGCAGGACAGCTGGCCCAGAATTTTAACCCTGCTCCGTACCCAATGCGGGGATCGAACCCCCGACACTTGGTTAAGAGAGGTTCAGCCCCAACCGCTGAACCCTACGCTCTGGGTTCTCTTAAGTTGAAATATAGTAAAAATGAAAAATAATATAAAATTACTGATCCAAAATAAATAAGAAAATACTTTTAAGTTTTTATATATACAATACAATTGCCGTTTCAACTATACTAGCCTCATTACCCGTGTAACACCCCGGTATTTTTATTTAGTAAAAATACCCAAGTGTACCATCCCTAGAACATCAGAGATATATTTCCTGCTTAGACACTGAATATCACTCTAATTTTTCGCTGAATATAAACCAAACAGTCTTATACACATACAAGACGATACGGTTCTCAGACCATAAACCATCAACAACTATAGTATTCAGTATCATACAAGAAAGCGGAAGAAAGATATAACACTAAATACATAGGGTTGCAGTACATAGACAACAAGGAAATATAAACTTAAGCATAAAGCTAAGTCATCAGCAACCATCCGAGCTCACCTACTCGTGCCTCTGTGGTCCTTTCTTTCCCTGTTTCTCTGTAAAACAACAACATATAAACAATGAGATACAATCTCAGTGAGTTCTACCGAGACCCCTACTAACTCTCTCGGTTCAAATAAGAATCCTTTTTAAATTAACACGACACCGACTGCAATCCAGTGCTAAACCCGGTGTATCGCACAGTACGACACCGACTGCAATCCAGTGCAAATCCCGGTGAACTCCCTTACCAATAGTACATTCTCCTATTGGCACGGAGCCTAGGGTGGAGGATCATGACTGCCCCTCCGAGTATGTTAAAATATTATATATATATACTACACATATATATACACCATCATATGAACCCGTAGTTCATTTGCATTATACCTTACCACGTAGGACTCATAGTCCGCTTTGTTATTAATAAAACATATCCGCACACGTGTACTATCATTCGGTTTTTCGAAACAATTTCAACTTCAAAGTATTTTATAAAACCCTTTTTAAACATACCCAAAATCATGGCATTATAAGCTTAATATCATTATAGAAGGGTTAGGGAAGGATTAAAAAAGGATTGGAATCGATCGGGATCGTTTTGGGCAAGTTTGGAAAATTTGGACAGAACACAGCGCACGGTCCGTGCTCCCATACGCACGGGTCGTGCGCCTTGTCAGTCCCCTTTACAAAACACAAACCGAAAGGGGCGCACGGTCCGTGCCCCTGGGACGCACGGATCGTGCTCTTTTGACAGCACTGAATTTTTATCCCGTTTTCGCATTTTTCATCATTCCGGTCGATTCCGATACCTGTTCCAGTCCAGTCCCAATATAAAAACAGTCCAAATACATATTCAAAAACAATGATCTTCAATCAAACAATCCAAAAACCGATTGGACCTAAAACGTGATTTTCGTACAAAATACTT